>OX596147.1:2400000-3600000 GCA_951394285.1 Epirrhoe tristata
AATCATAGTAAGAAACATCCGAATATTCATCAAAAGAACGAAAATAAGAACGGGAATATAAGCAACTATACCAATGCAACACTGATCTTCATAAAAAACTAGCTGTGCTCCCGCGGTGTGACCCGCGGTCCCTCGGGATTTTTTAATTTTTTCCGGATAAAAGGTAGCCTATATCCTTCCCTGGGTTACATACAACCTTTATCCATTTTCTGCCTAAATCTGTTTTGGGCGTGAAAAAGTACCAAACAGATAGACAGAGTTACTTGCACATTTATAATATTAGTATGGATAACAATAATTCTTTAACTTTCAGGATTCAATACAGACTCTGATTTGGAGAACCATCACTGCACATCGATAATACCAATACAAAACAACTTGAGCATCCAGATAGCGGCGGAGCCTGTCAATGCTAAGAAAGAAAACCAATTTCCCATCGAAGAAGTTATTCTACCGGTTAGTATAATAAATAAATAATGCTGGACGCTTTCGTAGCTGATATACTACTTTATATACTTTTTGTTTATAAATACACTAGCTGGTACCCGCGACTTTGTCAACAAAATAACATACTTGAAAACCTCAAATAGAACTAAAAACTGCAAGCGCCATCTCGGCCTCAGCCATAGGTTAACAACGCCATCTAGTTGCCTTTTTTGCCTAATTTTCAGTTGAACTTCCTACTCCTCATACAAACTTTCAACCCTTATTTCACGCCCTCCATGTTTTTTTTTAAAGTAGCCTATATCCGTCCCTAGGACATAATCTTTATCCATGTCATATATCAGCATAATCTGTTCAGTGGTTTAGGCGTGAAAAGGTAACAAACAGACAGACAGACAGAGACATTTTACGAGGCATAATAGATGGCGACACAGGAAACATTCGATCGAGCTATCGTTGCGTTTTGGGCTGTGTAATATATAAACTCGCAAATCTTTCTAATTTTCAGCTTTATAATATTAGTATGGATAAATAAATAATAATATATGTATTATATATTATATATTCTATGTATTATACATAGAAACACATAGTTTTGTTTTATTGATTAATTTTAAAGTGGAGTATTGGCCTATTCAAAAAGTCCCGTTGCGTGTAGACACAAGTTGCGTCCTGACGCTGTAAAAAATCATCAGAAAATATATAAAGGTCTACATTTTCTATTATATTTATGTATTCAGATGGAACCATCGCAAGAAGACGAGACACAATACATAATTCGTGACGAGAGCTCCATTCCTGTCCCTCAACGCGTGTTCGTTTGCAAATGGTGCTCGAAGCCGTTCAAACGCAAGGATCACTACAAGATACATTTGCATATACACACCGGGGTTAAATCCTTCTTCTGCACAGATTGCGGGAAAGGTATGTTTTAGAGAAATCATTGAACGGTGAAGGAAAACATCGAAATGTAGAAAAAGTTTGGAATACATTGTACCAACTGCACAAACATTAACCGCTTTTTTGCGCGCTAATATCATCGAGAGAGCCGTGTTGGTCGTATGGGGTTGTGACTCGACTTTCAATCCGAAGGTCGTGGGTTCGAATCCCGGCCGTGCATCAATGGATTTTTCGTTTCGTAAAATTGATATGCGCTATACCACGAGCTCTTAACGGTGAAGGAAAACATCGTGAGGAAACCCGCAGCTTAGTCAGCTCCACACGTATTGACGTCGTATTTCCTTCCTTTATCTTAGCGTTAGTTAATTTGACATCAAATTATGTAAGAGAAATAACAACGGATTAAGTATTTGACAGACCGTTACGATTGCTTTGTGCTCCATCATGCTCTAACAAAGGAATATCTTCATTAACAAGCCGCTAAATCTAATCGCTGGTCGGCGGTCCGTTAGCTCACTAGCAGTTGACATCGTAGAAAATTAAAAATATGTCACAACAACCAAAAGTCTGAGAGCGACAGCGAGCCGTTCGTCTGCGCAGAACACAATTTTGTATAAATAATTACGTTTTTATACTAAAAAGAAAACCGACTTCAATGTTTGACTCGAAACGCGGTGTGACTCAGGGCGTCAAGCTGTCGATTCGATTTCTATTTGTGACATGGCTGGGAGGGAAGGTGTTTAGAGTTTTACGGGGAAACTATCAATCCCTCAGGAATAAAATTTATATGGGACCACCTCTGGAGTATACCCTTTCAAACATGAAAAGAATTTTGCAAATCGGTCAACAAATGGCGGAGCAATCGCGTAACAAGATAAAAAAAAAAAAAAAACATACAGACGAATTGAGAACCTCCTCCTTTTTTGAAGTCGGTTGAAAAGCGTTCACTGCGCTGACAAACGGCTAACGGCCGATTTATAACCCGCTGTTAAACTTGACTTTGGTGTAACTGGCCCTTAGTGTGACGTAATTTTAGTTAATAGTCACATTAACAGACAGTTATATTACAGGGTTCTACCGTAAAGACCATCTGCAGAAGCACGTGCAGGTTCACGCGGCGAAGGGGCGAGTGAGGAAGCCATTACCAGGGCTGCTGTCTTTAGATATGCTGCTCAAGAAGGACATCAGACCAGAGATCACTATCACTGTGAGTAACTAATCAAAAATGTTCTCTAATTTCCTAATCCTACTTACTATAATATGTATGTATGTACAAACAAAAAGTATAAGTAGTATATCAGTTATCTGGTTAGTACAAGCTTTGCTTAGTTTTGCTTTGCCAGTTGTCTGCGACATCCATAATATCAACCTGTAATAGTGGCGATTCTGGTAATAACCAACTAAAACTAACTAGACTAGCTAAAAATCTTAGCTTAGCTAGAAATACTAAAAAAGCTATTCCATTATTCACAGTTGATTAAATTTAGAACGCTTTAGTTCATCCTAAACCGCATCTTAAGTTTAATACCCGGTGCTGCCATCTGGTGCTGAGTAGCAGTACAAGAGCAATATCTATGGATTTGTTTGATTGGTAAGGGTTCTTTCACACGAGGATTTTACGAATTATTTGACGTTTTGAAGTTGACTTTTATCTTTATTTGACAGTTTTAAAGTTGATTTGTTGTTATTTGACAGTTCTGAAGTTGACTTTTAATGGTAATTGATTGTGTGTTCGACTTCGAAGCCGTGTAAAAAGAAGAAGAAGGATGTAAACAAAACAAACACCAATCAAAGCTGTTCTGGTTCTCGTCAGAATATAATTTTCTTTGGTTCTGTTCGTCTACAAAGAAAAAACCTAAATGTATCAGAGGGCCTAGACAATGTAACAATCGATTAGCGAAGCTATATTCGATAAGTTCAAAAATGTAAGTATTAGTTTGAAGAAATGAAAAAAAGGTTACTAAATTTTTGTTTATTTACAATAACCAACCCTTTGTATACCTACCTACTTCAACCAGTAAACAAACAAAACAAATTAATGACCTTGTTTCTACAAGCCCTGAAGTGAATCAACTGTTTTATATGATCAAAGCATCTCTATTAGATGTTGGTTCACAGGACAGTCACAATGAATATAAGGATTCTACTTTATCTAGCAGAGTCTAGTGGCAGAAATCTGCGGATAATGATGATAATTCATTAAAATTACAATGTGTAAATATGAAGTTGGGAAACTAGGTGTGCTTTTTTTTCAGAGAATCAAGATAAAGCACAAGTCGTAAAGATGTAATATAAAGCATCCTCAGTGGAAGAGTTTCTATTTGTGTTGGAGTAGGACTGCTCTCAAGATTGTTGGATCTTTATCTGTAGAAGTTTCCAGACATCAAATGAGGTACCTAATTATTACTATTTTATAAATTATTCTATTTGTAAAGTTTAACGGTGTCAACTTGTACTTTAAAAAGCTTGTTTTTACAGGATCTGCCTATGCTACAATATTACCATCTTCAAAACCATATAAACAACCACCACAAGTGCACTAGCCACTAAGAGAGGTAGATGATAAGCAGGCACCGCCTAATCAAGCCGGCTTGGCTTCCGGTCAATTGCAAAGTTTGATGAAAACTAATAATGGATTATAAGTACACCGGTGTTTGGAACCTACCTTGTTTTTAGTTATTTTTTGATTTCATTATTCATTCTACTTATTCATAATGAAATTGATAATGTAATGAAAAATGTGTTAGGTATGTATAATAAAACATTAAACATTCTTTTATAACTAGTTTTACTTATTGAAAAATTAAAAGAATCTTATACTAATTATCTGGCAAATAAACCATGCTTTGATTAGAAAATCGTAACTTCTGGCCAATATCATCCTCTTCATCCGGTAGAAATTATTGATATCTGGGTCTCTGAAACCTGTAAAAGTAACATTATTCAAGATTATCATTAGTTTCATCATTCTTTTGGGTAGGTAGTGATTTTACTCGGATTCTATCTGCTACCATTGATATAAGCACATGCTCAGGGCAGGTTAGCTGAAACCAGCACAGGGGATAGTAGTGGGTGAAACCACGGATTTAAAGAAATGTCTGTGGTGAAAAAAAAAAGATAAAGATTGATGTGAGCAGAGGTAAAACCAAAGTTATGATATAGGCAGATTTTTTACTAGTTCAAGATAACTAAACAAAAGACTAGGTTGTTTGGGTTGTTTGTGGGTTTTTCTTTGCTTAGTGGATGATGTTAGCTGATTTTCTTGAAGTTATAGCAGCTTGATCTTAGAAAAAATACAAACTGATCTTTATAAACACTTTGTTTTGGTTAGGTTTTTATGAGGGTTTTTATAACCAAAATAACACTCAAGAATTTTAAACGTAGGCTCAATCTTACAGCAGAAGCACTGACCACATCAAGATGTATGTAAAAACACAAACCTTTACGAAGAATCCTTCACGACAGCTACCACAAACTTGCATGTTTTCGGTGATGTTTTGAAGCGATTTTCTCACAGAACACTTACTCCTGGCGGAGGATTTTCTTCTGGTAAAACACTCGAAAACATGTATTTGCATCACCTTGTTCATTATTTAATAATTCAACTAGCACAAAAATAATATTTTGTTTGTTTTGAGGTCCTTCAAATCACATTTCACATCACAATCCTACTTGGTATTTTTAGTCAACACCTATTTACATGCTCGCTAAGATTAGGAATTTTACGCGTAAAACTGACTAAAAATGTACACTCAGAATACGGTTTAGGCATTTTTAACTAAGTTGAGTAACTAGCTAAGATTTTAGAGCTATCATCTTAACTTTAGCTTTAGTTTGCTGCGTCGGAATAAGATAAGTGATTAAAGCTAATCTTAGCGACTTTTAGTTAGCTTTAGCTAGTTAAGTGTCTATTGGAATTGAGGCCAATGCCTCCACCACACTTCGTTGTTCGTTATGCGCTATGCGGCTGCGCTGTATTTGCCCAAATATTTGCTATGTGAGCGAACAACAAATAAGCTATCCACACTTCGTGTTAACGTGACCACACTTCGTTATTTGTGGCGCGTTGACGTTTGACTTCGTCGTTTGCGCCCGAACAAGGCGCATAGCGCACTACGAACTACGAAGTGTGGTGGCGGCATAACAAACTATAAATGAGATTAATTCTAAATTGTAATGTGTTGTTTCAGGCGCCATCTAGTTCGAAACTGCGGGTACCATTGCAGATCAAAGTGCCGTACCAAGTGGTGATGGCAAGCGAAGATGGTGAACAGCTTCCTGTCACCTACGAACCCTCGCAAGATCTTGTCACATAGAATTCGTTCTTGTGACTATACGCTAACTCTACCTGTTTACGACCTATCTCTACTGTGGAATAAAAAGAACAGTGGCACTCCGGGAGTGCCGACAGAAGTGAAAACTTGATCGAGGTGTCGGTAACGGTTCTAAACTTAAAAATTGCTAAAAGTATAATTCCCTTTGTGAGACGATTCAGCCGCATGACGCATCGTAAGACGAGCTATGAACGGGTTGCAGTCGAAATGATGAGTTCAATAGTTTTTTCCCATCTCAAAAATGCCCAACGCGCCTAAAGAAGTTTTCACTTCAAAAATCACGGGATTTAGAATTGCGCAGGAAAAACCGGGAAAACGCAAACGAAGTCACGAGCACAGCTAGTGCTAGAATAAATGATATGAAATATATTTTATGACAGTCACACTAAAGCAATGTTATAAATTAACTCAAATCAGTTGATATTACGTTAAATCGTCGCCATGAAAGTATTTTCCTAGTAGCGATTCTCTTCGTGTAAAAAATTATAAAAATCATGTTGTCGATGGAAAAATGGAAAAATCTATTATTAATATGCGTTGTGAGTTGTGATCGATGTTCGATGTAGTATTATTTTAGATCTCAAATTTTAATAAAATAGGTGTAAATCATGAACTTTACAATATATTGCCGGATAATAAGTTGCATTAGTTTCGGAATGTCATAAAGCCGAAATGATCATGCCATAGAGTCAGTTTCTATATTCTATAGCACAAATAGACAATGGATATAGCTAGACATTCCTAAACGTGGTGTAAAGTTACGCCAGGTTTCAATTCCAAAAATTGTATGGTTAATCCTAAGTTACACCCAGCGTAACTTTACACTAAGTTTAATAATAATTTCTACGAGTATAGTACGGGCAATGTATTTAGGCATTTTTGTGAAGTTGCTGTTTCTATGCGCAATTGTGTAAAAAAGCTAGACGATTTTGAATGAATGAATGAATTAAAGTATGCCTACAGCGTACTGTTACTGATAGACTCAGACAAACTATGATCTAAGCTGATAGAATATGGAAAATGGCAATAGAGGCTTATTCAGGACGTTTAAGCCAATAAGATATACTTTAGTATTAAGAGGTATTACACTACATTTTATTTCTTATATTATTATAATGCTCTTTTTCGATTAAATGGGTTTTGAGCATAAATATGAGTGTTGTGGTAATGTGTTTTCGTGCTCTTACGAAGATGATTATAATCTTTTTTATTATAAATATGTTAGGATAATTATTGTATTAGAGAATAGTCATCAGGCATTGTAAATAATATCAAACCAATTTATATTTTATTCAGAAAAGTGTATACAGACAGGGTGTAAGTGTATAAGCCCGTGACAACTAACAACATTTTTTTATAACTATAGCCGTTTTGGTTTTCCCCTCAGAGAGCCCTCGACAAAACTCACCCGGTATAAAGCTTCAGCTCCCGGCTGCACTCGTGTGGTTCCAACATCCATACTAATATTATAAATGTGAAAGTAACTCTGTCTGTCTGTCTATCTGTCTGTCTGTTTGTTACGCTTTCACGCCCAAACCGCTGAACAGATTAAGCTGAAATTTGGCATAGTTAAAGGTTGTATCCCAGGGTAGGACATAGGCTACTTGTTATCCCGAAAAAATTGAAAAAATCCCGAGGGACAGGAGCGCAGCTAGTTTTAAATAATCATATGCCACCTATATCAAAGTTTCAATCAAATCGGTCCACTAAAATAATTACTAAACTAAAATTTCTATCAAAATAGTAGGTACTCACAAACATTCGTATTTTATTTATAGTATCAAGTAGAATATATTTTGCAAGAATTTCGTTTAAATTGGCCTCTATGCTTTTACCAATATAATCAATTTCCAAATTATTTCATCTTTGATTTTGATAAAAAAATATTAAAACTATAACATAAAAACTTGTAAGGGTCCAAATTCTATATAAGAAAATGTCGCGTTTTTTATTATCAGTGCTTTACCACGATTTTTAATTGCATCCTAAAAAACACTTCAAAGCGTTTATTGCCTGCTAGCTCATCAGAGCAAGAAAAAAAGTCGTGCTAGCATTGGTTTATGTTTTACACTCAAATTTATACAGGGTGGTCCATACCTAATACCAACCCAATAGTAGGTAAGCTATTTTCTTGCAACATTCAATCTTTATTCTTAACAAAAGCACATTTTTTGTAAATAAATACGTCGTAGCTTTTAAGTATCACATATCGTGCCATGTGAACCAAATGTTTATCAAATACTCATTCCCTTAGTTTTAAGATTGTACAGTCACCACTGAAAAATATATCCGTACATTCTGTTTTGGCTTAGCTTCACTAGTTTAAGGCAAGTCTGAAACCGCAGAACAATGTAGTAATAATAAATAAATAAATAATTATCACACAGCATCATCTAGCCCTAAAGTAAGCAGAGCTTGTGTTAAGGGTACTTGGCGACTGATATATTACTTATATACTTTTTGTTTGTAAATACATACATATTATACATAGAAACACCCAGACCCGAGACAAATATTTGTAGATCATACAAACATTGGTCCCGCCGCGGGGATCGAACCCGCAACCTTTTGCGTCGCAGGCGGGCCTTCGCCCACTGCGTTACAGAGGTCGTCAAATAGGTTTACTATTCAACCGCATTTGTGATTTTTTTTCAGTGACTGATTTAAGAAATGCAACTTGCTACATTTTTACCGCGATTTTTGTGTCCCATAGTAATAGAATGGTGGCGCACGCACAGCGTTTAACCGCAGTGACAGAAAGTCGCTCTTCAGGTGATATTGCCATACGAAATGTAGTGTAACCAGAGCCACAACACATGCTACTCGCCAGAAAGCCATAATGGTACTGATACGATTAAGCAAAACACCATCCGCGTTTTCCGCTAATCTTAAACCGCGATATTTAAACCATTCTATAAAGATGATGATTGTAGGTATTCGTTCCTAAAACACGATTTTTAGGACATTTAATTCAGTGTTTAGGATAAGTTAATGTATTATACCTTCTCTTCACCAAAAATGTTTTTTATTTTTAAGGATCTTTGTAAAGTTCCTCAATTTTCGTGTTTTAATGAAATATTGTGATTCTATCTTAAGTCCGTATAACAAAAGTACAAATAAAAGTATTTTGCACATTACTTAATATCTTTTTATTATCTATGGTAGTAAATGTTTAGTAAATGCTGATTACAGATTTTGGCAGTAGACTAGTAAGTTACTAAGGCAAAGTAAAACTATTTCTTATATCTTACAAAATTACCAATTATGAGCATATCATGGGTTATTTGATTCAATTGTTTAGTTAGTTGCTCAGAACAGAAAAAAAGTAGAAGTAGGTTGTGATCTAGAAAAAAAAGTGTCGCAAACGATATAAAATAAACATATTTGCACAAGATTTAAGTGGGTTAATCGTCATTAATGTAATTATTTAAAATCTAACTTTGTGCCAAGTTAAATATTTACAAGTCATATTTAGCTCAAATAGGCGGAACTACGCAGTCAGTTACAGTACGCACAACCAAACTTTAGCTCTCCGAAGTAGTTGCGCAGAACCCATTTCTGATGACAAAGACAGCGTTGTATAGCTGCCTCGCTCACTCGCTTAGTTTGTTGCATCGTCCTATCTCGCTTACTCGCGCAAACCTGCGCAATCGTTTAGTGCACCTAACTTCCGAAGCTAAAGAAGGTTGTGCGTACTGTATGTTTGTTGCTAGCTATACTACCTGACCTCTACTTTTTTCTGCGTTGTGGAATCACTCCATGGATAGATTAAGTTACTCAAAACATGCAAATTTACTTAAGGCTTACAGATTATTATCTATGAATAGGAGAATTACTTGATAGTAGGTATCTTAACATTCATGGAGATTGAAAATAACTTAATGTTGATAACATTAAAAAATAATTAAAAAAAATAGGTAGCTACTTAAACAAAATTGGAACTTTAGGATTATCTTATATCTTTCAACTATAAAAAATATGTTACATTTATAGGCAGTAACTATATTTTAAACCTAATTTTATTTGAGAACATAGTTTCTACTCAATAACATTATTAGATTTGTTAAATACTTGAAAAAATCATTATTTATTTTATACAAAAGCATTCTAATAATCACAACACTAATAACTTTAATAAAAAGCTTATTAAATAATTAGTACAACAATTAACACCATAAAAACAACTCTTAGAGAACACCAACAAGAAACCTATAGTAAATTTTGATTCACAAGAAATATCTAAAAACAATAATTTGAACATTCGTTCAAGTCGTTTTGCGCGTTTAAAATACATTGTGCCCTAAACACAAGTACGTATAATACGCACAATCATTCTTTAGCTCTCTGAAGTAGCTGCGCAGAACCCATTTTTGATGACGCCTAAAACCGTGCTATCTCGCTTACTTCTACCAAACCTGCTCAATCGTCTATTGCACCTAACTTCAGAAAGCTAAAGATCCATTGTGCTTAGTATATTTCTCTTTAAAATCGCCCCAATTTCATCGGCCATTGTTGACATAACGACTTGTATAACTCATTTAATAATTGAAGTTAATATGTACCTGAGCTATTATAGGTTCTCTTCTACTCAGGATTAAGAGTTCACTGAAGTAAATCTTGTCACCTGTACTGTAGCACTCAACCAAGTCTCAAGTACTTTGTCAAAGCTAACACTTACATACTTGCTTTAGTTCTAGCCTCGTAGCGATATTTATCGTAAAACCATTCACACACAAACTTCAATTTTCACTCCAACTTTATTAAGGGTATTTTCACTCACATCTTCCCTGTGATTTGCTAGTCCCGTCTATCTTGGTTATTGTTAGGCCCGGACTACGTAAACAGGGTTACGTCTGTATCCCCAAGGCGCGGTAGACATTCTTAGCCCGGACATTATTTTTGTCTAGCTGTTTCTCTTCTTAGTTCGTATTCAACTGAGACTCACCTAGCGTACCATGCGTGTAGGTATTAGCGCGATTTGTAGTGTCATTATATATTTTTAGTCAAATAACGCTCTTAAAACTTCGCACTTAAAAACCGGCATTATACGCAGGCGATTCCCTGTTAATAGTCACTAATCCCTCGTTCAAACCAAGACCAAACATGTCTTTATTCTGTACGTACCAATTACTTTATTCGTTTCTTGTGCACACAGCAGAATCCACCTAGAAGTAACATTTTGTGGGAATAGGTTTTTTAATCTTTAATCATTTTGTAGAAAAATTGTCAAAAATGATTGCTCTGAAGGTGGAATCAGACGGTTCATTATTCGTTCGCCTTTCGTTCGGCACCTAGCATAGGAAATGTCTAAACACAAAATTCAACAAAAATTAATCATAGTGAATGCTTCATTTTGTGCGAAGTGATGCATTCATTCGTGCGAGTGAACCGTCTGATATCACCTTTACAGCAACATGTATCTAAACCAAATTTTAAAGCTCCAAAGGTACGTATAGATACATCGTGTTTGGTTTAAATGTGGGGTTAGTACCTAATACTCGTAGGTATTGACAATTAAAATGGGACTGTAGGTAATGGAAGTATAGGCCTTAGAAGACCTCCTTAGTCGCCGCAATGAGTGTCATAAGGTCGTTTTTCTCCTCGGGTCAGGAGGGCGCGGGGGCGGGCGCGGGCGCGGCGGAGAGGGGGGGAGAGGAGGCTCCTTGTTGGGAGAGCTCGGCTTTAACACGACGCGCGATGTGCGAGCGGGTGTGCTTGCGAAGGTGATCCTTGCGGTAGAATCCTGGAAAGAGCATTACACTTGGAAGACAAAGGAATTGCAAGAGAAAATTAGAAAAAAAAAAACATTTTAAGAGCAAGCTTTTGATACGAAACCGTACTGTATGGGTGATTCTGATTCAAACATTCGTGATGATCTCACCCAGTTGGGGGGTCTCGGACGGAAACAACTGTTTCCGTCCGAGACCCCCAGAAATATATATATATTCCCCCGAGAATAGGTTCCGCGCTCCTACCACCACATTACTCCTTGATTACCAACAAATTTCTCCTGGCCTTTATATAAAAAAAACAAAAATAACCACGACTGTATCTTCAATGTGCTAGTCTCTCTCAGATCTTTTTTTGTGATCCTTTGAAGAGTTCTCCATACCTACCCATAGCCGCCATACACATACATCCAATATCCATCATTAGGCAAAAGAGCTCAACCAATCACATAATTAGAAAATGACAATTGAAGTCCAGAATGGGTTTCAAAAGTCAAAATGACGCCCATGTCCATTTCCAGTTGAGTTAGACAATAAGACTGCTGCAGCCTTATTGTCTAACTCAACTGACTCAGGTCACAGCTTGTATGGAGATGACCGACGTTCATTGTGTTCATAGCCGTTTTAAGCTTACCTTTCCCGCATTCATTGCAGACATGTCGTTTCTCGCCAGAATGTATCACAAAATGCAGCGTGAGTTGTTCCTTCCGTTTGAACGCCTTGAGACACACGCTGCAGACGTGCGGCCGCTCCGAGTTGTGCGATTGTTTGTGGCGGGTCAGGTGGTCTTTGCGTTTCAGGGCCGCGTTGCAGATGTCACAGATAAACCTAAGGAACGTAAAACCTTGGTTGAACCCCATGTTGACACATGTCAAAACAAAACTGTTACAATAAAAAAGCGTTCTATGAACGAGTATTTAAAGATCGTTTTTCTAGGGACAATTTTTTAGTTAGACATGGTCTAAACTCGGCTCATTTTCTTGTTCCCCAGGTCCAACTTGGAACGTGCTAGTACAGTTAAGCCTAGTTCGAACTAGGCTTGTATTTTAGTCGAGTAGCAAGTAATATAGTCGCCAAACTACTCGCTACTGGCCAGAAATCGTTCGCACGGAATAGGCTACTATTTTAGTCGAGTAGCGAGTACCTACGAGTATTCATAATATGTACTCGACTAAAATCGACGGGGAATCGACTAGTAGCATGGACGCGTGGTGGGAGGTGCTACTCGCCCAAGTAGCCCGAAGCATAAATAGAGTCAAATGGATCGACTCGACTAAATTACTCGCTAACCTACTCGACTTATAATTTTTCGTGTTCGGACACGTTTTGGTACTAAGTTACTCGCTACTCGACTAAAATACAAGCCTAGTCCGAACTAGGCATTAGCGACAGTGACAGAAGTTCATGAACAATTGGAGATTTTTCCATCCTGACGATACGCTCTTAAATATCATGATGTAGTTAATCATGGTAATTCCTGCTCTTATCGTACTTTAACTAGGGTCGGCACAACAAGTTTTCCTCTTCCACTCTGCTATTTAGAAGAAGAATAAAGTTTTATTTTCTCCACACATTAAACAACAGTTACAATAGGTACCTACTTAAATCTTAATAATAAATATGGCTAACCCTCAGCAGCATTTGCTCCAACAGCTCGAGAGTGTTGGAGCGCTGGTTTTCAGTGGCGCCATACCCGCTAGCTGATTACCTATTTCGTGACCGCTATGCAACAGGCGTAAATCTCGCAGTTTCCGCTGTCATTCGTCAATTTTGTATTATCTATGAGCAGCAACAACAGCAACGATGAGCAACAGCAATCGAGCACAAGGTCTCCCTCTGCCGGACAATCGGCGAACTAAAAAGTGCATTCTGATCGTATTCTTGGTACAATTTGGTATTATGTAAGCAATATTGACAGCAGCACGACAGCGGTAGCAAAGCGTTTTGAAGTAACAATTAGCAACAACCCCAGCACCTGTTTTTTGGCGATTGCTGAGATAACTTCTTCAGCATTTTGTGAAATAAAAGTTGTGTGTGTGATATGTAAGTTGTTGTTTCTAATTTATTACAGCTATATAATCAATGAGAATGTCTAGTACCTTGCGGATCAGTCTTGGCCCTTGTTTTTTACATATTATTCAATACCTAACCTCTAAATCACCTAATCAATCTAAAAATCATGAAGTACTTTGAAATTGTGCTCTAATTTGGTACCTACCTAAGAATAAATGAATGTTTGTTTTAGATTCAAAGATATGGCGCGCTGTCATACTCATAGAATCTCTTGATGCCGAAGATAGGAGAGAAGAACTTCTAGAGAGGTCTCGTATGCGGCGAAGTATCAGAGAACAAGCCAATGCTTTTACATTGACGGACAATGAGTTTAAGGCCCATACCAGGCTCTCTAGAGAGTTATTCTCTCAATTGTGCCAAGAACTCCAGCCACATATGCCACACATATGCAAAGCGAAGACAAACAAAAGTGAGCTTGGAGTGCAAGGTACCTATGTTATCTAAGTAAGTATAATATTCATCATCTAGCCCCAAAGTAAGCTTGAGCTTGTGTTATGGGTACTAAATGACTGATAAACTACTTATATACTTTTTGTTTGTAAATACATAGGTACATATTATACATAGAAACACCCAGACCCGAGACAATTATATTTAAGCTTACTAATATTTTGATTTTTCTTTGCAGGTGACTCAGGGTATCCCTTAAGGCCTTGGTTTCTGACCCCTATTTTCAATGCTGGCGCTGAGACTCCTGAGGAACATTACACTCTGTCACTGTCCACTGCAAGGTCAGGAACACTGTTGAACGGTGCATAGGAGTACTGCGCTACTGAGGTCTTCAAATACTGATATTATTTATTACTTAGTGATAATTTATGTACTCTTAGTTGTGTTTAGTTATACTTACTGTCTAGTTCTGGGAGGTCTTTAGTATATAAAATAAATTTCTAACTGTCTTATGTATATTATCTACATTGGTCTAAAATAGAATAGTGGGCAAGTAAAAAACATTTTTTATTTTTTTGACAAAGGTCCCATAATTTATTCAACATAATACTTTGCTCATGTAGCGCTTTAGCTATAGAGAGTGATGCCTCCGCCTGCGTTCGCGCTGCCTCTGCTGATATAAAGGCGGCATCAGCTAGCTTGCATTCAGCATCCACTCGCCTCTGCTCCAACTCAATGACCCAAGATTGATTAGTCCTTTGGCCTATAAAAATAAATGTTAAAATAAATTAGTGTAGCTATTGAAAACTTAAGGCATAGTTATATTAAAAAAAAGTCATTGTTGTTTTAATAAATGGACAAGATCGAGAGAGAAAAGCTTACTATACTATAAATTAATATCTATTGGACAAGAATATTGACGCTATTTAATCTTATTTTATTTGGACATGGAAATACACGTTGGTCAGCAGGTAGAGAATGCCTTCGGCATTATGTTCGCCAATTGTGCAATATTTTGGTTTTTTGTGCAATAAAGTATTTAAATAAAATAAATACTTAACTTGAATTTAACCTTAACTTAACTTGAACCTTATTATTGTATTGTTTAATTTTATTTTAATGAAATATCATATAAAATGTACATATTGCATGCGCAAGACGTTGATTATGGCTGACCGTTACTGTACCACTAACACCTGTTACATTTTTTTACCCATAATACGCAATAAAACAATTTGATTTGATTTGAGAACGAAACAAGAATTCATACACGTTTCCACCGCTGCCCAGTTTTAGTGGCACCTCCGTGAGCGTTGAGCCTGGCAGCGAGAGCATTCCACTCACGATCTATGGTCTCCTTTGATCTCGCTCCCAGGCCAACGCCTTTGGCAAGGCTGGAGTGCGCCATGAGGTGCTGCAGCAATTCGTCCATTTGCTGGGCGTAAGCTCGAGTTCCACTGAAATTACAAGAACATGATAGAGACAGAAAGAAAACAAAACAACGCATTATACTTGATTGTTAACTTACTTTTCCAAATTATCCAGAACCTCTTGGAAAAAAATCTTTCAAATCTTTGTATGTAAACACTCGTCACTTCACTCACAGAATACAGAGTTCACTTCTTGGTACTTGTTTGAAAAAGTAAACCTGTGAAGTAAACATTCGTCTTCAACAAACAAAACAAAGCATTGACAGCAAGAAAGACGCGCAAAACTGCACAGAATAATTTTTTTACCACAGATAACGTTAAAACTGCATTATATTTGTTTCCACTTATTGCTACTTGTCGCTGGTGGCGCTAGTGTTTACGGCAAATGTGCATCCAAGCAACAACCTTGCAACAGGCGAGCAAAAGGCTTCCATAATACGGCTTTTAGTAACAACTTGCAACCAATCGCGTCGCGGTCGCGGTCGCTTTGCTATCACTGTCGCTACTGCAAATTTTAACGTAATCAGCCTGCCGTTGTGCAGCACTTGCTGCGACACGCGTCTCATCGCATAACTAACTTATTTACCTGATCTATCTCAACATTCAATCCTGTCCTTTATCTTAAGTCCATCCATCTTTTATTTGTATAAGTATACTCGTAGAACAGTAAGTAAAGTAATATAGGACCGTAATAATCCGATTGCGCGATGGGTAGATGACATTAAGAGGCACCATAGATTTTGGATGCATGAGGACCGGCTAGCTGATTACCTATTTCGTGACCGCTATGCAACAGGCGTAAATCTCGCAGTTTCCGCTGTCATTCGTCAATTTTGTATTATCTATGAGCAGCAACAACAGCAACGATGAGCAACAGCAATCGAGCACAAGGTCTCCCTCTGCCGGACAATCGGCGAACTAAAAAGTGCATTCTGATTCTGATCGTATTCTTGGTACAATTTGGTATTATGTAAGCAATATTGACTTGACAGCAGCACGACAGCGGTAGCAAAGCGTTTTGAAGTAACAATAAGCAACAACCCCAGCACCTGTTGTTTGGCGATTGCTGAGATAACTTCTTCAGCATTTTGTGAAATAAAAGTTGTGTGTGTGATATGTAAGTTGTTGTTTCTAATATATTACAGCTACATAATCAATAAGAATGTCTAATACCTTGGGGATCAGTCGTGGCCCTTGTTTATTTACATATTATTCAATACCCAACCTATATATCACCTAATCAATCTAAAAATCATGAACTACTTTGAAATTGTGCTCTAATTTGGTACCTACCTAAGAATAAATGAATGTTTGTTTTAGATTCAAAGATATGGCACGCGCTGTCATACTCATAGAATCTCTTGATGCCGAAGATAGGAGAGAAGAACTTCTAGAGAGGTCTCGTATGCGGCGAAGTATCAGAGAACAAGCCAATGCTTTTACATTGACGGACAATGAGTTTAAGGCCCATTACAGGCTCTCTAGAGAGTTATTCTCTCAATTGTGCCAAGAACTCCAGCCACATATGCAAAGCGAAGACAAACAAAAGTGAGCTTGGAGTGCAAGGTACCTATGTTATCTAAGTAAGTATAATATTCATCATCTAGCCCCAAAGTAAGCTTGAGCTTGTGTTATGGGTACTAGATGACTGATAAACTACTTATATACTTTTTGTTTGTAAATACATACATATTATACATAGAAACACCCAGACCCGAGACAATTATATTTAAGCTTACTAATATTTTGATTTTTCTTTGCAGGTGACTCAGGGTATCCCTTAAGGCCTTGGTTTCTGACCCCTATTTTCAATGCTGGCGCTGAGACTCCTGAGGAACATTACACTCTGTCACTGTCCACTGCAAGGTCAGGAACACTGTTGAACGGTGCATAGGAGTACTGCGCTACTGAGGTCTTCAAATACTGATATTATTTATTACTTAGTGATAATTTATGTACTCTTAGTTGTGTTTAGTTATACTTACTGTCTAGTTCTGGGAGGTCTTTAGTATATAAAATAAATTTCTAACTGTCTTATGTATATTATCTACATTGGTCTAAAATAGAATAGTGGGCAAGTAAAAAACATTTTTTATTTTTTTGACAAAGGTCCCATAATTTATTCAACATAATACTTTGCTCATGTAGCGCTTTAGCTATAGAGAGTGATGCCTCCGCCTGCGTTCGCGCTGCCTCTGCTGATATAAAGGCGGCATCAGCTAGCTTGCATTCAGCATCCACTCGCCTCTGCTCCAACTCAATGACCCAAGATTGATTAGTCCTTTGGCCTATAAAAATAAATGTTAAAATAAATTAGTGTAGCTATTGAAAACTTAAGGCATAGTTATATTAAAAAAAAGTCATTGTTGTTTTAATAAATGGACAAGATCGAGAGAGAAAAGCTTACTATACTATAAATTAATATCTATTGGACAAGAATATTGACGCTATTTAATCTTATTTTATTTGGACATGGAAATACACGTTGGTCAGCAGGTAGAGAATGCCTTCGGCATTATGTTCGCCAATTGTGCAATATTTTGGTTTTTTGTGCAATAAAGTATTTAAATAAAATAAATACTTAACTTGAATTTAACCTTAACTTAACTTGAACCTTATTATTGTATTGTTTAATTTTATTTTAATGAAATATCATATAAAATGTACATATTGCATGCGCAAGACGTTGATTATGGCTGACCGTTACTGTACCACTAACACCTGTTACATTTTTTTACCCATAATACGCAATAAAACAATTTGATTTGATTTGAGAACGAAACAAGAATTCATACACGTTTCCACCGCTGCCCAGTTTTAGTGGCACCTCCGTGAGCGTTGAGCCTGGCAGCGAGAGCATTCCACTCAAGATCTATGGTCTCCTTTGATCTCGCTCCCAGGCCAACGCTTTTGGCAAGGCTGGAGTGCGCCATTAGGTGCTGCAGCAATTCGTCCATTTGCTGGGCGGAAACTCGATGTTCCACTGAAATTACAAGAACATGATAGAGACAGAAAGAAAACAAAACAACGCATTATACTTGATTGTTAACTTACTTTTCCAAAAAATCTTTCAAATCTTTGTATGTAAACACTCGTCACTTCACTCACAGAATACAGAGTTCACTTCTTGGTATACGGCTTCTGCTACTTGTTTGAAAAAGTAAACCTGTGAAGTAAACACTCGTCGTCAACAAACAAAACAAAGCATTGACAGCAAGAAAGACGCGCAAAACTGCACAGAATAAATTTTTTACCACAAATAACGTTAAAACTGCATTATATTTGTTTCCACTTATTGCTACTTGTCGCTGGTGGCGCTAGTGTTCACGGCAAATGTGCATCCAAGCAACAACCTTGCAACAGGCGAGCAAAAGGCTTCCATAATACGGCTTTTAGTAACACTGTCGCTACTGCAAATTTTAACGTAATCAGCCTGCGGATTGAATGGCGTAAACAGAGGGAGGCCTATACCCAGCAATGGGATATTTTTGGCTGCGGATGAATCATCATCCGATGATGATGATGTAAGTAAGTACCTATAGATTTTGTTTTTGTAGACATTGCCTAGTTCTTTGCTTACCTTCTCTCCATGGTGTGCCCAAGAAGGTGCTGCTCCAACAACCCACGCTCAGGGTATGCCATGTGGCATTCAGGGCAACAGTACAATGTACTGCCATCTGTAAGTTTCAATTGAATTGCAATACTTTCTGCTTTGCAAAATATCGCATCCAGCCGTAGCCCATCTAAAAACCCGTTAAACAGTAAAGGAAAACATCGTGAAGAAACTTCAATCTAATCAAAAACATGGTGTCAAGTGCACGAAAGGAGCCTTTGGCGCAGATCTTTTATCACACTGCACTAGTGCCGGGCGCGGTCTGAGGGGGGATTTGAGTGGCCACGTAAGTAAGGATAGGCATGACACATTGATTGTAAACTTTGGTCTTAAGGCATTGCGGGATTTCAGTCTTAAAAACGGTTTCTAGATTTCCAGCCCATCCTAGTTGTGTCTTGTGATTTCCTTCATCTAAGAGCCGTGGTCGAAAGACAAACAATGTCAACATTGATAGACGTACTCTCTTACCAGCTCTAAAAAACTCTTGCTATCTTACCTAAAGCAGTGGTGAGTCGAATCTCGCCCGGCTTCAGTCTTTCCTTCTTCTCTTTGCTGATGATGCTGCTGCTGCACTTCTTCTTCTTCTTCTTGATCACGTTCTGCTTGTTGATCACGATGGTGTTCCCCGTGTTTACTGGCTGGTTTATCACAGTCGCTGTTTGGACTACCACGCTATTTGCTGGCACCTAGAGAAACAAAGGTTAGTGTTAAAAATCGCTATTCATATTTCTTTTGTCATATTTTTTTGTCTTTTATCAAAATCGCATTTCTTTTGTTCATATTTTTTACCATAGACAACTTTACCTACATACTGCGCCACTGAATTTTGTTGAAAGGCCTATTAATTATTTTTAGTGTTTTATTCAAATTCAAAATTCAAATTCAAACATACTTTCCAAAGCACAGTGACAGAATTGGGTAAAGCTAGCAGAGAGCTGACGGACGCGGCTGACAGCCGCAATCTGGATAATGATTGTACACTGAAACTATCAGACGTAAGCTAGCTAGGAGTAATAGTGTTCTGTGGACGTAAGTCGCGGAGCTTTCGGACGTCCGACGACGATCTGGCGCTGGATGTTTTTGTACTGTGCTTACCTATAATTCGCTGGCGTCCGATAGTTTGTTTCTAGCATAACTCTTCACTCACCTGAGTGATAGTCGTAACAGGAATAACATTAGCGTTCACCACTGTCACGTTTTGTTCCTCGCGCTTGCAGTCTGGTGGTGCGTACTTCAGCAGCTGATGCAGAGGTAGTGGAAGTGCTGAGAGGTAGTCCGCCACGCCACTGCCGGTCAGGGTCTGCCATGTCGAGCTGTCTGTCACGTCGCCTATACCTGGATTTTAAAGACTTTACTAATATCATATTCGCAGTTACGCGGGAAATTACGCTAACTTGAATCAAACAATGAAAATATAAGGAATAATTTTCACCGAGTCGCGAAAGTCACGGTGGTTATGGGATGCATACCGACCAGCACACCACGCCAGTGTAGGTCAGACTATTGTCAGTGCAGTCAGATACTATTGGACTGACATCGTAAGGGACCGAAAAAACAGCTTAAATTTCTTAGAAATTATTGTTGTTGGTAGATAATGGCCTGTGCCAAAATCAAAACCTTAATACTTGAAGAGAGGATTATCTAAGTACCTATACAATAATGGGATAAAATAAATAATAAATAAATAATGCTGGACTTTTCACACAGCACGGGATAGAATAAAGAGTCTCACTAATAAACTCATGCGTGGCCGCGCGATCCTGCCTGCCCTCTTGTTTGATGGCGCGAGCGATGGCCGCGGCGTCCTTCGGCTCGTGGAGAACTACCAGCAACTGTTGTCCTTGCTGGAGCGGGGCTTGCGTTACTGTAAGCACCAAATTAAGGGTACATACTTACTTTCAAAACTTGTGAAAGCAATGGAACTTACCTACTAAGTAGGTTAGGTACCTACTAGAAAATTATGACAAGTTACAAACCTTGGTGTTGCTGCATCATCGTAGCCATCAAGTCATGGTGCAATTCTTCTCTAAACTCTCGTTTGTCAGTCATTCTCTGTTCAGCTTTCATCTGGTGCACAGTTTCGGCTTGTACATAACTCGTCTGACCACCGTAAGCTATGTTCCCAAGATTAACCGACGAGGAAGATATCGTCTGGTATTTCACGCCGGTATTCACCGCGAACCCGCTCTCGACTTCAACACACTTTCCCATGTCCTTCTCGAAAGATATCTCGAAGGAGGGTAGCTTCTTCCTGTGATACTGACCGACCTGCACGGGCGCCAGGCTGGCCAGGGCCACGGGCGCCGCGCTCACCACCACCAGGCTATCGGCCTGGCGGAACCTGACGCCGTCGACGGTGAGCTGGCCGGAGCCAGGGCTGACGGCGAAGGTGCAGCCGGCGGGCGCGTGGTAGCGCGGCTCGGGCGCCACGCCGCCGCCCTCGAAGCCCAGCTTGGCGGCGAAATTCTGGATGGTTGGCAGCGAGCCCGCCGCCTGGGCCTGCCCCGGGAACGGAGCGAAGTTCATCTCGCCTCAGACCTGAAACCGCGGGAAACATTGCAATCGCGGCGCCGGCACTCGCACTGATGCACCGACGGGCCGCGGCCGAAGGGTAGCGGCCCCTGCAGGGCGCTCACTCAACCCCCGCCGTTCTGCCTCACCCCAGTCGTTTCTGACGCTTTATTTTTAGCGGCCCGTCCCACACCATCGATGCGGGAGCGGGGTTCGGAGCGCGCGGCCCGGGACATCGCGGAGAGTCGACGGATACGGAGGTGGTTACCTTCGCGGAGTCGGGAGAATGGGTTTTCATGGCGTTTTAATTGTTCATCGCGACTGAAATACGGCTGTGGAGGGTCGTCGGGGTGCGCAGTGACGCTGCGCGGGCAGGCGGGCGGCTGCGCGGCGCCATTGAGCGGCGGAGAGAGGGCGGGGGCGCCGGCCGAGGCACACGTCTCGCCGGCCCGGCGGCCGCGGCTCGGTTAGGGACCGATTTTACGATAAAAGCCGGTTTCCAGCGCCTACCTTCAGATAGTAGCCCTTCGTATAGTATCAAACTCGGCAAGTTACTCGGGTAGATTGTCCTGCTTCATCCGTAAAGAGCGCCCTAAGCCAACAGCTGTACCGATACGAGAGTATGGTGTGAGGCACCCTCCTACCTACGAGCCCCATCCTTCGGTGAACCGCACCACACGACAATGTTGTTGTTTTACGAGGGTCACTTCTATTTTTATATCCTTTCAACCTATCGCAATCGAGCCTACTTTGCGTCTTTCAAGAGAACGAAGTGCTACTGCAACTAACTTTATTATACCTAACTATAGAAGCGCGGTACATAGGTATTCTCTCAATCTTTTTAAGATTTTAAATTTTAATATTGTCTTATTGGTTTTCCGCAGGGTTTCAAAAAAATATAGTTTTAAAATTCATCGTGTTTTATTTTAATCTCGATACTAATAAGTATAAGTTAAAAACATCATACAAAAGTTTACATTAAGTCCATTCATCTTAAACTAAAGTACTTACTATAATACTTGCAACTACAATTTCGAAAAAAAAGTACAAAAATATCGATCTACCTACATCCTAACCAAATTATCAAAACAAGAGAGAAGTACGAGTAGCACAGAACCTTAAAATAATCTTATTTTAAAGACAATGTATGAGATTTAACATATTTTAATGCGAGAAAAATATCCCGAGCACAAAACAAATAATATCATACTTACTAGATCTAGGTATAAATTATTGAAGCACCTTGCAATTTTAGGGAGTCTAGCACTAGAGTAGCCTTTGAACAGTCAACAACGGATGCGTTTACGTACAAAGTGATTCTTGATTCAAAATTTTCATAGCAAAATGCCCGGTAGCGTGCACTTTGTAGGAAATCGCACCCGTTGTGCCGAAGGGATCTTTACATCCATTATCTTATCTTAGATTGCTATCGTTATTTCTATTTAAAAAAAAGGACATGACAATCTGTCTCAATAATATTAACGAAGACATACTGGACTGCGCCACAAAGGAACCAGTGAGAAAAACCTAAAACTAAACAATTCCTAAACTGGCGTTGTGCATTCACACTTAAGTCTAAATACAAAAGTATGATTCTAAAATACCTACATTTAAAGCTGCAGTGCTCGTTATGCACATTATGATCAACATTCTTTAAGTTTTCTTGATTTTACAGTCACAGTCATACATTGATTGGACATGCTATGAGTAAACGGTAGTTCGCTGAATAAATACTAAAAATATATAAAATTATACGAAAGTTAGAAGAAAAATAATTATTTTCAGCTTAGTGTAAAAACAAATCTTGATTAAAAAGTAAAAAAAACTCAGGAAAAATAGCTCTGGTATCAATAATTGATACCTACATATCACAGTGATTATGATATTTACAACGGATAATGAGTCTAGTTCAGAAAAGAGGTCATTCATTTTGGGCCCAAAAGTCGAAAGTGCCGGCCAACGAAAATAAAGGTGTCACCAATAATGGGGAAGTCAATCGGATAATTTTTCATTATGGTACCAAGTTTCTAAGTATACTATTTCAAATGATTTTTTGTATGTGAAAAAATTGGTATCCAAATCAAAGTCAGATTTTTCAACTTAAGAAATCTTTTTGGTCTTAGAGACTTAGTGCCATACTAAAAAATACTCGGATTGACATTCCCAATAGTAGTGAGGCCTTTATTTTTATTGGCAGCACTTTTGACTTTTGGGTCCAACCTTGTATGGAGCCTGAATGGCCTACTTTATTTATATTTATACTAATATGATATTCTATCTACGCGATGGACATTAACAAATAGGAAGACTGTTCTGGATATGGGGTACTTGCTATACTGGGCTTTGCTTACTTTTTCTTAAAAAACACACTAAAACCTTATTTCTAAGATAGGTACAGTCATGTGTCAATTTGGAAACGTTTTGCTTTCTCGCGTGCCTTGAATTGACGGATACTGTAATTTATTAACATAATATGCACTTTATACACATTCATAGATAAAAAAAAATTAATCACTGTATTTTATAGTGAATTATGTTATAAAAATTTTCCATTAAAAAAATACAACAATTTGATGACATAAGTAATTGACGTAAACAATTAAATTCTCAGGTTACATAATAGCACTCAGGGTAGTGATTCAGACTTCAGCGAAACGCATTCGGGTGGGACCGGTCAGCTGTTCAACCGACTGCAACCAATAACAGTGCAGGAAACGTCAGTTTTGGATCAATTCCACGGAACGGATTGTCGCGGATGCGTTCCGCTGAAGTATGAATCACTACCCACGGCCTTGATTCATAATACAGCGGAATGCATTCGGTTCGGAATCGACAGACAGCAACCAATCACAGTGCAAGAAATGTCGAATTCGGATTAATTCCTGCACTGTGATTGGTTACTGTCGGTCGATTCTGAACCGAATGCATTCCGCTGTATTATGAATCAAGGGCCAGGTCTTCATTGACCCTAATGTACAGAATTTATCAAACGCTTTTTATAGTTATACGGGGTATTAGACTATTTATCGAGTGTGTCGCGCCCGAGTGTCACAAATGCTTCGCGAGCAAGTTTATTCGTTTTTAGGGTTCCGTACCCAAAGGGTAAAACTGGACCCAATTACTAAGTTTACTCGCGTGTTGGTATGAACCGCAGCGTTTGTATGGTTGTGCCACACACTGCCGCCAAGTAGTTTGTTGGTGAAAGATGGGTACTCAATGATGTGAAAAAATATAAGGTTAGGTACTAGCGCGTGGAAATTAAAGACTCCAAATTTTCTTATTGGGACATTTGTTTAAGTTTGCGCCAAACACGGCGACGTTCAGTGACAATCACATGTTTCCACCCAGGATTTTAAACTTCGACAACTATGAACATAACTCTGTAAGTAGTTAATTTAAAATGTCATTACATCATCTACTTCAGTAGGTAATTGTACCGCGGCGTATAGTTTTATCCAGGTTTTGCGAGCCGAGTGTGTCACGAGTGTTGCGCCAACAATGCCTCGAGTTGCGCCTGCGTGTCTTGTTGCGCCTGCGCAGCCTCCAGCGAGGAGACCACGTGAGGCGGGATGTTGATCTGCACGGGTACGTTCACGTTCGAACTTGTTGGTACCTGGGGGGGGGGGGAACAATCGTTAGAAAAAAATAATTAACTTAAACATTGGATCAACCTATGCCTATCCTCAACGGACATTGTTTGAGACGGAATATGCTTGCATGTAAAGTGTAATGCTACTGATGGATGTAATAAGTCAATGTGAATGTAATTATGTTACTCGTATACAACTTACGTATGTATGTCACTCGTATACAACTTACGCATGTATGTTACTCGTATACAACTTACGTATGTATGTTACTCGTATACAACTTACGCATGTATGTTACTCGTATACAACTTACGTGTATAGTAATCTCAGGAAGGATGCTATTGGTGTTGCTAGTCTGTCCGGCCCCGGGCTCCACCTTGAATATCTGTGTGTTTGTGTTTGCTTGAGTCTCGTCGCGGGCGCGTTTCGTCTCGTGCGAGCGCGCGTGCTTACGAAGGTGATCTTTTCGGTAGAAACCTGACGAATAATATAACATAAAACATCATTATATAAATGTACCATGTATTAACATAAATTACTTTTCAACACACTTGCTCATAAAGTGGCTCTATGGTCACCGCAATTAGGCACATAATGACACCCATAATCAAACAGTGACTTTTTCATTACTATAACTCACTAGTGAGTAATAGAATTTTTTTTTAATTTTATTGGTTGAGTTGCTTTGTTCTTTAAAAAGTTTTTATTCAGAAAAAAGATCGTGTTCAATAGAACAAATAAATTAATGTTCCTATTGCTTGCTCATTTCATGCAACTTCTAATTTAAATAGATAATTTTAACTCGTACGTGTTTAATAAATAAAACTTTCACTCAAATATAACTTTTGTTTTCTCTATAATAAAAGAAAACTTTAAATTCCCCATTTTGTCCGTGGCAGAATAGGCCGCAAACCCTATGCGCGGCGCGGAAATATAGTCTGTGGCCGATCGCAATGCGCGCGCATAGGAAAACTGATTAATTTTTCCCGCAATAGCGAAACATTTTTCACAACTCGTTTTCACTGTTGAAAATGAGTTTTTATTGTTATTTTATTCACAAGTGTGTTGAAAAACGTCGTATGATACACGTGTGTATTGATGATTACCGTCCTCTGTTCTGTTATGAGCCTCGCCTAACGGCTCGGCTCATAAAAACACCTCGGCGGTAATCACCAATGTTACACACTAGTACCATAATGTACTATTAATGGGTTCTTTCGGTTGAAATCTAAGGGAAACTATAGTTCCATAATATGATTTGGGGTTACCATATTTGGCATTTCAAACGTTGTTTTGAACTCTTCTGGGAACATACATATAAATTGTTAATTCCCCGGTTTTAGAAACCGGGGATTACTAACACCGGGGGTTAGAGTCATTTTTTTACTAACAGCATCATGCATTATTTTTATCAAGATTCTTTATTGTGGCCATTGAGAGGTCAAATAAGGTATTTTCTCAGATTTGCTCTTTGAAATCATATTTTGTCAAGATCTCTATGATAGACATAATCTAACTAAAGACATATTAACATTGAGATAAACATCTCCGGGCTCCACATTTAACCTCTGTGGCGCAGTGGGCGAAGGTCCGCCTGCGACGCAGAAGGTTGCGGGTTCGATCCCCGCCGCGGTACAAATGTTTGTATGACCTACAGATATTTGTCTCGGGTCTGGGTGTCTATGTATAATATGTATGTATTTACAAACAAAAACTATATAAGTCGTTTATCAGTCATTCTAGTACCCATAACACAAGCTCTGCTTACTTTGGGGTTAGATGATGCTGTGTGAAAAGTCCAGCATTATTTATTTATTATTTACTAGCTAATGCGCGCGGCTTCGCCCGCGTGGTACCAACATTTAGCCTATGTGCTATTCCAGGTAACTATTAACGTCTATTCCTAGTTTCATCCAAAGCGGTTCACACTTAGGTGTGATTGAAACACAAACATACAAACATCTAAACAAACTTTCAGCTTTATTATATTAGTGGGATAACATCGCCAAAGTTGTTTGTGAATGCTCACCTTTCCCGCACTCTGTGCACATCTCAGTCTTCACTCCGGAGTGTATGACAGTGTGCAAGTTCAGATGCTCGCGACGTTTGAACCCCTTGCGACAGACCCCGCAGACGTAGGGTCGCTCCGGGTTGTGGCCCAGCTTGTGGCGTTCTAAGTGCTCCTTGCGTTTCAGTCTAAGGAAGAATTATACTTTATGGATGTCGCGTTTGAATAAGTCATAGTAATTAATAACGACCTCTGTGGCGCAGTGGTGAGTGCCGCTTGGGACGCAGGAGGTTGCGGGTTCGATCCCCACCGCGGGATAAATGTTTGTATGATCTGCAAATATTTATCTCGGGTCTGGGTGTTTCTATGTATGATATGTATGTATTTACAAACAAAAAAGTATATACATTGTCTATCAGTTATCTGGTTCCCATAGTATCAGTATAAGCTTTGCTTAGTTTGGGGCTAGATGATGCTGTGTGAAATGTCCAGCATTATTTATTTATTTATACGTCCTGCCAGTATCCACTACATCTACCCCGTCCTAGTCCGCGATATTTCCTAACACATTGTTTCCCTAATTTATACAAAAATAACAATGAAAAATGGCGCATGTACAAAAAGCGAAGCCAAAAAGTCGTAGTAATTATTAGTGGTAAAACACAACAATAAGTCAAAAATATCATGATCACATGTCAATGACCCGTCTTTTAGTGCACTTTAAAAAAACTTGGAAAAAAAATCGTCTTTCAAAATAATATAATTTTAAATAATACCAATCTTGCTGTAAATTCGATATAAATCTGCGAAAAGATCTGCTTAATCCAGCTTGAAGGACCATTGATACTTATATTTATATAGCCAAGCAGGACTTTACTACAATAAGACTACAACAAGAGCTTATATTATGTGGCATTGTGTAAATGGCAATTTACACAATGCCACATAATATAAGCTCTTGCTTCGTTGAGTTTGTGAAAGCAAGAAGAAAGATGGTATGCCAGAATGGCATCATGTAAACAGCGTCTAACAGGTATGAGTAATTGAGTAACTTACCCAGCCCCACAGATCCCGCATATAAACCGCCTAACAATCTTATGCACCCCCAAATGTATTTCCAGCTGTTCTTTCTCTGGGTAAGCCATCTGACATTCGGGACAGCAGAATATCGGCGTGCCATCGGCCGCTTGAGCTATAACGACTTGCCCTGGCTTCGGTCGCGCAGGCTTGGGTGGTTTCTTCTTGTATTTCTTCTTCTTTTTGCTCTGTATTCTCACTGAACCGTCTGGAACAAAATCAATTTACAAAATAAATCAGTTACTGAGAAACCTTATAACATACTACAAAGTACACATATTTTTTAAATACAGTGAGCGATAAATTCGTATTTAAAAGTATTACAATAAACATTAATTTCATTTACATACCAACATGGCAAAATCAAAATTGTAGCAAAATAAAAATTAAATAATTCGGGTAGTTTTGTCAATCAGGCATAGAAATAGAAATACGCAAAACCGAAGCATCATGTATCATGGGAAAGACTAAGTGAATAGTATGAAGCCAACTAGGCCGATGGATTGCGAAATATTAATTGATCAAATGCATCCAATTAAAAAGTTGAAGTGCTTACAATCTGCTTCATTCAAATAAAAAAACTGAACAGGATTACGCCTGTATTGCAAAGGCGCGGTAGACAATCTCTCAGATCTTTTAATCTTTTTATATAATCCAGATCCTTTGAAGATGTCTAATGTGCTTATAATGCAATTAGCAACAGCAAACAGGGTTGTTTTTAATCTAACCTACGTTATGAGCTACAAAATAGCTCCGCATTCAGACAAAAGAAGGCATCAAAAAATCATTCGTAAAAATGTTGATTAAAAAATATTCGCAGTGTATACCTTCGCCGATGATAGCTTCTGCGACCGCTTCTTCTTCTTTCTTATCATCTACTTCCACTTCCATCTCTCAATCTCCCTTCGCATCTCACTGGGGTTTGGGTTTAGCTTTAAGAACTGCTGCAAGGACAGCGGTAGAGTCTGCGTTTGCTGAAATATAATAATTCATCATGAGGGTACAATACTAAATGTTTGATAGTTTTTCTACACTAGATTTTTATCGTGGTTTCTTCTCTTCTGGTTCTTCACGGTATTGGTCGCGAATGAACAGGAGTAGAATCACCTAGTTATTAAGACGTTTCAAAGTGATCCCAGCGGTCCTACTGAATAAATGATTTTTGACTTTGACTGAACAGATATTTATTTAAGTTACCTGTGGGGGTAAGCTGTTCAGGTACTTGACAAGGTCCTGTTGACTGCTAGACATTGCCCACGGAGTACTCTCGCTTGCTTCTGTGCCTTGCGAGCTCTCCTGAAACATACATCTTTATAAACTTAAGCCTTTACATCTATATTAGATGATTTATGGGACCAATGTTTGTATGTTCTACAAATATTTGTCTCGGGTCTGAGTGTTTCTATGTATAATATATATGTATTTACAAACGAAAAAGTATATATAAGTAGTATAACAGTCATTTAGTACCCATAACACAAGCTCTGCTTACTTTGGGGCTAGATGATGCTGAGTGAAAAAGTCCATCATTATTTATTTATTTATACAGCGTCACGAGGCAACCTATGCCTACACTTACCGGGACGCTGTAGTGCCAGGGACATTGTTTGAGATGGAATAGCCCAGCCTTGCCCAGCACCTAAACTATCCTCTCAGCTTAATCAGCCGCCCACAGGAAAGACAACGTCGATACGTGTGGAGCTGACTAAGCTGCGGGTTTCCTCGCGATGTTTTCTTTCACCGTTAAGAGCTCGTGTTAAAGTGAAGGGGAGAAAAGGGATCCGTTTTTAAATTATTTAAAGTAATCGAAATAAAAATAATCCCCATTTCCCTTAGTCACGCAATAAAACCGCGTTGACACGATCAGAGTATACTCGTACGAGTGTACTAGGATAGCTGTTGACACCATCATAGTTGACTATGATCATTTTCTTTGTACTCTGATGGACAATTTTTCTTTGATTGTTCTATGCAGACGCCATTTTGTTTGCCTACTCGTACGAGCCAGCTCTGTGTAGTACACGGTACTGGTCAACGCGGCTTAACATGAGAACAACTAATTTTGCTGAGTATTTTTTCGTTGTCTTCTGAATGGACAGGACAAGGCTAGTCAAGGTTTATATTAAAAAAAACGGGTTAGTCGAGAAGTACTGCAATTCTAAGTGTTCACTATATGTACACATTGGCAAAGTATTTCACAAATAAATAAATTTCAAATTGCAAATTTGAAAAGAATTCCAGAAGCGCTGCGGGCAACACCGCGCAGCTATCCCTTCTCCATACTAATATTATAAATGTGAAAGTAACTCTTGTCTGTCTGTTTGTTACGCTTAACGCCTAAACCGCTGAACAGATTAAGCTGAAATTTGGCATAGTTAAAGGTTGTATCCCAGGGAAGGACATAGGCTACCTTCAATCCCGAAAAAATGAAAAAATCCCGAGGGACCGCGGGAGCGCAGCTAGTTTCATAATAAAATTCAACAAAACTGGCTTGCGACTACTTCAGTTCCTACCACAGACTCATTTCTTTAAATCCGTGGTTCCTACAATTATAAAGGGTGTTCTCACATCATCATTAGCATCGTCGCACTCCTCCTTGATGATGATGGACTCGTTGTTGTTGTTGTTTGTTGTATTGTTGTTGTTTGTTTTGTTGTCGTCCGGCGCGTTTATTATTATCTGCTGATTCGGCGTTATGAAAACCTGAATATGAATGAATCAATGAATAAATGAAAATACTTTATTGCACAATGCACACCCTACAAGATACAGCATATGAGTCAGTGGCCAACTCTGATGACGGAGTTTTTAGGCCGCATGGCTTAACTAATTAGCCGGGACAGAAGTACGGAAGCGCTCTAATGAAATTGCCATTAGCGGTCACCCATTCTCCTACAGACCGTTTCGAACGTTGCTTAACTATAATAATATAATAATAATGCTGGACATTTTCACACAGCATCATCTAGCCCCAAACTAAGCAAAGCTTGTACTATGGGAACCAGATAACTGATACACTATTTATATACTTTTTGTTTGTAAATACATACATATTATACATAGAAACACCCAGACCCGAGACAAATATCTGTAGGTCATACAAACATTTGTCCCGCGGCGGGGATCGAACCCGCAACCTTCTGCGTCGCAGGCGGACCTTCGCCCACTGCGCCACAGAGGTCGTCTCTCGAACTTCGACGATCTATCAAGAACGACTAAGCAAGCACGACCATGAGGGCTTCACCTTTAATGATCTCTATCAATTATGATGTCCCATATACGTAGAGCATATTTGAAACAGTTGATAGATAATTACACATTTCTTTATTTTGTACCTATATTGACGACTCTGTGGCGCAGTGGGCGAAGGCCCGCCTGCGATGCTAAAGGATGCGGGTTCGATCCACGTGGCTAGACCAATGTTTGTATAATCTACAAATATTTGTCTCGGGTCTGGGTGTTTCTATGTATAATATGTATGTATTTACAAACAAAAAGTATATAAATAGTATATCAGTCATTTAGTACCCATAAAACAAGCTCTGCTTACTTTGGGGCTAGATGATGCTGTGTGAAAAGTCCAGCATTATTTATTTATTTATAAGACTGTAATTACCTGATGCTGTATTTGGCTTTTATCATCGGTGGTCTGCGCTTGTGAAACAAGCTGCATATCTTGTGGTATTGTAGTCATTATCATATCTGAAAAAATATGACTGTTTATAGCCGTTTTCACAGAGGAATGGTTCCATGACAAGGTTCTTTTATGTTAGTTTATGAAATTATTAAAAAGGAAATAGACGGAGAGGATTTTTTTAAGTTTTATCAATTAGTATTTTCATTAGATTTTATTAATTTACATTTTTTTCATAGTTGTACAGCGTGAACCGTAAAAGTTCTATGTGTCAGGGATACCTATCAGTTAATTCAGTTATCAACTACTATGAAATGGAGACAATTTCAAACACTTTTTATTATGTTTGAGTTTTGGTCTGCCTTAGACCAATTCGACCGATTATTATTTAAAACTAGCTGGTACCCGCGACTTCGTCAGCGAAATAACATACTTATTAGCAACGCCATCTATTGCATTTAACTGGAACTACCAACTCCCCATACAAACTTTCAACCCTTATTTCACGCCCTCCATGATTAATATATAGATTTTTTCTGTCATAAGAACCTTCTCCTGACAATAACGAACACAACAAAAAAAAATTTAATGAAATCGGTCCAGGCGTTGTTGAGTTATGCGCTTACCAACACATTTTGCGATTCATTTTTATATTATATATATAAGATAAGATGTAAGCAAAGATGCAGGCGGAAGCTAGTTATAATTACCTCATCAAATTAACCATGATGCCACACTTTATTAAACAAAACTGTAGGTACTTTACTTACTTTCGGTAAGCGTGTTCTGTGCCATTAGCTGCATGGCCGCATCACTCGCTTCAGGCGAGTAGGCGACCGTCAGTACAGCGCCTCCTTTAGATAAAACAATTGTTATTATAACCGGTTTGTCAGCTGGTGTAAGCTTCGATTGACACCGTGGAGCTTTAGAGTAAATTTTCATGCGCTAAGTTGTATAAGAAGTAAAATTATTCATAGCTAGCTGACCCGCGCGCGCCTTCGTCTGCGCATTGTTTCTTCAACGATCTTTGGAACTGCCTTGCACAACCCCTAAGGGAAGTTTTTCAATTTATACCGAGTTTAGAGTGAATCGGATCAAGGAATATTTTTTTTTCTAGTAAGGATTAGCGCGTGGAAATTGAAGACTCGAAATTGTCTTATAGCACAATTTTTACTTCACTTTGAGTCAAACAGAGCGACGCGACGTTATGTCAGTGACGGTCACATGTTCCAACTGTTCCAAGCCCGGATTAAACTTCGTTAACCAAACGTATCTTTAGTTAATTTAAAATATCATTGGTTATAAATAACAAGAAAATAGAAACAGACCTCCTTGGTACCCTTGTATGGGTATCTGCATCTGGTACTTCTGTTGCTGCGGTTGCAGCATGTTTGGGTTCAAAACTTGGATCTGCATCATTGGCTGAGGCTCCCCTGTCATATAAAATAGCGTTAACATGTTGAGTACCAATAACACGTAGGCTTTATAAATGCAAAAAAATGTGAGGTAAATTGCATGGATGTATGATGTTCGTTCCTCTTTAAAAACTACTGAATAAATAATGCTGGACTTTTCACACAGCATCATCTAGCCCCAAAGTAAGCAGAGCTTGTGTTATGGGTACTAGAATGACTGATAAACTACTTAATATTCTTTTTATTTGTAAATACATACATATTATACATAGAAACACCCAGACCCGGGACAAATATCTGTAGGTCATACAAACATTTGTCCCGCAGCGGGGATCGAACCCGCAACCTTCTGCGTCGCAGGCGGACCTTCGCCCACTGCGCCACAGAGGTCGTCATGAATGGATTTGGATTAAATATTACACAGAGATATATAATTAGTCTAAAATAACACATAGGCTTTTCATTCCGAAAAAGTGAAGTAATCCCGAGGGACAGCGAACACCTCACCTAAGTGATAGTGATGCTCCTGGTTCAAAATGGCAGTAAACGTGTTAAGCTATCTAATGACATAAACATGTAAGTAAGGAAGACTTCAAATATTTAATTTGTTGACTACTATAATAACTAACATGACCTGACATTACCCATTAATTTTATTAAAATTGCAGCGCCCATCAGGGTGTATGTACCTTACTCACTAAGCCTACGTAAACCTAAGCTACACCTATGTACATAGAAGCAATGAATAAATGAAAATGAATAATGGTTACGTTATTTCAAGAGCCTGTGTACATTTGTTTAATTGAATCATAGGCAAATTTGTCTATACATCAAAAGGTTGCAATTGCTCAATCTTCATAAAGCTAGGTTTATTTACCTGGCTTCGCTCCGGGTAGCGTGATGGGCACGGATATAAACTGCGGAGCTGCTTGTATGCCACTGTACTGCATACCCTCACTCACTGTTACTCCGCCGACCATGCCGACCACCTGTACAAAACATAAAGGGGCTTATTACAAGAAAATCAGCCGAGCTTAGACCAAGTCTAAGTAAAAAACTGTCCCTAGAAAAACGATCTTTAAATACTCGTACATAGAACGCTTTTTTGTGGTAACAGTTTTGTTTTGACATGTGTCAACATGGGGTTCAACCAAGGTTTTACGTTTTTATAATAAGCAGCAATCAGTCTTATTACATATCATTTTCTTGTAATAAGCCCCATTTAGCTTAGCATAAACTGCTCTTTAGTAAGTTGCATCTGCACCATTAATGGAGCAAACGAAACTAACCAGTTGCATCTGCACTATTCATGGTCCAATCAATGATGTAAACAGTACCTACTACGGGTAATATTCATCCTATCCTACTAAATATAAAAGATTGTGTTTCAATCACTGTAGGTAATCAACAGTGGACGGCATTGGATAAAACTTAGAATAGGTAAAATGGTAGATAGTGGTCTCGATTAGCATAATAGAGGCTATTGTAGTATGTACTTGCTATGCCATCGAAACCGGCGGCGGAAGAGTTTGCTATAATTCAAGAGAACTGATCACCGATAGGAAGCCTTGATTTCTCGACTGTATGTTGGCTTTTAAAACCACTGTTTCTGAAGTGGTACTAGGTTGTTTGCATAGTTTTTTTTTTAAATTATCTTTCTTTATACCTGTGATATTGAATTGTTGGCCATGCCCTGCTGCATTTTAGTGACCGGCATCTGTCCACCGGTGGTGACGAAATGAGTGCCCGCGCCGCCTACCGCGGAAAACGCGGCGAAATTCATCTCGCTGTCCTCCTCACTGAAAACAAAATTCATGGTTGACTACAGTTGAGTTTTTAGGGCACCAAAACGTGGTTTTATAGTCAAAAATTTGTCATAATGGCACGTTAAGTTTAACGCCCGGTTCATTTACAAAACCTAATTTTGGCCCTCTTAACCCAAAAGACATTTAAATGAGTAAAAGATAAACAGAGTTAGAGTTATTAATTGAATTCTATTCTAAACAGGGCTTCTTTAACTTTCTCTATTGATTGCGATGTTGTTCGTTTTAAGACCATAAGATTGTTTAGAAAAATCTTAAAATTCCCCGAAGTTGTTTAGTTGTTGCACCTATAAATATTATAATTATAAGGTAGGTACCTACTTCAGAAACTTAGTTTATTTGCATTCGATATGTATTATATTCCTCTGATTTAAAATTACGCGCAAAAATACCAGTTTGCGCGACGTAAGAAGATTTTTGACTCTACAAAATAGATTCCATATTGCTTAAATTAGGAAAAAATATGCTTTTAAAATAATGTAAAGAAGTGCGAACATTGAACGTCAGTTTATACTTGTCATAAATAAAATGAATTTCTTAAAACTTTTAAACCAACAAAATTTCCACTTAGTTAATGCATCATTTAAAATATTCTACCTAAATAGGATAGGAGCTCAACATTATATGTATGGCTGTTATGTAAAAATATACACATTTGTGGGCGCTTTTCTTACATAAAAGTGAAAGCAGAAACGAATGTAGGCATACAATCTCCGCTAAAACCAACCGTACTTTACCTACCTCCTTAAAAGTGTAGTTTATTTCATTATCTTAATTTTCACTGGTGAACAAATAAAATGATAAAAAATCTAATCATAGTTTAAAGGTAGGTACCTAAGAAGTTTGTACATTCATTTATCGAGGTTTCATATTCCGTGACTTTAAATGTGTGACCTCATTCGAACACGAATGACGAATTACTAATTCGTACTATTTGTATGAATACATTATGCATTACGCTTTAAAATAATCCTCATACCACGAATCATCTCTCGGCATTTTCTGCATATCACACATCGCTCACGCGGAAGAAAAACGAAATCGAAAAAAACACAGTGTCCCACTTGAGTCATTCACAAGATGCGCGTATCCCCACACCATCCCACCACCGCGGCGGGACCTGGGACATCGATGGTAGGGCACATGCCACCAGTCTACCAAACACCACACACAGCACAACACTAAAATTAATGCAGCAGTGAGAGGCGAAAGATGATCGCCAACGGCCACTAATAAGAAAGTGGGTTAAAGAAAGTTTTTTATGCAGGCTCGATAGTCGACAGACGAGTTATACATACTGGTGTCTGAGTGTATGTGCCTAGCGTGGTAGTCACTTTCTCTTCGGTGTACTTTCACAAGACGCTGTGTGGTTCTGGTTCACTGGCTGTGGGAATGTTGCAGTGATTGTATTGTTTCATCAAAGGAGTTAGTCTTACCTTTTTGTGATATTTTTATTTAATATGTACCGGTATAATACAAAAATATCTTTATCACTATTGAAACTTAATAATTAACTTGTTCTTAGAAATGTGTTTTGCTCGGCTATCTGAGAAACCTTGAAAGTTTCTCAGTAAGTTGAATTGAGGCCGAGACCTGTGAATGCCAATGACCCCAATTTCTGCACTATAAAAATTCATTTTTTTTATTCATAGAAGAAATCATGAATGAAAATCAGCTCTTCATTTCTAGTCATTACTAGATACTTATTTTTGTAGGTAGGTATTGAAGCTACTAATTGAAATAGCCATGTGGAATATCAGTAAGGTCAAGACAAAGAAACTACAACAAATATGGCCGAAATGCTATTTTTGTTCGCAAGTTTCTGAAAAATAATAAAGCTAATTCATGAAACAAAGTTCTGAAAGGGTCCACGTGATAGTGGGCGGGCCCAGACAGAGATCGGAGGTTGTTCACCCCTACCAATTCCTCTCGACCGATGACAGAATGGAACGCATCCCCACCAAGATTCGGGATCCCCTCCAAGCGCAAATCACTCCCGCTCCCGACTCCTTCCCTTCCTCCACCACAGGAAAACGCGAGAGGAGGGGTGCGCGGCCCTCTAGGAGTAGCGACTGCGGCACTCTCCGAATTGCGGGGCCACTCGCTCCGAATAACGGTACAACAGAGTACCGCTGCAGAAATAGGGTCATGGATGGATATTTCACACGTTGTAAACAAAACGGTCAATAAAAACACTCACCTATTTTGGAATAAAAAATCTTTTGCAGTCAATTAACTTCTAAAATTCACACACAATATATTAAACATCTAAGTATTATTGTAATCGTGTCAATTTTATTTTCAGTCCCTTCTCTTTTACATTTTACAATAAATGATCAGCCATGTTGTTTTTTTTTTCTTCCACGTTTTCCGCCAGATGGCGCAAAAAATCTAGAACGCTATTGGCCGAGAAATTTTATTGACAGTACTTGACATTTGTGAAAAGCTTGCCACCTATAAAAAAAAAGTATTGTGACAATCTTAGCCAGGAATACAGTTTTTTTTTAATCTCGCTCGATTAATTAAAACACGATGCAGAGAAAATTACATTCGTAATCCAAGAGATAAAGTAAAAATGTTCTCGCCTTGTTTTCTCGTGCAAATTGAATCACTAATAAGACCTCCAAGAGATAAACTCTATCATGAATTATAGCGCCATCTTTGTGTATATCCACGAAGCTCAGCGAACACTGGCGGCATGTTGCGTTGTTAATTCTACAACAAAGATGGCAGCAGCAGCTACAAAGTGGTTGGAAAAGGTGTAACGGTCATTCTTATAGAAAAGTCGTAGAGCATACCCACAAAGTATACAGGGTGTAAAAAGACTGCTACCGAAAACTGAGGGGTTTCAATCAGACCATGATTCTGAACATATTTAGCGAAAAAAACGCAAAAAATTTTTGACTTTGCTACGTCATTTTATTTTATTTTCTAGTTTTTTGCTACTAGTACAACATAATAAGCCCATACCTATTACCTACCTAATCATTTCATTTATAAAAGAATATTTAAGAAGAAGAAAGAAATAAACAATTAAAACTCAAAATCCAGCAATCTACAGATAAAAACGCGCCCAATACATACGCTCGAACTGCTGTGCAAGGTCGGTTTTCTCCGGGTATAATGATTTTTTTTGAAAATCCTTTTGGATTTGGCTGTATTTTGGGATGCTGTACCTACCCCTTTCGGCTTCGGTAGACGTCTTTTTACACCCTGTATAATACTTGAGCATACCCTACCTACACAGAAAAATATTACTCTGACAAGATACCCTATGATTTGACTAAAGTCTCACCAAGTCTGACCCTCGAACGCAGTCTCTTGCGTCCCTCTCGTCATGGTGTGCAATCATGATCGTATGTAACAGCGCAGCGCTACCTAATCTACCTATCTATCTATCGGCAATCTATCTACCTTCCTTTCTGTATTCTGTTCGGGTTCTAGTGTCAAAATGTTCTCGCCTTGTTTTCTCGTGCAAATTGAATCACTTTCTTCTTCTTCTTCTTTTTTATGTACCTACATACGTGAGCATTATTTTTTTTACTCAAAACGGGACATCAGTTTATTTACTATCGGTTATCGGTTTTTTCAGTTGGTTAATCAATTATACTTATCTAAGTAATATGAGATCAATCACAGAAATAACTTATTTCGACTAATTTTAGTAATTTAAACATGACTTGTTGAAGGCAGACGCTTTCTAGAACGCAGAAAAGGTACATGGACGCACACAAGTTTTAAAAATATCCTTTTTTATGCTTTAAAAAAAATAAAGCGGTCTCCCAGACCGCTAAAATATTCAGCGCGTGCGGCTGGCCTCCTACCACCTTTAAATGTATTTTTTTGTTTGCATTGATAATTTTGAGTACTATGATAATTAATGTACCTATACCTACCTACCTACCTACTACAGTACAGGAAGTAATTAGTAAGGATAGGATCATACTTCCATGGGTAGGTAGGTTACCTACCTACCTACCTACCTAGTGCCTTGATGACGTGACGTCTGCAGCTGCACTCTCAAACATGAGAAAATAGACCACATTTTGGATAAAAATTCACTTATCATCCTCCTTAATGATAAGTGTTAGTTTCCTTCAATGAGACTTTCATAAAGTTCCGTTCTACACTAAATAGGTACCTACCTACCTACTTTCTCTATTCATATAAGTAGGTACAAATATACTTTCGCATGATCTCTTCATGAGAACAGAGAGATTGGAGTAAAGTTGTAACAAAAACAAATGTAGTAAGTACTTAGGTACATACCTCGATGTAGGTACGGTACATTTACCATCAAAACTAGGTGGTAGGTAGGTAGGTACCTAGGTACAATACAATACAATAAGCTCTCTGAAGTAGCTGCGCAGAACTAATATATTTATCTACACTATTATAATTATAATTATAATATTATAATAATAATATAATAATATAGTAATAATAATAATATTATAAAGGGGAAACATTTGTTTGTTTGTTTGTTTGTTTGAATTGAATAGGCTCCGAAACTACTGGACCGATTTGAAAAATTCTTTCACCATTAGAATCCTACATTATCTCTGATGAACATAGGCTATAAATTATTTTCAAAAAAATTAGAGATCCTTATGAAAATTGCAATAATGTAACCAAAGGTGTAAAAATTTTGAACATAAAATTCTTCATATCGCGTGCGCTGCGAAAGCTATTGATGATAGAACAAAAAAATGTTCTACAATATTAAAGAACGTATCAATATCTACAAAAAAGTCAGCGATAGCATATGTCCAACTATTGTGGTTGTGTCAGAATAACAACTTTTATAATTTAAAAAGTAAATAAAAATGACGACCAAAAGCAGACCACGTTATTCTTATTTTGGTATTTATTCTTATCCAAATAAATTCCTTCGTAGTAAAGGCTGTTTCAGTACCCGTCGATTACTTTTTGAATGATTGAAATTGGACATTTTATTCAAAAGTTATCATGAGTTTAAAAATTTAAGATACATCGCGACCACAGAATAAATATCAGTTAGTACGGTTGGACAAGTGTCTGGGATTTTTAACACAGGTAACGGGATATTAACCATGATTAATACCATAGATACTATTGATCATGGCGTATGCAACTGCGCCGAAATACCGGGAAACTTAAAAAACATTAAATCATGGTAAATATCCCGTTAACTGTGTTAAAAATGTTGAAAACCATGATAGTTTAAAAAGTGTCTGGGAACTATGGAATGAATGGAAGGGAGTGGTAATATATCAATGAAATATATATGGGAGGTAGGGGAGCATTGGGCAGTAGAGAGGTTTGGACACCCCCGTGTCATGTCGGCCATAAACCATCATGCCTATCGTCAAATCGGAATTTGATCAGTTAGAATTGACCATGTATGGGGGTGAATTGGCATGACTAATGGTGGATTGGCATGATGGTGTATGGCCGGCATAACACGGGGATTTGCCGGTGGTGTCCAAACCTGCCTTACTGCCCAATACTCCCTTACCTACCTTAGACCTTACCTACATATTAACCTCTAAACTTTAAAGGATCATACATCCCGCTCCGGGATCGCCATGTTGTTATTAAATTTTTGTTAAATACCCATAATAAACCCGTGCGAAGCCGGGGCGGACAGCTAGTAATTATATAAAGAAGAAAGTTAACTTTATTTACAGAAACTAAGCTACTACATATTTATATAACGATCCTTAGATAGCTTGACTAATCCTGTTGTATTTTGTAAATATAATTATATATAAGTATATATAATTTATTGTGAATAAATAACTGAGTAACTGAGAACTCATTTTTGATGACGCCTAAAATCGTTCTATCTCGCTTACTCTAACAAACCTGCGCAATGTATTGCACCGCGCATACCTACAGTACCTACAGTAGGCAGTAGGTACACCTACAGTAGGCACCATAGAACTCGGGGCTTATTACAAGAAAATGAGCCGAGTTTAGACCAAGTCTAACTAAAAAACTGTCCCTAGAAAAACGATCTTTAAATACTCGTACATAGAACGCTTTTTTGTGGTACTTAACAGTTTTGTTTTGACATGTGTCAACATGGGGTTCAGCCAAGGTTTTACGTTTTTATAATAAGCAGCCATGAGATCTATGGTGCTTACCAAAGAATCTTTAGCTCTCTGAAGTTAGGTGCATGCAACGATTGCGCAGGTTGGCGCATGCCTACACCGTGTTGCATTGCAAGGCAGGTAATAAAAGACCGTGTTATTCAAAATTGACTTGAATTTCGAAAACTGCTAGGAAATAAGAGTTCATGCCACAGACGGTTCATGCTAACCCAGCAGATGTGAGAAAATAAAAGCCAACCTCAACTTTCATCTCACCTTGATTTTTATTTATTCACTACTCATGTTCGAAAAATGCAATTTACATGATAAATGAATTTTCCAAGTAAGTATCTAAGTAGGCTGGGTACCTACCTACCTACTTAAAATAAACGACGATTATGTACCTACATAACGTACAAACTTACCTATTTAGTAAGAACGAATCGCGAATAATGAAACCGTCTCCAAAAGGAAGAAATTAATTTCTACTTCCCTCAAAGACTGGAAGTTGCGAGAAGTTTCCGAGATTCGAACAATAGCTCGTAAAAGACAATGGTACCTAGCCATGGTAGGCACATAATCTATTTGGCCCCTGTCCCACCGTCATCGTCGGCGTCGGTCGGTCGGTAGACCGAGCACCAAATCTGTCAGTTACGATCTTCAAGGTTACGCTTACGATGATCTAATACCCTACTGAATTCAATCTATTTCAAATTCGTCCACAGCCACAGCACAGGCATAGATATACCTACTACATACCTACATAATTCGATGGTCGTTCTTTTAAATTCAAATTCTAACTGACAAACTTAGTTACGTACAGTTCGCCCAACGGATCTAGGCATTCGTGAAGTTAGCCGTTTGTCTGCGCAATGAACGCTTTTTCATACAAAATAGTGTTCTGCGCACGTTAAATTGTCGTCGGTCCCGGCTATTTAAGTCGTTAAGCCATGACGGAGGCCTAGAGGCGGCCTAATAACTCCGTCACCAGAGTTGGCCACTGACTCATACGAACTTACCTACTTTAGTTTGGACTCTTCGTTTTCATCTCAGCTTGTAAGCGCAGCTCAAGCGCTTGGGGCCACTGCGCTGCGACTCAATTTGCTTAGGTCATTTTTGAAAAAAATATGCTTTCTTTGTTAAAAACTAAGTAGGTAGGTTCGTACTTACCTATATCGTGCCAACTTCTGTAGGTTAGGTAAGTACTTACAAATTAACTCAAATGAGTTCGACAAAATTCTTACGATTATTGCCCGATATATCGATATTCTCTCGATAACATTGACCTTCGTTGAGCAACGACATAGGGCATTTACTAGAATAAAGACTGGTTTCTTGAAGGTCAGAATGTCTAGACTAGACCATTAGGCGTTCTCGTTCATCACTCAGAACCAGTGATCTCTGTTTACATTGAGTTCTATGCTCAGAACCAATGTTTTGGGATCGCTGGAGCATAACATATTACCTACTTATACATTAAGAACTTCTAAGGATGATATAATAAGCTTTTGCAAACGGTCGTAATAAAGCCTAGTTCGGGCTAGCCTTTTTTTTAGTCGAGTAGCGAGAATATGGTCGCGAAATTACTCGCTACTGCGCAGAAATCGTTCGCACGGTCAAGGCTACTATTTTAGTCGAGTAGCGAGTACGATCCTTTAGTTTATTCACTCGACTTTTTTATTTCATAGTTGTAAAGCGTGAAACGAAACGTACTAATGTACAAGACTAATATCGAGAGGTTCGGACTTGTTTAGCCGTTGAACCAGTAGCACGGACGCGTGGTGAGAGGTGCTACTCTATTACTCTATGATGCTACTCGCCCAAAAATAGAGTCAAATGGATTGACTCGACTAAATTACTCACTTACCTACTCGACGAAATTTTCGGTATTTGGATACGTTTTGGTCTAAGTTACTCGCTCGCTACTCGACTAAATATAAGCCTAGTCCTCCGAACTAGGCTTAAGTGCCCAGTATTAGTTTAATTAACTCACTATTCGGTATCGACGACGTGGGTTTGTATTGGTTATCATTAGTTATTAAGCACAACGGATCTTTAGCTCTCTGAAGTTAGGTGCAATAGAGGATTGCGCAGGTTTGGTAGAGTAAGCGAGATAGCACGATTTTAGGCGTCATCAAAAATGGGTTCTGCGCAGCTACTTCAGAGAGCTAAGGAACGATTGTTAAAGATTGCGTAGATAACCTACACTGCTATTTTCCCATACAAATCCATCGAGTTATAAGTACTACGTACAAATCTCAGTTTACTCTAACGTGATCGAGTAAGCAAAGAACTTGTACTAGGCACTCTGTTCCTATGATTTTGTATATTAAGTATTTTCATATAAATACGATTTATTTGCGTCTCACGTCCAAGGTTCGGATGTGGTGTCTTTGCATTAATAAGCTGACCATGGCCTTACCATCAATGGCGAATTGCCAGGATTGGATAAAATTGTGGAAAATGTACTAAACTCGCAATTTACGACGCGATTGTAGGTAGGTACCTAGGAGGAGGATAATAACAAGTAAATAATGTTTGTAGGTAGGTCCTGCCTGCCTGTCACAGGTCCTGGGGGTTATTCGCGTTCGTTTTTTCGTTCGTTTGATGAATATACGGATGCTTCTTACTACAAGCTACATTGTAGGTATTCAGTCGATAAGATCAACGATAAAACACGAAACTAATATTCCAAATCGAAAAATCGTAGTAAGAAACGTGCGAATATTCATCAAACGAAGGAAAATAAGAACGGGAATACGGCTTTGTACAGTCAGGGCCAAGATTTCATGAACATTTGACGTTTTAATGGCGATAACCCATGTAAGGTCAATAATTAGGATGCCTAATATGTCGACACAATAACATAACGCTACCCACCATTAATCGAAAATAGTGACCACCTTTGAACATCAATTTCGTATCCAATAGCTTCGCTTTCGCTTTGCGACAAAAAATATGCACCAAACAGGTTAACCTTGACTCAGCGACTGTTTACATTAGCCCACTTCAGTTCCTTCCGGTTCGTGGCCACCTGCTATCATGATAAAGTAGGTAGGTAGGTAGACCTCAGCAGCCTCAGGGTCTTTACATTACTATAATACATGATGCCACCTATGCCTTTTGTGCCTGGGTTTTTGGTATGATGGCATAAGTTGGCTTGCTTGTAGGAACGCTAGGAACTAAGCTATCCCTCGGCTAAATTTTCCTTAGACCCCTCGCAGACTACAAACTAAACTATCGGCCGATAGTTTGCGAGATAGTTGGAAGGCCCATCCAACTTTTTTATCGGCCGATCAGAATCGTTGCAGTGTGCGCACTCACGTACTTCTCCATACTCATCACGAGCCCGACCCACTAAACTATCGGCCGATAGAAAGTCTGTAGTCTGCGAGGGGTCAGAAAACACTGTGCTGAACTACCTACGATTTGACTATGCTGCGGGTTTCCTCATGATGTTACCTTTTCTTTTATAAATTGGCCTGTGCATGTAGATTTCTTCCCATCAATCTAACCTTCACAATCCGTTATGTCTAAGACACTTTTGTAAATTCCCATTTAGCATTGTGGGTACTACAAGTAGGTATACAATATCGACCACGACCCTGCAATAAAACCATGGTTTTCCATAGACGATTCAGTCCATTATAGCATAAGGCCATACCATCTGGACACAAAAGCCAAGGTTCCAAGTTCCAGCGAGAATCGCCCGAAAAGGCCTGCAGTCGGTCCAACGCGCCTTCTTACTAGTCCTTTTATGGCTCTCTCGCTTTTAGATGGCAAACTGCTGAGCTATAACGAAGGTTTTCGTCAAATAGGGCGGAAATTATCCTAGAAATGTATCGAAGACTTATTTGGACATAAAAGCGCTCTGATTTGTCTAACGTGTCTTACATGTAGGTAGAAGGACGAGTCCCGAGAGTAAAGAGCGAGCTGACTTTGTTGATTTGATAGTAGATTTGATTAAAAGTTATTGCTAGAGCGAAACGAGGGAGTTAAGAATCATTTGGGATTCAATAAGAGCCCTGAAATGTTACATACCTACATGACATGCTTCATGTTGAATCCTAGATGACGCTGCGCTTCTGGTCCATTGTCTTTTATATTTTAATTCCTTGTTGCTTTTACACATTTGTAACCAGGAAAACAATAAGGAAATCAAATTCTACTGTAATTTTCCTCATATCTGTTTTCTATTTAGTGCTTTATTTCTCAGTGGGCAAATAACAAAAGCTTCCTTTCAGCCTTACCAGCAGCCTTATTGTCTAACTTGAAATCTATTCCCAGTTGTCATTTCAATAGAGCTCGACCAATCATTATAATAGGAAAATGACAATTGAAGTCCAGAATGGATTTCAAATGTTAAAATGAAGCCCTTGTCCATTGCCAATTGAATTACACAAGAAGGCCCCAGGCCTACTACTAAGGTAGGTCCCAGGGGCCTTACTTACCTTACTTTGATCTTACCAATGATCAATGAACTTGAGGACAGGCATGCGCGTAGCGAAGCTCGACTCGCCTCGACCTTGTGTATTATTATATTCACGCTAAACTGTAGGTAGGTAGGTAGGTACATAAACCCTATTCTTTTCTACCCACGCGCTACGTAGGTAAGGTAGGTACGAACACAGGCAATATAAACGTACTAAATACTTCGGTACAGTCAGCTTCACCAATTGGTAACCCCCCCCCCCCGTGTAGGCCCGTACGAAGCTCGAACAAACTGCCACAAATTAGGGGGGTTACCAGTTGGTGACGCTGGCAGTACCTACCTAAGTTTGCTACGCGAATGTAAACTTTTTAGCTTGACCCGTAGGTCAATATTTCAAATCCGTAATTTTAACCTAACTACCACAGGTCCGTAGATTACGAAATCTTAGTTTAGTCAGTGAACATCCGGCTTGACACCAACCAACGGGAACAATATTTCCCGGTATCGTGGGCAGAATTTGTTTCGTAGTAAAAAGTTTTTTAAAGGAATGTAGGTATGTGCTTACAGGAAACTACCTAGTCTAAGTACTTACTTACGTTTATCTTTTTATTTTCATGAAAAAAAAAACAACCACATTAAAAAAATAAAAGTTTCTCGGAAAAACTCAGCTGTCAATACGCATAGATTTAGCATGGTACCTTTTATCCTATTAGGTATATGCAGACAGGCATCAAATCAATACAAAAATATTTGTTGGTAAGCTATGCATTTTCCTGCCAGGATTTGTCCTGTAAAAAATTTACTAAGTATCTGCTTCAATGGTTTCAACGAGGAAAAATAACATGTAGCTAACTTGGTTTTATACTGGGTTGGGTACCTACCTATCTTTGATATAGGTTCATTAAACCCCAGACCATAAACTAAGATGGCACTGAATTGACTGAATAACAAACAACAGACTTGAGTGCTCGGCATCAATAAAACTCATGACTGTCACGTTAAAGGTCTACTAGGCATATTATCCCTGATCACGTATTATCACATCTGTTAGTAGGTACGTCAAATCATGAGACAGGGTCATCTCTATGTAGGTAAGTACTAGACTCAATTCTAGAACGGCCACTAAACTAAAACTCCTAATAACTCATGATTCGGTACTTAGACAATGATTACAATTAATGATACATATTTATTATATTAAAATGTTCACCATAAGTAATAGCTGACTAAAGAATAACCAATCAAATCAACGTTTTTATAAAATAAAAGACATAAATAGAATGGTGCGATAACTGAGCGAAGGCACCGACCGGACGGGCGAATGATATCAGTCGGTTAGTTTCAGTTTAGCTGGATTCATTATTCCAGTAAATAAATTGTTTTTAAGGAATACTTATTAGTTATTTCATTTGGTTTATTTTGTTTAGAGGAAAACATTTATCCACGTACCTCACAGGATAATTGATTATATTATCCTGTTCCTTATTATGGTCCTCTCGTACTCGTACGCCCTCAACATTTGCGGCCTAACTAATAAACTAGGTATGAAGTTATTCCACGTATAATTGATGATTTAACGAACTTACCTGTAAGTGAAGTTCTATCATAATTTTATTATACGAGGGCTTTGTCCGAAGATATAAGAATAACCATAAGTTAGTACGTTTATATACAGGGTGTAAAAAGACGTCTACCGAAGCCGAAAGGGGTAGGTACAGCATCCCAAAATACAGCCAAATCCAAAAGGATTTTCCAAAAAAATCATTATATCCGGAGAAAACCGACCTCGCACAGCTGTTCGAGCGTATGTACTGGGCGCGTTTTTATCTGTAGATTGCTGGATTTTGAGTTTTAATTGTTTTTTTCTTTTATAAATGAAATGATTAGGTAGGTATGGGCTTATTATGTTGTACTAGTAGCAAAAAACTAGAAAATAAAATAAAATGACGTAGCTAAGTCAAAATTTTTTTTTCGTTTTTTTTCGATAAATTTGTTCAGAATCATGGTCTGATTGCAATCTCTCAGTTTTCGGTAGCAGTCTTTTTACACCCTGTATATATAAATAAACAAGTAGTAGGTACCTAGGTATAATTCTATACGACAGGAACTAATGATGATCAAGGTAACGATTACGAGACAAATCGTCACCATCTCTTGCGACGTAAATATATGAATCACTCTGACGAATGTTCTCTGAATCCATACGGAATAACTCGGAAGTGACTCATAGAAGGGTCAACTAAATCTATATAATCTGCAACGATGTTTGTTTGTACAGTCACCATTTCTCTGAACCAATAATACCGTATGACAGCTGAATGAAATACAGTTAAGAGGAGTAAAATGCTGACTGCGAAATCACCTACAGCCCCCTACAGTTAGTAATGTTCTCAAATAATGAGAAAGCAAAATACTATTGAAAGTAGCTCAATGTCGCGATACATTCTGGGCTGTTAGATGACGAATTCTTAGAAAATCCCAGTGGTCCTACTGAATAAATGCTCTTTGGCTTTGCACATCTTATTCTAATACGTTTCGAGGCAATAAAACCTTTTGACAATATTTGAGGAAATAAATGTACCTACCTATATTTAACGATTTGCCGAAACGAGAGGGTGCACCAGATGAGTCATTTGCAACCGTGTGCATGGCACCCCAGACAGGGCGCGGCGTTGTACCGACAGGGGTTGGTGGATCGATAAGCGCAGACCTAGACAAATTGTATGAGCATTGGTCGGGAACAGCAAAACTTTTCTACACGTAAACGCATTCGTTTTCGAACTTTGAATAAATTATTGAAATACCTGGTATGAAAGCCCTGGTAAAGTATATACTTTACCAGGGCTTTCATTCAGGGCTTTCAATAATATGCCAAAAACTAAGGTACTTTCACAGTTCAATCAAACAGCTGCTGAATGTGTTGATATGCATGCATGACACAAAATTTATCAAAGGTTTTCATAATTATGCTCCCATTAGGTTCTTTTTTTTCGACCGGAGTGTTCGCATTAGATTTTATTATGACTAAAATTGAATCTAAAATGAATTAGGAAAAATAGTGATGATTTTTATTTGTAGGTAGGCTACAAATAAAAATCATCACTATTTTTCCACCATGACTTTATTCATAAGCAAACAGATTTGATCAGCTGGTTGAGCCGGTTGTGACCTTCAATATAAATTAGTGATGTTAATGAATATGCTTTTCCATAGTTTTGCAAGATAAAATCGTAATTTAAATCTATGATAAAAAAAATCTATATTTTTTGTAATAAGTCACAATTTATCATGCTGCGGTATCAACGTTGCCAAGATAACAGTTGAATTAATGTTGAAACGTTCTCCAAAACTCAACACTGCTGATATTTCTTCCTAGAGTCTGTAAACATATAGGTAAGTACACTAGGTACCTAAGTAATAGAGCTATTATTTCTCTTTCAGTCAGTTTGTAATGCTTTCTGATCTCTTCATAATTACAATGATAATGTGCCTCAACTCTTAATGTAATTACTCGACTCGGCAGACGGTGCAGCGAATTCTAAACTAATTAAATATTTTTAGGTTAATCTGAGACGTTTGTAGCAATTAGCGCGAAACAGCGGACGCACACTAGAGAAAGCAATGATACACTGAAGTGAAATTGTTCAGCATTTTTACGTAGAAAGAATGCGATGAATTGAATTAGCTGGAATCGAATCACAATAATCCAGGTTCCACGTGAGCGACAACGCGAAACGTAATCACTTATCGGGCCATTATCGTTATCAATGTGCTGTACCTAGTGGTTAAAGTCGAGTAGCCTTACCATATATGGTGACAAAAATTGAGGCTGCTCCATCCACTTCGTGATTGGTGGAAAATACTGTTGCCGATGTTATGTGAACTCTGATAAGGCACGTTTTATATAGTTTATCCTCACGAGCCGGCATTCATTTAGTAAGCTGTGCTTGGACGAAGCACAACGGAGTCTTACCTAGTCATTTTAATTTAATAACTTATCTGTAAGTTTATTTGTTGGATTTTATTGTATTTTATAGAATGTGAAAAATATTCGTTTTAACGGACATGTAAATGTGTTGAGATTCTGTGATTGCAATTATGAGATCATACCTTATACCTTACGTGTTAGGTACCTACCTATATTATATAACACTTGTTGGATGTTACGTAATAGGGTGTTTCGTGTTACATTGATTTGGATATGGACACAGCCAACTGTTTTCTGGAAGATTTTTTCATCAATTGGGTAAGGAACAACATAAACTTAATTTTTTTAATTTTTTCAGACTAATTCAAAATGTGCGACGAGGAAGTTGCCGCGTTGGTAGTAGACAATGGCTCCGGTATGTGCAAGGCCGGATTCGCGGGAGACGACGCCCCTCGCGCCGTGTTCCCCTCGATCGTCGGCAGACCTCGCCACCAGGGCGTCATGGTCGGCATGGGCCAGAAAGACTCCTACGTAGGAGACGAGGCCCAGAGCAAGAGAGGCATCCTCACACTCAAATACCCCATCGAGCACGGTATCGTCACCAACTGGGACGATATGGAGAAAATCTGGCACCACACGTTCTACAACGAGCTGCGTGTGGCGCCCGAGGAGCACCCCGTGCTGCTCACGGAGGCCCCCCTAAACCCCAAGGCTAACAGGTGAGTGTCGCTCCCGGACCGGACCCCCCTCAGCTGGCTTGTCTCGCGCGGTATGACTGACTGACGGCTCGTTTCTGTTTCAGGGAGAAGATGACACAGATCATGTTCGAGACGTTCAACACGCCCGCCATGTACGTGGCCATCCAGGCCGTGCTCTCGCTGTACGCGTCCGGTCGTACCACCGGTATCGTGCTGGACTCCGGCGACGGCGTCTCGCACACCGTGCCCATCTACGAGGGCTACGCGCTGCCGCACGCCATCCTGCGTCTGGACCTGGCCGGCCGCGACCTCACCGACTACCTGATGAAGATCCTCACCGAGCGCGGCTACTCGTTCACCACCACCGCCGAGCGTGAGATCGTGCGCGACATCAAGGAGAAACTCTGCTACGTCGCACTCGACTTCGAGCAGGAGATGGCCACCGCCGCCTCCAGCAGCTCGCTCGAGAAGTCCTACGAGCTGCCCGACGGACAGGTCATCACCATCGGAAACGAAAGGTTCCGTTGCCCCGAGGCTCTGTTCCAGCCCTCATTCCTGGGAATGGAAGCTAACGGCATCCACGAGACCACCTATAACTCGATCATGAAGTGCGACGTTGACATCCGTAAGGACCTGTACGCCAACACAGTATTATCCGGCGGTACCACCATGTACCCCGGCATCGCCGACCGCATGCAGAAGGAGATCACCGCCCTCGCGCCATCCACCATGAAGATCAAGATCATCGCGCCCCCAGAGAGGAAGTACTCCGTATGGATCGGAGGATCCATCCTCGCGTCGCTCTCTACCTTCCAACAGATGTGGATCTCGAAACAGGAGTACGACGAGTCCGGCCCCTCCATTGTGCACAGGAAGTGCTTCTAAACATCAAGTAAGACTTTGAACAATTTATGATGCCCTACACCAAGCCCCTGAAAGGGCGGCTCAAACTACGCTTGTGATCTTGTTATGTAAGTTCAGTATTTAACTAGGTTGTAAGGTATCGTAATATGCATATTACGTAATTTGCGCGTAACGTTGTTGTTACCGTTTTTGACAAAGATTTTTATTTATTTTTAATGATCGTTACTAACCTGAACATTTTTAATAAAACATAATTTATATACCGGTATAACTCTTGACTTTTCTTTTCCTTTACCTTCTCTATTCCCTCGATATTATGCCAACATCGTGTGGTGGTGTGGAGTACCGTTCATGATAGACATGATGAGAGTCAGCCGACACATCCCGCAATGATTGTCTTGTCTAGCTCGAGTGACCACCAGGCAGCTTACTAAAATTTCTAACTGAATCTGTTCATTGACCGCTCCAATTTACATAAATATTCTGTCTAGGCAACAGACCTCGACAATATCATATTCATTTATTTTATGCATTTGTTATTTAATAGTTTTATTATACATTTATTCTCACACGGTGTATGAATTCTACGGTATTTAGGTGGTGCAGGTATTGTCTAGCTTCTATTGTACCTATCTGTTTTCTTAAATATTTTTTGTGGGGGCATCAAATCTAGCTAACTTAGTACGTAACTAACATTATTAACATGATCGATGTTTATTTATTGCTTTGTAGTTTGTATGTAGACTAGGACAAGGAAAACCAGGGTTTGCCATATAATATTAGCGCGGTCTTAATATAGAAATAGTCAGTGATAACTCTATCCTTGTGTGGCTAGCTTGACCACACTTGTGGTGACTCACATAAATATTTAACAGCTGACGTCAATTGTTTATTCAGAAATTAATACTTCACCTACTTCTGTACCTAGGTTACTAATGCTTGCTGCTGATCCAAAATTTACTGCGTAAAATAAATTAAAACGACGACACCTTGTGGCATCGTGAAAACTGAGTGAGACACAAAAATTGCAAGTTCGATGCTCGCGGACGCGGAGCGCAATATCTGCCACGATCCGCAGATATTTGCTTCATGGGTTGGTATTCCAGGCGACGCCGGAATGACGCTGGGTCGTTTAGTGGGTATACCGGGAGTCCCCGGGGAGTCCCACATACCCCTCTCGCCCCCCCCGGCGGAAGGGATGCGTAATGCATTTTTCCCAGCGAGAAAAAAAAAAAAAAAAAAAAAAGGTACTTACCATACACACACACGTCTACATCTACACTAATATTATAAAGAGGAAACATTTGTTTGTTTGAATTGAATAGGCTCCGAAACTACTGGACCGATTTGAAAAATTCTTTCACCATTAGAATCCTACATTATTTCTGATGAACATAGGCTATAAATTATTTTCAAAAAAATTAGAGATCCTTATGAAAATTGCAATAATGTAACCATAGGTGTAAAAATTTTGAACATAAATTTCTTCATATCGCGTGCGCTGCGAAAACTATTGATGATAGAACAAAAAAATGTTCTACAATATTAAAGAACGTATCAATATCTACAAAAAAGTCAGCGATAGCATATGTCCGACTATTGTGGTTGTGTCAGAATAACAACTTTTATAATTTAAAAAGTGAATAAAAATGCCGACCAAAAGCAGACCACGTTATTCTTATTTTGGTATTAATTCCTTTCCAAATAAATTCCTTCGTAGTAAAGGCTGTTTCAGTACCCGTCGATTACTTTTTGAAATCGGACATTTTATTCAAAAGTTATCATGAGTTTAAAAATGTAAGATACCTACATCGCGACCACAGAATAAATATCAGTTAGTACGGTAGGACAAGTGTCTGGGATTTTTAACACAGGTAACGGGATATTAACCATGATTAATACCATAGATACTATTGATCATGGCGTATGCAACTGCGCCGAAATTTTGGGAAACTCAAAAAACATTAAATGATGGTAAATATCCCGTTAACTGTGTTAAAAATGTTGAAAACCATAATAGTTTAAAAAGTGTTTGGGAACTATGGAATGCGAGAGGGGAGTGGTAATATATCAATGAAATATATATGGGAGGTAGGGGAGCATTCGGCAGTAGGGAGGTTTGGACACCCCCGTGTCATGTCGGCCATAAACCATCATGCCTATCGTCAAATCGGAATTTGATCAGTTAGAATTGACCATGTATGGGGGTGGATTGGCATGACTAATGGTGGATTGGCATGATGGTGTATGGCCGGCATAACATGGGGATTTGCCGGTGGTGTCCAAACCTGCCTTATTGCCCAATACTCCCCTACCTACCTTAGACCTTACCTACATATTAACCTCTAAACTTTAAAGGATCATACATCCCGCTCCGGGACCGCCATGTTGTTATAAAATTTTTGTTAAATACCTATAATAAACCCGTGTGAAGCCGGGGCGGACAGCTAGTATTTGAATAAAGGTAGGTAGTAAAAGTTGATTAAAATTATTTTAACTCATCTGGACAATGAGTACCTATGCCTCTGACAACCCAAAGATATCGTCATCATCGTCTGAGAATACAATGCCTTCGAGAATATAGTGATCCTCGTTCGTATGGTGATTTTACCTACATCAGAATTCAATCATTCTGCTAGAACAGTCTCTAAAAGCAGGATCTTGACCTAGCCGGTGTCTAGCTGCGTAAGATTTGGAATCGATCCCAATCTAAATTTAGGGAAGCCTAAATTAGAATCAGACACACCCGCCGAGCGATTGCGTACACCAACTGACCTGTGTGACGTGGTGCAACGTAACTGGGTGTGTCTGGATGGTAGATAAGATAACTAGGTAGGCAGGTAAATCGAAACTTTTACACAAAAAAATATCGGATGACTTAGTGTTTCTGTCTGATTACCCCTTGACAATCAGACAAAGACATAAAAATCAGTCAGCTGCGGACAGTAACATTACAGTTGCAGGATGTATTGGGTTGGATTAGGGGAATAACCTTGCGTAGGTACCTACCTACCTAACCTACATAGGTAGGTACCCAACAAGTAAATAAAATACCCGTTTTTTTCTGACTGATAAGTGATTATAAGTCATGCAAGATTAGAAAAAGCGGGATTTTTTTTCCTTTTGAAAATTGTGTAAGGGTTTTTATTGAAAAAAAAAACCATTGTTTTGCATGTCGCGATAAACTGTTTTTCATCTTGTTCACTAGATGGCGTAAGATGGTTGAAGCATCGTTAGGTCATTGACTAATACCTACGAGGTCAATGCTCTTTTCATCTTATCAAATTCAGTTTTGCCAATAATTGCCATCTCGTCCTAGTGGGTAGGTAGTACCTATCTACCCACCCACTGGATAGGTAGGTATCTATATACCTACCTAGCTAGGGTGGGACGGCCTAAAGCTTGTTTGGCGTAGGTAGGTAGGTATTGCAGGCAAACCACGTTAAAGGCCAGTACACAATGGCGTACGCTGGCCCACTTCAGGCGATCGCCATTGTGTACAGTTCGCTCAACGGATCTAGGCATTCGAGAAGTTAGCCGTTTGTCTGCGCAGAACACAATTTTGTATGAAAAAGCGTTCACTGCGCAGACAAACTTCACGAATGCCTAGATCCGTTGGGCGAACTGTAGGGGGTAATGGTCTCAAGTGGCGGACAACGTGCAATCGGGATATTGTCGGTTTTTCGGCAACACTTTCTTCAAGGGAAAGGAATCGTGGCGTAGCGTGGCCTGTTGTGTTGTGTTCACACAATCGCCCATCACCGACCGCCGAACCGTTTCGTTCCACGTTTGACTATGAACAATTTTGAAATAAAAAAAATCTATTAAAAAAATTATACGATAAAACATACAAAAACAATGGTTTTGTTTATTTCCTCTTTAGTAATTTCATAATTTGAAAAACTGGCCCTAAAATTTATAAAATCATTTTCTTCAAAAACCGTCAGATAACAGTACTTAGGTAGGTACTGAGTAAAATGAAACGTCCATCGCCAGGCAGCAATGAGCTATGCGCCATTGTGTGAACACCAAGGTGATCGTGGCCTACAGTTGTGCATTGCAAAGCATGGCCCATCACATACCATTGTGTACTGGCCGCTTTAGAGATTTTTTTTTCATTTTGCTTTGTAGGTGCTTGATATGTGAGTTTGTAATCCTTCAAAGTCGTTTCGCGGCGTAGGCATTGTGATCAAAAAGGGGTTAAGTACCTACCTACATTCATTGTATATATCAGATATCAGAATATTCTTGAACTATGTTTTGGGACGCTTTTAATTACTTATCTAGAATGTTGAGATCGCAATGATGAGGCTTAGAAAAAAAAACATAAATTTATAGAACTCAAATAAATTAGACGAGTCTAGTGGAAAATGCCCTTACAATAATTTCGTTCCGATCTCCTGGCATGTGCCAACCAAGTGGCAACGCGCCGCGCTAGACGAGGGTCAAGGGCGGGGCTAGGGATGCAGAAATCGATAACGCGAGCCGAACGTTATTCGAATTTCGAATTATTTCTTATTGCAGTGTCGTCGATGAAAATAAATAGGTGGGTTTGTATTTAGGCGTACAGGAATGATTTGTAAGTACTAGGGTACAAAGTAATAAGTGGGGTAAGTAGGTTTTTATTAATGTTCGATGCACAATCATAAACATTGCAGGTAAAGCTTTAACCAGGTATGTATGCTACTGCAAATCAAAACAAATCCATAAATGGTATCGTATCGGTACAATGCACATAGCTCCATAATCGGTATCATGCATCGCTACCAAGGCTTCTCAATGCTCCTGACCTTTACTGAAAGGAATTGTTGAAAAATTGTTCTAAACTATTCTTTGTCGCTTGACTATTTAAATTGAATGATCGGAAAATAAAGTAACACTACAAAGTAGGTTAAGTTGCTTTAGTAGTTTTTCTGCGTTGTGGATGGTAATGTTTTAAGTTATATAAAAACTAAAAGAAAATAAAAAACAGAAAAGAAGTACCTACTGCATATAGAAATAAATATTCAGAATTAATGTTAAGTAAACTAAAGTTTGTATACTTACTAAAAGAGTTTAAATAAAATTACTCGCAAAATTTTCAGAACGACTGCCTTCATTCAACCGGTTATTTTGAGAATTTAATAAAAAAAATATTTTAACTTTATTTTTAAATGACCAAATGGAACCAGAGTTTCTTCTAGGTGGAGGTATATTGTTCCTTGGTTCCATTGGTGCGGCGCGGGTCACTTGTAATTACGCTTAAATGTTTTCGAATGATAAGATTTTACCTTGGTAAGTGTTTTATCCAGGTACTGCTAGAATACTTGAACAAAACGTGCCGACCTTACTTAGCATAGGATAAGGACAGCGGAATGATGATGACAGCGTTCATAGAATTGTAAAAACGAAATGAATGGCAGAATTTCAGAGCATTATTTTAGACTGCAAAAATTCCCGGGTAACCCTCGATAGGAGGTTCGATCGATCCCTCGCCTCCTCTCCATGGCTCCCCTCAATGCGTCTACTCGACGAGACATGCGGTTAGCGACCACGATATAAATGCAAACTATTATCTTTATCGAGACCTTTATAAGACTTAAAATTGCATCTTCTTTTAGTAAATGACGTTGGTTTAGAGGTAAAATTGTAGGTATTAGTAGATCTAACTTTTTTTAAAATGTAGGTAAGTACCTATAGATAGGACATAAAATTGAATCTTCATTGCAGCATTCTAATTATTTTAATGGACTCGTAACCATATAATACCACAGCATATTATTACTGATAAGACTTTTCATTTCTCGATGAAATACCGAAGTGTGGTTTAACACTATAAAAATTAAATTAAAAATATAAATAAAGTTTATATCAAAGGGTTTAAATTAAATTAAGCTGGTTCTTTCTATGTTTTATACTTTTGGCAACAGTATGCAGGTAAGGGTTAATAAAAAGTTAACTCCAGGTACAAAATGAGGTCTTGTGAATTCGCTTACGCGTTGCGCGCTAGCGAGCGACTACCATAACTAGAGCCCACAGGCAGGCAGGTTTACAAAAACGGCAACAGAGGCGAACGTGTTTTGTCAATCCAGTCATGCCTTTGTCAGAAACGTCCCGTTTTTTTACATCATTTCCCTATCGAGGTAAAAGGAGCCTTACTACCCTGCTTGAAAATGGTGTTAAACCACACAAAATTCACACATACACAAGGGTCCTTATTTTTAGTATGTAGGCCAGTTTGCATCAGATCGCAGACAATATATGATGCGATCACTCGTAAAATGTGATCATGGGCAATTAGATTCTGCCCTAGTTGCAGTTACTGTATTATATTAAAGCAACTCATGTGTAGAGATGAGTAAAGCATAAAATAGCTGTGCTTTTCAGTTATGTAACAATAGGCACCATATCGGCCAACTAGCATCTAGTTGAACTTTATTCCATTCGTGATATCGATCAAATAATTATTATTTACTTACTATAAGAGTTAATGCTGTAATGATGACCATACCAGGTCTGCAATTTGCACTATGGAATAGGTAAAGAAGAGATTCCAGTAGGTAGGTTAGGTACTAGGGTACAAAGTACCTATAATTTTAGGGGCTGAACGTCAAATAGTTTTTGGTCGGCAGGTCGTTAGTTCTAGCACAAGTTCTACTAGGCATTTGAGCAAATTACATCTAGTCAATCTTAGATAAACCTGAGGAAAATGGTTTTGAAAGGCTTACCTAAGTTTCCTTCTACAGATACAGGTATCTTATCGAAGACTTTAGTAGTGACGCAAAAAGTGCTAAGGATTTACTAAATTAAGGACGACATTTTAATGACTCATTCATAAGAACACTATTATATTAAGCATTCCAAACTCGGCCCTCTTTTCAATACAATGCAAACACAATATTATAATTCTGTGCAGTACATTGTGTTTCCTTCGTTGAGTCATGGTTTTATCATTATGTTTTCCGTTTGTTCACAAAAAATACAATTTCATTTTATTTAGCCTATCGAGTAATAAAATTAGTATCTTTATGTTTTCCTATCCACGGTCTAATATGGCAGACATCGTCCAAAACAGAACAATCGAAAATTTATTTGTAAACACCATACAAAATGATTATAATGTCTCATTGTTTTTGCTGAGGACCTAACATGAATGTTTATTAGTATAAAATGTTTCTTAAACACTACCTACATCATGTCATGTAATGTGACAAAGAGGTGAATTATCGTGGTCCCCTACACGCTAAGACATTGACTCACCGACATAGTACGCGAGTCAGTCGTGGCGTGGATGACTCATAGCTGGGGAGCCAGATTAAGCAGTAATGTAAAGCAATAGATAAACTAAGTTTTATCACTATGTTGTTTAAACAACCCACGAAGGTTAACGGCTAGGAAATGATGAACTCATGACTGGCGTATCGATTGATGTTATTTATTTGTATTAAGAAAAATAAGAGATAGGTAGGTACTGTATAAGCGTTGCAAAAACATTGACATCATTTACATTAATAGGTAATAAGAATTAATATTAAACAGACGATTTATATTTAGGTATGTAATATTGTTCCACTTAATTACCAATTTATGAAGCTTGTTATCATCAAATAAAAACAGTAAATTAATTATGAAAAAAATAGAAAAAAATAGTACCAAGCACTACTACCTGTGCAAATAGCGAAAGTTTGAGAGAAGTCATTTAATTAATGAATTGATTTAAATAAATTTATGCCTTCTTAGTTCCTCTCATCATACGATTCTACAGTTTAATGCATAATTTAATAAGTTTCACTCCGTTAAAACCGAGTAAAAGTCGAGAGTTTAAAAAAATACTAGTTATAGTCACGTAATAGCAGCCGACATCGACCAGAGTTTAAAGACAATTTTGTTTTTAGTTTTGTAGGCACACAACCATACATGTAATTTGAATTCTGCTTTCAGAACTTGTCACATCACTATACAAGTATGAGTAGGTATCTAACAGGAAAAGCTCAAAACCGCTACAAAATAGATTGATACCTACCCAACCCATAGCTGTTTACATGCATAAATAAATATCCACCGCTCACCGCTACGCTACTACAGACCGTTAAACGCTTAATTTGTAATATCGAAATTAAATAATGTAGGCTATGATTCTACAGTGGACTGTGGATACTTATAAAAGTCTGTGTCCGCATTTCAAATCTACGATGAATTTCAAGTAAGAAATTATAGGTAGATATTAGGTTTATTTTATCGATACTTTTAAATTATGACTTTGTAACTTGGCCGCACTATTGCCCGAAGAAGTAGAAATGTATTGAATGGAACGTTTTGTTACTACTCACAAACACAATCAAATTTTTAATCTTTCTTGGTATGTGTGCGCCTTGTACGAACAGCAACCGTTGCTACCGTGCACCAATCAGAGTCCAGGATTTCACTCATGCCCATATAAGGTAAGGCCATCGGTTGCGCCAAGTGGGGAGGTCGGGCGAGTCCATGTTGCCGTTCTTATTTTTTTAGCCTTCCTCTTTTGAAATAAGAACATCCCATGACATTGTCACCTTGACTTGACATTAGGTAAAATTCGTAGGTCGTTTTGGTAGCATAGTGTGGTGTATTTTATCGAAAAATTACGTTATTTTGGCACACCAGAGGTCTGTTGGGTGAGTCGATTGCGTTGCGGGGCGCCGGCGTACGGATTCTAGTGAAGCAAATCGACCGACCTCAACGTGCGAGCGAGTAGCAGAAGTAAACCGGCCGGCATCCATTTCTCACGGTTCGTTCGCGATCGCTCCGGTTTTAAATCCCCTCGTGTGTGTTAATTCATTGGTAAGTTCATTTTATTAGTATATTTTGTCAATAAATCGTTTAAGAGCGTAGGTCCTGACTTCGTAACTAACAAATTAGAACGTCTAAATACTATTCCAAATAGCCTTACGTTTCTTTCACGGTCAAGTCTACGATGTGTCTGACTGAGGTTATTTTTAGATATCGATGCATCTCCTCTGCTGGGTTCCCCGATGGTGTTGCGTCATCCCATCCCTATCTCTCCAACATGCATGCTCGATTTTGGAAGATTGCCAAGAGATTTCGTTGAACTTTCGTTATCTTACGCGAAAATGTAGGTAGTGTCTGCCTAGATTGTATAGGGATCATCTGTTTGTTATGAAAATTGGTTTTGTTTTTACATAATTTAGGTAAAAATCTATTTAGGTAGGTCCTCTGTTATTAGGTATTTAGTTTGTCTGGGTGTCGACTAGTGTCGAGGAGCCAATGTGAGTTTCCGTTGAAGATCTCGGCATTATCAAGTGGCGCGCTATCAGAAGCGGGGGATTGAGCGGGGAGCGCGGGGAGTGGCGCAGGCTCCCTGCAGCGGAATACCATATATGGCCACGAAAACTCACGTATTGTGCCGTACCGCTGCCATTGGTCGAGCCAGCCTGAAGCGGGGGTAGGGGCGACTCGATAACCAGCCTCGTTTATATACTCCGACGGCCGCGCTCGCCGACATTCCACGGAGTGAGCTCGAGTTGAAGCATTGTACAGCGATCTAGGCTGTGCAATAGCAAGTTAATTTATTTATTAATTTAGGAATATTTAAATAAAAGTAAGTTATTTAGATAATCGTGTTATCATTATTTCAGTGATATTGTTTTGGTGATTGTGGAAATAGTGTAAATAGATCAGTGATTGCGGTCAGTGACACGATAGGGTTGGGCTGCGACATCGATCCGATCCGGGACTTGGGATAGCCGGTTGCGGTAGGGCGTGGCTGGACTTGAGACCTTGTGCAACGATATCCAACAATTCTATGATGCATAATCATCCATTCAATTAGAAAGTAGCCTCCTCTCGTGATAGACTTTCTCGGCGGTTGAGAGCGTCTGTCTCCTCTCGCGAAATGTGGTCGCGAAGTCTGCCACGTTCACGCCATGCCGCGGCCATTTAGCTCGAGCCTTATTTGGTTCCAATTTGAGAGTTCGCCCACTTAGCGCTGTCCTGCAATGCCTGCGTAGGCTATCTGCCCACCCGACTCTTTATATGGGGATCGAGGACATTGTGCCATTTTGAGATGGTTTCATAATGCGACACAAATCTTCCACTACTTTTTATAGCAGTATATAGCAGTTCTTTAACTTTAATAATAGAAAGGATCACTTATATGTCCAACATTATTACAAAGTTCTCGTGTTTCCTCTATTTCAGACTAATTCAAAATGTGCGACGAGGAAGTTGCCGCGTTGGTAGTAGACAATGGCTCCGGTATGTGCAAGGCCGGATTCGCGGGAGACGACGCCCCTCGCGCCGTGTTCCCCTCGATCGTCGGCAGACCCCGCCACCAGGGCGTCATGGTCGGCATGGGCCAGAAAGACTCCTACGTAGGAGACGAGGCCCAGAGCAAGAGAGGCATCCTCACACTCAAATACCCCATCGAGCACGGTATCGTCACCAACTGGGACGATATGGAGAAGATCTGGCACCACACGTTCTACAACGAGCTGCGTGTGGCGCCCGAGGAGCACCCCGTGCTGCTCACGGAGGCCCCCCTCAACCCCAAGGCTAACAGGTGAGTGTCGCTCCCGGACCGGACCCCCCTCAGCTGGCTTGTCTCGCGCGGTATGACTGACTGACGGCTCGTTTCTGTTTCAGGGAGAAGATGACACAGATCATGTTCGAGACGTTCAACACGCCCGCCATGTACGTGGCCATCCAGGCTGTGCTCTCGCTGTACGCGTCCGGTCGTACCACCGGTATCGTGCTGGACTCCGGCGACGGCGTCTCGCACACCGTGCCCATCTACGAGGGCTACGCGCTGCCGCACGCCATCCTGCGTCTGGACCTGGCCGGCCGCGACCTCACCGACTACCTGATGAAGATCCTCACCGAGCGCGGCTACTCGTTCACCACCACCGCCGAGCGTGAGATCGTGCGCGACATCAAGGAGAAACTCTGCTACGTCGCACTCGACTTCGAGCAGGAGATGGCCACCGCCGCCTCCAGCAGCTCGCTCGAGAAGTCCTACGAGCTGCCCGACGGACAGGTCATCACCATCGGAAACGAAAGGTTCCGTTGCCCCGAGGCCCTGTTCCAGCCCTCGTTCCTGGGAATGGAAGCTTGCGGCATCCACGAGACCACCTACAACTCGATCATGAAGTGCGACGTTGACATCCGTAAGGACCTGTACGCCAACACAGTATTATCCGGCGGTACCACCATGTACCCCGGCATCGCCGACCGCATGCAGAAGGAGATCACCGCCCTCGCGCCATCCACCATGAAGATCAAGATCATCGCGCCCCCAGAGAGGAAGTACTCCGTATGGATCGGAGGATCCATCCTCGCCTCGCTCTCTACCTTCCAACAGATGTGGATCTCGAAACAGGAGTACGACGAGTCCGGCCCCTCCATTGTGCACAGGAAGTGCTTCTAAGCGACTCGGCTGCTCGCAGCCCGCGGCCCGGCCGGACCGCGGCCGGCTGCTCAACTCAGGCTTGTAATCTCCGTTAATTTAATTGTACGTAAGATATTATTATGTAATTAAAACGTAATAGTGACGGCAGGACGGCGCGCGCGGCGCCGCGGGCGCGCCCGCCCGGCCTCGGTACTGCACTCGCCAAAGGATTTTTTGTAATCTCATGAATGATGATTGTATGTGCTGAAACGGATAAGACTACTTTCTTACTAGGTCATTTATAAATTATAAAAAATGTGAAAATACAAAAAAAAATCTGAAAAATTTATATGCTTTTCTTTTCCTACCCACCTAGCTGTACTGACTATGTAGTTGTAGGTAGGTAATTTACAATCGGACCAATGCAGCGGCAATGGCAGACATTGACCTACGTTCCGAAATAGAACGCGCGCTCAATGCGCTTGAGTTGTATCAGAAATAGCTTTCCTGTTTTCGATGCCAATATCGATGGTTTGTTTTGAAACCAAGATAGTTTTTTTAGTTGAGTGCACCTAGGCTCTTAGTGGATTCATCGGGGGAACAAGTTATGTGATGCTAAGGTTTTTAGTCACTTTTTGGAAGTGAACCTCATTTATTTTTGATCAACGCAGCAGTAGTTATAGGTACCTAACCTACATAGGTAGGTACCTACTGATAGTAGTGTAGAAAACTGCTATCACATGCTTTGTGTGATAGCAGTTTTCTGCTGGTGGATCAGATAATGCGTGCGTGCGCGTGACCAAATCGTTTGAAATCAACATGCCGACATTTTTTTGGACAAGGTTTCGTGCGTTTATTTACTTAGGCATTTTCATTATCATCACGCTGACTCATCTCTGAAGATAGGATCATGATAAAAGATAAGACATCTCGCAATGTAACGTTTGGTTTGACCATTCTCTTGGATCTTGCATCTTAGTATTTTGCGGACTTTGCCCACATTGAATGCTGATATCACGTTTCCTTATTTCAGCCGTTCAATGATAATAAAAAGTCTTGTCTCCTAAGCGCACACCACCTCGGCTGGGCTGGGCCGCAGCAGGTCGAGCCTGCTGCGGCTTTGCGACATTGCTACTTGCATTGTGTGGCTTGGCGAAGTTCATTGAAAGAATGTCCTTTGATCAACTTTTATTATGAACATCACAAGTATTTTGCACATAATTACATACATAACAATAGTTACAATACATATGGTTAGTAAAAGTTCGAGTTAAAACCAAACTTAAAAACACAAAAAATCATGTCAGTTTTATAAAACTACGTGATCTAGAAGACTATCGACAGGATATTATATAAATAAATAGGAAAACTAAAGGGGTCGAAACCACAACCAACATTTAACTTATATTACCTGGGACATTACTGAACAGAACATTCTTTGCTAATTTCAATTGTAGGCCAGATTTACAATTAGGTACCTAAAAGACCCGCGGCCCGCGGCTTCTATCGTAATATCAATAGTTCTTCAATAGTTATACAATGCTTTTGCAGTCCACGGTACACCTATTATATTCCTAGTTTCATTTAAATCAGAGGCAAGTAATTTAAATGTGTACCAAACAAACATATAAAACTTTCGAGATAAATGGATCGAGTGTGCAAGACAGAGATTAATTTCATAAATACAAATTAATAGTTACATAGAGATACGTTTAAAAATTGGATTCACGCTTTCTTATGTAAGATTGTTTGTGAAGGATAGATAGAAAGAAAAAAACGCACAAGGTTCCGGCCTCCGGCTTCAAATCGGATTATATTTTAGTCACAAGTATTTTACTGTCAACTGTTATTAATGCAGCACGACCCTTTGAAGAAGTCTAGCTAGGGTAGTCAGTCAGGGAAATATACATCATGCATGGTTAGGTACTACAGTAATGAAGTAACTAATTAACTACAATGCATTCTAGCGGCCCTCACTGTTCTTTCAGGCTAATAATGTGGAATATACCAAGTGGTACACATTTTTTTTATATTGCAGTGGTTCCGGAGATAAGATGGTTGAGCCGTGTTCGAATGGGTTTGTGCCGGTTCGAATCTCGGCCGTTCATCAATGGATTTTGACGTCGTCTTTCCTGTGGGCCAGGTTGATTAAGCTGAGAGGATGGTTTAGGTGCTGGGCAAGCCTATTCCATCTCAAACAATGTCCCAGGCACTACACCGTCCCGTTAAGTGTAGGCATGAATTGCCTCCTGACGTTGTACAAATCATCTAATATAGATGTAAAGGCCTAAGTTTTTTTTTTCCGGAGATTATGCTCCACATACATACAAAATTCACTCTCTTTACTTTTAGCATAGTACAGATTATCAGCATCTTTGGTGCTAATTTTTAGTCCAAGTTGAACTTTGAGTTCAATATGTGGGTGAACTATAAAAGTAATTGATATGATCAGTGATCACCGTAAATAATGCGCGGTCTGAGTGAGACAGAAAGACAGACCCTGTAGCTGGGGGACCCCTTACTCCAACCTCACGCATTACTATACTATGAACTTGTCTTCAAAAACTACAATTAAAAAAATACAAGAGCAAGCATGGTAGTTAATATTAGCTCTAGTGTCATTATCCAAAAATATTTATTAAATGGGCGAACATCTTAACAACCTGGCCTGAAGGGAGACGACGTCGCGGACGGCCAAAGAAGCGCTGGGGAGACGACCTCGTTCGATAGTGGCTGGTGGAACCTATCTAAGGAGAGAGATGGTTGGAAAGAATTGGGGGAGACCTTTGTCCAGCATTTGGACAGTAAAGGTTACATAAAAAAAAGTGTCATTATCCTGGGAGGTCACGTTTGTACGGAGAAAGCCGCCATCCTTTCCTTTTAATGTGAAATAAGTACTAACTTATCGTAACCTAGTAAGACCAAGCGTGGATTCACTACACACTTAAACTAGTTTTGAGACATTTATGTGTTGTATATAAAAATATGTTGGCATTAAAACATTAAATACTAAGTGGACTAGCTCCTTCTCTAAGCCTAGAATTACAGTTTATTTTTACAATAAAAATACATTTAAGAAGACAGGATACTTCATAGAAGAATACACTATGAAAAATGTATTTTTTTATTGTCTGGGTTTATGTCAGCTCACAAGGCGTACGCATACATTAATAAAATTTATCCTAAATCGATAAGGATGGAGGGACGAGCTCGCCAAATTCCGTGCCGACTGGACCTTATTAGCACAGGAGAGGGATGAATGGAGGGAGTGGGGGGAGGCCTTTGCCCAGCAGTGGGACATTGAGGGCTAATATAATAATAATAATAATCCTAAATCGGCGAGCATGTATGAAGAATGTAATGAGAGTGAATGAAGCAAAAGTGGTGTGTCAGGATCGTAGCAACTGGAGATCCGTGGTCTCTGCCTACCCCATAGGGAAAGAGGCGTGGTTTTATGTATGTATGTATGTATGTAATCAAATTTATTATACTTAAAGAAAAAATATGTCTGTGCTGCTAAGCACACACATATTTTCATTGCCATTATTAAATAGGATCAAAATTATCTTGTAATAAAAATTACTATTCTAGAAGTTTTTTTTCCAGAAAAAAAAGAAACGAAATATAGGAATGAGAAGTATCCTGTATCCTTCACTACTTACAAAAATAAAAATCAAAACCTAAATTTATTAAAAATACAAACATGATCTAAGTTCATCGGTAAATATTTAAAACTAACCGTACCAACTGTAGGACGTTGTGCGATAAAAATTAATATTACGATAAAGAGATTTTATGTCATTTTGTTGTCGACCCTGAGTTAGACTTCTTGCTAGTAATGGGCGAGAAGTGTTTCAAAGAAAATATATGAAAAACAAAGGAATTTTCAACACTATTAACCCTTTTTGATCACAATGCTTAGACGATTATTTACCATGATTCAATTTATTTGGAGTTTCCCGATGAGAATGAGGGTAGATCGATTCGTCTGCCAATAAACCTACCCACTCGCAATGACCAGTTCTTCCGTGATCATGGCGTGTGCAACTGCCCCGAAATATCGGGAAACTCCAAGTAAATTGAATCATGGTAAATATCCCTTTAATAGTGTTGATAACCATGATTGTTTAAAAAGAGAATTTTCAAGATAAGAGAGATTATCCGGATGTCTAGTAACACCACACACATGCGTGAATTCTATCCATAAGGTTGTGATAAGATTAACTTGATAAACAGGCTTAGTTTCTCAAATCGGCTCTTTTTGCTTAGAATTATTCGGAGAATCTAATACACCTGGGGCCATATTCCCGTTCGTTTGATGAATATTCGGATGTTTCTTACTACGATTTCTGACTTCAAGGGCCAATTTTTCGGTTTGGAATATTTGGTCCTAGGTTAGGACTGTGTTTGAACGTCGATCTTATCGTCTGAATACAATGTAGCTTATAGTAAGAAGCATCCGAAATTCATCAAACGAACGCGTATAACCCCCCTGTCCCTGAATATGGACCGAAATGGAATCAAAAACGAAGGGACGAAAATGCCAAACTCAGAATCGACTTAATCAATAAGCACATTAAGTTACACACAATTTGTACTTTTAATTCTTAATTCATTTACCTATAAGGCCACTGTAACCTTAAATTACATCTAGGAATGGAGTACTCAAATCTAAGCATTACGGCCAAATTAAAACAATTTTATTTTTATAAAATGAATTTTGTTACACGTTTGAGTTCTTCTTAGGTGGCGCTAAGAATCAAGACAATTAAAAATTATAAATAACATTAAAAATAAACCATTGACTTGGTCGCTTTAATTCATTTTGTACCCGCCATAAATGCCATCTAGTGGCTTACTAACGAATTTTCTTATCTCTTAACTAGGTAACAGTTCAACACTTTTCCGTCACTTCATAAAAACAATAAAACTATAAACGTGCGAACCCTGGGTGCTAAGTATGAATTTTATTCACCGTTCGGTATCGACGCCGTAAACGTGGAATTGTACTGATTTTCATTAGTTTTGAGTAGTACCAACAGATGGCGCTGCTATTTTCCCATACAATTCTGCGTTTACAGCGTCGATACCGAACGCGTAAAAAACGAGAACTAGGCTAACTAAGAACAGGTAAAAGTCTCGAACGTTTTCTCACAAACACAATTGTCATATCGTTTTAAATCACACAGCTCGATTTCGTGCTACAACTCACTATCCAGTATACTGTCTTCAGTTGCTTGGCGAATATCCGTCAAGGAATTGCCATGTACCCTGAACCTATATACGCAGGTGTACGTAGGGTTGCCATGGTTACTCTCCACTCTCAGCTCGATGATGTCGTAAGCCACGGGGTAAGCGACGCCCCCTATTAGGGTAGTCTTGGGGTACTTCACGGGGAAGTATTGTATCGCTGTTCCGTTTGCTTCGTACATGTAGTCCCCGAAGAGATGGGGCTCCGGATCTTGTTCGCCGTGGAGACCCTGGAATGTATATTTGCTTGATTTTGTTAATTTTAAATACCCCTGGTTTTATCCCTTTTTACCCTTATTGGATAAAAAGGGGTAAAACCACAATATCCTGTAATAAATATTTTTGTAATTCATATTTCTAAAGAGTGTAAGTGATTGAATGACATTTAGCCCCCGCCATTTTGTTTCAAACATGCTTTTGTGCCTTAATTAAAATGCGACATGCTTTTATGATTATGTTAGATCATGCAGTTTCAAAAAACCATTATCCATGCAGATTAAACAAGCAACGATTTAGTAATATCACAGAATTAATTTAGTTAAGTACTTACCAAAAAATAAAAACTGTTTATAAACCAAACCTCATATCAATTTTGCATTTCCCTCCAATGCCCTCAATTTAGTTTTAGTAAAGCAACATTATTATGTGTGCAAAAAAAAACGATTAACACTATTAGTTCAATTGTGTTAAACAAATAAACATGCTCAGCCACGCCCACAACAATCACTCGCATAGATTTTGATGTCATACAAGAAAATAATGCGCTTCCAATTAGTTCCAATGCTATATTGATATTACTATGAGTTAGGTAAAAAATGCTCAGGTCATTACCTGTGTGTGTCATTGGATTAATACAGGAAAACCACGTGTCGTGCAATAGCTATTAGATATGTATTAAAGATTGAAAGTCGAGGCACAACCCCATTCGACCAACATGGCTCAATCTGAAGGTCGGGGGTTCAATGGATTTTTCTTTTCGTAAAATTTATATGCGCTATAACACAAGCTCTTAACGGTGAAGGAAAACATCGTGAGGAAACCCGCAGCTTAGTCAGCTCCTCACGTATTGATGTCGGCTCTCCTGTGGGCGGCTGATTAAGCTGAGAGGATGGTTTAGGTGCTGGGCAAGCCTGTTCCATCTCAAACAATGTCCCAGGCACTACAGCGTCCCGTTAAGTGTAGGCATGGGTTGCCCTCCTGACACTGTATAAATCATCTAATATAGATGTAAAGGCATAAGTTTTTGTTTATGTATTAAAGTAAAGGACTCACGTATACGGAGAAGTTTTTCGGTGCGGATTCGATCTTCCCTTCTACGGCGAGAAGGCGTGACATGTGTTCCAATGAGAACCCCGTCACTTCTATTATGGCGTATGTTCGCACAACTGAAATGTTACGTAGAAATATGAAGGCTAGGGCCTTTAATTGCGGTTTCCATTATGATAAAATGGCAAAGAATAGAGGATCCACGAATCATAGGTTTTTATGATGTCAGTTGAAAGGGTATATAATAAAGATTCTATTTAACAGTTTCATAAATAAATTGAACACGGAAAAAAACAATTCTACAGAAAGTGAAATATTTAACTAACAAAAAACTAAAAATATGAAGGATGTTTAATGTCTATGAGGTACAAAAGTATTTTCTATTCTATTCTATGAGGGAGGAAGTTCTTTTACATATGAATTCATTTCTTAATAACGAAGCATCTGCAAAAATAAGTTTTGTACTCAAGAATTACACGATTAGATCACATACAAACTAATATTATCATTAGCCATAATTTATATTATAGAAAGTGTGTATACTGTTTATAGCAAATGATGTGGTCAAATTAAAATTTGAAGTAATTGACACAAAATATGAGTAAAACTTGTGAAACAAATTAACATTCCACTTTGGTGATATTCGAATGTTTTGTGCAGTTCAAAATGTAATTTTATTTATTGTATACTATGAGAGAGGAAGTTCTTCTATTTAAAAGAATAAAAAATAAAAGAGGTATGTAAAATATCAAAAACCCTATCCACAATATTAAAGATATTTTCCCATAATACATAAGCATCCCAGTATAACATACCCAGATATCCCGGAAAGCCTTGAAAAGCCCAGCACTCAGCGGGTGCGGCGCCGGGCGTCAGCGCGTATCGCGGTGATGTGTACACCCACCAAACAGGCAAGCCGAGGATGGAGTACTGCTTCGTCTTTATTTGGTAGAGCTCTGTGCATTTTGTTGAGATTACTTGTCCGCCTGTAAAAAGTTACACATTTAATTTTACGTTTAACTAAATAAAAAGAAGAACATCTTTAATATGTGTCGAATTATAAAAGTATAAGGCTTTTCAAGTTTTGCGGGAAAAGAATCATTCTCCCTTATATGGGACCTAGGAAGTATACCCAATGAAAAAAATAATTTTCTAAAAAGGTCTGGTCTGGATAAATAACATACAAACATAAAAAAATTACACCAACGCATTGAGCACCTACTTCAATTTGAAGTCGGTTAACGGTTTAACAATTGACAGAAACTAAGCTACAGAAGTGGAAAGCCTAGATGGATCAATATGGAGACATTTTGGAGGCATCCACTTTGTAGTGGGGTGGCTGTAGCCAACAAAAAATTCCCAAAATTTTAATTAGTGTACTTGATACATACCTGCAGACTCCAACGCAAAATCCACCATTCCAGTCCTATCAGCGTCATACACATTCAGCATGCCGGTCACTACCCTCTTCACAGCCTCTATATCAAACCCACTGCCTGTGTGATGTACCTCAACTTCTCTAACATAAGACTGTAGTCTCTCACTCAAAATCTCCATTTGTTTCTTCTCAAATACTAACAGATACTCTTGTATAAGTCGACGTATCGAATCCTCATCCATACCAGGTTTCCACGTTGCAATTAATCGCTCGTGAACCTCGCGGCTTAAAGTTTGCAACTGCTCGCTGGTCATGTAATACTTATCGAAATAACCCTTTAATTTCTCTGCTAGAACTTCTGTGTTCTCAGTATTGAATACTTGTATAAGATTCTGCTGGAGATACTTGAAGGAGTACTGTTCGATTTGCGTTTCAAGATTGTCGATTTTGGCGAGTTTTTCATTGAAGAACTTGAGTCGACTGTCGACGTTCAACGCCCAGTCTTCTAAAGCTGCTACGCGTTTCGTCAAGTCTGGATCTTGGAGTATTTCAGGTGATTTATAAGTGTCTGCGTAGACTGGTTTTTCTTTGTATGGTAGACTAGGTAGTTCGATGTCAGCGTTGTAACCTGAAATGAGATGTTTCTTATTAGATTTGTTGTACAGGCTCTGTCCTTCCCACATAATTCTGTAAAGAGATATTTCAACGTAAAGGGAAGGACAGAGATATAATTAATTAATTATAAAATGCAAAAACTCACCTAAAAGTGTAGCGTCCAGTACGTCCACTTTCTTATAGGTGATGTTTCCTCTATCCTTCCCCAACGTTTAGCTTATTCTTACATGAGGTAACCAAATTAAAACATTCTAGCAGAAGCTACTATACACACAACATTGTTTTTTTTGCATCTATTAAAAATAGTTTAAAGCGTCAGTTAATTTATGGAATACCTAGAGAGAGTTGAATGTTTTAATTCTAAAAGAAAAGCTACTTTATGCGAATTTTCTCTATTATTTTACAAACGGTTCCAAGTCTGTTTGAGACTAAGATAATGTCGGTTACTGCATGAAAGTTTCAGCTTTATAAAATCAAGTGCAGGGAAGAATTATGTGGTAATAAAAGACTGATTACTTATAAAAGTATAATTATTAGCAGAGAACATAAAGCGGGAAATGCGAATTTAACACAATTTTAAATCTTAATAAATGACATGAGTTAATCACTACCTTACACCCATATATTTATAAAATAGGGAATTAAATAAAGCAAATTTTTGTGACATGTCACAAAATATTGTGATGAGTCTGTGACAAAATATTTTCATACATTTATCAACGAAAAACAACTAATTTCAACTTCAGAATTTAAATTAAAGCTTCAAATGATACGTACAAAAAACCAATACTTATTTAATTCAATTTAGGACTAGGTGTTAGTCTTTTTATGAACACAAATTTTCTAACAAAAAATGAATTATGGCCACGTCAATATTCTTAGGTAAATTCTATAGAATTCTAATTATACAATTGCAATAAAATCAAATATACTTGTAACAGAAATAAAATATTGTTACATTATATTATATTCAAACAATTCAGATAGAAAAATAAAAAGTCATTAAAATAACGAAGCATCTGCATAAATAAATATTTGTACTCAAGAATGACACGATTAGATCACATAAAAACTAATATTATCATTAGCCATAATTTATAGAACGCGCGAATACTGTTAGCAAATGATGTGGTCAAATCAAAAGATATATGAGTGAAACTTAAAAACAATCCTCTTTTGTGAATTCAAATGCCGTGTGCAGTTCAAAATGTATTTGTGCAGTATTATTTGTCTTGCGTTTAGTTCACTTAATAATTGATAGAAACTAAAAGGCAAAACATTATTTCAGATTGAGTAATTCAAAATGTTTTGAAATCTACTCGGTGGGTAGTCAAAGTCACATCCAAATAGGTACATATTTGGTACGTGCCGCCCATAATTTAAAAGTATTTTTTTCTAAATAACAAAATCTAGAGATATAATATTTCTGGTATGCTAATTGGTATTTGCACGTTCCATGCTTACCTTACTTAAATCTAAATACTTGTAGTACTAAATAATCAGTTTTGCGATACACACAAATAAGATTAAAAAAATAAAATTAAACAATGATAACAATATTAATAGATAAATAATATTATTCAAGTTTTAAAATAAGTTTTCATTCCTAATCGCAAATCTAATTAAGTACATAACATAATGTCATAAAATTACTAGCTTGTACATACTTGTTTCCGTGATATATGTAAAAATAAACATACAAAAATAGATACTTAATAAGTTATATTACAAAGAAATATATAATGTAAATATTGAGACTTTTTACTATGTAATATGTTGATACTAACTTTAATAAAATTCATCATAATGATCTTATAAAAGTATTAAATGGGATTTATACAGCATTGACATAATTTTATTGTCATTTGTCATAAAACGCTTTACAAAAATATTTTGCATTTTGACAAGTCTATTAAAATCCAATGTAGACAGTCAAAATTATGTCAATGATTTGAACATAGTTAAATAACGCCACGCCATAAACGTCTCATCTCTTCAAAGCAACTTTCCGCCACAACTTTGACATAATCAGACGCGTCTACCATCCTGTTCTGCACAATATCTTTATACTCTGTATAAGTTTTGTGAACTTCTGGCATATTCTCACGTATGTCTGGCAAAGTGATATTTATGTCAGGCATGGTAAGGTTGATTTTCGGTAAAATGTTCAGGTCGGCAAACGTTATGTTAGGCATAGCGGGCATTTTATTTGTGAACTCGGTAAGGTCGAGTTGGAAATCAGTGAAGTTCGGAACAGCCATGTTCTCCCAGTTTTCGTAGGTGTAGTGCGCTGTAAGGAACCATTATTAAATATTGAAAAAATATGAAGCGACTTCCATGAATACATTATTCAAAGACTCTTCATATTTTTCTACGTCCTAATAACTCGAGTGGGAATCGAACCCACACGCAGGTTTTTAATATATTAACAGTCGGTGTCGAACGCAAATCATCTTCAAAATTAACTAATCGTTGGTCAAATCTGTCATTCGACCAATCAGGACACAACAAGCGTTCGAGAAACCGGCTGTAAAATATCTACACCGATTTTGATATTTTGATGAATGATGTAGTCGGTGACATAGGCATTATTATTATAACAAGCTAAAAATAGTCATTGATATGTCAGTGTCAAAAATACCTCAAGCCTCAAGTGACAGTTGATGAATAATAAGACTTCAAAATAGATGCACGCATGCGGGACTTAACCTACGACCTTCACTGCTCCGTGGTGAATTAATCCACCTACTACTTATTATTGAGTAACGGGTTTAAGCGTACCCAATTGTTGAAGTGAAAACTTATTTAGGTGCGTTAGGCATTTTTGATCAAATCAGAATAAATTCTTGGATTTGCCTTGAAACAGTCTGCTCACCGACACCTACTAGTAGCGCCATCTAGTTCTGTACTCGGTAAACTTTTACGGCAATATTTTTACATTTCTAAAAGCCCATTTTATAACTAAACAGGTGAATGTGAAAATGCATAAATGTTTTATTCAAGTTTTCACTTCTCTGGGCACTCCCGGGAGTGCCACTGTTTTTTTTCCACGTTTCGAACGCGTTGCAACGCTCGTGGTCGCGGGTGAGCTCAATACTAATTGGGACAAATGTTTGTATGACCTACAGATATTTGTCCCGGGTCTGGGTGTTTCTATGTCTAATATGTATGTATTTACTAACAAAAAGTATATAAGTTAAGTAGTTTATCAGTCATTCTAGTACCCATAACACAAGCTCTGCTTACTTTGGGGCTAGATGATGCTGTGTGAAAAGTCCAGCATTATTTATTTATTTAAGTATGTCATAAAATCACTATAGTACTTACATCCATAGCCAACAGCGGGTAAGAGTAGCAACAACAGCCATGGCCACCAACGTCGTTTTGTAGCGGGAACCGCGGGCCGCGCGATGTATGCCTCCGTTTGAGCTACGTGGTTCGGTGTTATCTGGAGAAATTATTAATTGATTTTGACCAAGAATTTAATAAAAACCTTGAGTAAGGAACAATGATATTAAATAAACTATAGATACGTTATGTTCATAGTATCGAAGTTTCAAATTCGATGGAATTTGACTGTCACTGAGAAAAACGTCGCTCTGTTTGACGCAAGCTGAAGTAAAACAAAAAAAAACAGGTTCACGACTATCCCCAAGGTGCGGTAGACATTCTCTCATATCTTTTTATGTTACTTATTCCAGATCCTATGAAGATGTCTAAGGGGGGGTAGTCAGAAACATGTCCAAACACATATTTGATACATGCCCACATCTTGCAGAAGTTAGTATTCTATACGTGACAGGTTGCAAGCCCATCGCCGCCTATAAGAACACTAACTGGTTTCCTCGCGATGTTTTCCTTCACCATTTATAGCACGTGTTAAAAAGCATATAAATTTCACGAAACGCAAAATCCATTGATGCACGGCCGGGATTCGAACCCACAACCTTCGGATTGAAAGTTGAGGTACAACTCCATTCGGCCAACACGGCTTTTTAAACTGAATTAAAAACTGTGCTAATAAGACTGTTTCACGCGCTACCTTCTGGGTAAGCTCGCTCCATCGTAGACCTCACTCTTGCCTGTGTAAGTTTGAGGTCAAGAGCCGACCCATTCATCATAAAAAAAAACACATTGAAATCGTATCTATATTTTTTAAACATCATTGGTAAGGAACGTAGCTGTAAATGTAACAGAAGTCAGTAATACTTTTTTATTTTGTTTTTGGGCTTTGAATCCATTCACAGCTTGTATTGTCAAAAAAAATATCTAGCAGTAACACCGCCTCTTTGACGCGCACTCAAGTCCTTCCACCACACTGGTTCGCAGTCGTATATGCTTACCGTCTCAGTGACCGTGGTTATAGTGGTGGTGATAACTTGCTTGATGAGTGTATAGATCCAGTAGAAAGGAGCGGCCGCAACCGTCGCTGTTCTTGATACAATGCTCTCTGGAAACAATATTACAATTAGTAAAACAACAAATAAGCATTTATTTAGACTGCTTTTTCCGGCATCAAAAAGCTGTCAAATTCAATTCAGCTTCCAAAATACATGCTTTGCTTAATTTGGGACAAGATGAAGTTGTGTGAAATTTCCACCATTCCACTTCCCACTAATACAGGGTGTAAAAAGACTGCTACCGAAAACTGAGGGATTGCAATCAGACTATGATTATGAACATATTTATCGCAAAAAACAATTAAAACTCAAAATCCACGAATCTACGTATAAAAACGCGTTCCGGTACATACGCTCGACCAGCTGTGCGAGGTCGGTTTTCTCCATATATAATGATTTTTTTGGAAAATGCTTTTGGATTTGGCTGTGTTTTGGTATGCTGTACCTACCCCTTTCGGCTTCGGTAGACGTCTTTTTACACCCTGTATATTAAAGCTGAAAGTTTGTGAGTTTGTTTAGATGTTTGTATGTTTGTGTTTCAATCACGCCTAAACCAGTGAACCGATTCGGATGGAACTTGGAATAGGTGTAGATAGTGAACTGGAATAACATATAGGCTATTCAAAATGTTGGTACCACGCGGGCGAAGCCGCGCGCTACTAGCTAGTCTTAAATAACTTATTTATTAGTTCTAATTGGTCAATTTAAGTCCACGTGAAATAGTCTTTCAACCCTTATTTAATAGCTCGAGCGGAGAAATCAAAATCTCTGTACATTATGATAGGTCAAACCTAAATTTGATTTGACCAATCACAACCAGCTATTTATGATTCACCAATCACGAGCTACGTAACTTACCTTTTGGCCGACGGTCTGTATACGGGTATCGATGGGAAGGTCCCACAACCTTCCTGTAAGCGTTGCCAGTAGCTGTGGTGACAGCTGTCACGACTGACAGCAGCAGTTGGGTGATCCACCAGTGGTCGGGGTATGCTTCCACTTCTTTTAGGTAAGCGCTCTCGTCATCTGAACTATCCAACGCCTGGGGAGGAAAATTACAATGACAGGGCCTCATTTTTGGGTTGTAAATAGACGTTTGAGCGTATCAGTTTAATTCTTAAGCCGATTAAAGCTTTCACTTCTAAATTAATCATTTATTGATTTTTTTGAAATGTTGCATAATGATTTTCATGGAAGGCAGACGTTCCACCAATTGCAGCGCAGCTACATCACGAATGGGCTAAGTTATACAAGAAGCAACACACAATTAATTTTTTGAACCCAATTCTTGAATTAAGTTAGTTTAAAATGAAATATCCTATATTGTGTTTATTTCGTTAAATTTGCGTAATGATAAATCTGTGAACTCTAGCAAACATAAAGTCAAAGTCAAAGTCAAAGTCAAAAAGCATTTATTCAGTAGGACCGCTGGGATCACTTTGAAAACACATAAAATAGCCATAGTGCCAAAAATTTAGGACATGACAATGTATGCCAAATTTTTAAGCTTTAAATGTTTGCCTGTTACCGTGTATTTCGCAGTTATTTGAGAACTACAGTCAACAATCACCAAATTAGATTTACATAATAACGGGATTCACTACTAAGTACTTATTTACCAAGTATACATAAATGCTGAAAAGATCTGGCTGGATAAATAGAATACAAAGTTAGGTACAATCGCGACGAGACAATCGACTTTGTCAGCACTTTTATTCCCTTGATACGACGCTAAAACTCAGTCAGCAAAGTGTTATCGATGCCTTATTGTCTGCATTGTTTGGTCGTACCGAAGCCGTCGACTTTGTCAGCGCTGACATTCGACCCCCAGGTGAGCTGCGTTAGCGAAAAACCTGTGCTATATGGGATTACAATAGATAGAGTATACTTACAGTGTATCGCTTGCGAAGTGTACTAGTGGTCCAAGCGGAGGTCGCAGCGAGGCGGTCGACTTCGTCAGCGCTGACATTTGGCCCCTGGATGCGAAACTGCGTCAGCGACCGCCGAGACATGTTCGGCATCGCGACTTGCCCCGGAGCGAGCTCAACGCGGTCTTTGGATAGCGGCGAATATGTGTAGTCCGTTTTTGGATATTTGCTGTAAATAAATGTATTCAATAAGCCAACTGGTAATTTGAAATGAATAAATTGAACGAATAAATTGCTAACTTATGCAAATACATATTTAGACAAGCCTCTGACTACCCTCCTAAGCATCATGACAGGATATGGAACACAATAAGATCTGAGAGCATGTGTACCGCGCCTTGGGGATCGTGTTGATGTTTTTTTAATAATTTTTCGAAGCGACATAGGCCGAAAAAGGTGGTAGAATCTATGATTTTCTAACGATCAAGATAGTACACTTAATATAGTTAAGCGTATAATATAACAGTTACAAGGATCTCAAACACAATACTCTTTGGCACAGCTGAGTATGAAATTCCATGCGAAAGGCACAATCTATTTCTGCACGGGAGTCTAAGCACCGAGAACTCGTTGTTGCAATAACATAGGCTGTGTAAACTGTTTAGTCAATAGCTGGCTATTGTCGTAATCAGGACAACAGCATCAATCAAAGTAAGGATAGGCTTCAAGGCCCTATTGTAATGATCAGAGTATAATAAGAAACATTACATAATTTATAGTAAAACTAGATTTAGAGCGGTTTCGTACTACGTCCGAAACCCGTGAAAATACGGTACGGAGTAAGAAAATATGGTAGTTTACACACTAGATCCGGCTTCATTACTACTAGACTCGGCGGATCCGATCCACGGATATGGATCGGACGTGGTGCGAAACCGTTTGCTCGCTCGTAAATATAAGTCGCTGGCTCAAACTGTTCCTTTGCTTACACTCAAATACTACGAGTATATTATATTGAGGTGACTATAACTATACCTTTCTATTGCAGTGAACCTGAGTCCGTCACACATGACTGAACATCAAATTATGCAGAACGTTAAATTAAACACTTTACACCCAATTTTATTTCATTGTGAGTCACAAGTTTCACAAGTTCAATGTTATCTTCAAAACATTTTCATTTTAGTTGGCTTTAGTTGAAAGAAAATAAAAAAAAAACTATTTATTTTCTAATATTTTCAAATCATGTTTTTATCGCATGATCAGTAATATAAAAGTTTGGGTTCTTAAGCCAAACTAATCTTAGCAACTCTTTAACTCAAAATTCACGACAATTTTCAAACTGATCTAACACTGTCTTCACTAGTTGTTATCAGATTGTAAACAAAGGCTAAGACAGCCACTGAACGTACTACTCTATAAACTAATTTAAACTAAATCTAAGCCTCATTTTCTTTTACAGTTCTAGACCTCGGCCAATAGATCTAGATATTCGTGAAGTTAGCCATTTCGAAGCGCAGTAAATTTACTATGAAAAAGCGCCAAATGCTCATAGATCCATTATGATTTGTAGCTACGTAGATTTAAGCTTGACACAATCCACAGATATGTGGTACAAAATACCGGCAACATTGTTAAGTATCACTTCTAATTCACTGTAGTACACTACACACAATAGCAAAGATATACCGACAAATGCACTCACTAAACACTGTATTCGAAAAAGGTTTTTCTGCGTATCAGACAACCCATAATTGTTTTAATAAGTTTCAGTATAAATTGAATTAGAATATGCTAAAGTGTGTCTAGCATTGCGCTGTTGGCATTTGACTGAGCGTCGCGGTGCAAATATAGACGGTGACAGTCTTAATTTTATTGTTACTGTAGTACTTTTGTTTTACATATAGGGCCCGACAGATACTAATTAACACTCGGAACTAGATATAAGAATAGGAATTTAGTTCGCGACTTTAGTAATTTCGAACGTTGTATGTACAGTCAGTGACAGAAGTTCATGAACAATTGGAGATTTTAAAGCTTAATTTTCATCATTATTTGTGGGAAAATTGCCTATTTTTTTCATAAATAGTAATGGTGCAAGGCAAAACATCCAATGTAAGCTGAAGTTTTATCTAAAACCCTACGAACTCCGAAGATATTGAAGATTCAAATACATCAAATGTTCATGAACTTCTGTCGCTGACCGTACGAGGTAAGGATCGAGAACATTGTACTGTACGTATGAACATACATTATACCTAAGACTTTTCAAGTTTATTAAACGTATTTGATCGATATCATTTATTTGTAGCTAAGTATATTATATTCATATATGCTCTGAATACTTTCACATTTACATACACATCTGATTTCAAAGCAAGAACTAGGAAATGGTCTATTTTTGAAAAATATATTAATAAAGACTAGAAGAAAACTATTAAATCTATCTATCTAAAATTCCATAATAAATGAATAGCCTAGGCATCCAGCCAGCCAGTTCATTAAATGCTTTTATATCATTCAGGACGCTAGTTGAACGGCGGCGTTTAATCAAATGGCTAGGCGCTTAATCAGACGGCGGATTAACGGACCAGTTGGCTGCGACATTTAGACCATAATATCGCGTACTTAAAGGCAATTTATCCTACAGCAAATCTTCCATACGTCTTTTAAAACGGTTTGTTTGTATAGATCTGTCTTAAACACGTCAAATCTATTCCTTTTTTAATGAGCTATATCGCAGTATAGCTCATTAAAAGTATGCTCTCTAAATGGGAGCATACAATACAATACACACTTTATTATGAGGATATTATGATGAATACAATTACATCAATATTATAATAACTAACCTTAGTACAGCCACGCATTTTCCACTGGCTTCAATAGTTTCAACTTCAACTACTTTTAAATTACTCTCCATAACATAATTAATGTCAATAATAAAATCAAATTAAAATCACAAATCAATAATGAAATTGAATATCTACAATTAAAATCAATTCAATACATTTCACTTATTATAACTCGTAACCGTTAAATTATTATGAAGTACCCTCCATAGCAAAAAAGAATATACGTTCCGTTTCACGATTTTGAAGCAAGCGAATATGTTGGGTACCCCTGTTGGAAACATTAAGTTGAATGATGTAATAATTCTTTTCTATTTGTTTATATCTGTGGCTTTATTTAGTTCATTCATTATTGTCATTCATTCATTCTCTCGAAAAATATAACTTCTACTGTGCACACGCTGTGCAATTTAATTTTATTTATAAAGAATAGTTTATTTAGCTCCCAACCATTAGAAGTAGTCAGAAATTTCTTCACCCCTTTATGGACTATTTATTTTAAGGACATATGGGTTTCCTAAATATTAAACATCTGTGCTGAATGAGGCTGGTGAATCAATATTGTGAATATGAATGATACGATAATTTTATAACCGAGTCGAAGCAAATTCTTGATTCTGTCTCGTTAAACTAATAAATCTTATTTAGGTGATTTTTACGACACCAGATAATTGATCATACCTACACTTGAACTTTCTTACCGATCTCAGTTCATAGGTTAAAATGTGTTTCTGTTGTGAAGTCCTTAGATAATGCCGTCTCTTTCTTTCTTGAAAATTAAGTTCTATTTATAAATTATTAAAATTAATTTATTTATGAAAATGATGATGAATAATGCTTTGCTTTCACGTCAGATCAAGCTGTCTTCTGATAAATGTAAATTCACTATCCTGCTCTGCCCTAATTTAAGCTGTATCTGGTGCCTTTATAAAACTCACTTCCAATACTCCCCGGCCATCTTATACAGCCTCGAAGGCAGGTGTTCGCTGTTCGGATTGTGGTTGAGAAGCGTGCTGGTGTCTGCTAACGCCTGCTCCGCGAACGAACTGTCTGTTGAGCAGATGGACGCTGATGGGCTTCCGAAGCGCTTCGACCTGTGGGATTGATAGGATTCTAAATGCTTATAAAAAATATACTTACTAATATTATTTAGAATAAATCAGTAATGGTATATCTGTGTGTGTGTGTGTAAATAAATAATGACGACCTCATATGTGTCCTCTATTAGCTAATAGTGAGCAGGAGATTGTTCGAGATGAAAATAAGCTAAATCTGCAACCAAAACCATGCTCAGCTTAATCAGCCTTAATCACAGGAAATACTAAGTGAGGGGAGGTCTTCTAAGAGCGTTTTTCTGTAGCTACAACAGTTAAGGTACCTGCCCTCCGTGGCCCATCTCAAAAATCATATACTATTATGTACAGTTCGCCCAACGGATCTAGGCATTCGTGAATTTTCAAGTATAGCTGACTTTACGAAACGCTATATCCATGTTCCTGGAATTGGAATCGCAACCTTCGAATAGAAAGTCAAAAATGCATCTCACTAAGCAAACATGACTCAAAGCCGACGTATTATATCAATCACCTCGTTTGCAAACAAAACAAAGACAATAGCAAAGTTTGCGTTGCTATGTTATGCCGAAGCTACCCACCCACGTCTCCGTAATTTATTATAATGCACGGATCTCACGCAAACCTTTAAACTGGATTGATGCCAAGTATGTCAGTCTGTGTTACCTAATAATCTTTATTCTATTGAATACTAACTGTGCTCCGCAGTTTTACCTGCTTTCCTTCGGGAATCATTAGCTTTTCATCTAGTACCCATAACACAAGCTCTGTTTACTTTGGGGCTAGATGATGCTGTGTGAAAAGTCCAGCATTATTTATTTATTTTCCGGAACAAAAAGTATAGACTTTAAATCCCGGAGAAGCGAAATAAGCGTTCTTTCGGGATATAAACTATCTACATAACAAATTGCATCTAAATCGCGTGAAGCAGTAACAAAAATCCATCCATTCTTTTGCATTTTTATAGTATTAATATTGCTTTGTTTTCTTCTATCGATCGTTTGCGCAACTGACCCTGAATAAATAAAGCTTTCATAACGTGGAGTCGTTCGTGGATTCGACTCAAAAGAATATAAATATTTGATTTCGCCAATTTTTCTACAAACAAGAAGTATTCCACATTCAATACTGAAGTGCTCGTGGTGTAGGATAAATCGTCGGTTCTTTTGAGCCGCCTTAAGGCCTCCATCATAGTTCAACGAGTTAATAGCGACTGACAATTAAACGTGCCTTCCGAAGTAAGGAAGCGAAAATGCGCGAAAATGCCATTAGCGATCACTTGATCCACTTCCCTTCTGACCGTTCAGAATGTTGCTTAAACTTCGACGATCTATCTAGAACGTCTTAGCGCGCTACACTACGAGCGATTTATCACAATAGCGGCTGATAAAAGATTCTTTATAAGTACCCAAGTTTCATCATACTGCTTATCGGTGTATTAGCTCACCTGTACTGATTCAAGTTGAACGTGTGGATGGGACTGAGCGTGACGTCATCCAGCGCACTGTACCCGTGATGAGAGCTCGTCGACACCCGCTCATATTGGTTGTTGATCTCGTTCTGTCAAATAAATATTCATTAATTATATTTATCTTACTTCTATTTTTAATACAGATACTTTTTAACTTGTTATTATTGTAAACAGCTTCTGCCTGCAGCTACGCTCGTGGTCCACGTAACAACACATAAAAATATAATGCTACTTCGAATCTCTATCTACAGATTAACACAGAGATCATCAAAATCTGGACTACTTTTGTTTCCCAAAAAGTGAAGTAGTCGCCGAGGGATCGCGGGTAACACCAAGGAGCGCAGCTATTTAATGTTATGAGAAAGATATTGGATGGACGGTTGTTGCTCTTTTACCCTGAAACGACTCAATGGATTTAGTTGTTTGTTATGGAGCTGGTGGCTTACACCCTGGATGAATGCACAAGCTACTATACAGGGTGTAACATTTATAACGGTCAGTATGGGAAAGTCTGAAACTATAGGACATACGAAGATCTGTTCCTAGGAACCATGTCTTCTTCTTCCTGCCCTTATCCCACTTAAGTGGGGTCGGCACAACATGTTTCTCTCTTCCATTTCCCTCTATCACCCGTCATATCAGAACTCACTCCTTTCACAAACATATCCGCATTCACACAGTCCATCCATCTTTTCTTAGGCCTACCCCTACCGGTATATCCATCCACATTCATACTCAACACTCGTCGTGTTATATGACTCTCATCCCTCCTCATGACATGCCCATACCACGCCATCCTAGGAACCATGTCATCGATTTTAAAGTAAAAATGAAAACTGCATTCACACATTTTCAAAAAACTAGACTAAGCACATTTTTTTAAGTTGAAACTTTAAGTATTTTTACTAGATTATATTTATTTCAAAATGTTTATAGATGTACTGTACAGCGTGACACGTAGACGATATATGTGTCAGGCATACGTTCCTAAGTGAAAAAATACTATACTTATTTAGCAAACGAAGCCGCGGGCAGAAGTATTATAATGTAAGTTGTTTTAGTATTGTTTCCGTACCGTCGCGGTTCAGCTAGACCTAACGGTCTGCAGTTTATTGCCCACAAAATTGTAGTCGTATTTTTTAAAACGCAATTGTACGGACACCTAGTAGCGTAGCTAGCGTAAAAATATACTATGAAATCAATTTTTAGTACATTCAGCGGTCAACCATTTACTTCTTAGGTAAAATAAAATTACACAGTCATGATTTTAATTTCGAAGAATGTATTAGTTTTAAAACTTTGAATTGCTACATTTCATTCCTCCTCTTCCTTGCGTCGTTTCCCCAATGCAATGGTCATGACCCATCACAGAAGTATTTTCTTCCGTACAATGTTGCGCCATTTGTTCTGGTTTTCAGCCGCATGCACAGCTTCCGGCATGTTGAGGTCGAGTGTGCTACGGATCTGGTCTGACCAACGCATCGGGCTTCTGCCTCTAGGCCGCTTTCCCTCGGCTTTACCCGTGACGATGAGTTTCTGGAGATTGTCTCCGGGTTTACGGGCTATATGGCCAAAGAACTCAAGGATCCTGCGAAGGCACACGGATGACAGGCGTGGCTTTTTGTCCAACTTGAGTTCCTTTAGCACCGATAGGTTGGTTCAGTTCAGTAACACATCTCGAAAGCATCCACACGTTGGCGGTTTTTTTTTTCTTTTAGGGACATTTTATTCAATACTCGCGATATCAACTTCTCGAGCAAACATTACAGTGTTTTACTTTATGGTAAGAATGAATAAAATAGTTTCTTGTCTAGCTTTGTATATCGGCAACAATCCGACAAAGGATAGCCTAAGCTTTATTTGCTATTATCTGCATGTTAGCTTATCAGCACTTGACAGTAGACTAGTGATATCCATTAGACTGGATTTATCAATGCTTATTGCAGCACAAGTCCATTTTGAAAAAAATACCTTTCAAATAAAAAGATTGAAAAATAGTTCTGGCATACGAACTTTATCTCTGTAGTATCCATACTAATATTATAAAGCCGAAAATTAGAAGATTAGCGAGTTTATATGTTAAGTTGCCCAAAACGCAACGATATCGCGATCTAATTTTTCCTGTGTCGCCATCTATTATGTAGTAAAATGTCTCTGTCTGTCTGTCTGTTTGTTACCTTTTCACGCCTAAACCACTGAACAGATGATGCTGAAATATGACATGGATAAAGATTATGTCCCAGGGACGGACATAGGCTACTTTTTTTTTTCAAAAATAAGCATGGAGGGCTTGAAATAAGGGTTGAAAATTTGTATGGCGACTTGAAGTGAAGTTCCAGTTAATGCTAGATGGCGATGCTGACCTATAGCTGAGGTCGAGATGGCGCTATTATTGCATTTTTAAAGTTTCAGAGGATTCTTGCAGTTTTCAGTTCTATTTAGAGGTTTTCAAGTAAGTATGTTATTTTGCTGACGAAGTCGCGGGTACCAGCTAGTTCGTTTATAAGATTGCAAAATGTGACTTTAATATCCTGACTGTAGAATCTTATGATGAACTTACAATCTATCTGGTCTGATATTTTCGTGAAACGGTTACACATAATACACATACGGTATTCGGTTCTTATCGTTACCAAGCTGTTTAAGATCAGGGTGCCTAGTATTAGTTTTTTACGCGTTCGGTGTCGACGCCGTAAACGCAGGATTGTATGGGACAATAGCAGAGCTATCTTTTGGTACTCACTCATAACTAATGAAAATCAGTACAAATCCACGTTTACGGCGTCGATACCGAATGGTGAATAAAATTCATACTCACCAGATAGAGAGAGACAAAAACGATGACGTCATGTTACAGTATGACAGAATGTTTGTATGACCTACAGATATTTGTCTCGGGTCTGGGTGTTTCTATGTATAATATGTATGTACATATTTACAAACAAAAAGTATATTATGTAGTATATCAGTTATCTGGTTCCCATAGTACAAGCTTTGCTTAGTTTGGGGCTAGATGATGCTGTGTGAAAATGTCCAGCATTATTATTATTATGTTCATTTGAATTTCAAACGGTTTAATTAAATATCCTGTGATAAAGTCGTTACAACAAATATTTTAGGTTAAGGAAAACTTTATAAAACAGGTCTAATAAAAATCATTCGTCAGACCTGACATCATCAGCTTACGTAGCAACCAACCTAATCTGAGTAACAGCAAAAAATACTGGAACTATTTCTTACAGAATCTAATTGTACGCAAACCGCGTCTGTTTGGTATGAATCATAGGCGATTGACATTGGAGGTTGGGGCTATGATAGTAGCGGGAATTAACTTGGTGAAAACCGGTGCAATTCACAGAAGAATGCATGACTCGACATAAGGGTTCTAGAAAAACTAAGAAAATGAGCACAGAAAAAAAATCTTCAGACCGAAGCAAATAGGCTTTGATGACGATTTTTCCAAAAAATAAGTGAGATAGTAAATACCATTTTAGATACAACCACCATGATTTCAATTACAGTAAGTTGATGGGAAATAATGCTGAAGAATGAAGCTACGCGAAGTATTCTAAGTAGGTACACACTACACAACGTAGGTACACTTAGTTTAAAATAGAATAGAATATTGCTTTATTGCACACCATGAAGAAACAACACCTCATATCCGTGGAGGCGACAGATCGCGGTTTTCATGGCCCAAAAGACGAAACAGCATAGCGTGTCTTTTCGTTAGTAACGGAAGTTATTCAAATCGATTGCACGCGGTTATTGATCAAATCAAAATTTGAATGTGGGCATGTATCAAATGAGAAGCATAGACAACTGGAAGTAAAAGAGCTACAATTTGATACCCAAAAACGGGAAAAGAAGCAGAGGAAGACAATACAAACGCTGGAAAGATGATATTGAGGAGGAAAGGTATGGACAAGATTAACAAGCGATAGAGAGAAATGGAAGGAATTGGAGGAGGCCTATGCCAAGGGGCACATGACTTACAAAAAACATAGATAGGAATAAGTAGTAAGACAAAACTAATTTATAAGTCTGAATAAATGCCTATAATAATAACAATAATGTATCAATAATGGACATGCCTCAAACTACCCTTTCAAAGGATCTAGAATACATAAAAAAAGATCTGACAGAACGTCTGCCCTGCCGCGCCTTGGGAATACATTTCTCCTCGACATTACTACTCTTGGTATACAATGGTAAATATTATGTATATGGCAGATGTTTTAGCGGTCATCAGCAAATATGAGCAGCTGCAGTGTCAGGGTGAGGCAGATGCATTCAAAAATAAATAAAAATAAGACTAAAATTAGCACAAAATTACGAGCTAATACTTTACACTGGAGAAACATTAATAAATGTTATACAAAACTTATTGTGCGAAATAAACTCAAGTAGGAGGATTTTATGTGTAAAATGTATACTATTTTTTATTTATTTAAGGGTTTTGTAAATAAAGCGAAAGTTTAAGTTTACATTGAGCCATAAATTATAAGAATTTGTAAATACTGCTCCCATCGCCTCTGTAAAATCACCCGAGTATATAATTTTCTAGTCGCAACAGTCATAACAAATATGTAGTGTAAACAAATAGGGTTAGATAAACTGACCTTGCGCCGGTGAAACATAACCGAGTACTTAAAACGATTCAAATGAGCTGACACTTGCGGTAACTCGCCCGAATTTCCATGACAACTGTTATTTCTGCTAGACCTACCTCGATCTATCCTTGGGAGTCCTAAATAAAGAAACTGGGTCACGAATTCACGATAAAAAACTTCAAATTGAACACAGAAACTGCGAATGCAACAGCCAGTGGTATCATGAAACGACTGAAAGTCGCCAGATGGCTTGAATAATGCCCATACGTGGGGATTCAGAAATAAACCGACGCGGGAGAATGTTCCCGCCATTTATATTTGGACGATTATACTCCCTGTTTTCTTCGATCAATGGAGCTTTTTTTGACCACGTCAAAGCCTGGGAAGGGTTATGATTTTAGCAGTCTATGTATGTATGGTTTTTTTCAGAGGAATAGATCTGCCATGTCACCAAGATCACCAATTGCGCACAGCGTCCATGAAAACTTGGGTTTAATTAAATCATAAACTTTCGCGATCACTATAAATAGTGCGGGAGATTTCCATCTTTTCATTCTTAAATCTTATATTTGTTATAGAATTTGTATGAACGTGAGATTAGATGATTATCTCTCTAAAAGGCAGTAAGTAACGCAGTGGATGAATTATTATTTATTACCCACTATTCGTTAGTGTAAATAAGGTCAAAGCATCCGCACAGCGCAAGCGCAGCCTAGCCAGTTAGAATGTAGATCTAATGTAATCCTGACTTTAAGTACATCCTTAAGAACAACGAGGAAATAGAATATCTAGTGGGCGTTTGTACTATTCAATTGCTTCATTGATATTTATGTTGTGGTTATAATTGTAATTCAATTAAGACAAGTGTACTTTAACTTATACAGCGATAAAAAACAATTAAGGAGGTGAATGACCCTAGCTAAGTGTATAAAAAGTTCTTGGTTTATCTATTTGATTATAAAACGTTGCCAGTTGGAGAAACAGTTGCGAAATGGTTTGCTTTGGAGCACATACTTTCGTTCGGTATGCTTTCTATTAAAAGGTAAAAAACGTAGACAGGATCACGACTGTATCCCTAAGGCGCGGTAGACATTCTCTCAGATCATTTTATGTATTACAGATACTTTTATGATGTCAAGGGAAGAGTTTCGGTTACGGTTGGATAAAAAAAAAAAATTCGTCACGCCATTATTTGAGAAAGACGTAATCGATTTTGGCTGATTCTTAAGTCTTCTGAATAGTCAGAGGAAAAGTTTTGAATGTATGAAAATAAAACACGGGATAAAACGTAACGTGTTCGAAACGTCGGGCCAAAAAAAAACTTAAATTAGATACGTGATACCCGTTACCGATATAATACCCGTTATACATAAAAAGTACGTGAGTGTCGTGGAACACTCGGTTGACATTTGGCATTTGTCAAATAAATTATTGTCCTAGAAACGCTCTGCCGTACTAACAATGTAACAATCTATGGACAGTTTTGCGGCTGCGCACTTCGCACTGTGACGATTTGACACATACATGTGTCGTGACGCAAAAATCGAACACTTTTTTTCGTCTAGCCACCATCCGATACCGCGTCCGAAAAGGAATTTCGTTCCAATAATTATGTCCTCAAATCACGAAAGTTGAATAAGTACAAACACGGGATAAGTCTGAATGTATAATAATAATAATTATATAAAAATAAATCTAATTAGTTACATTGAAGCATCGTCGGACAAATAAGGCAGTTTAAGAATAACAAGAACACATTGAAGGTTACAACAAGGCCCTTGAATTAATTTCATTCAACATGAGATGAGTTTGTAAGTGTGAATGATGTAAAACATGATTCACATGAAAACAAGGTTGCAGTAAATCGAAAATTAATTCTTCTTCGATCATGTACACTTAGTAGTAGTAAGTACTTAAATTATATTGATTTTTTTCGATTGCAATTAAGTACCTTATTTAACATTATCGTATGATTAATAATTCGCCCTCTGTCTATTCGTATTACCTATTTCGATTTTTGAGCGAAACTGCGGACACACAGAGTAGACAAGACACAGACATGGTGAAGCGAAACTAGGGTCTTATTTACTACTGCAGCGTAATAATGGTTTTGCATTCAGCTTAGCATCAACCGATTATGAAACCACAGAATATGTTTAAAAATTTCATCTAAGGATTGACGATAGTGTAAGTGAACAGTGTTTTCAATAAATAGGATTAGTGAGACAGCTGTGAACAGAAGCCTTATAGCTAGGCGTTAAACTGATGAATAACTTTAAGTACTTGGGTAGATCTTGACAAGTTGTCTGAGAGAAGCTCCTTTAAATGTCAAGTATCAAATACCTGAATAACTAGTTTATTTATATTTAGAGAAAGCTTCAATGGCAAATGGCAACCGAATTCTTGAATACATAGGCATGTTTTGAAACGAGATGGATGTTTTTACACCTGCTATTAAGTCTAGCTCGGTGCAATACAATCGCAATACAATCGATGCAAATACCTTAGTCTTACACACACCGTACCTATACTCTTTAAAACCAAAGCCGATACCTGTACCTATAAACACTACACTATCATTATTAGAGATCATACTCTGAACAAGGAATTTCATATCTTTAAGGCTGTAGGCTGTTACGGATCCAGGCATTAGTGAAGTAAGCCGTTTCTATAAGTCACTATTTCACTAAGCCTACTGCGCATCCCAGCTTACTTCACAAATGCCAGAACCATTAGCCATACTGTAGATCAAATGTAATACCTGAAATATCTCCTTCCGATGTCTGTGTCTGTCCATGCCATCCTCTGAGGAGTAGTCAGATGTGTGTACTTCCACCTGCTTCATCGACTGCCGAGTGCGGTACGCCGGCGGCGAACTGAATTCCTCAATCGATTCCGGTATCTTCTCTATTCTCGAAGACTGTGTTATCTCCCTGAGAACAAGGATTATGAATTGTAGCAGTGTAAAACAAGAAGTCTATCAGACATGTTAATACTTATTTTGAAGGAGGAATTCTGGCAGTTTAGTGAAATTTAATATAATTGTAGGACTATGGACTATGGGTCTTAGATTAAAATAAGCTAGTTTTGATCTTAAGTTGTCTGACGAAAAAGATTATTTTTATTATATCTTAATCTTTAAGTCGCCAGAGATAGAGAGCAGTGGAAATATTTGGAGGAGGCCTTTGCCAGGAGGCACACTGAACAAAGATACATTTTATAAGAAACTCAAAGAACCCCATTCTTGTTCAGGATAAAAGGACTTATATAGATAGATAGATATCTTTAAGTATTGGATTTAAGTAAAACATTCTTTAAGCCTAGTAATAAGGATTCAACAACACAAAGAAATAATCAAAATCAGTCCAGCCATTTAGGAAGGAATAGAAGATATCACTTATTTCATTTTCATTAATGCATACTTGTTTGTTTATCATTAGCTGCCAAGGTCAATTACATGTACACTCATTTTCTTATCAGCAGAGAAAGTAGAACAATTCATTGAATACAATGTCATTATTATATGCAGTAACTTATTAACTTATGGATTTATTTGTGCGTAAATATTTTGCTTCCATAGATTTCCATTATTTATTTACTATCATCTAACTGCTTAAGTACCTAATTTATGTTTTACATACAATGCAATAATTTAACATATTGATAAATACAGATAGGTATTTAATAATTGGATTACCTATGATAGATTTAAACTATCTAATACCATTATTATTATTATACTAGCCCTCAATGTCCCACTGCTGGGCAAAGGCCTCCCCCCACTCCCTCCATTCATCCTTCTCATGAGCTATTAAGGTCCAGTCGGCACGGAATTTGGCGAGCTCGACCCTACATCTTGTTCGCGGTCTGCCGCGACGTTGTCGCAATCTAATACGTTTACAATTTGGCCCACTATTTTTAATGTTTTTTTTAAACTAGTACCATGAATTCAAAAAACACAAATATCTGTAGATCATGCAAATATTTGTCACGCCATAAGTATCAAACTAGCAGCTAAGTCTAAGCCGAGTAATTGCCCACCATTCCACCAAGGTCATAGACTGTTCAACCTAGATCTAAAACATCAAGTAGCACATTTCAAGGTTTTTTATGGTATTGAGTAAGGACACAATAGCGTTTAGTACCTTGTGACCTCATTTTGTGTGACATCACCATAAACACATCTGTTCATTTCTTACCTCAAAAGCCTTGAAATAGGCTTTTTGATGGTGGATTAAATATGCTTCATTTTGCTACACATATTGTCTTTGGTACTTAATAAAAACAGGTCAAGTGACAGATTAAGCTGAAATTTGGCATAGTTAAAGGTTGTATCTCATGGAAGGACATAGGCTACTTTTTATTCTGAAAAAATGAAAAAATCCCGAGGGAACGCGGGTCACACCGCGGGAGCACAGCTAGTTATTAATAAAAACAGAAAAAAAAAAAATGTTTGTTGTAAGGGAGATCCTTTAAATATTAATTTTATTCTGTGTTTTAGTAGTTTAGTGTTGTGTTGTTATAGCGGCAAATGAAATACAGCCTGTTGACAGACAGACAGACAGCGAAGTATTAGTAACAGGGTCCTGTTTTACCCTTTGGGTACAGAACCCTAAAAACAAACAGGATCATGAAATTTTAATAATGGTCATATTCCCCAAGTCAGACTTAAATGATGATGATTATTGGATATAGAGATATAGAGGAGTTATCAATAGAAATGGGAAGCATGAGAGTGCAAGTGGATTTACTTTAATTGTTCTTCATAATATGGCACCACTGAAAACCAGCGCTCCAACACTCTCAAGCTGTTGGAGCAAATGCTGGGGTAGCCGTATTTTCACCCACATAAAATTATGTAGATTTAAGTACCTATTGTAACTGTTGTATATGATGTGGAGAAATAAAACTATTATTCTTAAAAATCAATGTAAACAGGTTCACGACAGTATCCCCAAGGTGCGGTAGACATTCTCTCAGATCTTTTTGTTACTTATTCCAGATCCTTTGAAGATATTATTCTTATTCTTTAATTATTAAAGTTGTGGCCACTTAGTGTCACGTTTTTGACAAGACACAACAAAAATTTTATAACGATAAAATACATTTTTATTTTTATTTTCTTCTGATAAGATTCTTACGCTATTCCATCACCTTATTACCTATTAAAGTGTAATTAAAAAAAAAAAAAACTATTGTTTACATACTTGATAGGAGTACTTCTTTTGATAGGGGTTTTCCTTCCGGATTTATGCGTGTGTTCCTCCGTTTCCGTGCAGCTTTCATGGTCGCAGCTCGATCGTAAGAAGGGTGTTTTCGAACGAGACCTTGATCGCAATCCACTGACCGCTGGGTTATCCATAATTTTGACCAATTTATTAATCCAATTACAACTTTCTTGTCACCATCTTCACGCTCTCTTCCAGCACAAAACGTTCCAAATATCAACCTTGTCCGAATTAGATCACTAGGTTTTTGTACACACTGTTTATTGCACAAGGGAATCTATTTCTGTGGCTTCATTCGATGTTCGATGCCGCCAAAAGTAACGTACATACGTAACGTCTCGGTGACTTTCAATGGTCTAAAGGTTATTTTACAACTTTATCACTTGTAAATTCCATGTATCAATGAATGGTTCCATTAACAAAACACAACACTACACAAATATTTGTTTTAGACGTGAAACACGCGCGTTGCAAAACGAAATTTGTGGATTTCGTAACTCCACAGTCCACACTCGCTAAACATAAACTGATGACGTCATCGAAACGAAAAGACGTTAGTGGGTATTAGGGATGTCCATTTACCAGATAAATAAACCAATCCTAAGTCTTGTATTTTGATAAAACCTATTATTTTATTAGACGGCTTTTAAGCCAGATAGCACGATTTTACACGAGCTTTTCCATATAAAATCATGTTCTACGCAGACAAACGGCTAACTTGTCTAGATCCGTTGGGCGAACTGTACTAGCCAGGATAACTAAATTGAATTAATTATTAAATTAAAACGTAAAAACGTAAACAAGTTCACGACTGTATCCCCAAGGTGCGGAGACATTCTCTCAGATCTTTTTATGATACTTATTAAATTACCAAATGGTGTAAAATACCGTCCGAGATGTGATTTTATGCTCGGTGCGTCCCAAGATGGTTCTATGCAATTTATGATTTTATTACCTATCATAATATGGCATAAGATGTTAACAAACCCGACCATGATTTGAAACTTCCTTGGGTGCATCACTATTCTAATATTTTTTTATGGCTAAGGTATTTACTACAAATATTTTTTATTGTCACTGTCAACTGTCATTTAATTACTAAAGTCAATGTCAATGTTTCAAATGTCATTGTCAAATATTTGGCGGGCTACCGGTGTAAATTCAATTCAATGATGATTGTGATTGATGCGTTAGCTTAGCATCCTCACTCAAACAAAATCCTCATAGTTTCATCTGATCATAGCCAGCCAATCATACATACATAGGTATTCATAGTTTGTACTTTGTTGTGCATCTTCATAGTTTGTGAATTGTGATTCAATGACTGGTGCATCCTAATTAGTTTGTGGACTGGTGGCTACGCTACGTGCGACTGGTGTTTTGTTTAAAAAATAAATAGAGAAGAAGTTGTATTGTAATTATAACAATAATTGCATCAAAATGGGTGAACAAGTATTCACCAAATTAAAGGAACTAGGACGCAATAATAGTCAGCGTGAGGAATTACAACTATACTGTCATCAACAACTTGACCAGGTTGCAGTATTTATTAATCTTCTCTGTTTTGCTGTTTGCTATCCTCTAGTTTGTCTAACCCAGAGTCCAAACTTTTGCAGATAGTCAAAGGTATACCAAGGCGCATATTAAATAGCGATGGAGAATGCTTGCTGGATAGTATACTGAATGGACTGCCTGATGATACGTCAAGAAATAAAGCTAAGGTACTTTACCTTCAATACTCCATTCTCATAGATAAATAATAAATAATTAATAAATTAATAATGCTGGACATTTCACACAGCATCATCTAGTCCCAAACTAAGCAAACCTTGTACTATGGGAACCAGATAACTGATATACTACTTATATACTTTTTGTTAGTTAATACATACATATTATACATAGAAACACCCAGACCCAAGATAAATAATTGCAGATCATACATACATTTATCCCGCGGCGGGGATCGAACCTGCAACCTTCTGCGTGCCAAGCAGGCTTTCACCCACTGCGCCACAGAGGGCGTCAAAGATACAACTGAATATATCTGAATAAATAAAACTTGATCCTGTTTTATTGCCACAGATAATTGAGCTGGTACTCAAAGCTATGAGAGCGGAGTCAACATCACTGACCCACTGCGGAGGTGTTGTCAGTCGACTGTGCATGGAACTGCCCAGGTTACCCATAGAAGACCTAGTGAGGTGGTGCAATGATAGCATGCAGTCTATTGTAGATGATAGTGATTTGAATATGATGTATGTTTTATCTTAAAAGTTACAGGCAAACCATACACTAAAAGTATCTTCACTCAGGGACTGATTTAGAGGAACAAAACAAAATTTTATTAATATACATATTTATTTATTTATCGATGATAGACGAGCAGCTGTTGCTGATATGTCTATATCTCAGTGTTGAAATAGTCATTGATTTAATAGACTGTTCATGATTGGTTAATCTTTTTGAGCACTGATTTATTCGTTCGTAGCCAGTTGTCGAGCTTGTTCTTAAACAAATTGACCGAAGTAGCCGTAACAACGTCATTTGGTAGTGCATTACAATTGTGAACCACTCTGTTGTCGAAGAAGTGATAGGCGGTAAGTAAGAGGGCGGGGTCACAAATGAGTTTCATAAAGTAAATACGATTTGTAATAAAAGCCTTCTAGATAATGTTATTCTATAAAATACATGTAAAAATAAGTCTGAATCCAGTTAGTAGTGCTATAACTTACTTTGGGGCTAGATGATGCTGTTTGAAAAGTGCAGCATTATTTATTTATTTAACTTAGCTCACAATATTAAAAACGCATTAAACACACATTGAAATAAGTAATATAATATATGTTCCTCTAAATCAGTCCCTGAGTGTATTGAATAACAGTAATCAAGTTTTATCTGCAATCAGTTTTCCAACTATGAGCAAATTTGCGGGTGTTGGTTACATTGATCCAGTGACGCTGGATCCAGTCATAACATTCCAGCACTGGATTGCCATTGACACTGGATCAGACCGTTTACATTGATCCAGTAAACATTAACCTTGATGAGGTGACAACACTTTTGCAGCAAAATATAGTATTTCGCGTCTTATAAAACAATCCGACTTGTGGTCACTACTTCACTCAATAGATATGAAAATTGTATTTATATTTCTGCAGTTGGCGTGATGTCCTCCCAGAATGCATGAGCGTTATTCTCTCTAACTATGACCGCATTAAACACTGTGACACTGAAATGACCAGTGTGGAGTATAAGGAGCAATGCGTTCACACTCTTTGCCAGTGTCGATGGAACGAGAGGCAGTTGGTTCAACTAGTTGCTATGTTCAAGTGAGTATAATATATATGTATAATATGTATGTATTTACAAACAAAAAAAAGTATATAAGTAGTTTATCAGTCATCTTGTACCCATACCACAAGCTCAAGCTTACTTTGGGGCTAGATGATGCTGTGTGAAAAAGTCCAGCATTATTTATTTAAGTATTCCAGTACACAAGGATCTTTGCAAAAGTCTTTGCCAATACTAGACCCTGTGTTCGAGTAAAGCCGCGTCTCCTGCGACCAAAAATAACTATTCTAACAAAACACGTTTTTCGTCGGCCTCTGAAAACATTTTGCATACAAAAAAGTTAGGCCACGCCCACATTTTGTTTGATGTTTGATATTAGGTGTTAGAAAACACAAAAACAGTTTAACACCCGGATTAAGTTGGAAATTTTATCCCATAATCACACCAACAAACGAGATGTATTGTATACCTTAGAATTTCACCATTAGTATTAGATACCTGTTTCATACAAGCAACTATTTTTGACAAGCTTTCTGTTAGATTAATAAATAACCTATTTCCACAAAAGTTTACATGAGTAATTAGGTATTTGCACAGAATTCTAAATAGTCATTAAACTTTGGGTATTTGCTTGAACAAAGACTGAAAAGTGTAAACATGTAGATATGTTTTGTAGCTTGGTGTGAACAGAAAATTTTATGAACATGTTTTCTCATTTTACTCAATTCAATTTTAATTGATTACAGAGATATGCAGCTGTCGAAAACAAGTCACAAGCAAGTTGTAAACAAGTTATGCACCTACATAATAGACATACCACCGGACACATTGCCACCTTTGGTTCATCAGTTGATGAAGTAAGTCTGTCCTTTGTAATATAAATCATTCCAAGATATTATCTTCGAATGATCGAAGCTTTATATTGATAATTTTATTTATTTAAAAAAATATATATTGGTAACCATCCTATCAAATGTACTAAGATAAGTGTAAAGGGCTAAGATCAAAATATAGTTCTTAAAACGAGAAACAGTGAAATTATTTTGAGTAGGTAAACCTACAATTTGTATGCATGAAGCACAGAAGGGGAATTTGAATGGCATAAACGGAGGGAGGCCTACCTACACCCAGTAGTGGGATATTATTGTATGTGGATGAGGATGATGAAACCTACAATTTATTTCTCTTCATAAGCCATGGGCTTGTAATCTTATTAGATTAAGAGCGTGTGTGAAAGCCCGCTTGGCACGCAGAAGGTTGCGGGTTCTATCCCCGCCTCGGGATAAATGTTTATATGATCTGTAATTATTTATCTCGGGTCTGAGTGTTTCTATGTATAATATGTATATGTAAACAAAAAGTATATTAGTTATCTTGTTCCCATAGTACAAGCTTTGCTTAGCTTGGGGCTAGATGATGCTGTGTGAAATGTCCAGCATTATTTATTTATTTTATAATTCGTACAAAAAAAATTCAAAGCGCGGATATACATTTTAAGGTATTTTATCCAGCAGTGGGATATTCTTGGCTGCTGATAATGATGATTTTATTTTCTGTATTGCCGTTCAGCATTTATGCTATACCTTCCAGGCTTTGCAAGAGTTACAACTTAGAAATAGTACTGGGTCATCTTAGTAATTACTTCAGCGTGAGGTTGTACAGTAAGCTTGAGCCCCCGCCACAAGACTCCGAGTCAACTACCATGGACATAGATGATATTGGTAAGTCGTAGAACTTCTTAAACTTTTCGAATCGTATCTAACATGTCGGTCTCTTGACGGTGTGCGTTACCCTGGCTGGAAAGTCCTAGAGTAATGAGAGTACGTCGAATAATTAGTGCCTAGTGAGCTATAAATGTGCGCCAAATTTAAAATTTGTGCTTATTATAGTTTTTGAAATAAAGGGAAAAAACGTTTCCAGCTATGGTAACAAAAATGTATATATGTATATGGCAAAAACACATTCGAAAAAAAGTGTATATGTATGTATATGTGTAATCTATCTATCTATCTATCTAATCAGCCCACATCCACCCACTGCTGAGTATAGGCCACCTCATTTTCACGACACTGCTTCCGGTCCTGTGCCAGTCGAATACATATGTGTAATAGTAGTAATTAATTAGTGAACCAAGTAATATCACAGACATCACAGTTATCAAGGTAATCCATACTATACTATACTATATACTATCCATACTAATTAATATTATAAATGTGAAAGTAACTCTGTCTGTCTGTCTGTCTGTTTGTTACGCTTTCACGCCCAAACCGCTGAACAGATTAAGCTGAAATTTGGCATAGTTAAAGGTTGTATCCCAGGGAAGGACATAGGCTACTTTTTATCCCGAAAAAATGAAAAAATCCCGAGGGACCGCGGGTCACACCGCGGGAGCGCAGCTAGTAGTTTATAATTTGCTAAAACATTTAGCCCAGCAGTGGGATAGCAATAGTTCATAATAAAAAAACATATTTTCGGTAGGTATTAAAGGTTAGGTATAAAAAAGATTTTAGCATCGCATAAAATGTATGTTTAATGAACATAGTGATCGCGAAACATTAAAAGTATGTTTCATTTCAGTGCCCCATAGTGCGGCGGAACTAAGCCGTTGTCTATCCACCTGCATCTACCATATATCTCAGGGCGCGGTGGAGCCCGAACTAATACGAAAACATATCAACACCTGGCCGAAGTCACAACTGTTACGAGCACCCTTTATAATAGACCTTGCTCTCGCTATATCTGATAAGGGGCGGGACTTTAGAACGGTTTGTCTGGATGTAAGTACAATAACTTTATACAGGGTGGGGTAAAATTAACATCATTGAATTGATTTATTTTATTTATTTTTTTATTTTTATTTATTGAAATTATTTATTGAATTTATTTCTTTTGTAGTCAGACGGTATAGGTTCGTTTGAAAAAATATTTAAAAAAACCGATTAAGTGCGAGACCGTCTCGCGCAGGAAGGGTTCCGTACATCTAAAAAAGGGGCAAAAAAATCACGTTTGTTGTATTTGAGCTCCCTTAAATATTTATTTTATTCTGTTTTTTTACCTAGTTTTTTAGTATTTGTTGTTATAACAGAAAAACATCTGTACAAATCTCATCTGCCGTTTTTTTTGGCCGGTATTTTACTGTTAACTTTCTATCTGGTTTCATTCTTTTCTGCTGTCTTTTATGTATTTAACTCTAATTTTGACCCTTATCCCAAGGCGATAAGGTTGGCGATCGAGCAGCGTGCGACGGACGAGCTTAGATGCAAGGAATCAGCTTGGGTCCGTTCGGTGATCCCGCCCGATGTAGATGTCGCTAGTGTGCTCAAAGTACTTACTACTGAAAGGTAAATATAGTCCTTTTCACTTAGAAACGGTTCCGTGATAAGGCTCTTTAAGTTAATTTCTGAAATTTTAAAAAGGAAAAAGACAATTTTTTTAAAAGTTGTATCTATTAGTATTGTCACTAGATTTCATTTATTTCTAAATTATTCATTGTTGTTACGCAAAAGTTCTATGTGTCAGGGATACGTTCCTACGTGAAAAATACTATAATCATAATCATTAGTCTTGCTTAAACTGGGTGTTTCTATGTATAATATGTATGTATTTACAAACAAAAAGTATTTTGGGGCTAGATGATGCTGTGTGAAATGTCCAGCACTATTATTTATTTATTTATTTCATAGTTTAAGTTTCTGTATATAACTTGTACTTGCTCTAACAATTATTAATAACTTATATTTCATTTTATTCCAGTGCCAATCATCGCCAACTAACAGTAGTAGGTCTAATAAACCTAGCTTTTACACTTCTCGGCGTGTCGCGAGTGAAGCCGGTCGCGAACGTTTGTTGGTCTCACGGCAAACTGATATTAGTGAGGCTAAGCAAATCTCAGGCGGAAACAGCACCGCATATACTGAGCCAACTGGCCGATAGACTTGCCACTGACTGCAGTTTAAAGCAGTATGCAGGTAATTATTTACCTGAAGGTATTATTTACCTCTGTAGCGCAGTGGGCGAAGGCCCGCCTGCGACGCAAAAGGTTGCGGGTTCGATCCTCGCGGCGGGACCAATGTTTGTATAATCTACAAATATTTGTCTCGGGTCTGGGTGTTTCATGTATAATACGATACGAGTATGTATGTATGTATTTACAAACAAAAAGTATATAACTAGTATATCAGTCATCTAGTACCCATAACACAAGCTCTGCTTACTTTGGGGCTAGATGATGTTTTGTGGAAAGTCCAGCATTATTTATTTATTTATTTATAACAACTGAAGTTCAATGTGGCTTTTTCCTAAAATGTTCTAGTGTCAAAATATCCGAATCCCAAAATGTCTGAAATTGTTCTCAAAATGTTCGCTACGCTCGCTCGCCTCGTGCATTAGTGGTCACTATCCTAACATAAACTAACCAGCTGGTTTCAAAAAACCCATTGACTGGGCGGGGAGGTGGATGAGAGCAGGGGTTCCTGGCGCTTCGTGTGATTCAGTCATTTTGGGATCGGGACACATTTTGAATTTCGGGTATTATGTGATACTAGCTGAGCTCCCGCGGTGTGTCCCGCGGTCCTTTGGGATTTTTTCATTTTTTCAGGATAAAAGGTAGCCTTTGTCCTTCCCTGGGATACAACCTTTAACTATGCCAAATTTCAGCTTAATCTGTTCAGCGGTTTGGGCGTGAAAGCGTAACAAACAGACAGACAGACAGATAGACAGACAGACATTTTGATACCATTTACAGTACAAATTTTACTGAAGTTAATACGTTTTGTCTAAGTACTGTAATATTTTTTGGGTATCATTTAAGCTATCACCAATTTAATTAGTTTTGTGTTTCTTAAATAATAGGGTTTGTCCTCAAAATAGTAGATCTGTCACCAAAATGTAGTCACCAAACAATGCAAAATCAGTTCCACAATAAATCACCTAAAATCCTGAGATATAAGGTCTAATACCAAATAAATGTTTTTGTATGTATTATAATTGGTGTGTATTATAATAGGATAACTTCTAATGACCCTTTCGTCAGATTTATTTATTTCTGGCGCTTCGGCGGCCGCTGCCGCGGCACACTCGCTTCGCTCGCTCGCCTTGCGCATGGTTTTTTCACTATCCTAACATAACCTAACCAACGACCCATTTGGTTAGGTTAGCCAGAAATGTAGAATAATGGAATCTTTTTGCATTGTTTGGTGACTACATTTTGGTGACAGATCTACTATTTTGAGGACAAAAATATTTCGTGGCGATAGATCTATTTATTAGGTGATACAACTTGATGACAAATATAAATTTTGGTGATAGAAAATATAGTTCCCATATTTTTTCCATCTAAATCCGAAACGCTAATTCCATTAATACGGGATTAAAAATCGTATTGAAATTCAAGTACATCCCAACACTAGTATCATACATTTCCAGATTGCCTCTACGTCCTCTGCAAGCTAACACCAGTGTCTATAGAGCGTTGTACACAGCTGTCTACTATACTAGAGAACTGTCGGCCGTTGCCAACTGAGTACCGATCAGCTGCTGCGGTTTTAGACGCTGTTCATCCATTGCTTAACTTCAGCACTAGAAGTCGGGATACATTGTTTATGGTGTGCCGGAAAGGACTTTATTCCAGGTATTTCATACACAATACTTAGGCATTTACATCTACAGGGTGTAAAAAGACTGCTACTGAAAACTGAGGGATTGCAATCAGACTATGATTCTAAACATCTTTAGCGAAAAAAAAAACGCTAAAAATATTTTGACTCATCTACGTTTTTTATTTTATTTTCTAGTTATTTACCACTAGTACAACATATTAAAGCCATATCTACCTAATAATTTTATTTATAAAAGAAAACCAAAATTAAAACTCAAAATCCACCAACCTACGGATAAAAACGCGCCCGGTACATACGCTCGACCAGCTGTGCGATGTCGGTTTTCTCCGGATATAATGATTTTTTCGGAAAATCCTTTCGGATTTGGTTGTGTGTTGAGATGCTGTACCTACCCCTTCCGGCTTCGGTAGACGTCTTTTTACACCCTGTATAATAGATGATTTCAGGCAACCTTTGCCTACAATTAAAGGCTAGTGCCTGGGACATTGTTTGAGATGGAATAGAAAAGAAATAGGCTTGCTCCTAGGTTTAATATTTAACAAGTTTTTAGTTGTAAATAAACATCCATCTCTCATTTCATTGTATCTTATCCCATTGCATCTCATTGTGTCCCATCATATCCCATCACATCCAATTACATCCCATTACATGCAATTACATCCTATCACATCCCATTACATCCCACCCATCCTATTAAATCCCATCCAATTACATTCCACTCCATTACATCCTATCACATCCCATTACATTCTATAATATCCACATCTTTTCCAGGGATTCCCTACACCGTTGCCTGGCCCTATCCGGCTTCCTGACGGTATTGCGTCACATGAAGTTATCGCGCGGCGCCTTCTCTAGCAGTCAAAGTGTATCGAGCGATAGTGCTTATAGCGCGAATTCATATCTCACTCAGCTTACTGTGGATTTTCATGCGACTGAACAAGGCTCTACGTGAGTACAATACGCACAACCGATCTTTGTCTCTCTAGGTATTTTTCTAGGTCTTAGGTATTACCGCAGACCATAATAAGACAATAGACAGAATAAGAGACAATAAAAAAAAAAAAAAAAAAAAAATAAGAATAAAGAGACAATAAGACAGTAGTAATTGATTAGTATACTTAAACTGTTTTTTTGTCCTTTAGTTTTTTGTATTCTTACTTAATTTTCTATACAGGGTGTAAAAAGACTACTACCGAAAACTGAGAGGTTGCAATCAGACCATGATTCTAAACATATTTAGCGAAAAAAAAAAACGCAAAAAAAATATTTACTTAGCTACGTCATTTTATGTTATTTTCGGTTAATTTACTACTAGGACAACATAATAAGACCATACCTACCTGATAATTTTATTAATAAAAGAAAAAAAACAATTAAAATGCGAAATCCAGCAATCTACTTAAAACAACGCGCCCAGTACATACGCAAACAGTAATCTTCAAACGCTGTTTTCTCCGGATGCAATGATTTTTTCGGAAAAATCCGTTTGGATTTCGTTTTATTAGACTATTTGTGTGTTGGGATGCTGTACCTACCCCTTTCGGCTTCGGTAGACGTATTTTTACACCCTGTATGTGTATAGTCTACAAGTTCTCTGTTACGATGTAAGTGAGGACGTCTGCCACAGCGTGGGGGCAGACGGTAATAATCCTAAAATAGTGTGCGCCTCGGTAATTTTCGTCTTAGCTGAAATATAAGAATAAGAATAAGAATAAGAATTACTTTATTCGCAGTTTCTCAAAAAATAATACAATAACGTTGGTACCTAAGGATAAGTATTACATATTAAAACTATTGATATCTTAAAACTACGAAATGGCGTCCAACTCAGCATAATTGTTATACTCGTAATAGCCATTGACTACTACTCGTACAACGCTGGTCTTCCGTTGGAACCACGGCGAGGACGTCACGTATTTGACGAGACACAACATTAAAAAAATAGTTAAAAAAAAATAAAAAATAAATATGAACTAAAGCGATGATTAAACTCATTTGAACCCTATATTTTGAGAATGGTGGGATGAAGACGGCTCACTTTTCACCGAGTATGTTAGTGAATTGTGGATTTAAAAGGTCTGCTAGTTTATGAAATACTACTTTCCCGGGATAAAAGTATAGCCTATGTTCATCAGGGATAATGTAGGATTCTGATGGTCCCAGACCATATCTAATGGTGAAAGAATTTTTCAAATCGGTTCAGTAGTTTCGGAGCCGATTCAATTCAAACAAACAAATGTTTCCTCTTTATAATGCTAGTGTAGATGTAAATTATATTTTGATGTATATTTCAGAGTAACATCAAGAGTGCACAACGAAGCAGTTTGTATGGAGGTGGTATCTATACTCCGACGCTGTCTCATGCAAGACGCGTCGGTTAAACAGCTGCTTTATACCAGTAAGAAACTGAAACTTTTATCCACACAAAACAACACTTAAGAGTGTGCAGAGGATCCAACCCGCAACCTTCTGCGTCGCAAGCGGACCTTCGCCCACTGCGCCACAGAGGTCGTCAAAGTCAAGATTAAGGGACCTTTGGGGGAGATGGTATTCCCCCAAACTATGGTAAAGAGGGAGTACTCGCCTCGCTAAGGTTTGCCCAACTGGCACACTTACCTTAGGGCCTTTCGGCCGACAGTTGTAGTCGGATAGTTTTAAATAGGTTATATGCGCCTAGAAACATCGTTTGCGCGATTCAGGATTCAATATTTTTTGCATCATTTGTATGGGAATCCGTTTATCTGTGATTCCAGCGCCATCTAGTAGTACAGCTCCGAAGTAGCTAGGTTTCTGTAATTGACATCTCTTGTAGTTCAGGCGATGGTACATAGAGGTCGCCACAGACCCAATTGAGTAAAGTGGTATTGAATAAATGTATTTTAGACTCATTAGATTAAGATACATTTGGTAACCTTTTGAAACTTTAATTTTGTAACTTTTAAACTTAGCTGCCCGTTGCATTATTGGACAAAAGTACTTGGTATCGCCAAAAAATATTTACATTATACAACTACCTATAACAGTATAATATGAGCTGAAGCAGAGACCCTTGCGTCTTAATACAAGTTTCTAACTTAGTAAGAGCAAGGTTCAATGTTTTAATTGTATAATACAGATACAGGTTTAAAGTACACTAAAAATATGTAAAATTACCTACGCTATACCTATACCTAAGCTAATAATTACAACAATGTAGTTTTACTCTTTAGCTGTAGTACAAATTATAACCTACTGTATTTTAAGTTTCCTGAAATAAATACTTGATTGATTGATTGATTGATTGTATTTTGACTCTAAAGATTCTTCATTTTGTAGGTATCTACGACTGTGCTAAAGAAAAACCAGCCTTACACAATTGTATACTAGAAATGTTGTTTGAACATCTCAGCAAATATGTGGAAGGCGACAACACAACGCCTTTGATGTGGGACAAGTGTGTTCAAATGACGGGAGCCACCGCTATTTTATCTGTAAGTAAGACGGGCAATAGCTATCAATATATTGCGCAATATAACGAATTGTGCAATGTTATTGACAGTTTAGGGTTTATACTGAAGATTGCGCAATGATTGAATGAAAGTTTAATTTATATTACACCATATTTTTGTAGGGTCAGCATTGCGCAATATTTTTCAGTGTTTATGTAAACAAGAAGTCAAATGTCGGGCTAAAAATATTGTTATTATTATTAGAAACTTAACTATGACATTACAGACATTCCAGACCAATCCAGATAAAATTATCTATTATTATAAGAATCTTTGTCCTGACTGACTGACTGACTGACTGACTGACTGATAGACAACGTACAGCCTAAACCGCTGGTCGTAGAGACTTGAAATTTTGAGGGTATGTCCGTCTTGGTGCGTAGGGGTGTACTAAGAAGGGATTTTTTGAAATTCAACCCCTAAAGGGGTGAAAAGGGGTAAAAACGATTGTATGAAAAATCGTATTCCTGGCACTTGGAGACATCAAATTTAGAATTATGATAGTTCAACGCTTTTAATGAAAGTCTACATTCAAAAAAATTCAAAACTACCCCTAGAAGGGGATGTAGGGGGTGTTAATGTTTGTATGGGGTTTTTTGAATGCGTGGTCCGATTTGCTTGAAACTCTGTATGATTATTTAAAAATGTAAATAAAAAAATTCCGCACTCTAATTATTTCATAACTACCCCTAAACCGGGGTGAAAGGGGTGTTAAAGTTTGCGTGGGATTTTTTAATACGTGGTTCAATTTGGTCGAAACTCGGTATGAGTATTTAGTAGTAGTGTAATAAATAATATCTGCATGTTTTTTTTTTTTTAAATCTACCCTTCAATGGGGGTGAAAAAGGGGAAGTACAGTACAGATTCTATGGGAGCCATAAGTCCATTGGGAGTGGAAGCGGGGTATTTGGGGAAGTGATAACGTATAAGGGATAAGCGGGAAAAAGTGGAATGAAGCGGGATGAAGCGGGATAAACCGGGATAATGCGGAGGAAAAGCGGGAAAAAGCGGAATAATGCGGGAAAAAAATTAATAAACAGGGAAAAAGCTGGATAATGCGGAATAAACCGGGAAAAAGCGGGGGAAAAGCGAGATAAACTGGGAAAAAGCAGGATAATGCGGGATAAAGCGGGAGTAAAGCAGGTTAAACTAGGAAAAAGAGGGATAAAGTGGGTAAAAAGTGGGATAAAGCGGGGAAAAAGCGGGATAAACCAAGAAAATGCGGGAGAAAAGGGGGATAAACCGGGAAAAAGCGGGATAATGCGGGATAAAGCTGGGGAAAAGCGGGATAAACTGGGGAAAAGCAGGATAAAGTGGGATAAAGCGGGATAAACTGGGGAAAAGCAGGATAATGCGGGATAAAGTAGGGACAAAGTGGGATAAACTGGGATAAAGCAGGATAAAGTGGGGAAAAGGTGGGATAAACCGGGATAAAGCGGGGGAAAAGCGGGATAAAGTGGGGACAAAGTGGGATAAACTGGGATAAAACAGGATAAAGTGGGGGAAAGGTGGGATAAACCGGGATAAAGCGAAAAAAAACGAGATAATGTGGGATAAAGCGGGATAATTCGGGATAAAGCGGGGGAAAAGCAGGAAAAAACGGGATCAAGCGAGAAAAATGGAATGATGTGGGATAAAGTTTGGGGAAATGGGATAATGTGGGATAAGTGGGAAAAAGCGGGGAAATAACGGGAAAAAATCATAAAATCATATTCCTGGCACTTAAGAGACATGAAATTTTGAATTATGATAGTTCAACAGTTTTAATGAAAGTCTGCATTCAAAAAGCTACCCCCAGAAGGGGGTGTTGATGTTTGTATGGGGTTTATTGAATGCGTTGTCCGATTCGCTTGAAACTCGGTATGAGTATTAATTACTGTAATTACAAAATGTATGCATTCAAAAAAAACTCAAAACTACCCCTAGAAGGGGGTGTTAATGTTTGTATGGGGTTTTTTGAATGCGTGGTCCGATTCGCTTGAAACTCGCTATGAGTGAGTACTGAGTAACATTTTTATATATTTTTTTATAAACTCCACTATAAAGGGGGTGAAAGAGGGAGTAACAGTTGCTAAGAGAACCATAAGTTCTAAAAACTTGAAACTTGGAGGGTACATTCTTCTTCTGCTGCATTTTTAGGATTTCGTAGGGGTGGGGTGAACTTTTGTATTTAGGGGCTGGGTTGAAAGGGAGGGCTGTAAATAATTCCTGAAACAGGGTGTTGGCGGTGATTAAGTATGTGTGGAATTTCTTAAGTGGGAGTGAGATTGGAAGTGGGGTTAATTCATTTATGGATTTGTGGATGGAGTGAGAATGGTAGTGGGATTGATGGATTTGTGGATTTGTGAGTTTATGGGGGCGTCAGATTAAAATGTGATAGTGAGATTGTGAGTCACATTAAGAGTGAGAGCGAGATAAGGGTTAGATTGAGGGTCAGATTTAGAGTGAGACTCGGGCTCAGACTCAGTCATCAAAGTTGAACTTGCAGTCACAGTCACTCAGTTTAGTCAATGTGATGAAAAGCTTAAGCTTACCTACTCAAGTGATAAGGGCTATGTTGATATGTACCACGTGAACGAAGTCGCGGGCGTTCCGCTAGTTATTATTATAATCGTGCGGGAAAGCCTGTACGCGTAATCGCGAGTGATAACATTTTTGAAGCTTGAAGCTGCGCGTTCTTTCCCTCGCGATAGATTGTGCGTATAAAAGCTGCTTATATCACAAATTTCAAAAAACTTCTTATTCTAGGAGCCACTATCCTGCCTGCTATACACAATTGCCCAATTCCTGCAATGTACCAACGAGGATTCCTTAGAAGATATCCTGGCCAGTCAAACAGTGGAGACGGCCAGTACCCACATGAAAAGTTCACTCACTATGACTATGGATAAACTTTGTGCTTGTGACTTGGGCCAATCTACCCCAGGTTTTTGTCTGGTATGTCAAAGTTGAAAAGCATTCGACCTCTGTGGCGCAGTGGGTGTAAGCCCGCTTGGGACGCAGAAGGTTGCGGGTTCGATCCCCGCCGCAGGATAAATGTTTGTACGATCTGCAAATATTTATCTCTGGTCTGGGTGTTTCTATGTATAATATGTATGTATTTACAAACAAAAAGTATATAAGTAGTTTATCAGTCATCTAGTACCCATAACACAAGCTCTGCTTACTTTGGGGCTAGATGATGCTGTGTGAAAAAGTCCAGCATTATTTATTATTTATTTATTTATTTATTTATTTATTTATTTATTTATTTTAAAATGTCTTTTGTTTTCGAAAAGCAAGAAATAATAAACTTTCTTCATCTTCAAATATTAGTAAAAATGATGGTCCTGTAACGGATTTCTGAAATATTCAGATTTGTGAAACATTAAATGTTAATCGACTTTCACTGCTGACTGTACTATTTTATCTCGCTTACTCTACCAAACCTGCGCAATCGTTTAGTGCACCTAACTTCAGAGAGCTAAAGATCCGTTGTGACTACTATCTATTAAATAAATAAATAATGCTGGACTTTTCACACAGCATCATCTAGCCCCAAAGTAAGCTTAAGCTTGTGTTACGGGTACCAGATGACTGATAAACTACTTATATACTTTTTGTTTGTAAATACATACATATTATACATAGAAACACCCAGACCCGAGACAAATATCTGTAGGTCATACAAACATTTGTCCCGCGGCGGGGATCGAACCCGCAACCTTCTGCATCGCAGGCGGACCTTCGCCCACTGCGCCACAGAGGTCGTCGAAACTATCTATTGAATATCTATCTAACTATCTATTGATCAAAGCTTGTGTTCAAGCGCGTGTGGTCGTGCTTGCTTACTTGCTTATCGTCGAAGTTAAGCAACGTTCGAAACGGTCTGTTAGTGAATGGGTGACCGTCATTTTCATCTGAGCACTTCCATGCTTCGGAGGGCAGGTTAAATTGTCAGCGGCTATTCAATTTAAGTCATGACAAACGCCTCACTAGAGTTGGCCACTGACTCATTTACTTTTGTTTCAGGATGACCCCGGGTTATCTGATTTGACCCCGGAATCTAAAGCTAAGTGCATTAAGATGCAACAAATGCTCCAATGCTTTGAAACACTCATAGCGTACAAGATAATGACGTGGAGTTGTAACAGTGACGCGGCAGGCGTTGTGTATAAGCTTTTTAGAGATTGCAATCAGTTGTTGGAGCTTACTAAAGTTAGTTTATAATTTATTTTAGATTTATGGATAAATTGTTGCTGTTCGCTTAGCTCGCTTGGTACTGGGAATTTCTTTTTTTAATGGAACTCTTATTAAACTTCAGTTACCGTTAGTTACGGCTATCTGACAATGAAAAGCCAATCAAAATGAATCCTGTCTCGAAAATTAGCAGGATTAGGAAATAACAGACAGACAGACACATTTTGAAAATACCTATTTTACTAAACTTGGTAGACAACTGTTGTACCGTGTACCGTCAAAAGGGAACAATACATTTTAGGATCTTAGTCAGGTCGCTAACAGACTTTTGTTTTTTTACTTTTTTCAACGAGATTCGCGCCCGCGTCTCGACAGTTCTCACGCGTGTCACTAACAGAACACTAACTTGTTCTGTTAGTGACACGCCTTAGCTTGTCTGTGTAATTTACTCCATTTATCTCATTCCAATGCGGTCGATTTTAAACGACATGACATTTAACAAATAACTATTTCAGGGAACACCAAAAACGGCAAAGAAAACAAAATCTCTGAACGAAACGAAAGATACAATCAAAACGCAGAAGAGTCAGAAATCTCAAAAGGAAAATAAGAGAGTCACTAAAGTGTCTAATCTAGTAAAAGATAGGTCGGGGCCTTTCAAACCCTTGCCGTGTGTATGGGACCTTAGGCTCTGTTATAGAGTCATACAACTTTTGTATAGGTTAGTTTAATATGCCATCAAAAATATTCCATGATGAAACTTTTTAAACTATCATGGTTATCATATCTAACTGGATTTAATATTATGTTTTAATTCCATGTTAAATTGGTAAAAAAAGCCGTGTTGGCCGAATGGGGTTGTACCTCAACTTTCAATCCGAAGTTTGTGGGTTCGAATCCCCGCCGTGCATCAATGGATTTTTCGTTTCGTAAAATTTATATGCGCTTTAACACGCGCTCTAAACGGTGAAGGAAAACATCGTGAGGAAACCAGTTAGTGTTCTTATAGGCGGCGATGGGCTTGCAACCTGTCACGTATGGAATACTAACTTCTGCAAGATGTGGGCATGTATCAAATATGTGTTTGGACATGCCTCCGACTACCCCCCTAAGACATCTTCAAAGGATCTGGAATAAGTAACAAAAAGATCTGAGAGAATGTCTGTTTGTTAAATTGGTTGCCAAAACCACAAGTTCATAATACTTTACCTGTAAAGAATCATAAGAACTTACTTAACTAGTAGAGCCAAACCCCTAGCTGAGCTACATTAAAGCCATGTATTTGTCGCAGCCAACTGGTTTAATCCGCCGTCTGATTAAACGCCTAGCCGTCTGATTAAACGCCTGGCCGTTTGATTAAACGTCGCCGTTCAACTAGCTAGGCGCTTAATTGACCGCCGGATTTAACCAGTTGGCTGCGACATATTCACTGAGAAACATGTTTCAGATACAAAGTTACTGACACAATGTAGATGTTTACAGAAACAAATGTTTCGGGGACTTAGCCGTCCACACCTCAGTTGTTTCACAGCGACTGCCAGTTGCGTAATCCCTGATATCGTCTTCTTTTTTAAATAAGTCTATTGATGGCAACCATACTCTTTGGTTGGGAACTCCAGTGAAGAAGCCGATGCGTCATCGGCTGTCACTGTCATCGTGACAGCGCGGGTGACGTTGATTCCGGCGGCAACGGGCGTAGTTAGTTTTTGGGGCATTCGATTGAAGAAAATAAGAAAAGACTTGTGAATCAGGAAAAGACATTGTTTATAAAATTATACTACTTTGAAGGAGAGTTGTAGTTTATACTATGATGTTGACATTCCAAACTACCGCCATGTTGTTTATAAACAACTGAAATACACGTCCACACTAGTATACAGCTGTTGCGAAACAGATTTGTTTCGGTGCTTCATTTCCATCGGGGAGCACAGAAACATTCTACTACAAGTAATGTTTACCGCAACAATTTAAAAAGCGTCTGAAACAATTTAACTTGTGTCAGAATCACGTAGATGTTGTTTGTGAAACCGTGTTTATAAACAAATGTTTCTCAGTGAATACATGGCTTTATGCTGCGTGTAGGCATAAATAACTGTTATTTTCCAACAGACTAATTGTTGAATACTATTATCTGTGGTGGTACCCATAACCCAAGCTCTGCTTTTTGGCCAGATGCTCTGTGAAATGTCCAGCTTTATTTTATTTTTTTGTGATTTTTTTTCTTTTCTTTGTGTCCTTTTATGACTCTTATTCTGTTTATGTTAAAGAAATTTATTTTATATTTATTTATTTATCTATATATCTATTTGTCACAGTGAGGATGTACCCTGGTGTTCGTTAGACCAACGCAATCAGATCCGTGGTCGTCGTGATTTCCACCATTGGTCGTTACGATGCATACAGTCCGTGCTATGCGAGCACATCGACCGACGCAACGTCTACGTGCTGTCCATAGCCACTGTGCTGTATGAACGGTGTGTCTGTCGGTAAGTGCTGTGCAAACACACAGCCCCCCACACACACGACCCACACACATACAGCCCCCCCCACACATACAGCTCCCCACAAGCACACAGACCCCCACACACACACAGTTCCTCACAAACATACAGCCCCACACACACACAACCCCACCCACACACACAGCCGCAAATACCCATACACACTTGCTCACAACGGCTTTGATCGCATTACAATGAAAACTTTGAAATGTCTGAAGTATATATTTCTGATGAGTTTAGAAATGTCTTCCTAATTATCATCTTTAACTATCTTATACTTACTTTCATACACACTCACTATCATACAAGCTAAAATAACTATAGTCGTTGTATTGTATTCCAGTTTCCAGTCGATGTGTGAGTTTGACGATCAAACCGCTCTGTCTTGTCTTGAGTTGTTCAAGACTTGCCTCACTCTACTCTTCTCGCCGAATTATGCCTTGAAAATTGAGAATATTCTTCAGAAAATAAGTAAGTAAAAAATTTACGCTCCTTCTGACGCAGTCGGGTAAATATACTTATTGGATTAAGACTTTAAATCGTGATCGATTCATAGCTTGTAATGTTTATTTGAAGTACCGATATCTCCATCAATTTTCAATAGATTTTAAAAAATATTTTTTGTTTGAAAGGGTAAATAAAAATAATAAAAAGGGTACGCTCGAGGTAAATTTTATTCCTGAAAAATTGATAGTTTTTCCGTAAAACTCAAAAAACCTCATCCTTGACGCCCTAAGACAAACATTGAAGTCGGTTTTCTTTTAAGTTTTTAAAACGTAATATTGAACTAAATTATTGAATTTTTTTGTTACATCTTTGACTCTTTTTTTAAATAATTTATTATTATTTATATGAACAAAAAAGAAAAGGGCTTTGTCGCTGAGCGACTATACCGCCCAATCAGTAACAAACATCTTAGCTCAGTCTTCTTCTTCTTCTCTCTCACTTCCCTTCTTGGTTTCTTCTGGTTTCATTTCACTCCCCGGCTTTTTCTTCTTCTTCTTTTTATTAATAGCAACTAACTGTAAACTGTATTAACAGTATAATTCTGCCAATGTCAAGTATCCTCACCTCTCAAATACGTATTATATCACGTCAATTTGATTTTGAAAAAACATGGCGGCTTGTCATTTCATAACTCCAATGGAAATCTTTCGTCAAATGAGAAATCTTCTTGAATACTCCCCCATTCCATTTACCAAATCTCCTGTTACGTGATCCAAGGCTTAGTAAAATGCCACCGAAATTACATAATAAAACCTAGTAAAACACGAGAAAAGTAAATAAAATAGCAGAGCCACAAGCTCCTTCAAAAATGGCGAAATGACATCGTGCATACAATTTACTTTCATTCTTTGAAAAATGCAAACTATTTACGACTGAAAACGTCGTGCACAACCAGATATGCAAAGCAAGTCCTGATTACAATTTACAAACAAAATACAGTAAAATGATTTTTTTATAAGGCGAAAATAGTGTTTACGCTGAAAATCCTTGTTTTTGATAACTTTTGGACATAAAAGGTTTATGTTTGGTACAGAATAAATGTAAAACATAGTAAAAAAACGTGTTATAAATTATTTAGAACTTAAACTTCACAATATTCCCGCGTGCCAACTTTAAGTAACAGCAAACATTAAAATTCATCATGCATTAGTTTAGGATATATAGGGTCTTTCATTTTAAACTACACAAACTGACAGGGCCTCAATTTTGGGTTGTACGTTTTCACTTCAAAATTTATCATTTATTGATTTTTTAGAATTGTTGCATAATGATTTTCAAGGAGAACAGACGTTGCACCAATCGCAGCGCAGCTATATCACGAATGGGCTAAGTTATACAAGAAGCAATAATCAATTGCAAGGATAGTCTTTATCTATTTTCTCGGGATTTTCATATCAAAACAAAAAAAAAACATTACATAAATATTTTTTAATTTATTTTTTGAACCCAATTCCTGAATTAAGTTAGTATAAAATAAAAGACCCTATATGTAACAAGATAATATTCATATCACAGCTCCACATGCTATTATGCTATTATATTTTCATCAGAAAACGTGTCCAAAAACACCTCGTTCCCATGTTTTGCCCCTACCCGTCGCCTTAAGTGAAAATCTAACGTATAATAATACTTCTAGCTAACACAACCGAAGTACCCTTATCAACAAGCCTAGCCGCCATCTTGGAACACATATACTCAGCGCTAATGCAGATAGAGTTAGAGAGTGAGTTGGAAGAAAGAGATGGAATGGTGAAGAAACTATTGGCGTCCTTGTTCTCCATCGCAATTGTGCTTTTGGAAGTGCCTACTCAGGGCTGCAGTAATATGTGCAATGTAAGTTATTTATAATATTAAATTGGTAATTAATTTAGATACCATTCTATTTTTATCATCATCATAGGTACAGTAAGCACAACGGATCTTTAGCTCTCTGAAGTTAGGTGCAATAGACGATTGCGTAGGTTTAGTAGAGTGAACGATTGTGCGTATTGTACTAGCGTACTATTTTATCGGTGGGGTTATAGGAAACCATTTTAGCTTGGTATTGTAAGTATCACATGAGCGATCTCTATTTGAATCTCATTTTTCGTTCTGAAAATTGTTTTGTTTAATTTTTTGCGTGAAATTTTATTTAAACTCTTTTAATATGTATACAAACTTTTTATTTCCACTTACAGTACTTCTTCTCTGTTCTTTTCTTCTTTTAGTTTTAATATATCTTAGAACATTAAGTTATGTATCGCATGTGCTGCTGTGCTGCACACGCTGCTGGCGTAACAGAAATCCAGCAATTTTTGCAATAATTAGCCAATTTTTGCAATAGTTTTTTTTTTGTAAATAAATAATAAATAAGACGACCTCTGTGGCGCAGTGGGCGAAGGTTCGCCTGCGACGCAGAAGGTTGTGGGTTCGATCCCCGCCGCGGGACAAATGTTTGTATGACCTACAGATATTTGTCTCAGGTCTGGGTGTTTCTATGTATAATATGTATGTATTTACAAACAAAAAGTATATATGTAGTATATCAGTTATCTGGTTCCCATAGTACAAGCTTTGCTTAGTTTGGGGCTAGATGATGCTGTGTGAAAATGTCCAGCATTATTTATTTATTTTTGTATCTTATTACGCGATTGTTCCGCCATTTGTTGACCGATTTGCTAAATTATTTTTATGTTTGAAAGGGTATACTCCAGAGGTGGTCCCATATGAATTTTATTCCTGAGGGATTGATAGTTTCCCCGTAAAACTCTAAACACCTTCCCTCTTAGCCATGTCACAAATAGAAATCGAATCGACAGCTTGACGCCCTGAGTCACACCGCGTTTCGAGTCAAATATTTAAGTCTGTTTTCTTTTTAGTATTAAAACGTAATTATTGTGTTGCATATTTATCTGGCTCTTTTTTATTTCATAATGTGTGAGTATTTGTTGTGTGTGACGCAAAATAAAGCTATTTTTATTTTATTTTACACATTGTACAGGTGATAGTAAAGCTAGAAGACTACGTCCGCACCAGCAAACAGGAGTGGCTGTGTCTGTTGCCGGCCGTGCTGGCCGCGGGGGCTAGGGACCAGCAAGACGCGCCGCTGTTAGAGGACATACTCACTAAACTGACTCTCGCTTTGGGAAGGATTGATGTGAGTAAAATACTACAGTAATGGCCAATTGATTAATCTTCGATGCGCTTTAGATATTGTATGAAAAGCCAAATCAAATCAAATCAATCAATGTTTTTCAGAAGAGAGTTAATAGGCACCTTCTGGGTAGGCTCGCTCCATCGTAGACCTCATTCTTGCCACGTAACGTAACGGGCAATTCATTCAATGAGAAAATCTATGTAGCGCAGTGGGCGAAGGTCCGCTTGCGACGCAGAAGGTTGCGGGTTCGATCCCCGCGGCGGGACAAATGTTTGTAGGATCTACAGATATTTGTCTCGGGTCTGGGTGTTTTCTATGTATAATATGTATGTATTTACGTACAAAAAATATAAAAGTAGTATAACAGTCATGTAGTAGTACCCATAACACAAGCTCTGCTTATTTTGGGGCTAGATGATGCTGTGTGAAAAGTCCAGCATTAATTATTTATTTATTATTTTTCAAAATATATATTTCAGGAGGAAGATACATCAGCGGGTGCTGAAGAATCCAGTATATTTCCGTACATAGACGCTCGCTCGGGTCACGCTACACTTAGCCACGTGTGCGCGCACTTAGCGTTACGATCTCGCGCCGTGTCGCATTTGCTGCAGCGTGCTCGTGATGTGGCATCCGCTGTTGGGATCACTACGCACGAACAGAGGGTAGATAGAGGTAATTTGGAATTTATTTTTACATATTTTTTTTGAAAGCATTGTAAAGAGAGGCTAAGTGAATAGATATAATTTTAATGGAAGAAATTGCATTAGTGGAATTTAATGATCGACACGTTTTCTAGATAAAAAAAGAAAGAAGGTTGGTGTTCACTCAAATCATAGTATCGGAACGTAATAACCCTTACCAATTAGTTTTTTTTTATATTTGTTTTAAATGTCAGTGTCCAATACAAACTCAAGCAGAAATATCGTCCGTGTTTCATTCAGAGCCCTGCCAAGCAAATCTCAACCTTATCCTTTAACATTTGGTCCTTCGAGCCGGATTCCAGTGCACGCTACTTTTGAGGTTGCCGGCCGGCGCGTGGTTGCCGAGAACAAAATTACAACAAGAAACAAAGAAATTACGCCATTTTGTTTGACTTTGTAAGAAGAAAATTGGAAAGATTGAAATTGAGTTTATACGTTTTGCAATGGCTGCAGAGATGGAAAAAACGTTGAATATCGTGGAAAACCTTGCACATACTTTGAAGAAGACCCAGGTCAACCTAAAGAAGAGCCCTAAGTCTAGATTAACACGCAATTACGTTGAAGCCCGACTAAAATGTGTTGAAGAATACTGGAGTGAATATAAACGAGCACATGGCGAATTGATACGTAACATACCAAGGGAAAAGCGAGATCAAATACCGTACTTATCAAATGAAGAGTTTTACGAACATGAAGAGATGTATATCAGCTTGACTACAGACTTGAAGGATTTGTTAGTTTCACAACCTGCTAGCGTTGGTGTTTCGTTACCTGTGCCTAGTGATTCTCTAACACAGACATCTCAACAAACACGAGTGGTTCTACCTAAAATACAACTACCAACGTACAGTGGACAATATGAAGAGTGGTTATCGTTCCATGATTTATTCAACACACTGGTGCACACGAACGCGTCATTGAATAATGTTCAAAGGTTGCATTATTTAAAAACAAGTCTTACTGGGGAAGCTGCATCTTTATTGAAGCATATACAAGTGACGGATTCCAACTATGAGCAAGCCTGGAATATGCTCAAAGTAAGGTACGGCAACATAAGAATAAATATCAACGCAGTTATGAAAAGATTCTTTACTCAGAAGAAAATCACGATATCTAACGCAAGTCATATAAAGAATTTAGTCGATACAACATTTGAGTGTTTACATCAGCTGAGAAATATGAATGTGAATATTGAAAACTGGGACCCTCTCATAATATTCGTCGTGGTGCAAAAACTTGATTGTGAAACTCATAAGGATTGGGAAGAACATGTGAGTAACAACTGTCTGGAGCCTGACTGCCACCCCACTCTCGAGATGTTTCGCAAGTTCCTGGAAAGCAGATTTCGTACTTTGGAACTCACCGAACCAACAAAACAAAGGTCAAGTTTTGTTCATGTGCGAGAAAAGTCATTCCATGCAGCAACCAGTGTAGAAAATAATAAAGTATGTCAAATATGTGAAGAAAATCATACACTCAGCCATTGTAAAGAATTTGGAAAACAAACACCGGCCCAAAGAAGTGAATTTATCAAAACAAACAATCTGTGCTTCAATTGCCTTGCACCCGGACACTCTGTAAGGTATTGTCGCATTCCAACAAGCTGTAGAATATGCCGAAGACGTCATCATTCGCTACTTCACGAAAATAGAGATGAAAATACAAAAAGGTGTAGCACAACGGGCAACCATGAGAAGCAAACGAAACAACCCGAAGTGACACTACATACAAATGTGGAGAAGACTGAAGAAGAAGAAGACATTACAGTGGTGACGTCACACGTGTCTACTAAGCAAAGCACAGCATTATTGGCAACTGCTATCGTAAAAGTGAGGAGCGAAGACAACCATACAATGATATTACGAGCTTTAATTGATCAAGGCTCACAAGCGAGCTTTATAAGTGAACGAGCAGTACAACAACTCACGGCCAAGAGATATCCTATGAAGGGTACAGTCATCGGTGTGGGATCAACGAGAGAAGACATCAAACAAGTAGTTCAGATTAGCGTCGAATCAAGATGTGAAGATTTCAACTTGGAAGTTAGAACATATGTTATGTCCAAGCCACTGACTACCAGAATACCATCCCGCACAATTAATGCAAGCAACTGGCCTCACCTAGAAGGACTTGTCCTGGCTGATCCAAACTACTTTCAGCCAGGTTCTATTGACTTACTTCTGGGTGTCGACGTGTACGCACAAATTGTACAGAACCAACTAATCAAGGGTCCGCCAGGTTCACCGTGTGCTCATAAAACAAACCTCGGCTGGATTTTATTCGGAAAGGTAGAAGACAGTAAACAACAAACAGAGTCTGTTCTTGTTATGCATCATCAAATCATTGGAGAAGACTTATTGAAAACACTTTGGGAGATAGAACCAGATACAAAAAGAAAATACACAAAAGAATAAACTCTATGCGAAAGCTTCTATGAAGACACACACACAAGAAACTCCAATGGACAGTACATTGTGAAACTCCCTTTTCGCACCAATGACCCTAAAGCAACAGAGGGGAACACAAGAGATATTGCAATGAAACGCTTGCTTCAACAAGAAAGAAGACTTCAAAAGATACCTGAACTAAGAGAAGAGTATGACAAAGTATTAGAAGAATATTTAAAAATGGGACATATGGAAGAAGTTCCAAAGGATGAAATGGAAAGGCGGTCTGTTTACCTACCTCATCATGCTGTAATTCGAAGAGACAAAGAGACAACAAAAATGAGAGTAGTATTTGATGCGTCATGCAAAGGCAATAATGGCATATCATTAAACGATGAGCTCATGACTGGTCCAGTACTACAAGAAGACATGCGAAGTGTGATAATGAGATGGCGCATGCATAAAGTTTGTTTCACAAGCGACGTTATTAAAATGTATAGAATGATACTTCTAGATAAGAAAGACACAGATTACCACAGAATATTGTGGCGTGGCAGCGTCAAAGCAAATGATGACCCAAGCTACCAGCCACAAGTTAAAGACTACAGATTGAAGACCGTTACGTTTGGTACATCCTCAGCGCCTTATCTAGCCATAAAAACATTGATCAAACTTGCAAAAGATGAAGGTGAACAATACCCTGAAGCAGCTAAACTTATTCATGAAGACTTCTATGTCGACGATCTGATATCAGGCTGCGATACAACAGAGCAAGCGATACATGTCAGTAAACAAATAATAAGCATTCTGAGACGAGGAGGTTTTGAACTTCAAAAATGGGCATCAAATGACACCGAATTTCTCAAATCATTGGATGCCAAGAAGGTTACCACTAAGGCCAATTTAGATATGAAACTGGATGGCAACATCAAAGCTCTTGGTCTGTCTTGGAATCTTGGAAGAGATGAGTTTCATTACAAATTACAACTAGAACCTATATCATCAAACAATATAACAAAGAGAACTATCCTGTCAGATTTACAGAAACTGTTTGATCCACTGGGATGGATATCACCAGTCATCATCACAGCTAAAATTCTAGTTCAAAGATTATGGCTGGAAGGAGTTGGATGGGATCAAGAAATTAATGATGAACTGAAAGAACAATGGAATTTCATAAGAAAAGATTTAGAAAATGTCAACCAAATAAGAATCAGACGTTGGCTGAACACCATGAGCACTACAAAGGAAAAAACAACATTACACGGATTCTGCGATGCGTCTGAAAAGGCATATGCAGCGGTGGTCTACTGCCGTGTACAAACTAGAGGGGGTGTTCAGATAAACCTTATTGCGTCAAGAACAAAGGTAGCTCCTGTCAAGACTATTTCACTACCACGACTGGAACTAAGTGGAGCAACCCTGCTAGCTAAACTGCTAACCAAAGTGAGCCAAGCGATGAGAATTCCATCACAGAATGTGTACGCATGGACTGACTCAACAATAGTCCTAGCGTGGCTTTTTGGAGAACCCAATCGATGGAAGCCATTTGTCGCGAACCGCGTGGTAGAAATACTAGAACAAACAAGCAACACCCAATGGTTCCATGTGCAATCAGCACATAACCCAGCTGACATTGCTTCAAGAGGAACATCTATGTCAGAATTAGCACCGAAAGATCTATGGTGGAATGGACCTACTTGGCTTAAAAATGAAGTTATAGAGTATACGAGGCCGACAATATCAACAACAGATTTAGAAAGAAAGAAAAATATACAGTCCTATCTCAATGTAACAGAAGGAGAAGAGAAACATCTAAAATTTGAAAAATATGATTCACTTACTGAGCTATTAAAGGTGATAGTATATTGTAAAAGATTTTTGAAAATGAGAAGAGATCCTAACAAACTAGATCAAGAAATAACAACGGAAGAATTACAAAATGCTTTAGAAGTCTGCACGAAACAAGCCCAAGAAGAAGAATTTTTAGATGAAATAAGAAGAATAAAAGACAACAAGAATGTAAAGTTTACCAGCAGTTTGAAGGCACTAAACCCATTCTTAGATGACCAGAATATCCTCAGGGTGGGCGGGAGACTGAGGAACGCAGACATCAATGAGAATCAGAAATATCCTGTAATACTTGGCAAGAAAAGCAGCTTTGTACCATTGGTAGTCGCAGATGCTCACTTGAGAACATTGCATGGTGGAATAAAAATGATGACTACTTATTTGATGAGTAAATACTGGATTGTGGGCTGCAAGGGCTTGGTGAAAAAGTACATTCATGGATGTCTGACCTGTGCGCGACAGCGAGCTGCTACTAGACAACAAATAATGGGTGATCTACCTGAATCGCGAGTTACTCCTTCGCGTCCGTTCGCTCGAAGTGGAGTAGACTTCGCTGGCCCTGTGTATGTATTAAACTCTAAAGGAAAAGGAGCTAAGACAAGCAAAGCCTATATTTGTATCTTCGTCTGCATGGCTGTAAAAGCTATACATTTGGAACTGGTAAGCGACCTGACATCTGATTCATTCATCGCAGCATTCAAACGTTTCGTGGCCAGAAGAGGAAGATGTCAGGAGATCTGGAGTGACAACGGCGGCAATTTCGTAGCAACCAATAAGGAATTATGCACAATGTGGAAAGAAGCTGGACTCGAGTTCCCTGGACCTATAGCTAACCAACTGGCAAGTGATGGAACGCAATGGCACTTCTCACCGCCATACAGTCCAAACTTTGGTGGACTTTGGGAAGCAGGCGTGAAGTCTGTCAAACAGCATCTAAAGAGAATACTGACAAGGAATTTAACATTCGAAGAATTCACTACAGTGCTTACCCAGATCGAAGCCTGTCTTAATTCTCGTCCCCTAACACCAATCAGTACAGATGTTGATATGATTGATGATATACAAGTACTCACACCTGGGCATTTCCTCGTCGGAGAAGCACTACTTACCATCCCTGACCGTGACTATACCACTGCTAGCATGAATTTATTATCCCGATGGCAACACACCCAACGACTGGTTCAAGGATTTTGGAAACAATGGCAAACAGAATACTTGTCCCGACTTAATCAAAGACCGAAGTGGCTGAAAAGAACACCAGAGCATGAAGTTGGTGACATAGTGTTACTTAAAAATGAAAACATGCCTCCAAGCAAGTGGGCACTAGCCCGGATTGTTGAAAAACATCCTGGACGAGATGGAATAACGCGAGTTTATACAGTGCGTTATAATGGCAAATTAACGCGAAGAGCAATCTCAAATCTATGTGCTTTGCCAATTTGTAGTAAAACTTAAATGCTTAATTTTTTTAAATATTGATACCTAGTTATTTTAATTGTATGTATACCTGTAGTTAAACTTATTGCTCATTTTTTTTCTATTGATCAATAACTAGTTATTTCGATTGTTTAAGTTCATAAAAGAAATTTAAGTTTTCTAGTAGTATTGTAGTAAAGTAGAGGCTATATTATTATTATTTGTTAGGATATGTATGATAATATCTCTATTTGTAGAAAAGGCCCTAGAGTCCTTTTGGTGGGCGGTATGTTCACTCAAATCATAGTATCGGAACGTAATAACCCTTACCAATTAGTTTTTTTTTATATTTGTTTTAAATGTCAGTGTCCAATACAAACTCAAGCAGAAATATCGTCCGTGTTTCATTCAGAGCCCTGCCAAGCAAATCTCAACCTTATCCTTTAACAGTTGGTATGTGTAAGATGACTGTAATTATCACGTTTTCTTATGGCGTAAGAGAAGTCGGGCAGAAAAAACGTGCGTGTGTGCGTATGTTTGTGTGTGTGTCGCTAACAGGTTTAAAAAAGCGAGATCATCTGTGGCAGAATGAGTAGTGTTGTATTCTAATTTTACGCGGCGTGTTACTGTACTTAGGAAAAAAAGATGTTATGAAAAAACTGAACTGTTTCAAGAATTTTATTTCAAGCCACACACACCATCCATGACCATGTGTGTGTGTGTGTGTGTGTGTGTGTGTGTGTGTGTGTGTGTGTGTGTGTGTGTGTACGTGTGCGTGCGTGTGTGTGTGCGCCAAATAAATGTAATATAACGACCTCTGTGGCGCAGTGGGCGAATGTCCGCCTGCGACGCAGAAGGTTGCGGGTTCGATCCCCGCCGCGGGACAAATGTTTGTATGACCTACAGATATTTGTCTCGGGTCTGGGTGTTTCTATGTATAAAACTTAGGCCTTTACATCTATACTAGATGATTTATACAGCGTCAAGAGGCAACCTATGCCTACACTTAACGGGACACTGTAGTGCCTGGGACATTGTTTGAGATGAAATAGGCTCGCCCAGCACCTAAACCATCCTCTCAGCTTAATCAGCCTGGCCCACAGGAGAGACGACGTCAATAAGTGTGGAGCTGACTAAGCTGCGGGTTTCCTCACGATGTTTTCCTTCACCGTTATGAGCTCGTGTTAAAGCGCATATACATTTTTCGAAACGAAAAATCCAGTGATGCACGGCCGAGATTCGAACCCACGACCTTCGGATTGAAAGTCGAGGCACAACCCCATTTGACCAACACGGCCGTTTTTTTATGTATAATATGTATGTATTTACAAACAAAAAGTATATAAGTAGTATATCAGTTATCTGGTTCCCATAGTACAAGCTTTGCTTAGTTTGGGGCTAGATGATGCTGTGTGGAAAATGTCCAGCATTATTTATTTATTTAAGTCTACCTATCCACGACAGTGTGTGTGTGTGTGTGTGTGTGTGTGTGTGTGTGTGTGTGTGTGTGTGTGTGTGTGTTTGTGTGTGTACCAAATAAATGTAATAAATTTCAACATTCCACTCAGTTGCTTAAAAATCTATTTCCTTACAGAACTAAAAGAGTTATACAAAGCTATAGTGATCCAGCTCTGTCAATTAGCCAACTGGTGCGGTCGCGTCTGCAAACTTCGCTGCTCTGTCGGCGGTGGTAGTGATAAGGTGTTGAACGTTTGTGCGCGACTGTACGGCTTGTTGTCGCGACTGTCCAGCCAGCTCGACGCGAACACTGCGCAAACTGTTAGGTAAGGACAAGTGTACGCGACTGTACTGATATATTGACAATTGACTAATCAAATGATTTTCAAGGAGAACAGATGTTCCACCAATCGCAGCGCAGCTACATCACGAATGGGCTAAGTTATACAAGAAGCAACAATCAATTGAAAGGATAGTCCTTATCGATTTTCTCGGGATTTTCATAACAAAACAAAAAAAAAATCATTACATAAATATTTTTTAATTTATTTTTTTAACCCAATTCCTGAATTAAGTTAATATGAAATGAAAGAATATTTTACCGATAATGCAACGCAAAAAAATGAACGCGACGCATCTTCCGTCAGATGTGAACCGACCCTAAGGCTTTACCCAGTTTAGATCCTGAAATAAATGGTTATTTATTTATTTATTACTTACAGATTCGAACGACTTTTAAAACTGAGCGGTAAAAAGCTATCAACAATAACAGACAACCTGATAACCTATATAGAGGCGTCACAAGAACAACAGAGCGCAAGCAAAGTGCTTCGAGATACCAAAATAATACCACGTCTAGTGCTCGAAGCTGAGCAATATAGCAAGAATGTTATTTTGCTCGCTAGGAAGTGTAAGGTACGTTTCAACTCACTTATGCCCGATTTCTATATAGGGTCATTTTAAACTACACAAACTGACAAGGCCTCCTTTTCGGGTTGTGAATAGACGTTTGACCGTATCAATTTAATTTCTAAGCCCATTTCAGTTTTCACTTCAAAATGTATTATTTATTGTTTTTTTTGAATTGTTGCATAATGATTTTCAAGGAGATCAGACGTTCCAATGGACTAAGTTATACTAGAAGCAACAATCAATTGAAAGGATAGTCTTATCGATTTTATCGGGATTTTCATAACAAAAAAAACATAAATATTTTATAATTTATTTTTTGAACCCAATTCCTGAATTAATTTAGTGAAAAAAATGAAAGACCCTATATAGTAAAACCAAAAGTAATAAAATTATCTAGAATTTAATTGTGGTTCTTTTAAAATGTCGTTATGAACGGTTTTTTATGTTCTCATCACTATGATAATAAAATATTTTCAGGTTTTTATGATATTTAATTTACACAATCAATAATATAAATCGATTCTTCGAACGCCATCTCCTGGATTTTTTGCTGAGGTTTCTGTAGAAACAGAACGAAACGTGTATACCACACCCTACATGTTGAATACCAGACGGTAATATTTTATTACTGTATGCCCCCATTTTTCATACGTGGATAGCCATAAGTGTTACGGCCTGCCACCGCGTGGGGGCAGTTGGTAATAATTCCATGTTTTAATTTTGCCTTAGTGTGAACTTTTGTGAGAATATAAGCTTGTATTCCACAGATGGACTGGCAGCATTATCTCTCTTTGGGCACGGCGCGTGACTTCCGCATCAAAACATCGGTTCTTGAGGAAGTATTAAACACGAGGGACAGGCCAGTTGACGCTGATGAAACTAGAGATGGTATGTATTACAACTCGTTGACGAATTGTTGCATAATAAATGTATTCCCGCTGAGCTACGAGCCTATTGTTATTAAGAAGAAAGTTAATAGGCACCTTCTGGGTAGGCTCGCTCCATCGTAGACCTCACTCTTGCCTGTGTAAGTTTGAGGTCAAGAGCCGACCCATTCATCATAAAAAAAAAGAAAAAGATTTTCAAAGAGAACAGACGTTCCACCAATCGCAGCGCAGCTACATCACGAATAGGCTAAGTTATACATGAAGCAATAATCAATTGAAAGGATAGTCTTTATCGATTTTCTCGGGATTTTCATAACAAAACAAAAAAAAACATTACATAAATATTTTTAAATTTATTTTTTGAACCCAATTCCTGAATTAAGTTAGTGTACAATGAAAGACCCTATTATTATAACCTAATATACATTCTTTTTGGGAGAAACGCTTGGGTACCTACAGCCAGGCAGGCTCAGCTGTGCTTGTTGAGCAGATGCTCAGTTTGAGGTTACAGTGGAATTAGGTAAGTCTAAGTACCTACTTACCTCTCAATAATCAAATTTCTACGCTACGCACATAGTAGGTAGGTACTGCCGAAGTTATCGCGTGGGGTTCGGAATGCGTAGCGTACATTGCTGGCTGACGAAATAAATGAAAATCTTCAAACGCTGTTTTCTCGGAAAATAATTATTTTTTCGGAAAATCCTTTTGGATTTAGTTGTGTGTTGGGATGCTGTACCTACCCCTTTCGGCTTCGGTAGACGTCTTTTTACACCCTGTATATAATAGAAGGAGCCTGATGAATGTACAGTCAGCAACCAGTTTGATTTTTTAAACGCTATTTCTTTTCGATTTCTAAAAGATTATAATGGACTGAGATCTTCATTAATATTTGTTCTTTTAGAAATACTTCTTCATACAATATATTCTTATTTTTGAGAGACATATAATACTTATTTGGATAGTGCTTTAAAAAAAACATAGTCCTTTACATCTATATTAGATGATTAATATACAGCGTCAATAAAAATAATGATGATTGATATACAGCGTCAGGAGGCAACCTATGCCTACACTTAACGGGACGCTGTAGTGCCTGGGACATTGTTTGAGATGGAATAGGCTTGCCCAGCACCTAAACCATCCTCTCAGCTTAATCAGCCGCCCACAGGAAAGACGACGTCAATACGTGTCCAGCTGACTAAGCTGAGGGTTTCCTCACGATGTTTTCCTTCACCGTTTTCAGCTCGTGTTAAAGCGCATATACTTTTTCGAAACGAAAAACCCCATTCGTAGTGCTCTAAGATGGTGTTTATTTCAACAGATGAACAAGAAATCAACGATGCTTCAACAGAAGTGCTTTCTACGGTGACCGAGACAAACAATGGTGATAAGAGAAAGAAGAGAAGAGTATCTTGAATAAAAAACTTAAAAAAAAAAATGTTTTATTTAACTTAGATACTGCTTTATGGCATCGAGTCGAAAGTGAATTAGAGAATTAAATATGTGTAAGTTACTTACAAACTATAATCTGACGACCTCTGTAGCGCAGTGGGCGTAGGCCCGCCTGCGACGCAAAAGGTTGCGGGTTTGATCCCCGCGGTGGGACCAATGTTTGTATGATCTACATATATTTGTCTCGGGTCTGGGTGTTTCATGTATAATACGATACGAGTATGTATGTATTTACAAACAAAAAGTACATAACTAGTATATCAGTCATCTAGTACCCATAACACAAGCTCTGCTTACTTTGGGGCTAGATTATGCTGTGTGAAAAGTCCAGCATTATTAATTTAAAATCTATACCGTTTATTTTAATGAAATCTACAATAGAACGTAAAAGGCATGTGAGCAAAGCCGCAGACAGGCCGCTAGTGATAATATTTAGTAGCATAAATGCAACGGACTGACCGCACCGTTTCCCAGAAGCTTGCAGCCCGCAAATAATTAGTTCGATGTAACAAAATTGTGCGAAATCGATTTCAAATAAATTACGTTTTCGCCGAAATCATTTCATAACTGCAACATAATTTAGGGTCGTTAGTAAAATATGCCCGGTCCTTCGTCTACACTAATATTATAAAGAGGAAATACCATAGATAATACCATAGATATTAGTTTGTTTGTTTGTTTGTTTGAATTGAATAGGCTCCGAAACTACTGGACTGATTTGAAAAATTCTTTCACCATTAGAATCCTACATTATCTCTGATGAACATAGGCTATAAATTATTTTCAAAAAAATTAGAGATCCTTATGAAAATTGCAATAATGTAACCAAAGGTGTAAAAATTTTGAACATAAAATTCTTTATATCGCGTGCGCTGCGAAAACTATTGATGATAGAACAAAAAAATGTTCTACAATATTAAAGAACGTATCAATATCTACAAAAAAGTCAGCGATAGCATATGTCCAACTATTGTGGTTGTGTCAGAATAACAACTTTTATAATTTAAAAAGTGAATAAAAATGCCGACCAAAAGCAGACCACGTTATTCTTATTTTGTTATTTATTCTTATCCAAATAAATTCCTTCGTAGTAAAGGCTGTTTCAGTACCCGTCGATTACTTTTTGAATGATTGAAATTGGACATTTTATTCAAAAGTTATCATGAGTTTAAAAATGTAAGATACATCGCGACCACAGAATAAATATCAGTTAGTACGGTAGGACAAGTGTTTGGGATTTTTAACACAGGTAACGGGATATTAACCATGATTAATACCATAGATACATCATACCATATATCATAGATCATGGCGTATGCAACTGCGCCGAAATATCGGGAAACTCAAAAAACATTAAAGCATGGTAAATATCCCGTTAACTGTGTTAAAAATGTTGAAAACCATGATAGTTTAAAAAGTGTCTGGGAACTATGGAATGGGAGAAGAGAGTGGTAATATATCAATGAAATATATATGGGAGGTAGGGGAGCATTGGGCAGTCGGGAGGTTTGGACACCCCCGTGTCATGTCGGCCATAAACCATCATGCCTGCCTATCGTCAAATCAGAATTTGATCAGTTAGAATTGACCATGTATGGGGGTGGATTGGCATGACTAATGGTGGATTGGCATAATGGTGAATGGCCGGCATAACACGGGGATTTGCCGGTGTCCAAACCTGCCTTACTGCCCAATACTCCCCTACCTACCTTAGACCTTACCTACATATTAACCTCTAAACTTTAAAGGATCATACATCCCGCTCCGGGACCGCCATGTTGTTATTAAATTTTTGTTAAATATACCTATAATAAACCCGTGCGAAGCCGGGGCGGACAGCTAGTATTTCATATAACGACATTTTTAACCGATTTCAAATTAAGGTGGTTCTCAATTCAGTTGTATTTTATCTACCTAATAGTTATTAGGTGTGTAATCGGTCTCATAACTCAGCCATTTTTGAATTTATTTATTTAAGTAATTTTTATATTATTTGTAATTTTCTACGTCGTTAGACACCATTGATTCAAACACAGGACTCAGGAATGATGTGGTACTATCCCACTCAGCCAGCATGACTATTATTATGTAAATCAATAAGTCAGGTAATTATAATATCTACCAGCGGAAAATATAACTCCATAATTCCCGGTATAAGGGACAAAGGTTTGTTTACGGAGAATCCAGCATTCTGTGAAAAGGGTTAGCTAGAAATAGGGTTCAATACGACCTTAAAATTCGCGCTACTTTACGTAATTGGAAATCCCAATAGCTAGGTAGTTGCTACGTATTAATCGGAAGTAGGTAAAAGTTTTATTACGAAAAACTATAAAAATAATCGTGCGTGTTTGAAAGTGAATAGGTATGTCGTTTTACCTATATCAATAAATCTAGCCCTGTGTTTGTGAAGTGCCTACTTTATTAATAAAAATGTCCCGACAATTTTCTGGGAAATGTGATATTAATATTTGGAATTTCCTAGCAATCAGTCTTTAGACAAGATCGTGATTTTTTTCACTCGTTTATCATTCCCGTGACGCCGTTGTCTAATATAAAATAAAACTATCAAATCATTCATCATTAGAAAACCCATCCTAAAATAAGAACCTACCTATATTAGATGTTACCTACTCGGTACAGTCAACAAACAAAGCCCATGGTCAATTTTACCTCGTAAAATACTTACTTACCTACTTAGTAAAAGTTACTTTTAACGCACTGCAGTAAGCGTTTTGTGGTTCGTGGTGTAGGTGTAATTATTGACTATCACCGAAGTTATGCGACGTTCTTTACGGTCATGAAATTTTTGGGACTGCAAGTGCAATATCAAGTGAGCAGCACTTCCAAGCTTTGGAGGGTAGGTACGTTAAAATGTCGGTTCCGCCCGACTCGTAACGTTGTTGCCAGAGAGTCCCACCAGTGGCGCTAGTTGCAATTTTTTAATATTTTTTATTTACTGGAATAAAAGAAAAAGGGCTTTTTGAGCGACTATACCGCCCAATCAGTAACATCTTAGCTTAGTCTTGTGGTTAAAGATGATTATTTCTCATTTATTTAATCGTATGACAGGCGTTATAAAACTAAAATTTAAATTTAACAAAAATAAAATCGTTCTAAACTTAAAAATAAAAACTACACTAGTACTTAATCAACAAGTTAATGTTTAGATTCCCAAGCCAGGATACTGCTTCAGGGGGGAGATCTATTAGGTCAGTCCAGGGTCCTGGGTACGAGTGTATAGGGCAGCGTATGTGCTCCATGGTCTGGTCTTCTCCATCGCATTCGCAGAGCGCCGAGTCTGTCCAGCCCCATTTATGCCGATAGTAGTTGCATCGGCCGTGTCCAGTGAGAAGCCTGTTGAGGCGACACCATAATTCACGGGGCAGGGAGAAGCCCTTGTGTTTGGAAGTGGGGTCAACACATTGGGCGTACGAGCCTTTTGTGTTTTCTAACCAGTCACTTTTCCAACTTTTTTATTTCTCAAAGAACATGGTTAGTGAACCATGTTAAGTTTAAGTGTAAAGAGAAACTTAATTTTAACTTATGCTAGTACAGAATTGTACTGGTTGAAGACCAGCAGTTTTCTTCTTGGTTTCACTTCACTTCTTGGTTTCTTCTTCTTCTTCTTTTTATTCCTTCTTCTTTATTTCACTTCAAATATGTATTCAGTCACGTCTTTTCAAAACTCCAACGGAAATCTTTCGTCAAATGAGAAATCTTCTTGAATACTCCCCTATTCAATTTGCCAAATCTCCTGTTACGTATCCAAGGCTTCATTAGTAAAATGCCACCGAAATTACATAATAAAACCTAGTAAAACACGAGAAAACTAAATAAAATAGCAGAGCCTAGCACTAGCTCCTTCAAAAATGGCGAAAGAAGTCCAATGTGCTAATTTTTAAACCGCTTTTTTTTGTATGGAGTTGACCGTCTCCGCTAGGAGTAATAGTGTTCTGTGGACGGAGGCCTTCAGGCGGCCTAATAACTCCGGCGCCAGTGTTGGCCACCTCATGCCTACGAACTAGTCTTAAGTAGGTAGGTATTAGCACAAATCATGTATTAGGCACTTTTTAGGCGTCTTTTGTTCTTACTACCACGAACTGCTTGAATGATGCGCCGCGCGCCCCGTCCTGACGATAAAATTAATCAGAGTACCAAGAATATCGTGTTTTTGTTATCATTTCAGAGTTAATGTTCCCAGTAGGTATACATGTATGTTCCGCGAATTATCCTTAGTGGAGGGGTTCAAGACGTTTTGCGGAATAGATGGCAGCTCGTGTGATAGTAGCTTGCGGATAGTAGCTAGTACCTACCTCGTGAGAGAATATAGTTTGTAGCTCGCAACTACGAAAATAAACTACAGCCAACGGAGTTTTTAAACCTACCTCTTTCATAAACCTCTATAAAAGTTCAGCTTAAAAAATAAAACGTTCAAATAATTCTTAGTTCAAAATTTCAAAAGTTTCGAAGTTTTCTTTATGGATCCCACTGAACCATAAACCATTCAACAATCAAACCTCAAACCTTCAACACTCCGACAAACTTCAAAAGCAAACCAACAAAGTGCAATTGCTCAATCTCCCACAAACCTCCGTCCTGTGAAACTGTGCCGAAAGTTGTAACCAGAAAGATGCCTTGCTACCCGTGCTACAGCTCGTGTTGCGCCCCGTGCTGTGGGCCGTGCTACTCGTGCGCGCCGTGCTGTTCCCCGTGCTACGGGTGCTGCTATGGCGGCTGGTGCTGCTAAGGATCCGTGGCGTGAAGCAAGGTGGTGAGGTGACGTGAGCCGCGCCGATCGCTCGCTACTCCAGCGCGGTGCAGTGAGGCAGGCCGCCGTCGGCTCCGCTGAGGCGTCGAGCCAGAACGAGCCGCCCGCTGCGAGCTGCCTTCTTGAGCTCGGAAGGCTGCCGGCGCTGTCGCTGGGCGCTGCCGGTCGCAGATGGAACAAAGGATTAAATATTGCAGTCATCCGCTACTGGAGGGCGCGGGACGTGTTCACCTCTGACCAACTTTCAGCATCATGTCACTATTCCGTCTACCGTTTCAGACAGTGTCTATTTTTGTATGGATTTCTGTAATAAAAAAATACGTTCAGGTCACTACTACCGTTTCTCACTGCTTTCCATCCCTCCTCTTGTAGGATGCCCCAGAGTGTGGCACTTGTAGGATGCCCCAGAGTGTGGCACTTGTAGGATGCCCCAGAGTGTGGCACTTGTAGGATGCCCCGGAGTGTGGCACTTGTAGGATGCCCCGGAGTGTGGCACTTGTAGGATGCCCCGGAGTGTGGCACTTGTAGGATGCCCCGGAGTGTGGCACTTGTAGGATGCCCCGGAGTGTGGCACTTGTAGGATGCCCCGGAGTGTGGCACTTGTAGGATGCCCCGGAGTGTGGCACTTGTAGGATGCCCCGGAGTGTGGCACTTGTAGGATGCCCCGGAGTGTGGCACTTGTAGGATGCCCCGGAGTGTGGCACTTGTAGGATGCCCCAGAGTGTGGCACTTGTAGGATGCCCCAGAGTGTGGCACTTGTAGGATGCCCCAGAGTGTGGCACTTGTAGGATGCCCCAGAGTGTGGCACTTGTAGGATGCCCCGGAGTGTGGCACTTGTAGGATGCCCCAGAGTGTGGCACTTGTAGGATGCCCCAGAGTGTGGCACTTGTAGGATGCCCCAGAGTGTGGCACTTGTAGGATGCTCCAGAGTGTGGCACCTGTAGGATGCCCCAGAGTGTAAGACTGTGGGATTGGTATCCCGCATTAGCATCTACCTATTCATCATGACGTCTATTGGTATCCCGCATTAGCATCTACCTATTCATCATGACGTCTATTGGTATCCCGCATTAGCATCTACCTATTCATCATGACGTCTATGAACTACCTCAAAAGACTTCAAAAAAAATTGAACGAGTTCAATAAAATAATTTAATTACAGCGCTCTCTTTTACATATATCTAAATATGTATTGTAGGTACTTTCAGACAGGAATCCAAACAGGCTGATGCTGAACAGGATCACGAAGACTGTGAAAGACACCACGAAGTAGACATTTTCTTTTAAAAGGCGGACTTCACAGCTTTCTTCGTGTGAATCCTGGAAAATAGATCATTTATTAAGAACTAAGGAACATAGGAATTATATTACAATTGCCTTAAAAATTAGGGATGTTCTTTGCTTTCGCAGCCAATATCGTGAAGAATTAAACAGTATTTGGGGCCTAAACCAAGAGGTTTAATTCTTCTTCTAGAAACATGGAACTTGGGAGGAATTTTGATAATCTCAACCCTACTACGGGGGTTAACAGGGAAACACTTGCAAGAATCATACCAGATAATCAGCCAGAGAGCGGGCAGCAAGGCTCCGGAGGGGGACAGCACGGGTTCGGCCCGCAGCCCCCAGTGCTAGGGTTGCACGGAGGGGAATAAAGGCAGTATCCGCCGCCGTGGGGCCCTCCAACAAACCCTCCATAATACACAGGCATGATGAAAAACTAAGAATTTTGAGATTTTGACTTTCCGTGGTTGGGTTCAGGATTTCAAATGGTTTGTTTTGTTGTTAGTGTTTTTTTTTCATTTTTCTGTCACGATTGTAGAAGATTCTTTATTGAAAAAATGTAGGTACAAAAAGGTTGTAGTTTGTAAAAGAAGATTATACTTAGTTTTGGTAAGCCAATCTTCCTAATCGCGGGAGCATAGCAACATAGATAAGTAGACGTTATTGGTAGGCACTCACTAGAATACTGCATCTAGATACATGCTATGTCCTACCTACCTAGTAAGTACCTAAAGTATTATTTTGTCTTTGGTCTAGGTCACTCAAAGCAAAATTCATTGAGGTGCTGTATGGTCAATATGGTAGAGTTATTAATTTTGAATAAAAACTCTTTTCTTTCCAAATAAATTTACATAAATCCAGTGACTGAGCCCAGTGCATAAGAAGAGGCTCTATGTGAAAGTACGAGTAGGTACCTACTTACATGTTACCCAGGGACCTAAATATTTACACCCAGAAAATTTCAACTCGGTATAGCATCGATTTCCCATTAATTAATCGTGGTTCTCGCTTAAACAAATTGTGAGGTTTAATTTTAATAGTGTTCACAACTCTACGTGATCACACACAGTGAATTTGAGAAGTTGGAGAAGATTTTGTTTGGAGAAAAAGAACTCATTGGAGAAGATATTGTTCAACGAAGATAGTCAGCAGTTTTGCTAAAACAGTGCAAACAAGCTTCTTAGTACAAGGCCCCTGTATATTACTATTCTCTTTGGAACAAGGCTAAAAAAAAACCTCTCCTGTCATAACACATTACATTTTTGAAATTTACTAGCAAAACTACAAAATAAAAATAAAAAATACAAAAATCTCTAAAAATACAAAAATATACTTACTTATCAATTCCATTTTTATTGCTTTATCAAGATGCCTTATCAGTACGGCTGCTACAGATCATTTTCTCAAGGCACGTACTCCCGGTGCCCTGGAGGTTGTGACCAGCCCATGGCCAGGTGTGCCCTGCCCTGTGCGCAGGGCTGCTGCTGCTCGCCCACTGGACCTTGCTACAATTGTCATCGGTGGTGACTCTGTTCAATTTGCCATTGAAAATTGTGTTTGGTTTCGGGAAATATGAACATTTCTAGGTAGACATGTTTTTAGCGTTTTATCAAGTTTTTTTTAGTTGATTTGTTAATAAACTGTTGAATTATGACCGTGTCTTTTCTTTGAACTAGACCTGTTTAGGAGGCACACAGTAAAGCCAGATGTTAAACCACACAGAATGAAAGTACTAAATACCTAAGCCGTTTAGGCACACTACCATGAAAGTTAAAATTAAAATAACGACAATGGCAAGTTCGTGGAACCTGCTAACAACCGAATTTCCATGAATTCTGTCACCCTCACAAAAAGCCCATAGAACCATGACCTATACCAACTGCCGTGACCCGGGGTTCTAACAAACGATTTGAGTAATTTAAACAGTTGTTTGTAAGTAGGTAAAGCTTTTAGTAGGTACATAATGTGGAATAGAAAAACTATAAAGAATAATCTGCTTAACCTAATTTTCCTTTACCTACTATACCTACTGTAGGGGAGAGCGGGGCTGAAAGTGCCAATTTTGATAAATCACTTAAAAAAACTATTGAAATGAAATCGTGCATTCTCAATTTCTTTAACACTTATGTTAAATTTATTGTAGTTTTTGAATTTAAATTAATAATTGGCTATTTTGCAATAGTTTTTTTGTGACATTGAAATTAGTGCAACGAGACCTTGAGGCACAATTGACCCCGTCGTGGGGCGGGTTGTGCCAATGCTGAGGTTGGTTGTGCCGTTCTAAAAGTGGATATTTTATATAAAAAATAATGGTATTTAATTAAAAAATAAGACAAAAATTGTTATATTTAAGCTATTTCTTTATATAAAAAAAATACTCCTTACATTCACAATGTTTTTTCTAATTAAACTCTTACTAAACTAACTGACATAGATAACAACAAAAACAATCAACATTTTTCTTCTTTCTTAACTAAAAAACTCAACATAACTTATAATTTGCACTATCAGAGAGATCAATTTTCATTTTTAAGTGTTATTATAATTATACTTTTTTTATTATGTATATTTATTATATTAAACATTATACATTTGTTGATTTTCTTAATGCGCTGCATGTCTTTTTTTCCTTCCCAGCTACAGTTTTCAATTTACGGCATCAGCAGCTCTTTGTAGAAGCTCCTTCGAAGTAATCCCTCTCTTGGTCTTTCGTTTGTCTGTCCTCATCCTATAATAATAATAATAATAATAAAAAATAACGGTGGACTTTTCACACAGGATCATCTAGCCCCAAAGCAAGCAGAACTTGTGTTATGTGTACTAGAAGGACTGATAAACTAATTATATTCTTTTTGTTTGTAAATACATACATATTATACATAGAATACTATAAGACAAAAACGTAGACTATAACAATGGATCGCTTGGGGTCGGTTGTGCCGCGGCACAACTAGCCCCCAATGAGAGGCACTTTCAGCCCCGTTACTAGTACACGCACTTTCTGTCAAATTTAAAATGTTTTGCTTATCAGAACCTACAAAACAAACCGAAAAGCGATGTATGAATAAATAACCACTGACCTAGTGAAACACTGGCATAAGTAGCTTTAAAAAGCAAGGCGATTGACCAAAAAGTTTAAAACACAAAATATTTACTAACGTGTAGTCAGAGCATCACACTGCATGCCACCACTCGATACGCGTCGCAGCCGCTACTAAAGTGGCTGCCGGCGATGCACGCGCGTTAGACATTCTGAGATGCAAAATAGAAATGGAGCTATCTCTTTTCGTCTTCGAGTTATGTTCGCCGGCACTACTTACCCCCGGCACTTCCAACCCCGCTCTCCCCTATTATTGTCAAGGCATGATATAGATTTCGATCTTATTTGATCACAATGCCTACGCCGCGAAACGACTTGGTCGCAAAATATATTTCGCAGACAGTCGTCAAATATCTTATACTTAATATATGTATAATAATATAGGCACGTTAGTTCGTCTATTCCCACTAGTTCAGTTGTCCAGTTCAGTTGACTGAACTAGTGAGATTTACCTATTAGGTAGGTATAAAAAAACACCCTTCAATGGTACGATGTACCTAATGGGACGACGGCAAACAATAACTGCCACAGTACCATCAATGGTACTACTACCTAATGGTACCACGGTAAACAAACGTTCCGAAATACTTATTTTCAACTAAAGTTTATGGTTGTATAGTAAGTAAGAATAGTAATAGAACTTTGTTATAAGGAGAAAATGTAAGTACCTAGGTAATATTATTATAAACGCGTAAGATGTTTCATTACCTACCTACAGCACTTACCAAGGCATTCACAATTAAAAACTCAACATGCTAAATCCATTAGTTGCCCCAAGTTGGCACAACAAAGACGAAAATATGATTTTATCGCTAGGACAGCGTACTTCCGCCCGCCATTATCAGATGCCGACGCTACTAAATGAGCGCACTTCCGGTGGGTGCTGGCACCTCTGACGGAAACTACGAAGACTAGCCGTTTAACTTCGAAAAACAGGATCTTCTTAATTACAGCCGGTAACACCCACGGCAGACTTCTTCTCTATACGCTACTCCTGGCGGTTTTGTGCCGGATTCACTGATGCTTTCCTACCACCCCCACAATGTTTTCTAAGTTCTGACCAGGGCAGGTGGTTTGCCTCATGGCCGCCGCATATCTTTGGCCATGTAGTGTGATAGAGCGGATGTCAATTTTTTTCAGCGTTGATGGTTTGGCCAACCAAAGTAAGGAACGTTATACATGAAAAAATGAAAAACCTCAAGGTAGCAGACCCTAGATTTCATCTCATGTAACGCAGCAGTACCTACCTACCTACCTACCTACCACCTAAAATTCTTAGTAATTATTTTAAAGATTGAGGCATCCTAGCCTATCAGAAATAAAAAGAGCAACATACAACACCACACTTTTATTATCAAAAACTACTCAGTATCAAGTTCAAGGGCAAGGTCCTGGGCCATATCTCCAGCTGTAGCTGCCGAAGGGTTTACCACAAGGTCCGATGCAGACCCCCCCGCAGGGTCCGCTGAAAGGAGCGGGGTACATCAGCCCCGCGTTCTGCCCACAACCGGGAACACCGCAAGTTGGCGGAGGGCATTTCGGAGGACATCCTGGGCACGGCATATTGGATTCGTTTTTTTTGGAATTTTCTTGGTGTTGATTTTTTGATGAGTTCTGATTTGCGGTTAAAACCTTCGATTGATTTGGGTCCAAATTTGTGTTATTGACATCCGTCATATTTAATTTAGAAAAAAATCAAAGGAAAAAATAAATAGTAAGTACTTTTCTCTGTGCCATAAATTATGATAGAAAAGAAGATGGCATATCAAGAAGATGAACCTCTTTTTTGGATGTGGCGTTCTGAATAATTTACTATTTATACAACCTTTTTAGGTTTTAATGAAAAGGAGGTCGCTTTTCTTTTTATTTAACCTCTTTAATAAAAATTTGTAACTTTTTATTCCTTCTAGAATGAAGATAGAAAAAAAATGCCAGGCTTGTTGTCAATTTTCTACCACTGCGTTTGTGAATTAGTATTTCACGTAATTTTTTACAAAATCATAAATACCAAAAATAATTAGGCTCCTTTGGAAACACATTTTGTAAGTATACTTTTGTACTTCTCCCACCGTGTGTTCAATTTTTATAATGTGATGGTTGTTCCAGATCATCATGCCTGTACGTAACTGTTGTCTCGGCTGCCAAGGCCCCATGGCCGGTCCCTGTGGACCCCTGGCTCACCGTGCTGAATGCTGCGGCAATGCTGTGGGCCCCAACTGCGTCCATTCCTTTGGATGCTGTGAATCACCATGTGGAGATAAAGGGGTTTTGCACGGGTAAGTTTATATGTCGTAGTTTGACGACCTCTGTAGTTCTAATTGTGCCACTTCTTTCAAATCAAGAGTAGTGAAAGGATCCTTCGCCCATACTACTTCTGGCAGTGACGAGGGCGAAGGTCCGCCAGCGACGGTTTATTATTGTAGACTTGTCTCTGTCTTTTCAATGTAGAACTTTGTTCCACGGTATCGACCTATCACCCTCAAGTGCCCTCAGCATAATTTTCAAATAACGGACCTAGCATGATTATATTTATTTTCTATATATGTTTCTAGGGCACGAGGAGGAGTAGCAGGCTCATACTTCACATGTGGAGACGGCTGCATCGGAGGCTGCACCAGCGGCCTGTGCGCGACCTGCTGCGGCCCAGCGTGCGGGTAGACCTGTGCCGATAGTGTAGTGTTTGGCCTAAATAAATTTGTCAAGTCTCTTTCGTTTTAATTTGTTTATAATATAAGCACTACCTATCCAGAGGCCAGACCCTCGCCTATCCAGCCAGAGGCCAGACCCTCGCCTATCCAGCCAGAGGCCAGACCCTCGCCTATCCAGCCAGAGGCCAGACCCTCGCCTATCCAGCCAGAGGCCAGACCCTCGCCTATCCAGCCAGAGGCCAGACCCTCGCCTATCCAGCCAGAGGCCAGACCCTCGCCTATCCAGCCAGAGGCCAGACCCTCGCCTATCCAGCCAGAGGCCAGACCCTCGCCTATCCAGCCAGAGGCCAGACCCTCGCCTATCCAGCCAGAGGCCAGACCCTCGCCTATCCAGCCAGAGGCCAGACCCTCGCCTATCCAGCCAGAGGCCGGACCCTCGCCTATCCAGCCAGAGGCCGGACCCTCGCCTATCCAGCCAGAGGCCGGACCCTCGCCTATCCAGCCAGAGGCCGGACCCTCGCCTATCCAGCCAGAGGCCGGACCCTCGCCTATCCAGCCAGAGGCCGGACCCTCGCCTATCCAGCCAGAGGCCGGACCCTCGCCTATCCAGCCAGAGGCCGGACCCTCGCCTATCCAGCCAGAGGCCAGACCCTCGCCTATCCAGCCAGAGGCCAGACCCTCGCCTATCCAGCTAGAGGCCAGACCCTCGCCTATCCAGCCAGAGGCCAGACCCTCGCAGAGGCCAGACCCTCGTCTATCAGGCTATCTGTATTTCTTCAATTCACAAATCAAATAAAAAATAAATTTTAACATTTTATTCTTATATTACGTTCATGTACGGAGACAGCCACGTGGCACAGCACCTGGATCTCGCAGGCCTATCCAGCCACAGCCCGCGTTCAGGTTGATAGGGTTCACGGTTTCACAACACAGGACAATACTTCAGTCCAATAGGACTCAGCAAGGGCCGCAGGGCACGCAGGGGCCACAGGGCGGACCACAACAGGGCGGCCCGCAGGACGGGGGCGGGCACGGTCCGCACGATGGAGGCGGACACGGTCCGCACGATGGAGGCGGACACGGTCCGCACGATGGAGGCGGACACGGTGGCGGACATGGACCACAGCAAGGCATGCACGGAGGAGGCTTGCAGAATGACGGGCACGGGCAGTAGCCCAGGCCGGGGCACATGCACGGTGGGAACGGTCCGCAGCACGGGGGTGGCGGGCACGGCGGGGGTGGGGACGGTCCACAGCAAGATGGTGGTGGGCAAGGTGGAGGGCAAGGCCCGCAGCAAGATGGTGGTGGGCAAGGTGGAGGGCAAGGCCCGCAGCAAGACGGCGGCGGGCATGGCGGAGGGCAAGGCCCGCAGCAAGACGGTGGCGGGCACGGCGGAGGGCAAGGCCCGCAGCAAGATGGCGGTGGGCACGACGGCGGTGGGCACGGCGGTGGGCACGATGGTGGCGGTCCACAGCACGGCATGCACGGCGGCGGTCCACAGCACGGCATGCACGGCCCGCACGGACCACAGCATGGACCACAAGGGCCGCAGCAAGGGAAGCAAGGTCCACAGCAAGCCATTTTCCTCAAGTTCTTCAAATTTAAAATGTACTACGTGGAGTCTTCAGAAATAAGTTTACTTAAAAATTTCGTTTTTATTATTTTCGAAAGTTTTTTTTATAATTTTTTATGTGTCCTGTGTAAAATTTTATCAAAAGTGAGCGTTGATGTCCATCATTCAGAAGGTAAACAATCACTTCAAATTCGGAGCGAGTATTTTTTTAATGCTAGATGGACAGCGTTTCTGTCAATAAAAGAGATTGATCATCATAACAACGGGAGGTCGGCATACTACGCAGTTTAATTCAACTTCGCCAGTCTCCCTTGGTCTACCCAGAAAATAATGTTTATTACACATAATGTGTCGGCTTAGGGGGGTCTACAGGGGACATGACCCCCCCCCCCCCAAATCGAAAAATCTTAAAAAAAATTACAAAATAAACCCTCCCCCCCCCCAAAATTCTGGCTGCGACCGCACCTGCTACTTATAGATTCCACTCCCTGCGCTTCAATGCCACGGTTTGCTAGTCTGGCTCGATGCATGCAGATCGTCTCGCCACCTTTTCCTGCTTCGGTTCCTAGGTACCTACCTACCTACCTACTTACACTCTGCTCTGCGTGCTGGATAGTTAACGGAATAGTGAATAAGCAATGATAGTTACAACTTGCTTCAAAGTAAAGAACCAGAAACCATGCATGTCGCCTCTAATCAGATCCGAGAACGCTGTTCACTTTAGAAGCACTTACAGCACTTACAAATGTCATTACATAAATGTGCAATGGGACCGCACGAAATTGCACCGTTTACCGACTTCCGTTGAGATTCTATGTAATGTTGCGTGCATCGGTGCTACGCACTGACAAACCAGCAGATAAGTTGTGTGAAAAACGTTGGTCCGCATTGATAAACAAGTTTCGTCAAAGTCAAGAAGAATTTATTCAATATTCTTTCATGTCACTAGTTCTTTTCAAACTAAGTGTGGTGAAAGGGATACCATACAATTTTTGGAGTTTAAACCTGGCGTAACTTTACACCACGTTTAATTAATAAGGGCCCATGAGTCTCCATGTTTTTGAAAAGTTCTACGACATGCCGGTTTTTTCACGATGTTTTCCTTCATTCAGGTACTCAGTAGGTATCGAACATTGTATTGTATTGTATTTATTCAAAAACATCTTGCATTCACGCCTGAAGTCGTCATAATCGGTAGGCTCGCCGCCTCACCAAATCACCCCCTTTATAGATAAACACAGTACGGTATAGTGCAATGGAATACCGCCGAGTCCACCTTCCGGTGCGGTTCAGAGAAAAGGTTGCGTGTGGCATCCGCGTGTGACTATACGCACTGTAGTAGGTACCTACGGTGTGCGACCTACGCACTGCAGCGTGACAGAAATAAACATTGAAGAGGGGAAAATGGGTTCCAAAGATTTAAAAACATCAATGTTCAAAACCTATCGTCGCTGACCATTCTACTCTTTGGTTCTAAAATTGAGAAGCCTGTAGGTACTATATTTTTACGCAGTAAATTTAGGTAGGTACATGTAGGCACCTGCTCAAAGTCGGCTAAAGTATGGTGGTCAGTTTAGTATGCGCGTCGCATCCGAACCTCCTTCCCACGGCAAGTTGTAGGAAACTTGAGTGCCGCTATATTTTATTTTGAGGACTCTGTTATGCCGGAAAACAAATCGATTTGATTTGCTAGGATCGTTTTTATTTGCAAAACCAGATCATGACATTCTTACATTATTTTTAAGGGATCGTGAAAAGTCAGGGACATCACCTACCTACAAGGTCGCTTTCCATTGGGTACGTTTACGTACCGAGATGCAAGCCCATCGTCACCTATTTATTTATTTTGTAGGTACGAAGGTAGGTAGGTACAGTCAGCGTCACCAATTTTTAACCCCGTTTGTACACTTCGCCCAACGGATCATAATTTTGTATGAAAATGCGTTCACTGCGCAGACAAACGGCTAACTTCACGAATGCCTAGATCCGTTAGGCGAACTGTACCTAAGGCGGTTTGTACTGAGGGGGGTTTCCAGTTAGCTGGTTTATTCAGAGCTCGAATACGCCCTGAACGATTTAAGTTTTTTTTCAAAGAGGAAAAACCGTCTCATTAAAATTATCGTTTTGATCATGACTTTAAAGATTCGGAACTAGGAAAACCCGTTAAAATCAAGTGGACTTTACATGTTTTTACGTAAATTCATTTCCAAATCATGATTACGATGAAAAGTCTAATTTCCAGCCATTTCCGTTGGAGTTATTGCGGTAACGGTTCCGAGAACAAGAGCGCTATAGAAATGCCAATCCTGCGTCAGTGACGCGCGTTACACGTCACTGCACTAAAATAGCACGCAAATTATGAATACTTATTACAGTAGGTACCTACCTAGGTACCTACTGTCTGTCTGTAGGTAAGTAGGTACTATATTTAGTGACAAAACTTTTTGTTCATCGTGGGAGAAGACATCTCACACCCACAAACAAAGCAAAGCTTGTTCTATGGGAACCAGATAACTAAGGTTAGGTTTACCTACCTACTTTTTAATAATTAACACAGTGTACTGCAGGATAATGTCATGTCAATTTAGTCCTTGCCGTATCGAGCTCGTACCTCTTGCGTCGCAGCCAAGCAATCGCCACAAGAAAGTGACCGTTCGTCATTGCATTTCATATTTTTTCTACCTAAACAGAAAAGCTGGTGGCACTACGCGTACACGTTCTAATTTCACCAGTGATTCATGAGAACACAAAGATTACGCAAAATAAAATCAGTCGCCATTTCTCGGCGCCAAGGATTAGCGATCAAAATAAAACGGTAGGTAATTCCAAGAAGTTCTTTATTTGTTTACCAAGCATCGTTATTTGCGTAGCGTCCTTGAAATATCTAATGCATCTATCTTGATTTATATCTACGTCTACATAATACTTACATCATTTTGTGTCTGCCAATGGGTCTGTTAGGTGTGGAAAGAAATGACTATACCTACCTAAACTTGCAAAGTAGGTAGGTAAGGTACAGCTAAAATCTACCTTTAGCCACATTTAGCTAGAATACGGGGACATTTTTGAAGGAATTTTCCGTCCTGCCTTTATTTTTGTTTTTAATTAACTGTAAAAATACATGAATATTTCGTAATTACTTAGATACTTCTTAGTTTTACCTAATATATTAACTCTGTACCTATGTAGTGTAGGTACCTGAGGTATTTATGGTCTGGGGGTTATTCGCGTTAGTTTTTTCGTTCCTTTGATGAATATTCGGATGTTGTTTACTACGATTTCTGAGTTCAAGGGCCAATTATTGGTTTTAGAATATTTGGTCCTAGGTTAGGACCGTGTTTTAACGTTTGAAAAATTGGCCTTTGAAGTCAGAAATGGTAGTAAGCAACATCCGAATATTCATCAAACGAACGAAAAAAGGAACGCGAATACGGCCCCCGTGGTAGTAGGAATGACATGTGATTTCTTTGTAGGTCTAGGTACCTAATTGACCTATTATAAAAGTTCTTCTTTACTCTCATCGATCAATATCTCCTTATTATTTATCTTCCCTATATGTCGTTATCAGTTACTTCCTTATTTAGATCACTTCGTTAACAACCGTTATTCCAAGACATTACCAGTAACTCAATAAAGGCTAATAATTTATCACGATACAGTGAACCGTTTATCGCAAATTTTGATTAACAATCAAAAAAAACGGTTCAATTTAACATCTTCATTGTCTCGAAGTGCGTTCAAACAAAAAGGTGTATCGTTGGTACCAGGAAAACATGGCTTCCAACAAGTCGCGGTGCTGTTTGCGGGCTCGTTCCACGAACAGGCGCACGCTTTCTTACGCTACTGTGGCCACACGTTTCATTACAATATTAATGAAAGAAGAATCAATGCTGTTGTATTTTGTAAATATATAGTAGCTTAGTTTCTGTAAATAAAATTTATACTTGAAGCAAAAGTTCGTGGATTGGTACCGAATAAAAATGAATAAAGCTAAGCAGAATTAGGTTGAATATTTTAAAATAAGTATGTAAGTATCTACTTATCTATTTACTAAAGGTGTTTATGGTCAAGTATACAAGCTAAGTTGGGGCCCTAGATGACGCTGCATGACATCTCTAATATATTTAGGTACCTAATAATTATCATTTAGGTAGAGAGTAAGCTATCTAGTATTGACATTTATATTTTACAAAATAGGTGAGTCTCGTACGAGGCTCGCAGGAAGAAACTGCCAGGGGGTTACTACTAAAATTTAATTAAGTAGTGTACCTATACACCGCTATTATATGACTATAAAAAAAAATAAGGAAAGTTGCAGCAGATGCAGAAAATGATAATGGCATGGTCGGATTCTTTTTTTTTTTTAGCTATCACAAAGTTATCGAGGATTATACTTAGTCAACCAAAACCGAACAAAAATTTTAAGAGTCTGTAGGCAACTTTATAGTATTTTAACGCCCTAGAACTCAGAACATGTGAAAGCTACCACTTTCATATTTTGGTAAGTAAATAATAGGTAATTTAAATATTTATCTTCTATTTCACTTGTTTTAAAACACGATTGGTGAAAACTGTACAAATAAGTACCTACTACAGACAACAATCGCGTACGGACGGACTCTCATTCAAACTATGTTCTCGTATCATCCCCAGTCATTATAACCGCAGTAGCTATCATAACATGAAGCAATAAACGTTTTAAATTAAATTGAATTGAATTAAATCCATGTCTGACTCGTCTCGTCGTTATTTTAACCACATTAATGTGATCAGTAACAGACACCGAGATCACGGTTAACATTTTATTGGTAATCAAAAAATAAGGGTGTTTAAATAAACTTGTATTCTTGTAAGTTTTGAAACAAAGTGTAGTCTGGTCACCCTCGCTACAGCGCGGGTATCGTGAAATGGCACATGCGGCCTCGCTCGTGTCGTTACGTTTTCTTTGCTTCTTGGAAAACGAGAGTTCGCTTTGAGACGATTTTAGGAAATGATGTCACCATCGGCTTATCCTGGAATCTGGGACAGCTTTTTTACGATTAATATATTCATAATGGAATTTCGATGAAATGAACTAATGAGAGCCAAATATGGCTTAACTGTGAGGAAATATTTTTATAAGTAAGTACCTACCTACTTATTTATAATATTTATAGATTATTATTTATAATAATGGACCTGGATCAGTTGAGCTATCTATAGATCGTTTCTAAAGATCCTTATATAGCTTGACTAATCATGTTGTATTTTGTAAATATATGTAAATATGTAGTAGCTTAGTTTCTGCAAATAAATTATTTATAATATAATAATATTTGTTGACAAGTAGTAGGTAAGGTACCTACCGCCTACCAAAATATTTAAGTAGATTTTAAGCATTTCTTTTCTTATGGTAGAAACTGGTAGGTACTTCAGGTACCACCTATGCGAGTGACGTGACTAGTTAGACAAAAAGTTAAACGGCTTTTTTATGAAGTTCCGGTTTTTCCCGACTATGCGAACATCGCTATCTAATCGCTAGTTAGTTACGTTTTGAAGAAAAGCTCTGTTCAAATTAAAACCTGTCTAGTTTTATGAGTAGGTACCTAACCTACATACCTAGGTAGGTAGGTACTTAGGTAGGTATATTTTATTTAGCTATTTTTTAGGTAGGTCAAATGAATGAAAAAAAATATACGCAATCGTCCTTTATTTCAGACATAGGCTGTGTATACCTACCTATTATAATGCTATTTCCCACAGTGCAATTATTTTCCTTATGTAGGTAGATATTATTTTCCTTTAGTTTATCCCACAATTCAAGTTTTGGGTTCAAACCAATTATAGAATAGCGTGGTTTAACCGCAAATATAATGATTTATTTACATACTTTAGTAACTAAATTCAATTGCGTAAAGATTTGTAGGATCTTTTTCCTGAAACTTACTTAGGTACTTACTAATTCTAAAATAGTTTCCTTCCTCATATCTTCGTCATCCTATATTAGGTAAATTCTCAAGTAGAGTGCGTTTCATCAAATAGTTCATGATGTTGGCAGAGTCATGTTTTAGGCATGATTTCTCGAGAAATTCCATAAGAACCTTGAAAAACCTGGAGATACCTACATCTTAGCAAAGGGGTATTTGATGAAAAACATGACACTGCCAACCTACCTAGGTAATATTATTTAAGCAAGCCATTTTGCAAGATTGATTACCGAGGGCAAAACGGGTAGCATAAACCAGAGCTCACCTGGCTTGGCTCTACCATATTTTATCTGTGGCTCTACGATCTTTAAAGTGAAAGTCGGTGCTTCGGAGGGCACGTTAAATTGTCAGTCCCGACTATCTATGTCGTTATGCCATGTTAGCCATGACGGAGGGGCGTAAAACTCCGTCACCAGAGTTGGCCACTGACTCATTCAAACTTACTTTTAAATCAGTGCAAAAGTATCGGAAAAGGAAGAATATCCCTATCGCTCAGATGCACTTGACTCGGGGACGGTCGCAAGTTCAAGTCCCGCATGGATAAAATTGGGATGCATTTTAAAATCTTTTCATTGATGAATGAGTGTCTATAAAAATACTTAGCTCTACTGACTCTTCCGCTAATCTTCCATCAGAAATAAGAATTAAGTTCTATTCGTAGAAATCATAGACATATTTTTTCCCCTATAAAGTCTTGAAACTATAGATAGGTAGGTAGGTATCACTGGTTTACACGTCACAAACGCTACAGGAAACTGCTCAATGGATTCCCAACGCAGTGAGGTAAACCCATTCAAGAAACTGGAGGAGATAAACATCTCTATACTGCCTGCTTTTTGTGACACGTTTTGGAATCTAGTTTACGAGAATGACAGGCATTTTTGTAACATTAAGAATTTAAGATTGCCAGAAACCAGTGTAGCGGTTTTACGCTGAACTCGGTTTCTAGAGAATCTATCACAATTTGATTTTATCCTACGATCGGTTTGTCTCAGTAAGTAACCTAGGTTTCTCGAAGGCAAATCATCTCCAAAATGACCTAACCATTGGTCATATCTATCATTCGACCAATGAGGACCAAGAAATGAAAAGCGTTCGATAAAACTATAATTCATTTAAACTAATATTATATAGTACTAATATAATATAATATAATATTATATTATATATATATTAAACTGGCTGTGAAATTCAACTGGCAATGGACATGGGCTTCATTTTGACATTTGAAACACATTCTGGACTTCAATTGTCATTTTCCTATTATGTGATTGGTTGAGCTCTATTGGGATGACAACAGAGCTACCTCAAGTCTGTGGTAATATAGTACTTTTGTATGTGAGCGTTATTTCCATTGCTCGCTCCACAACTTGCTAAATGCGTGTATCAACGAGATACATTGTAACATTTCAATAAGTATTTAAACAGCGGGTAATTTCCACTTAAAAGTTCTTAATACCCTTGTTAATTCGTTCCAGGCAGCGGCACAATTAGTCCACGGTTCGACGTGTTCACGGAGCAATATATACTTATTCGGAAAGTATGGAGGTATGAACGTGATGCCAAGAGAAAAAACCTACTAGAAGAAAGGAAGAAAAGAAAAGCCTTTAGGTACTTATTTAGCATTCACAATCAAAAGAGAAAAGCAAGAGCGGCAAAATGGTTTCAAAATAGTAACTTGTACAGACAAGGAAGTATCAAAACAGTTCTGGCCCTTGATTCATAATAGCCCTGATAGAGCTATCTCAATGCTCCCATAATTATCATAATGGATAGTACCTCTGACTACCCCGTTAGACATCTTCAAAGAATCTTGATTGACTTGATCTTGAAAAAAATCCGTCCATGGAAAGGTTTCTATTTTATATTGCTTCTAAAGTCAAACTTGCTACTCTCAAAAATAACTATTATACAGACAGCGTGAGTGTCGTGTAATTGCGATTTTGAGCCGGCACAGCCTTCCCCGAACACCTACGTAATCGCCGGCACTGAGAGGCCGACTACCGCGAACGTGTAATTAGTCCCTTCATTACGCAGTTCCGCGGAATTGGATGTAAAAACGAAATCATTCGAGCGAATAAGTTTAGAATTGGCGGCGCTTACATTCTATAGGGGAAAATATTATTCACCTGAATCTCTTGAGATGATTATACAGGGTGTAAAAAGACGTCCACCGAAGCCGAAAGGGGTAGGTACAGCATCCCAACACACAACCAAATCCAAAAGGATTTTCCGAAAAAAAAAAACAGCGTTGAAGATTACTGATGGCGTATGTACTGGGCGCGTTGTTTTACGTAGATTGCTGGATTTTGAGATTTATAACTGTTTTTTTCTTTTATAGATGAAATTTTTAGGTAGATATGGTCTTGTTATGTTGTACTAGTATTAAATAACCGGAAATAACATAAAATAACGTAGCTAAGTCAAAAAACTCAGGTGGGGACCTATGCCACGGGAGTCGGACGCTACAGCGCGGGACATGAAACCCAATAAACTGCAGCAACCAAACCATCCTCTTCACTGCAAAACATAGCCTTATCCACGGGATAGACTTGGTCAGTCAATAGGTACGAAGTTGACTATATACTCGTAATAAGCGACGGGTTTCCTCACGATATTTTTCGTAATCCAGTTCAAAAAATAACGGACTCGAATCTACTGAAACAGACGTCAAATGAGTTTTCTTTTGCTCTTGAAAATTAAACTTATCTTATCTAAAAAAAATACGCTCGTTTGCCACACCTACCTAATATCAACCTAGTATAAACACAGGTATAGAGTAGGTACCTACCTACAGCAGGTACTATCTGTGCATACCTACTTAGTCGAAAGTTAGGGAAAGTTAGCAACGAAACGAGGGCAACTATCCGGTATAAATTCAGAGAATTTTGCGTTCCAAAAGTTACGTCGCGGCATTTATGATTTAAAACTGTTGACAAGCCTACACTGGCTGTGCTGGCCTAGTGGTTCGTGGCTTTTGATTATGCAGGATCGAATTAAGTGATAACAGTTGATGACCAAATTTTTAATCAATGTTGTTAATATAACAATTTTTGAAAAAAAAATTGAACCGACTTCACAGAACACAAACAGAAGAACCTTCTACACACTAAAAAGAGAAAAATAAGAATATAATTTGAAGTCGGTGCCAACTATTCATTTACATCTAAGAAATTCAAAAGAACTTGGGTGCAAAATTGTATCCTGGTACGCTATCGCTCGATTTTTTTTTTTATAGGTACCTAATCGTATTCACTTGGCACCGACTTCAAATTATATTCTTATTTTTCTCATTTTAGTGTGTAGAAGGTTCTTCTGTTTGTGTTCTGTGAAGTCGGTTCAATTTTTTTTTCAAAAATTTTTATTTTTCTCTTTTTAGTGTAAGTAAATAAATACTGTGTAAATAAAAGTGTATGTGTAAATAATATAGTAAGCTACGAGTACATTAAGACTTTGCTTATCGTAGCTTAAGTAAGAAAGGATAAGAGAAGTCATGGGCAGACCTACTAAAGGACAAACCGGAGTTCAGCAAGGGGGAAAACTATTAATCCATAAGGAAAAGAAAATATCTTGGACTACCTCGGGTGTTACCCTTTCAAACTATTTAATGTTTGACTCAGATTGTGAGTCAGGGTGTGTTGTGTAGTGAGAATGAGGTTTCTTCAAACTGTCAATCCCTCAGGAAAAAAATATATATGGCGCCACTTTGAGAGTATACCTCCTTCTAACAAAAAAAAATTTTGGAAATCGGTCCACAATTTTCTTAAAGTTCAGTGATTGTTTTAGTTTAACGGGAAAACTATTAATCCCTCAGGAAAAAAAAAATATATGGCGCTTCCTTGAGAGTATTCTTCTTTCTAACAAAAAATAAATTTTGGAAATCGGGCCACAATTTGCTTAAAGTTCAGTGATTGTTTTAGTTTTACGGGAAAACTATTAATCCTTTAGGAATAAAATTTATATGGGACCACAATGAGAGTATACTCTTTCAAACAAAAAAAAAAATTTGGAAATTGGTCCACAACTGACGGAAATATCGGTGAACATACATATAAAAAAAAAAAAAAAAAACATACATACAGCCGAACATATAACCTCCTCCTTTTTTTGAAGTCGGTTAAAAAGGAAAGTTGTCTCTCGGTATTATCCTTACTATACTTACTCTTTACTAATATTATAAATGTGAAAGTCACTCTGTCTGTCTGTTTGTTACCTTTTCACGCCCAAACCGCTGAACAGATTAAGCTGAAAGGCATGGATAAAGATTGTACCCCGGGGACGGACATAGGCGACTTTTATCTTTAAATAATCGCAAGGGGGCGTAAAAGAAGGTTTTGCTTAGTTTTCGATTCTTTTTATAGGTTTTCAAGTAGGTACCTACCTACTTGGCAGAAATTGGGGAGGCCTACGCCGCTGAGGCGACTTCATATTAGAATAGTGTAGAAAATAAGTATTATAATAGTTTAAGTAAATTACCTATTTATAAATTGAATGTTTAAAGTATTTTTTTATGGTATGTAGAATAAAGGCTTTTTATTTATTTATTACCTACCTACTTATATTATTTTGGTGACGAATTCGCGGGTACCAGCTAGTTTATTTATAGATAATTAATTTTGTACCTCCTTACAACACATTGTCACTGATCCCGCTAGCTCAGTGGCTCGGTTACTAAGTTTAAGATTAAATATAACAGTCCTAATTCGCTAAGGTATACTTAGTTAAGGCTCGAGTGTGGGATGGCTAACTTGAAATAATAAAAATGTTGATTTTTACAATGTGGTTTTATTTATATAAAATAATCAATTAAATACACTTGTGAACCACACCTTCCACAACATGTTTAAATAGCATCCATGGGACTTCATTCATAACCACGCACATATGGCATACACGCATATATTAGGTAGAGAAAATCTTCCAACATATTTTTTTATGTACTAGGTAGGTAGTTGTCTTTTTTGTAAAAGTACCTACTAGAAATATAGGCTTATTTTTATGTTATAAACTCCTACTAACTCATAGAAGCCAAGTAAGTGCCTACATTGTCACAGCAGTATCGCAATCAGCCAGCGTTTCCACGACCTCGCCGGATCTGAGAAAGCATACCCTACGCTGGAGATACGGAGAAGCAGCAATTATTAAGTTTCCATCTAGTCTTACTAAAGAGTTTTCTAAGTATTGTTCTATGCAACCGAACGGTTTTTACCCTTCTATGTGATGTTTCCTCAGAATTTAATGCAATTGTGAACCCATGTTTACCAACATAACGAACGGTTAACTAAGATATCATGTATGGACTTAACCAGTCGATAGGTTGGTGCGCTTTTGACCACCAGGGAAGCTTATAATAAAGTAAAAAGCTATCGATTAAAGACTCTAGTTTGGTGTTTACATATACTTACAATACAATAATAATCTTTATTGTAAAACAAAATAAACAATAACAATAAAAGAATATAGGCACAAAAATAAAAATGAATTACAATATTTGGCCTATACCTACCTACATATACATACTACATAAAAATCCCGCCTCTTTCCCGAAGGGGTAGGCAGAGACCACGGATTTCCACTTGCTACGATCCTAACACACAACCTTCGCCTCATTCACTCTCATAACATTTCTGCTAGTTAGGTTGTTGTTCAGTATGGCCTTAACCGGTCGATAAGTTGGTGCACTTTTGACCACCAAGGAAGGAAGCAAATACCTAAAGTAAGAGGCTATTCGATCGATTAATTAAAGAGTTTCATCTAGTTTGGTGTACTTTTTCATAAGTACAAATTACTGCGCATCAAAATTGTTCATGACATGCATCAAATATACATCGGTTGTGTATAAACTTAAAGTTCACCAATAATCTTTGACTTTGTAACGCTGCGCGCTGAAGGTAATACCAACAATAAATCGTGAAACCTGTAAATAATTGCAATGACAAACGTAAAGCCTTTTACAATATTATTGGAAGCAATTACGGGGCGTGTGGGGCGTGACGATGAGTTCTCGGTAGATATGACCGCATCGGCCAACTTGCACCAATGGTAAAAAGTTAGGCCATTGTTTTAGAGTTACGTATCTTTCAGAAAGATACGTATCTTTCAGAAAGATACGTAGGTATCATCTCAAAGTCACTGATGAAAATGTTCAAACATCAGAATTAGCCCCTAAGTAACTACTTAGACAGTTTTAGTAATTTTACGCGTAAGCAATATTTTAATACACTCAGTAATCTAGTCGTAGAACAAACAGCTAATTGTGCTTCCTGTCAGTTTCAAAGGAAACGTCAAACATTCTGCACTGTTATACTACTTTCTAGGAATGACGTTATTGCTGTAATGTACCTATCATTATCGTGAACATTTCTGTGGAAGCCGTGACGTAGTAAATCATAACAGTAGGTAAGTATAGTAACTATCTAACAACTTGTGTTAATTACCTATACACTAAAAAATTTGAGTACTTACTAGTGTATCTGCTATATTATACTCGTACTTAGCTCCACCCTAGCTCATAAATAAAGTTGATGAATATCTTCTAATATAAATGAGTGTGACCAAATAGATAATATCATGTACCGAATTATTAAAAAGTCAAAAGATTACTTGGAGTGGAATCAAACATCTTGAAATCTCCGCTCAAGTTTTGTGATTAGTTGATTGAAGTGCCAGGTGATGTCACTGTCACTGTCGTAGATCGTTCTAGGTAAGTATAAAGTTATGACAGGTATAAATAAACTCAAAAATTGTATGATTATTCCTAAGTTGTACCTGTCATAACTTTATACTTACTTAAGTCGGTAGGTACAGGTACCGCTTTATCAGTAAGACTATTAGGCCCTTACTAATAAATAAATAAATAAATAAATAAATAATGCTGGAGTTTTTCACACAGCATCATCTAGCCCCAAAGTAAGCAGAGCTTGTGTTATGGGTACTAGATGACTGATAAACTACTTATATACTTTTTGTTTGTAAATACATACATAAATAAATAATATATACATATTATACATAGAAACACCCAGACCCGAGACAAATATCTGTACGTCATACAAACATTAGTCCCGCGGCGGGGATCGAACCCGCAACCTTCTGCATCGCAGGCGGACTTTCGCCCACTGCGCCACAGAGGTCGTCGATGTGTAAAGTTATTCCTGAGTGTAAACTGTCAAAATGTATGGTTAGTTTTAGTTTATTCCGAGGAATAACTTTATGTCACGTTTATTGGTAAGGCTGTAAGTGTATTACTGCTTTGGCACTTTACTAAGCCGGCCGCGGTCAATACACTAGCAATGTCAAACGGGGCAGCCTTGACTTGTTCTGAGAGCGTTATCAATGTAGGGTTCCTTCCTACGTTATCGCAGCGATTGTGTTCGCGATTCTATTCGTAGAATTGATTTTGTGACCTCTGAAACTGGCATGAAATCGAGGAAATAGAAAAAATATTAAAAAAACCAACTAGAGTACCTACCTACGTAACTTATTTACCTAAATATCGACAGTCACTCAGTTTACTAGGCTAGGTAACTTAGAGTAGGTATATATGTATATCCAGTGTTTTTGGAAACGAAGTTCCTTTTCGGACGGTATCGAAAAAAAAACAGGCTGGGGCTGGAAGAAAAATTTCGTTCCATTTTACCGTCACGACCGTCACGTCACGAAATCGTCACAGTGCGAAGTGCGCAGTCGCGAACAGTCCATGGATTGTTAGTACGGCAGAGCGTTTGATTTGAATTTGAATTAGAAATTCCCAGCATAGAAAAGTACCTACTCTTTGCTTCGTTCCAACAGAGTGTTCCACGACACTCACGTATTTTTTTACAAACGAGGATTAGGTGGCTTATTACTAAAATTAGAATTTTATTTTATTTGGTGAACATCTGAATTGACACCATTTTAATAAGATAGTAAAATAAATAGGTTTTTATAAAAAACTTTAGCTTTTAGCTAATATTTAAGTACTTAGTACAAAACAAATTATTTAAAAAACAATACTCAGGTATACTTCCTGCTTACCGTTAATTAAACGGAAGTTACCAGACTATGGAAAATTTTGCAAGTATTTTAGGAAAACTAAAAATCAAACATAAAAACCATAAAAACTTAAATAGTCGCTAATTATTACTTCCTAGTAAGCTGATTTTATTTCATTTATTTTATTTTACAAGTTTTGGGAAAACTTACAGCTAGGTATGAACATTTTAGTGTAACTTATAAATAGTATGCAGCAGGGGGCTACATACTATAGGAAGGCCAATTACAAGTTTCCGCGAATAAATATCAACGAACTATGTATAGCATGAAACGAACAGTACTAACAGGTGACGACAAGAACCAATATTAAGTTTAAAAAGTACTTACAAAACAAAAATTTCAACCTAAAAATAAATACAAAAAAGCATCTATACGCACTAAGAATATTGCTATTGGGTGATATGATGATGGTGATAAGCTTGCAACCTGTCACGTAGTAGATGAAAATGCTAAACTCTGCAAAATGTGGTTTTGAATAGCTACATCATGGCTAATTTGTTAGGTTATAAGTTTACCTATTTAGTTAGTTTAGTTTATCTAAACAACGACTTCAATGGTCTAATAAATAGGTACCTACCGCAAGGATAAGGTATTTTAAGTTTTACCAAAAACAAAAATGACAAATTCGAGAGTTCGGTAGGACAAACAAATTTAAAATCGGTCCACTTAACGGAAATATCGGTGAACATTAAAATTACTGTTAAACTCTGTTAATTTTCTTATCTTGGAATAAGCCCACATTAAGTACATTAATGAATTCTCAAAATGCTCTCGTATCGGAATCCCTCCGCCTCGCTTCGTGGTAGGGCAAAAACTGCATTCAGACAAGCAATTTCTAACTTCCTAGATGACTGTTCCGTTAGTGACTTCTAGTTTAGAAATTAGTTATTCTAATATCCCTATTATCAGAATCGGGTCTTTACTTTAACTTTTTTTTCTACTTTAATAAGTTTTACAGAACAATTTAGAATACCAGTTAGCATAGAACTCAATCTTGTAAGTGGGTATCTGCTTATTTGTGTTTTATACTAATTAAATAACTGACTGTGGAACCTACATGGGTAGGTAAGTAGGTAACTATAATAATATAAATTCCGACAATAATATAATTATTATATTATGTATAATAATTAAGTAGGAATAGGCCCTAAAACATTAAGAACGCATTATTTATATTCATGGAAATGATAAGATCAATGTAGGTATAGGTACTCTGTACAATAAAATATTAGGTACAGTTCTTCCAACGGATCTAGGCATTCATGAAGTTAGCCGTTTTATTTCAATTATGTATGAAAAAGTGGTTACTGCGCAGACATACGGCTAACTTCACGAATGCATAGATCCGTTGGGAGAACAGTACTGTTCTACGAAATAAAGATTATAACCTACTACAATTATAATATGTATTTAGCAATCTTATCATAAGCTTATTAGGATAAGTAATATTAGGTAAGTACGGTAGTAGGTGAGGTACCCTTCCTAGTATAATTTTATCTGAGACATTGCTAAAAAAATACATACCTTTTAACATCCTCATAATCTCCATCCTCAATAATCTGAGTGAGCATAGCTTAGAACCACGGAAAAATATTAATAGATAAAATAATAAATAAGGCTGGACATTTCACACAGTTATCTAGCCCCAAATCTAAGCAAAGCTTGTAGGTACTATGTGAACCAGGTAACTGATATACTACTTATAAACTTTTTGTTTGTAAATACATACATAATATTATACTAACATAGAAATACCCAGACCCGAGATAAATATTTGTAGATCATACAAACATTTATTCCACGGCGGGGATTCAATCCTCAACCTTCTGAGTCTCTAGTGGGCTTTCACCCACTGCGTCACAGAAGTTGTCACTAGGTATTATGCGTAGTATAATAATGATTTTGAACCATATTTTAATTTTAACTAAGACTTTAAAAAAAACTTACTTATTCCTAATTAGCTTTCATATTTTAGGCCATGGTTTTGAAAATATTTTTCTTTTAACTCACACACATGTCTTTGAAAAGAGTTTGCAAGAGATTTAGCGACTATTACGAACACACCTACGTCCTACCATTAGATCAAATATCAAGTCACTTGCAAACTTGTGTAGGTGAGGTAGGCCTACTTATTTTTATTCGTTTCCTACAGATCAAAATGCATTTTTTTATATTTTTTTTGACTTATTGATAAATTCTGTAGTAACTGCGCTTTATTTACTGCCACTTCTATCTTTTCTCTGCTCTATGGGTTCATCATGCGATTGAAATAAGGCGAACTGACCGATAACAATTTAATTAAGTACTTAGGTACCTAGTTTTTTATGTTACTCGTACGTACAGAGCAGCGGTACATTATGTACAGAGCTGATAGTCTGCAGACGATCGGTTACCACGGCTTTAAAAAGCCTAGGTCTAGCTATGGCGTTAGTTCTTTGTGAGCATGTAAACTTACTTTGACGAGCCTCAATTTTGTTTGACTGGCTCCCCACTGGAACTTGACTATTTAGTTTTAAGTTGGATCACCTAAAAAAATGATAGGCCCCGAACCGTGTTTGTTGCCCTGATTCTTCACGGTATTGGTCGCGAACGAACAGGAGTAAAATTCTAAGTGATCCCAGCGGTCCTACTGAATAAATGCTTTTTGACTTTAACATTGGTAGCCAACTGTTTTGCTTGATGAATAACCGAACAGTGGACACTCAATGAGCTAAGCTATCACAAATAAAGTAATACTGGAGTAGATTCTGTTGTTCACAGACCAAACTTAATTAAACTAAAACTTGAACGTTCTTATTTTGTTCTCACTAAAGACGAAAAAGGCATTTCACAGTGACATCACTAAAATTTTAATCAAAAGATACTAAAATTTAGTTTTTTTGGACATTTTGATAGGTGGCCGGCCGGTGCTCGAAAGAGTGTCTGAGTTATAGCGAAGAGCCTAGCTCTTTGATGCCATGGTAGCCTTGTTAAATCTAACAGTTTTTGAAGATGTAGTACCTACCTACCCTTCTTGAATGTTTACTAGTTTTTTATTTCTAAAAGTGTGTTATTTTTCTACTGTACCTATTTATTTTTTATTAAGTAGGTACCCATATTGTTTTTTTTTTTAATTTGATCTCACTAGGTTAACGCCTTAGATAATAGTACAATCTGTAATGTTAGCCTAAGTTGTAAATAAATAAATGTCTAAATGTCTAAATTTTAGTTTAGTAACTTTAGTCAGTGAAGAACAGAATCGACGCTTCTGCTTAACTAACTTAGCTCTTGGCCTGCAACCGGCATAAAATGCAAAGAATACCTAGGTAGGTACTGTCAGCGATGGAAGTTAATGAACATTTTGATGTTTTTTAATCTTCTAAAATTATCTTTGGAACCCGAAGCTTTATAACGAACTGTAGTTTTAGCTTTAGGTACCTACCTACTTACCTTGCACTAATATGTAGGTAGGCCTAGGCAAGTATTACGTACTATTGTACCTAAACAAAATAATATCAGCATTATGAAAACCGAAGCTATAATATAAACATTAAAATCTTTAAAAGGTTTTTTTACGGTACGGAGCCGTAAAAACATCAAAATCAGTCAAGCCGTTTAGAACACCCGCACACTGGACTTTCATGAAAAGGAATAAGTAAGTACCTAGGTACTTACTTATTTTTGCCACTTTTGCTACAAACTTCTGAACTGAAGAATTTCGAAAGACGATTTTTCTCGGAACAATGCGTTCGTAAAAATCTTGACCTGATTGCGAAGTTCTAGTAAATAGTTCAACGTGTACAGGCGCGCACAAGAGTGCATAAATCAGTATCTGAATCAGATGAATAAATTATTCGAACGTCCGTCCGTGTGCTAATCTCTACATATTTACAACAAAGACGCTTTCGTCTATCTGCGCTCCTAAGCCGCGCATCGGATTTTGATACGGTTTTCACTTATGGTTTTCTACAACCACGATAAAACTCAAAATAGTCTAATCTTAAACGCTATTTTTACTCTACTAGGTGGATGATCATGGTGTAGGTAAGTAGGATATATCAGGGGATACCTACAGTTTTATTTTTTAATACCTACGTCATCTAAGAACACATACCTAAAGCGTGTATGTGCAAGCGCTTGCAACTAACTACACCTACTTTACCAATTTTTTTATAGGTTCAAAAGTTGGCTATAATGTAAGTGCAGGGTGTATATATTGTCTTTGGTGCAGGTCACTCTTCAAAAGTTGGTAAATTAACACTTTTGCAGACGGCTGTATGTGTATCATCTATTTTGCTTTTTCCTAGAACGGTTTGTTTAGTGAATGCTAAATAGAAACGTGGTTTCTAGTTTGGCCACAGAATATAAATAGTATTAACCTAGTATACCTATCTTTGAAGTAATAGATAGGTATGTACTTATATCTATAAATTCCTGTCTGACTTATTCATCATCGCCAAGACGAAGCTGCTAAATCTAGATTAAGTTATCTCTGAGCCGTTGTAGAGTCAGGGTTTACCGACTGGTCCACCTACCTGGAGCAATTTGTTATTTAATTGTTATAATACCTACCTTAAGTGAAAGAGCCGTGGAGATGGGCGGGACACTTGGCTAGAAGAGAGGATGGCCAGTGGGCAAAGACAGAATGGTGGCCAACATCGTCCACGGGTTAGACCACCAGCCCGTTGGTCAGACGACATAGTCGGCGTGGTTGGACGACAAATTGGTAATACCATTCAAAAGACAGCTTTTTTTTTACCATTCAGTAGGGGTATTAAATTTAACCCCCCTTTTAAATTGATATAATTTAACTGCCATGGTCTGCATGCTTTCGGTAATAGTACAATCACACCCAGTACCAATTCTATAGCTGTTCCACATGTGCACCATCTGCTCGCAGTACAGAAAGCAACAAAAGCGTTAATTGGCGAATATAGGTCAGTCACGCGATGACACGCTGACGTAACTAATTGTGTAAGACTACTTAGCGGAAGCTTTATTAGTTGCGTGGTCAAGTTTGTGATAAATTGTGTGGTTTTCGCTGTGGAATTCTGAATGACGTCGTAGTGTCGTGATGTTACGGCTATGGAGACAAAACAAACGAAATGTAAGCCGCACTCGTCAAAGGTGTGGGTATTTTCAAGGAATGACCTATAGGTAGGTATAGTATGGGAGCCCAAGCGGGGATTTAGGGATTTGATGAACCACTTCAGATTATCACTACCGACCTAGGTAGAGCGCATTACAATGTAAATAGGGAAAAGTACCTAGGTACCTATACCTACCCAATGGATGAAAAATATTTATGTTGGTGGACATGCGTATGTTGAGATTTGTATCTTAAAAACCTTTAATGTTTAAAAGGGATGCCAAAACATTTGCCCGTGACCTACTTATAATGAAAAATCTAATTACTTAGGCGACTAATGTGCGTAGGTACCTGTGTAGGTACTTACGTAGTACGTGGTACTCTATGTACTTACTGATAATATTTGTTTTGTTATAAATAAAGCACGATACTTTCTTTGAAACTCCATGTTTCTTTCTCTAGGCGATCTGCATTAATTCATGTCATAACGCTTCTGCGCTCGTGTGTACTGTCACGACGTTCGGCGAAGTGTGGCGCATGTCGCGTTCGGGGAAGCCACTATTATCTTTCTTTATGTCTCTCTATTGATTATAACTTAGCTGGGGAGAATCGGCTATTGTTAGCGACATTTTGCAATTTCACATACGTTTGTAGACTTTGTTATTTTGTATTGCCCCACTCGGACTTTGTATGTAAGTACCTAGGTACCTACCTAATTGTAACAACAGGAAAAAAAAACCAGCCAAGTGCGAGTTGGACTCGCCCACGAAGGGTTCCGTACCATTATCTATAAAAACGGCAAAAAAAAAAAAACACGTTTGTTGTATGGGAGCCCCCTTAAATATTAATTTTATTCTGTTTTTTAGTATTTTTTGTTATAGCGGCAGCAGTAATGTACTTATATACATCATCTGTGAAAATGTCAACTGTCTAACTACCTATCACGGTTCATGAGATACAGCCTGATGGCAGACGAAAAGCGGAGCCTTAGTGCCTAATAGGGTCCTGTTTTACCTTTTGGGTACGGAACCTTAAAAACGAATTTGAATTTGTAGTATTTTGTAAAGTTTTGTTGGTGTAAGAATATCCTGCTAAATTAATAAAATTATCTCCCAACGTCTGAAATCCAATTCACGATGTTGGTGGTGTGGTGATTCAGTGGTGGACTGACTTTAAACTAATTAAACTAAACTAAGGAAATAAATTTTGTAAAAAAATCTTTGATTGTTCTAAAATAGCTAAAGATGTACGTAGTAGAGACTAAGTACCTATATATAGTTTAAAGCCTAGTTTAAAACTTCCTTGGCGGTGACATTTAAAAAAACTTGAAGTACCTACAATAATCAGTTGCAGGCAATGGCCCTAATTGAATTAACTAGGTGAATTAACTAAGGTAAATAAAGTTTACGTCACCTGGCGTGGCGTTAGACCTTAAAGCCTGGAAAACGACGGGAGGCCTTTGCCCAGCAGTGGGACAGTACAGGCTAAATACAACAACAACATTATGATCAACCTTCTTTAATATCCACATTTTGACATTTTGATTAGTTTTGTAGTTTTGTTCTCTGCAGAGGTCGTATGCATGTACAAAGTCATTAACTAAGTAAGTACCTACACGACATATACATTACCTACAACGTAAAGGTAAGTTAGGTACCTAAACCTACAATACACCTAACTACAATGTTCGTAGAAATCCGAGAGGAACAGATGGCAAGCCTGTGTCACCTTTTTTGTAGAACCTTTGAAATGATTGGAAAATGATTGGTCATCTCTCAATGATTAAATGATATGCCATTTTAGTCTTTATGTGAAGAAGATTAAGTGTTAGCGAGATCAGATTATTTCTTCTTGGAAACAAAATATCAGATTCATATTTGGAGCCACATTTCCAGCGAAAGGTCATTACTTTTTAAGGACTTGGGAGAGGAAAAATTTGTAAAAAGGTATTTCAACTCTTGGCAAATTAATATTCTCCGAGGATGGTAGAGGAAAATAAGGATTTTGCTTAGAATTATAAATAAATAATGCTGGACTTTTTCACACAGAATAGGATACATACAAAGTTGTTATGAAATTATTTGAGTTAGGGAAGCTACGAAGTTTCAAAACAAAATTGAACACGATATGAATAGAGACTGCGCAGGCGCAGAGAAGTTACCACTTTTCCAAAACTTCCGGGAGAAGTCCAATAATTATTATAATAGCTATTCGTCTAGCTGGATCTAGGCGGGGCGTAAAACCTAACAACCTTTACTCGCAGTTTGCAAGTATCGCTGTAGCCAGTACCTACTACTATCACGAAAACTATTGTGACAGCATCTGCATCTGTCGGACAGACCAGACATCTTGATCCGCGCAAGTCATGAGTTCGATTCTGCATGGATTTTCCATTTCGAAAAGCGAAGGAAAACATTATGAGGAAATCAGTTATTATTATTGGGCTTGCAAGCCTTCACGAAATAAGTAGATTAAGAAATTCCACAAAATGTGGGCACGTTTCAAATAAGAATCTCGATGTGCCTCTGACTATCTCCTCAAATATTTTCTGGGAGTTTGATACTCTTAAAGATCTAAGAGCATCTACTGTGCTTTGAGGATGCAGTCGTGTTCCATTGTTTTCCGTTGTAGGTAAGTAGTTTAGTTACTTAGCAACAGGTCGTTTGAAAGCTCGCCGGGAGCCTCGTGATCTTGGCCTTGGATAAGGGTACGTACAAGTAAAAGCTTCTTGTTGTCATGAGGACGCCATAGACAACGCTCCCCGCCCACAAAAAATAGACCAAGAAGTGAATGAACTTTCCAACGTTCGCTGGTACATACTACCTACGTCGGAGCTTTGATTGATGGAGACACGGTAGATTTCAAAGGTCATCACTCGCGGTATAGCCTCGGAAGAACATAAGTTTTATAAATTAGTGACAATGGCTTGGGTTATTTCGTGGAAGCGGTAAGGTTGGCCGTTCTGGGAAGCCGCTTGACAAGTAGCTAGTGGCGAGCGTGGCCCCCCGCGCCCCACCACGCGTGTTTACCTCGCGCGGATCGACGCGACAGTCGACGGAGGCCACCGCGCCAGTCTCGCTTTGCTCACGCCGCAGGACCGTCACGCCGGCGGTCACCTCCGAACTTTCACCTCCGCGATATCGTTATTGTGATAAAACCATCAGTGAAATTGAATGTGCGGTTAGAAAGCGTCTCCACACTGACGGCGATTTCTGCAAATTAATTTCTCCCGCGCTTCCACGAAACCGCTTTAAAGAGTTTTACCGAGAAACGAAACGGCCGTAAAGTGGTTTTGAGGAAATATACCTAAGCAATTAAGTACAGTGAGCGTTGTGTTTCCGTGTTCAGTTGTTTCTAAGGCGTTTACATTGGATCCCAATAAACCATTCACACCTCCAATGGTGGTCAAACTGCCAGGTGAGAGCTAGTAATTAAGGCCTAATTTTTAGTGCGGCTAGCAGACACCAGCCGGTTATTAAAACATTCCATTTAAAAATAACATTGTTTACGACTATACACGTGCAGAGTGAGGCGAAAATAACGAGTAGAGGCGCCAGCTGTTATCGTCGCATTATCATACCAATGCTCGGGGTCGTTGCGTCGCGAATGATAAGCTGTAGATTACTCAGTAACGTCTTAATTGCTTGATCACCATCAGTGTAATGTTCATTGTATGCGTGCTCTCTGGTTGCGATGAATGCAGGTCAAACAATTCTACTAAGTACCTACCTCGCTTGTTTACAGAGACACAGTTTCAATCGTGGTTTCAATACACTTTCTTTCATGCCTCTAATACTTAAGTAGGTACCTTCTACTAAAGCCAAAGTTCGCTAGTTAAAATGCTTACATTTAAGGTGCTTTCAGAAACCCAAAAGTCATTCCATAGAGTTCAAAAAGTCCAACGCGTGACTTAAAATGGTTAATTACAATAGCTAAATTGTTATCTTTAGTATGAAAGATGGTCTCGTGAGACATAAACAGGTTTATTTATAGACAATTGTGATGCAGTAGGAAGTAATGAATACAAAAAATATGTAAATAAGGCAATTGTAAGTGTTTATGCATACCTAGTCGTGTTGTGGAGTGTGCTAATGACGCTTTGCCATCGCTAGTCTATGTGTGACTGTCCAGTCCAGTTATCGCTTCACTAGAAAGAAATGTCGCGCTATCACGCTACGAAATCCTAAGAACTGTGTTCAAATGAATGTTCAGCAATTATTTTGTCTGATTCTTATTAGTATAATAATATGACACTACATGTGATAATTAATTGTAACATTGTTTTGTTGTAATAAGGTTGGTACGGTACCTAGGTATCTATATTATAAAAAAACGAAGCAAAGAATACTTTTCTATACTGGGAATTTCAAATTCAAATCAAACGCTCTTCCGTACTAACCATGTAAAAATCTTTGGACTGTTCGCGGCTGCGCACTTCGCACTGTGACAATTTCGTGACGTGACGGCCGTGATAATTTTTTTACTCCCAGCCCGACTGTTTGTTTTTCTTCGATACAGTCCGAAAAGGAACTTCGTTCTAATACTACGTAGGACATCCACGTAGGTATACACCTACGTGCAATAAAGTATTTTCTATCTATCTATCTACGTGGATGTCCTTCGGAACCTGTAGGTATGCTTTTGGAACTATGCAAGTGCGTCTCTACGCTATAACTGATCCAATACAGTTAAAGCGAGGGGTGCGACAGGGGGACAACATTTCACCCAAGCTATTTACGGCAGTATTACAAGACGTCATGAATAATGCTCAAATGGGACAGCAAAGGTATCAGAATAGATGGGGCCTTCTTGTCGCATCTTGTAGTATTGATGATAAGTGACAATAGGCAAGAACTCCAGTCAATGTTAAAAGATCTTTACGATGCATTCTCACAGTGGGTTTGAGGATGAACGAACATGTCCAAAGTGATGTCTGGTATTTCTGGTAGCACTCCGACTATAACCGAAGGAGGAAGGTTGCTGAAGGTAGTGGAAAGTTACAATTATCTTAGACATTGTTTATCCTTCAGCCGAGAGCATCGCACAAAGGAGATAACACGACGTTTCAAGTGGGCTGGGCCGCTTTTGGCAGACTTGAAGATGTCCTTAAGTCTCGCAAAATACCACAATGTCTAAAAACGAAGATGTTCAACCAATGTGTCCTGCCCACCCTTACGTATGGTGCCGAAACGTGGACGAAAACCAAAGAAACCATGAGACGCATGAAGGTAACTCAGCGAGCTATGGAGCGCTCCATGTTAGGTATCCATCTCATTGATAAGATTAGAAACATGGAAATTCGAAAACGGATTAAGGTCCAAGACTAGGAACCCGAATCGCAAATCTTAAATGGCGTTGGGCAGGGCACTTGGCCAGATGTGAGGATGGCAGATGGAGTAAAGTCTTGACGATTGACTACCTCAAAAGAGTAAGCGTATAGTGCAGGCAGACCACCAGCCAGATGGGTCGATGACATTGAGAGGACAGGGGCAAGACCTGAATGAGACTAGCTCGTAGTTTGAACGAATGGCACATAATGGAGGAGGCCTATGCCCAGCAGTGGGTAGACACCGGCTGAGAATGATGATGATGATGATGATGATGATGATAATATAAGCACTTCAACATTCAATAACATGCTAAGAATTGCATGACAACCATTACTTATAAGGTTTTCTTTCTATTTTAAAAGTAAATAAACCGACAATGAGGAAATAAGTAAATAAAGAAAATAAAAAAAAGCTCAGGAAAAAGAATGTTATTCACAGAACAATAAAAAAATAACTACTTATACAAATTGAAGTACGCATTGAGGAAGCTAATAAAAATGTACAAGAACGAATTAATTAAGTTAGCAGCAGGGTTCCACCCTGATACTTACTGTGAATTGTTTTTGTAAAATTAAATGATGATAAACAAATGCCTATAAAGACATTTAAAGATAATCATGAGACAATATAATATGATATGATGAATATTCATAGAATCAAAAATAACTTAGAAGAAATAGAGATAAGTTATCAATTTAGTAGGTACGAAGATTTAATCTAAGATACAGTATCTAATCATAAGAAGAAGGTGAGGATGAATAGCTTTGAACGGCTGATATGGTTTCATATATTTCATATTCCTCATACCCATGAGAAAGGGTACCGCACGTCATCCCATCTCAATATGTCTGAGACGAATCAATATCAACTAAATCTAAATTGCTTTTACGTGATTTAGGTACCATTGTTAGTAAAATGTCTACTCAGAAAAGAAAGAAGGCGTTAGCTATTGTTTCTATCTCTACAATCATGAATTGAATTGGTATTGTAACTTCAGGAAACCACGCTATTTCAGACAATTGCAAGAATTGATTCCTAGGACGCTTCGACAAATCGATTCCGATGAATAGGGATTGTGTTCGTCGCGCCCATTGTTCGCTACTACCTAAGGACACAATCATATTTTTTCAACCTACTTTTAAGGCTGGAAATCCTATTGTTGCCAGTGTAAGTACTGACGTAGATAAGTTTCGTGGAAGCACTTCAATTGATAAGGTCGTTCTAAATATGTTTATGGTTCAAACTGCGTAATTACAGTATTAATTTATTTTATTACTTTTTAATCTTTTCCTCGATTTGGGGTTGTTGCTTACTAACTGTTTGTATTAATAAACAAATTGCTGTAAGTAATGTTCTTAGTGCCAATGAACAGAAACGCAATGCAAATATGGCAAGCAACTCATCAACAATTTGAACATGCCAATACCTTCTCTGGGAACTATTAAATTGTTGAAACGATATGCACCGTTTATGTATTTTTCTTGGTAACGAGATTAACTATTTTTAATCAGTAAACTGCATTTATTTTTCTTTAGAACTCGGTCTCATTCAATGAAGCTTGACAAAGACAGTTTTGACCGAATTATTATTGGAATGTTTAGTTCGCAAGTAAATAATATCGCGGGTGGAAGATAATGAAGGGTACTGGTAGATATTTTTATGGACATTATTTTGCAGAAAGTTGTTTCAAGGTTGCAGATTAATGAATTGCTCACCTCCAAGAGCAAGATGTTTAGTTAAGGTCCATTGAAATGATGAATAAAAATTACAATCCTCAGGGACTGAGATAAACATTGAAACAATAGGGTGTCGTAACAACTCACGCTACACCTACTCAAGACAAGAATACAATAACGAATAAAATTTTAATAACAAATTTTACTCGGAATACATTAGATCGATAGATTTTTAATACTAGCATAGAAACATTTTATATGACCGAAAACATATGTAAAATTTTACCTATGAAATATAAAAGTCAATTCAATACCTAAAATTTGATTTAGGTATTATGATTGCTTAGAAGTTTTTTCAGCAAACTGTTTCGAATGTGATACAAATGCAGGATGAGGAGAAAATAATGTAAGAGAGTTGTACTAAGAAAATGTGTCGTTCTGTTGAATTGTCGGCGGAACAAGGTGGGACGCAGCGCGGGCGCAGGTATGCGTCTTCTTAGAACCGTCGCCGTCCGTTTTTGCTCCTTTTTCGATTCGAGTTTACCGGGAATCGAATGGCCCGGTGGCGGCTGTACGCGGAACTCGTAATTAATCCTTGGAAGCCTCCAACCCGAGGGATGTTATGAGAAATCGCCATTATACTTCAAATTTTTATTTGTTTTTTGCATTGTCTCAATTTGTAAATTGTATGGGTTATTGTTCGGAGCTAATAATGATTTTAAAGAGAATCTCTTGACCCCGAGGTAGAATGTTGTGTTGACTCATGATCATCCGGTGCGTCCGAGAATTGTTGTCAGAGGCAATATCATTGTTCGACGGTCTGTTTCCAACGGAGCGCGTTCATAGAAGGCATTCCAATCAGTAGAGTACAGCCGTAAAGCTAGATCCGACCCTAACTGATTGTGTTTGCTAATGGATATTGCAAATACTGCAATAGCTAGTAATATTCTTCAAAGCAACGAAAGCAGCAAAGAGCAAAATACCTATAGGTCATGAATGACACAACTACCTTCAAAAGCTTTTGCATGCGCTAATTGATCAAAGGGGGCCTCTATTCATCAAAGGGCTGGTAGACAAAGGACTGATGTTCCGCTTGAACCGAGACAGAATCCTTCTGATCTGATCATGGACCACCACGGAGTAGTAAGGATAAACGATAATACGGCGATTCGTGCCAGAGAACATTCTACGTTGGGGAAGGACCGAACGGGTAAATTGAACTAAACAAAAAGGCACAGAGCCGCTTGTGTCGTTTTCCCAGAAAAAGATAGTTTAAATTTCAATGGCAGAGTACTGCGAACTGCCGACAGTTTCGTCTAACGAACTGATTGAAATACGGCTTTGATCCGAACCACGAGGCAGCTACAAGCCATTCTCGCCCATATACTGCGAGACTCAAGGACCATTTTGCAATTAGGTGCGCCCAGTTTTAATTTTCCGATTCTCTTTCACAGTCAGGTTTGTATTGATATATTCCGACCTGTTGTTGGATATGATCAGCTGTTTATCATCACTGACTTTGTTTTTGTAAAGTGGCATAGGTACGATGCACATGTCCCATCAAATACTGGAAAATTCTTATAAAAATATTCCTAAATGTATGAGAGATGTCAATAAACTGTAAATTAACTACAACTGTAAAAGGTGAAGATTAGGTCACCTCAAAAGGCGTGCACTGGCCGTCTGTTTGCGTCACTATGCCTAATGGTCAGTACCTACTAGGTACCTACCCCTATTCTTCGTTTCTATAGCCAACCCGTAAAATAACCCGCGCAGTTCAAGCACATTATAAATAAAAGCACATTATAGGTAAGTCTAAAATATCTGCTCATCATACTTACTAGAATGACTCCATAACATAACGCGTTCTCCTCATATAATTTTACAGAGCTATAAAATTGCCAATGAAATTAAAAGAAACAGGATACAGAAATGTGCGTCTCCACTCCTCCCACCTCGGTTTCTCTTCTATTCATAGATCATAGACTTTCTATTTTAAACACAGGAACCACTTCTGTTTGAGTTCTTTCGATCTGTCTTCGAACATCAAAGAGGAAAGTTCACCGATAACCCGTTTCACAACTCTGTAGGAAACCCCTTTCACTCAGAAACAGGTCTGGATAAAAATAGTCTATCTCATTTACAAATTACACAACCATCTAATTGACCGTCCATAAATCTGGGCCTGTAGAGTCAACGTATAACGGAACGCGTCTATTTTAAAAATCGAAACTGCTGCGGGTCGACGCCAACGTTCCGTTCCGAGAACCGCGGCTTGCAGCGACCGGTCGGCTGTTCTTGGAACACGCGAAGGTTGATTTGCTGCTAAACTCTGTTTGAAATGGAACGGTTATTGCCAAAAGTCTGCTTTGCGTGCATTAGCTAGCGCTGAGATTGGGGTCAATAACTACGCGCCTGGCAAACACGAAAGTCGAAATAACATTGTACATGTCCCGTGTGCTTAAAGCTTTCCCGTCTGGTTTCCGTGTAGGAGTTACAAACCCCAACTCAAGCTCCCGTTGCATACCTACGTATGGATTGAATTCTGCGAATTACTTCTTAGTGAATATGCTAAGGCACCACATTCCTCGAAGGTATACTTACTCATTTTCCGCACTTCATACTCGCAGCTTGAGTTGTCGCAAGGAAAACATTCATTTATTTAGAAATATCACCGATTTGCTAGGTACAATAAAATTACTACCTATTTACCTAAATAATTATGATTTAGATCAGACAAAGACAGAATGCAAGTTTTTTATCAGAGATTTTATTTTGACAACTCCATTGAAGTTGGTTAAGTTTAACTAGGGCGATGCCATCAGTTAAATGAATCATTAGTTAGATGATAAGATCAGTACGTTTACGGAATGCCTGCGTTGATACAAATCAGATGGTAACCGAGCGCCTCTCTGATTGTTGTTAAACGCTGTTGGTGCAGTTACAAGGCATTTCTTCCACGAATCCAAAACACGCTATCGCTTCCTGATTCTGATTTCAAAGAACAAAATGTAGGTTTTCTTGTGACATTACATTCTCGGAAATAATCTAAGTACATAGTACATGCTTCTAAATGGACTAAATAAGGTTTCATAGGCAAATTGCATTATGAACACGTGTGCACTGTAGGTAGAGTTCAGACTTCCTTAATGGAGAGAGAGAGAGGTGTGTTGGTGATTCATTAATCATTTTGCAGAATTGAAGGTATTGTTAGATGTGTGAATTTAAACTTGGCCTACGTACGCATTAGTCATAGATATTAACTATTAGAAAGTCTTTAAAAGGCGTCAAGGCATTATCTTTTGTGAAGTGAAGTGAGAGAAAATGTGGGGAGAGATGTAAGTACCTACTTAGTTATGATGTCATGATCGAAGTGGACTCTACTTTAGTCTTTCTTTACCTGGGAAAGAGGCGTATGTTTATGGTTATACTTATGTAATTTACAGTAGTTTTATCTTTTAGATAGAAATGATAATGAAAAGCGCCACTTATAAAGATAAGTCATTATAAATAATCCATAGGTCATGATTAATTTGATAGTGACTAATACTTAGTCATAAACGAAATAAGAACAAAGCATTTTAGTTTAATTAATTTTAGTCAGTGAACTCCAGAATCGACGCCAGTAAGTAAGTAAGTAAGCCAGTAAGACTTTCTAAGTAACAGGACATAATTCAATGAGGACGATAGATAGATAGCATTTCTAAAAAAAAAGGCCAAAGTTCTTATGTCAATAGGTAATTGTCCAGTTTGATCAATAGGTAATTGTTCCTTCGCGACTAATACCGTGAAGAACTAGGGCAAAGGTTGTCATCTATGAGGTGTATTGACACTTCACAGCTAGATTTGGGGTTGTTGGCAACTGCTCTTCTAGTACCTAATTACCTACCTATTAGTTACGGGTACCAGACGGATCTAGGCATTCGTGATGTTAGCCGTTTGTCTGCGCAAAGAGCACAATTTTGTATGAAAAAGCGTTACTGCGCAGACAAACGGCTAACTTCACGAATGCCAAGATCCGTTGGAAGAACCTGTACGGGCATCTATAGGCTACCGAAACCGCTTTCTCAATTTTTGATTGTCTGTGGGGGAGCCCAAAGCTGGTTTTCTAACTTGACTTGCTACCATTTTGTTAACTGCTTTATAGAAAATCGAGAGAAGAATAATCTGTGTCCTTAAAATTCCTTGATTGGACATTAATCAATCGATATCCAGCTGATTGAAATAGCCTACTTCTTACACGCAGACGGCATAAAAATACATACTGCATACTTTGTGATGTTTCTCAGAAGTTTCAGATTTGTTTTTGTACGCAATTCGGCTATTTACTCAATTTCGTGGAACATTGTGTCGCGTAGCTAAAGTAGGTACTATGTAGGCTTCAGTTTACTTCGATGTTCACGGTTTTAGTAAGAACAAGCGATGTCGGGCGAGCTGTTAAGTATAGTGATCCTATCCTTGAGACGGAACCCTAAAAATAATTATTAAGACGATATTATATAAAATATTTATTATGACGTCCAAGCTTGTGACGCAGAAGGTTGCGGGTTCGATCCCCGCCGCGGAATAAAATGTTTATAGGTATTCTGCAAATATTAATCTCGGTTCTGAGTTTTTCCATGTATAATATTATGTATGTATTTTCAAACAAAAATTATGTATTAATACTAGGTACCTACCTTTATCAGTCATGTAATATGAACTTTGGGGCTGGATGATGCTGTGTGAAAAGTCCAGCATTATTTGATTTATTTATTTATGTTGATGATAGGTATGTAGGTAGGTACTTACATAGCGACAAACGAACGATAGCGAGATCTGATTGCGATCTGATCTCAGCGAACGATTGAGAGTGTCGCCATTTATTATTTATGAAAGCCTGGCTTTCTGTTTCTAAGTAGGTATGTTCTGTTGGTTTTCCCATAAATAAATAATCATTCCCAACACACACAATCTACAAAACACAATTTCAGAAAAACTTTCAATTTCACGGATGTGGAGACTTAAAAAGGTCATACCGGTAGTAATATCCTCAACAGGCGTTATCTCTAATCAACTCTTCCAGTCACTTCATCACGCTCTGCTCGATCTACCTAAGCACACTTTTGCATTACTTCAAATGCAGTCGTTCTGAACACGTGTAGGATTGTACGCAAATTTTTACAAAGTGACCTCTCCAGTGATGTGCAGACATCGAACCCCGGAACCCGTCATCAATTAAGTGAATCAAATGGTGTGCACTTGGCTAAGGCCCGTGCTCATCATTAAATTACAGACTCCATTGTGGATGAAAATCGAACAACAATAATAATAATGAAAATATTCCCCACCTAGGAACTTCTCTAGAAAGAAGATTCCGCCGTGGAAATCATATTTGCGGGACATCGACCTCTTCTACCGCAGATGAGTTCTAAGTATCAATAGGTACCTACAAGACACGAGGCTAACTGGAAGCCACACGGGTACAGTAGGTACCTAAACATACCAGTGAACTTGCTCTATCCATGAATCTAGACTTCGAAGTACCGATGTAGATTCATGGCTCTACCAGCCCCCTTAGCATAGATTTTCTTCTTTGATGTCTTTGTGCGAAGAATAGATAAAAATGACAGTACGTAGGTACCTAATGACGAGTAATTCCCAATTGGTACCACAAAAACTTGTACCAGGTTGTACCAGTTGGGAAATTGAAAAATAAGAGTGTGGATAAAAGCTGTGTTAGAAGTTTCCGCGAGTTGAGTGTGGATAAAAGTTACTTTTTATTTTATACTCTAATGTCATTACTCTCATTTTTATCTATTTTATTTATTATTTACTAGCTTCTGTGCGCGGCTTCGCCCGCGTGGTACCAACATTTTGAATAGTCTATGCTATTCCAGGTCACTATCAATGTCTATTCCAAGTTTCATCCAAATCGGTTCACTGGTTTAGGCGTGATCGAAATACAAACAGACAAATATCCAAACATCTAAACAAACTCACAAACTTTCAGCTTTATTATATGAGTGGGATTTATTTAATACTTGGCTCTTTTTTTTCATTTACATTTCATCTACATTCTCGATTTTTCTCTATAAATAATTAGAAACCAACTTTATACCTAGTTAGCTTGGAGAAAGTATTGTCATGCTTGCATGCCATTCACTGTACCCGTGTATAGCGGTCTTTAATAGTTTTCCTTGAAACTGCCGGGAAATCAATAACCTAGGATAGCGATACGATATTATTATCATTAGCCTTACTTACTACAAAGTAAGGAACCGAATTTATTCCTTATTTTCGAGGTATTATGGTACATTTTTAAATTTACCTACAGCATTAATCAATTATGTAGAGGCTATAAATAATAAATATAAACATAAGCTGTAAGTATACCGTACCGTATATAGTTACCTACCTAAACTAAGTTAAGTATCATATTTCTGTATCTCATTTTAAGTGAACATTTTGTAGTTCTTATGAGAAATAATAGTACATTATGGTACTAGTGTGTAACATTGGTGATTACCGCCGAGGCGTTATTTGAGAGCCGAGCCGTTAGGCGAGGCTCTTAACAGAGCCGAGGCAGGTAATCATCAATACACACGTGTATCATACGACGTTTTTCAACACACTTGTGAATAAAATAACAATAAAAACTCATTTTCAACAGTGAAAATGAGTTGTGAAAAATGTTTCGCTATTGCGGGAAAAATTAATCAGGTTTCCTATGCGCGCGCATTGCGATCGGCCACAGACTATATTTCCGCGCCGCGCATAGGGTTTTTAGCCTATTCTGCCACGTACAAAATGGGGAATTTAAAGTTTTCTTTTATTACAGAGAAAACAAAAGTTATATTTGAGTGAAAGTTTATTTATTAAGCACGTACGAGTTAAAATTATCTATTTAAATAAGAAGTTGCATGAAATGAGCAAGCAATAGGAACATTAATTTATTTGTTCTATTGAACACGATCTTTTTTCTGAATAAAAACTTTTTTAAGAACAAAGCAACTCAACCAATAAAATTTAAAAAAAAAATCTATAACTCACTAGTGAGTTATAGTAATGAAAAAGTCACGTTTATGAGCAAGTGTGTTGAAAAATTCTTTTTCAACACACTTGCTCATAAAGTGGCTCTATGGTCACCGCAATTAGGCACATAATGACACCCATAATCAAACTGTGACTTTTTCATTACTATAACTCACTAGTGAGTAATAGAATTTTTTTTTAATTTTATTGGTTGAGTTGCTTTGTTCTTTAAAAAGTTTTTATTCAGAAAAAAAGATCGTGTTCAATAGAACAAATAAATTAATGTTCCTATTGCTTGCTCATTTCATGCAACTTCTAATATTAATAGATAATTTTAACTCGTACGTGTTTAATAAATAAAACTTTCACTCAAATATAACTTTTGTTTTCTCTATAATAAAAGAAAACTTTAAATTCCCCATTTTGTACGTGGCAGAATAGGCCGCAAACCCTATGCGCGGCGCGGAAATATAGTCTGTGGCCGATCGCAATGCGCGCGCATAGGAAAACTGATTAATTTTTCCCGCAATAGCGAAACATTTTTCACAACTCGTTTTCACTGTTGAAAATGAGTTTTTATTGTTATTTTATTCACAAGTGTGTTGAAAAACGTCGTATGATACACGTGTGTATTGATGATTACCGTCCTCGGTTCTGTTAAGAGCCTCGCCTAACGGCTCGGCTCATAAAAACACCTCGGCGGTAATCACCAATGTTACACACTAGTACCATAATGTACTATAACCACATGTAATTTACTTACTTATTGATTATTTCTACGGTGATTTCATTATTGGGACAGGCGTTTGATTTTTTTTAGATTTATTTATTCACTAAATAAATATGTTGAAAATTTTAAACCAAGCGTACAAAAACAATAAAAAATACATTTAAATAAACCCCAAATTAATTAAGTTAATAACATATTTCATTATTTCTAGATTAATAAGATGAAAAATAAATACTTACATGAATAATAATATGTAAATAATTGAATGAAGCAGGTACAATGACTTTAATACTAGGTAGGTACACTACCACTGTGATACCTAAGAGTAGGTAGGTAGGATAGATTTGTACGTCAAAAACGAATGAGAGTTATAGGTAATATAGACCGAGCTATGGTGGTAAATAAGTACAAGACATTGTGTACCCGCTCGTGATAACTATCAAAATGTAATACCTATAGGTATCTTATACATATTAAATGTTGTAATTTTGTTTCTGTAAATTATTATTCGAAAGTTAAATAATTATTTTACTTGTGAAGTCAACATTTTATTTTAGGTAAGTAGGAAAGTACCTCCTACATATTTAAAATAGAATAAAGTTTTATTTTCTCCACACCATATATTATATTTATATTTGCCACTTTCAGATATCAGAGTCATTGATATACTTAACTATGAAATGCATCAGTTTAGCTAGGTAGGTACCTAGCCTATCTAAAGATCGTTTGCAGGAGTTGGCTCTCATGGCTGAAAGGGTTCTAGTGTGGGTAGATACATATGTTTGTAGGTTAGTGTAGATTCGTTTCTGAAATAAAATCCTTAGTAGTTAGTACCTACCTACAATAAGGAAATGTAACTTAGATATAAGATTGTTAATAAAGGCTTTCATTATCATTATCATTACCTACAAAAAACATGAAAATCATATTTATTTATATTTATAAAACCTGCGTTGTACGTTAAAGGTACGGTATTCATGTCTTTTATTTAAAGCTCATGAATATAAAACATCTTTGTGTTTATGCTAATGATGAGTAAAACTTGCATTATATTTTTGGAACTATATAAAGTGTCTACTAAGAACAGGTGTGTCATGTCCTATAATTATCGCGGCTTATCTAGAAATAGCTCAGCCCTGTGCACTTGCACCTGACTCATGGTAGCGTGTTGCGGAACTGTCGACCTTGTTACATGAGAATAAAACGTACATTCAATCAGCAAGGCTGGAAATGATGGCAAATCTAAAATTCTAGAGTTACTTCTCGTAAGCCACAAAAGGTAATGTGTAGACCACAGACCAAAAGAATCCGTGGTGTAGACCTATTTTGTGATTTTAATGTACACGTGATGTGCCGAAATATACCTTATTAAATATTTGAGTTTAATAAAGTCTCACTCATATATGAATTAGAATTAAAATTTTGGTTTAGGTACTAACTACTACTAATTCTAATTATAAAATGAGTTGATTAATTTTGCAACTATCATTAGTAGGTACCTACTGAATTGTTTTGTAAAAACGTGTAAAATTATAGTGCTTTTCACATAGAAACGGTTCCATGACAAGTCTTTTTTATATTAATTTCTGAAATTTTAAAAAAGAAAATAAACAAAATCCTTTTTTTTTTAAGTTATATCCTTAAGTATTATCACTAGATTACATTTATTTCAAATAGTTTCATTGTTGTACAGCGTAAAACGTAAAATGTTAATTTCTATGTGTCAAGGGTACGTTCCTTCGTAAAAAATACTATAGTGTCTTGAAATAAACGTAAGTACCTACTTATTTTCAAATTTGAAAATAAATTCAACACAACACAATAGGCATACTACTACATGCTTAGGTACATCGAATACCTCTACACTCTTCTTATGGGTTATTTCAAGATCAATTTATTGGTTGACATTTGAAATACATCTAAAAATAGCATTTAAAAGGGGAGGATTATTTACGAGCACATATTGATCATCTTCTACCCTCAACAGCTGCAAGAATCCATTTATTTTGAGTTTAAAAATAACATTTTGTGTGTGTACCTACTACAATCTCATCTTAGGTACTCGATAAAAAAAGTGACGTTTGTGAAAATGTTGAATTTTGTCGACCGACACAAATCGATTTGCTTGCAAAATTTTATCACACAAACACAAAAGTTTGTGTGCAAAAGTTTTACAGCTGATGCACTAGGAATTATCGTGTGGTACTAACCAAGTTCATAGTATCTTTATGAAACTACCTAGGTACCTACTTGGTAGTACATTTAATTTATCGCTTTTTGGGATAGTGAAACTTCAAATTATGAGATTCCATCGAATAATTGAGATTCAATTTGTAAACTTTTCAACTTACAGAGTCAACTCTCATCAAATCTTCAATAGGATCTAATAATAGAGTACTCGCTAGAAAATGTAATTCATTATTTTACGGTAAATAATTGTAAGTTAGCTTCATTCATCACTAATAATTAAAATTGTAAAAGTGACGGCTGTAATGCATTTCAGTTAGCGTAACGCTCAGCGTAGCGGGAACTATACCTACGCTGTACGGTGCTTATGATTTACATCGGTTGAAGTTTCTGAAAAGTATCACTGACTTTATTCAAAGCACTTAATCTTGGGTAGGCCTAGGCCAAAATTCCTGTTATGGTCGATTACATACGCAGAGACCAAACAATGGATCGAACAAAGGTAATAAATATCAGAAGCAGTCGATTTTATTGAGATGGTTATGATACTTTGAAATAAAGAAAATAAAACATTAAAAAAAAAAAACATACATACAGCCGAACATAGAACCTCCTTCTTTTTTGAAGTCGGTTAAAAATAAGCGAGCGTAATAACAACTTTTTGGTAGGTACATACCTACAGATTTCAGCTGTGGAATATAGCAATTGCATCACAAAAATTAATAAAATTGCTAGTTAAAGTCAGTAGCTGGTCTTTTATGTTAGATATAAGTACCTAGTCCTATATCAAAATAATCTGTGGTTAAACTTTAGAGACTGTAATAAAAATTTAGGCTGCTATTCTTTCTAAAAACAGCGAGTGAAAAGAGAATTTCCCTACAAATGTAGGTTTTTGCTTGGGCATTAGGTAAAAGTATCAATAACGGCAGTCATTTCCAGTCACCGTTTCCCAGAGATTATCCAATCCGTACCTATACATAAACCGCTATGAACTTTCTGATTGGTTTTGTGATTAAATTCATATTTATGGATTGGTTATGAATATACAATTTAATCTAGCTGTTATTTATTATAAAAAAATACTTTGTAAAGTAGCGCCATCGATTTTTATCCTCATAGTTACAAATTTAAATGGCAATTGGATTATTCTTGAGATTTGTGGCATCCATGTAAATACCAACAGCGCCAATATACCACAGAATTCTATACCTATCTTTTATAGGCAATAGACCAAGCACTGACCGCAAACGCCACTACGTCATCTTGGTAACGGAAATTCGCTACAGCCATCACGACACGTCATCTTACTACTCATTTTACCAACATTTCTCGAGCATCTTTGAACTAATATGTTTATTTTGGTAGCAAACACCACCCACAAACCGTCTAAAATACTCGTCCTATTTTGTTGAATGAAGTGTTCAGGGTCAGTCATTTCATTAATTTACTCTACATCGACGGGTGTCACTCTTTTCAATCTTATTAAATTCAAATCAAATTGAGGTTTGGAGAAAATATACCAACAAACGTAAGCTACTTCCGCTAAAACCGTAGCTTTCCCTATTGTTCGCCAAAACACGTGATCGTATTTTAACAATAACCTACCCTTTTGGAATATTTCACAATGTTTTCTCGACTTTCAATTTAAAAGTTTGAATCCCACAATATCAAATTTTGTTATGAAAAATGCGTAATATAATAACGCAGCTATAGCTGAAGGTAAACATCGCGAGGAAACCAGTTATGTTATGTCGTAGGTAGCTAGGTTCAATATGCGGCGGGTGATGGACGGTGGAAAGTGCAAACGTGTGTTTGGACTTGTCTCTGATGAAGATCCCTTCAAAGACTTTGGAGACAAAGATGAATGTATGTGTGTACTTTTCATCAGTTTTAGTAAATCTACACTATCTACACTAATATTATAAAGAGGAAACATTTGTTTGTTTGTTTGTTTGTTTGTTTGTTTGTTTGTTTGTTTGAATTGAATAGGCTCCGAAACTACTAGACCGATTTGAAAAATTCTTTCACCATTAGAATCCTACATTATCTGTGATGAACATAGGCTATAAATTATTTTCAAAAAAATTAGAGATCCTTATGAAAATTGCAATAATGTAACCAAAGGTGTAAAAATTTTGAACATAAAATTCTTTATATCGCGTACGCTGCGAAAACTATTGATGATAGAACAAAAAAATGTTCTACAATATTAAAGAACGTATCAATATCTACAAAAAAGTCAGCAATAGCATATGTCCAACTATTGTGGTTGTGTCAGAATAACAACTTTTATAATTTAAAAAGTGAATAAAAATGCCGACCAAAAGCAGACCACGTTATTCTTATTTTGGTATTTATTCTTATCCAAATAAATTGCTTCGTAGTAAAGGCTGTTTCAGTACCCGTCGATTACTTTTTGAATGATTAAAATTGGACATTTTATTCAAAAGTTATCATGAGTTTAAAAATGTAAGATACATCGCGAACCACAGAATAAATATCAGTTAGTACGGTAGGACAAGTGTCTGGGATTTTTAACACAGGTAAAGGGATATTAACCATGATTAATACCATAGATACTACTATTGATCATGGCGTATGCAACTGCGCCGAAATATCGGGAAACTCAAAAAACATTAAATCATGGTAAATATCCCGTTAACTGTGTTAAAAATGTTGAAAACCATGATAGTTTAAAAAGTGTCTGGGAATTATGGAATGAATGGAAGGGAGTGGTAATATATCAATGAAATATATATGGGAGGTATGGGAGCATTGGGCAGTAGAGAGGTTTGGACACCCCCGTGTCATGTCGGCCATAAACCATCATGCCTATTGTCAAATCGGAATTTGATCAGTTAGAATTGACCATGTATGGGAGTGGATTGGCATGACTAATGGTGCATTGGCAGATGGTGTATGGCTGGCATAACACGGGGATTTGCTGGTGGTGTCCAAACCTGCCTTACTGCCCAATACTCCCTTACCTACCTTAGACCTTACTTACATATTAACCTCTAAACTTTAAAGGATCATACATCCCGCTCCGGGATCGCCATGTAGTTATTAAATTTTTGTTAAATACCTATAATAAACCCGTGCGAAGCCGGGGCGGACAGCTAGTAAACATAATATTTGTATTTGTATACCGTGCTTAAAGTATTTTCTATCTTCTATCTATCTATCTTGAGGATGTGGATATAAATATGAACCCATTATAGAGTGATCCAAGAGGGGTTATACTGAATAAATGCTTTTGACTTAGACTTTAACCATTTAATAACGTTGTTTGCACAATAATACTGAAATACTCTTTCTCAGTTCTCGTATATTGCTTGATGAATTCTTCTAGGAAACATCTCAACTTTATGGTTTAGGTTAGGTACGTACTCTACCTCGAAGTGATGCTAATTAGCTTCCATTGAAATTTTTCTACGAACTTGCCTTCTTATGTTACTATATCTTGTGACTGTAACATTGCTATTGCTACCATCTCTGAGTACCTAATTGTTGATTAGTTTCTTTCTTCTTTTCCGATTCAATATCACGTCCATTGCGTTGGTCGTAGTGGTTGAACTCACAAACTTTTAGATTAGAATATTATAAAAAAAACCTATAATAAATAATAAACCTATAATAATAGAAGGATAGTAGATAGGATTAGATAGTCTAATAACTAAACAAGAATAACTAGATTACAAATCAAGTTATAAAACAAACGAATTGCATGTTCCTTTATCCACTTTATGAGAACACGGCTAGTAGTATTAAAACAAAACATTACGACGCGAGGTTCTATGAGTTATTAGACTTTAAAAAAACTTGTTTACTATCAGTATTTTATATTATTTGTTGTAGTACCTATTTAGTAAGCATGGTGCATCGCTCATTGGAATGCCACGTCCGTTACTATGGATGATGAAATCATAATCTCGTGACTAGGTATCTGTGTTGCGTGATGCCTCCGCCTACACTGTTAGCCAATCTGTGCTCATGCAGTACGTAATCCACTGTCGTCGACCGGACCTCAGCCCCCGGCGATTCTGAGAACAAGTTAAATTGAGACTTTAATGTTTTTCAACGAATGTTTTTATTCGGAGAAATCTGTCATTGCAATATCTTAATGTGACCTTTTAGTGATCTTTGCTCAATAAACACTTTTTTATTGACTGTACAAATCAATGGAGGCAGAGTGGTTTTCTACGAAGTTATAAAAGTAAAGGGTTGAAGTAAGGTCACAAATGTTGTGCTGGCTGCTCGATTTTTTGTATAATAATTTGTAAATAAGTCTCACTTATTTAATAATTTATGGTCACTAGGATTGGTGTCACGTAATAGAATACATATGTTTTTTCTACTGTTCGTTCCTAACCAAGCATGAAGAACCACCAAAGACGATGCAGACGATTTAAACTTAAAGTTAAGAAAAATTAAGGTATTCAGTAGAACCAGTTTGATCTTAAGTCTAAGCAGGTAATTAATTAGACCTGAATAAAAATACCAAGGCTTTAGTAGGATGCATCGTATTGCATATCGCACAAAGTGAGGCTTGTAATAACTTGACTGTACAAACAATTTAACATTTCCATGTTATGGAGAACACGTTAAAACTGATGACGCGACGGTGCTAGGACGGCCCTTCAGATAGCCTTAAAACCAGCATCAGAGTAACACAAACTTCATGATTTAGCCGTAACAAACGTAAAGATCAAATAAAATAGCTATTTCATGAGGTGTCAAGAGAAACACCGATAGAAAACACCGGCTGCGTAATGAGTCAAGTTGAGATAAGTACTAGATAACAAATTACGAGAACGCATGGCGAAATAAGAACCTAATCAGGAATTACTCATTTAACACGTTTGTTTTCTTTTGGTAGGTATGTATGTATTTAATAAGCATTTTCGTTTAATTAAGGAAGCTTAATGGCACTTTCTATGTCCATTAGAATTTTTAAGACAGGATCATGATATTCAATTAATAAAAAACATTCTCAGTGTTCTTCATGAAGAAGTTCTTCATTAATTGAAGACCCATTGAAAGTTTGTTCAGATTTAGTCAATGCCTTTGATTACAGTTTCAGACAATTAAGGTATACATACATATTCTCTTCTTACTGAGCAGAGCATAATAAATAGGTACCTAACTCAAAAAGGAGTGTTTACCTACTTGAGCGAACAATGCCGTAAAAACAAACTTATTCTAAAGAAAACGGTAATTGGTTCTAAGAAAAACTTCTTCCACCTGACCATCCAAAGCCATTGCCCTCGCAATTAATATTTATCGTATCTAAGAAAATCTACTGTATTTCCTAGAGCTGCATTTCTGTGGGGTAATTCCTCTTTTTTGCGAATACCTAAGTCATGGCTCAACGGTCAGACACCATGTTCGGGATCCTTCTATTTTTTGTCTTGCCATTTTGCTGTTTCAATAAGGCGCAACAATTTCAATAGCTACATTTATATAAAAAATATTATTATCTCCGAAAGTTTATGCGAATAGAATACTCTTTCAATGTCAAGCACGACTAACTTATTAAGCACGACTACTTAATTAGTATTTTTTATATTTTGTCGATGGGTTTTCAAAAACATAAACATAGGCTTTTTAATGCATTTTTTTTTACACAAGTGATACAAAAAATTATGGTAGGTACTCGATTAAGTAGGACTATTTGCAGTCATCTCTCGGACTATTTATAGGGTCTGGGTGCTTCTATGTATAATATGTATGTATTTACAAACAAAAAGTATATAAGTAGTATATCAGTCATCTAGTACCCATAACACAAGCTCTGCTTACTTTGGGGCTAGATGATGCTGTGTGAAAAGTCCAGCGTTATTTATTTATTTATTATTTATTTATTTCAAAGATTAAAAGAAGAAAAACACATCCAACGGTCTAGGTACCATAATTATTGTGTGCTTGGAGTAAGACCAGGTACTTACCTAGCCTACCAAAGGGTACCTAGCTACCTACCTATCTACATAATGTACGTACCTAGATCTTAGGTCCATGTCTTGTAGGTTAATGTGAACGAGGGAAAAAAATTAGAAATTATTTTAATTTTACTGTCACGGCGCGGGGCGGCGGCCATTGTAATGTAGATAGGTCTAAACCATAGACCAGTGAAATCTTTAAATCCGTGGTCTAAACTAATCGATGTCCGGTGTGTGGCAAGGCAATCTCTCAACCTTTTCCTAGAAGCTGTTAGCCATTAATACATTTAATAGGTAGGTATCTAACTTCATAGCTAAATGGCTATTATCTTCTTGGCACATCGCACTGTTTCCGTTTTATAACAGGGTTGGAAATGAACCTAATGTTTCTGATAAACATAATAATAATTAATAACACGTTTTAAATGTTAGGGCATATAAAAATAACGCGATATCAAGAAGATTATATACACCCCTATTATAATAAAAAAAATTAAACATGCTCTCGGTGTCTCTTAGTTAAATAAAAAAAATCTGACCATGCCATTATCATTTTCTGCATCTTCTGCAACCGTCCTTAAATTTATTTTGCTAGTCATAAAATAGCAATGTATTTTGTGTCGGAAACAAAACGGATAACCGGAAACTGATATTTTTTCATAGGGCGGTGTAGTAGGTACGAAAAATAACACGCATAGTTAAGTAGGTAACACGTTGGGCGTTTGGCTCGGTTTGCCTAGGTTTGCCAACATCTAAACATAGCAGAATAATTTGAGTATTTTGAGTAGGTAATATGATTTATTGACCTAGGCCTTACCTGCCCTTTTTATCCGGGCCCTTTTAATAAAAATAATCACCAGTTGGCGATAGAATTGAACGAGAGACAGCTGCTGCGTTTTATTGCGCCAGCCAATGACATGACAGCCGGTACTCGACAGATGGCTGCGAAAGCTGCGCCAGCGCAGGTACACGCGGAGTTTCGAGAACACCGAACCGAATATAATCGCGGTACGTGGAACTCGCTGGGCTCTGTCGCGCTCCAATGCAAATTGATCATAGAACTCAATGGAATTGAGAGACACCTGGGCCGTATTCCCGTTCTTATTTTCGTTCGTTTGATGAATATCCGAATGTTTCTTTCTACGATTTTTTACTTTAAGGGCCAATTTTTCGATTTGGAATATTTTGGTCCTAGGTTAGGACCGTGTTTTTTTAACGTTAATCTAATCGACTATCGACTAAATACAATGTAGGTATTCTAGCTCTTAATGATTTGTGCTCGTAGTAAGAAGCATCCGCATATTCATCAAACGAACGCGAATATTCCCCCTGCGCGTAGTTTCATAAATGTAGGTAGGTGCTATACATACATAGGTACTTTATACTACATTATATTACTTTGCATTCTACTATTTTTTCGTCCCGTCCATGCTACTATTGTTGCTACCACAGAACTAGATATAGTTCTGTGGTTGCTACTTTACTTTGAGTAGGTAGGTATTTCGATTGGGTTGCCACGCTTATATTTTTGAATTTGCCACGATTTTTCAGGGTCTACTTTCATTTGTCAGACTCTATCCAGTAAATACTCAAAGCTACTAGAGAATAAAAAAGATCATTTATGTAGGTACCATAATATAGGATAAAAGGTGCCATGCTAAATCTATGGTAGGTAGGTACCTACAAAAATAAAAATAAATAAATAGAGTGCTCGCAAGATAAGTCTGCGCGCGGCCGAAATCAGAAATAATCGTTTATAGTTTTCGTCGTGTCAACTTTATTAATTTACTTTATAATAATACTCAGGATGCCATCGGAAATAAGTTAGTAAGAACATGAATTAAACCTAGCCAGAATAGGTACTTCAATTATTTATTTATTTATTTATTTATTTAAACATAAAAGAAAAGGGCTTTGTCGCTGAGCGACTATACCGCCCAATCGGTAACATCTTAGGTCAGTCTTCTTTCTTCATCTTCTCTATCACTACACTTCTTGGTTTCTTCTGGTTTTACTTCACTCCCCGGCTTCTTCTTCTCTTTATTCCTTCTTCCTCTTCATCTTTTTATTAATGGCAACTGACTGTAAACTGTATTAACAGTATATTCTGCAAATGTCAAGTATCTTCACCTCTCAAATATGTATTATGTCACGTCAATTTGGTTTTGAAAAAACATGGCGACTTGTTATTTCAAAACTCCCAACGAAAATCTTTCGTCAAATGAGAAATTTACTTGAATACTCCCCCATTCCATTTACCAAATCTCCTGTTACGTAATCCAAGGCTTCATTAGTAAAATGCCACCGAAATTACATAATAAAACCTAGTAAAACACGAGAAAACTAAATAAAATAGCAGAGCCACTAGTTCCTTCAAAAATGGCGAAAGAAGTCCAAAGTTACTTCAATTATATTATTAGTCGCGCGCAGACTTATCTTGCGAGCACGCACTACCTATAAACTGCAACATGGGTTTTGGTTTTGTGTTTTGTCTATGGCTGGCTTAAAAAGAAAAATAGATTACCATAGGGATGAGACATGCTATGATTTATTTATTTATTTATTTATTTATCTAAACATAAAAGAAAAGGGCTTTGTCGCTGAGCGACTATACCGCCCAATCGGTAACATCTTAGGTCAGTCTTCTTCATCTTCTCTATCACTTCACTTCTTGGTTTCTTCTGGTTTTACTTCACTCCCCGGCTTCTTCTTCTCTTTATTCCTGTATTTTTGTTACGGTAACGAGGTTGGGTTGGTATAATAACATTACAGCCATTGGTTACAGCTTCATTACAGCCTTTTTACTGTAATCCACTCGAATTTCATACAAAATAATTATTTAATAGCTAAGTTAGTACACAAAACATGCGTTGGATATTTTCCCTAATTATAGGTAGGTACGTACCTTCTTACAAAGAAAAGATATTCCAAATTGCTGTTTTTATAGTAACGTTATCAAGAAACAATTAGGACCGCCAAGCTGAATTCAAAGAAGATAATAAATAGTTACCTAGTTAATTATTATTATAGCCCAGTGAATGAATTCTTGGAAGCTATCGAGCAGCCGGTCGAGTCGGGTTTCATATCGCAGCAAGTAGTTAGGCATAGGCATCACAAATTCATAATCATTATCCCCACTATTCTAGTCTTCTCACTTTTGATGATTCTACTTACATGGCTGGCTTAGCGTTCAATTCAAACATATGCGAAGATACCTACTCTTACAATTATTTGGTTTACCTAGTTATATTCAATTGGTTTGGCTCTAGCAACGCGCCCCGTAGTGACGTGACGGCGCGCGTTCGTCGTCATTGCGATTATCTTTTCGTAAAAATCAACCAACCACACTCCTGCCTCTGGGCCACATTGGGGCCACACACACAACCCGCATGCTATCCCTTACCCGCTCTATCTATCTATGTCCTCTCTCTCACAACTTTGTTCAATCGTCGTCGTTGATTTCGCTGAAACTCACTGTTTGCCATGCTCAGTGCGCTCAACCGCTCAACTCATTCTGAGTTCATTCGTGAAACGTCGGCGTCATCGTCCGAACCTATGGTCCGAACACGATACACGATTACGAGCCGCGTCTAGAAATTATTCTAGCAATCCCTATTCTACAATCGTTTGTCAATGTCAAATTTGACTGCACAAAAAAAAAATTGACTGACAGGAAGACTGACAGCCAGCAGGCAGACTGACCAAGACTGACTGACTGACTTCATTCAGTCAGTCGCTTGTTGTCGTGCATCGTAAACGGTTGTGTGCACAGAACACTATTGGTTGTGTGTGTGTTTGTCTCGGATTATTTTCAGAACAACGTGAAAGTAAAATATGTATTCGAATAAATAATGCAAAACTTTGCTAAAAGTTAACTGAAGTGTCGTGAGAACAGTTTGGTATATCGTGCTTTAAATTGTGGCCTCTTGGAATAAAGTGAATGGATCAGTTCATCGTATTACAGACAGCGCGTATATTGAAAGGCAGGAGAAGCCAATTCATTCTTTGAAAATGACTCTAGCGGCAAGGATGCCAACTCAAAGTAAGATTAAATCATTTGGGAAAGTTCTTAGAGGTTATGTCCGGTATTTGGGATGATCTCAATATCTTGATTTCAAAACATATTTGGTGAACTTATAACGTCATGCCCACTTTCGAGGCTCGGCGTCACTCTTCTTGTAGGTTAGGTTTTTTTTACTATTTAAATGACTTTCTTTAACCTCTGTGAAATTAATATATATTTTTAAATAAGTACATTTTATCCACGCTAAACAATAAAAAATTATGTAGGTAGTCAACTGAAATATCTAAGTACTTAAATAAATGAGCTCTAGTTTCTTATCAGCAATTATGTTCATTCACCTTTCCCGATACTACTTATCAATGAGTGCTGATACTGACAAATTTACATTGAATTCTGATAATGATTTACTAGAATCATTTTATCTGGGCTAGAACCGACTGTGCTATCTCTAAAACATTGTTACTGAACAACTAATACATATAAGAATAATACAAGATTACTTAGTATTACTTAGTTGATTAGTACTACAATAATTTACTCACAATACTAACATATTATAATGTTTGTGCCAGTTATATCTTTACAAGATATCAAACTAGCATTACAAAAAGATGTGCGAGAATGTCTATTGCACCTTGGGAACACAGTCATGACCTGGTTTTAACTTTACTCATATCATGTCATGTTCTAAGGGCAAGGGATGATGGGGTAAAATGCATAATTGTATGTAAGAATTAAATGTTCTGAATGACCTGGTTTTAACTTTACTCATATCATGTCATGTTCTAAGGGCAAGGGATGATGGGGTAAAATGCATAATTGTATGTAAGAATTAAATGTTCTGAAGCTTCAAAAATACAGGGTGTAATGTAAGTGCCAAATCCAAAAGGATTTTCCGAAAAAATCATTATATCCGGAAAAAACAGCGTTTGAAGATTAGTGTTTGCGTATGTACCGGGCGCGTTTTTATACGTAGATTGCTGGATTTTGAGTTTTAATCGTTTTTTCTTTTGTAAATGCAATAATTAGGTAGGTATGGTCTTATTATGTTGTACTAGTAGTAAATAACTATAAAATAAAATAAAATGACGTAGATAAGTATAAAAAATTTTAGCGTTTTTTTTTCGCTAACTATGTTCAGAATCATGGTCTGATTGAAACCCCTCAGTTTTCGGTAGCAGTCTTTTTACACCCTGTATAAAATTGACAGTTTAATCGCCCTTTGTTTAAACGTTAGATTGTAATTGATTGGAACACGCAGCGTAGAAACAAAATATACGATTTTTTTTTCTGGATTTATTCAGTTGTATAACTTTAAAAAACTGTTCTTACTTAAAGTTAAACATCTTATTTACCTTCAATAAATGGTCTTCATCTTTATCTTCCCTGTTGAGTTTTATAAAGCTTTTTAATAAAAGTAAAAATAAGATGTGTTCTTTATCTTTTTTTTTTTTTTTTTTTCCCCTTTTTATATCTGCAATCGGCTGTATAGCCATAATCAGATCTTTTCATTGGAGTCGTTGTTTTAAGGCGCCCTTCCATTGAGTGGCACCACACTGGCCATTAGTCAAGTCAGCTTCGCATGTCCAGGTTTAGCACCTGCCATCTCTTTAGGCGATTTACGCTTTCTCCGCTATTTAGGAGATTGTGGGCTAGTGTGTTTGTGTGTGATCTGAGTCTTTCTTTGTACTTTATGGCATATTTACAGACTTCTTCTTTGACGGTTGGCATTTCCAGTTATTCGTGTATTTCGGTGTTTCTTACAAACCAGTGTTCTTTAACTAAGCAATATGATATTTCATAAAGCTGTGGGCCAGCCAGTAATGATACATGTTGGTTGTGTGCGTCTCCCGTTCCGTACTCACACATTTATTCAAAATTAAAATGAAACAATAGTTTTATACAACTGTGAAATGAAAACAAATAAAATACCTACTTAAGCTAAATAATAAATTATCAAAATTAGTCTATGCATCGGCTACACTCCCCTGTTAAAGAATTTTTATTTCTCATAAGAACTACAGAATGTTCACTTAAAATGAGATACAGAGATATGATAAGTACTTAATTTAGTTTAGGTAGGTAACTATATACTTAACTTACCTAACTAAGAAGCATATGTTAAAATTTATAATTAGCTAGCTGAGCTCCCGCGGTGTGACCCGCGGTACCTCGGGATTTTTTCGGGATAAAAGGTAGCCTATGTCCTTCTCTGGGATATAACCTTTAACAATGCCAAATTTCAGCTTAATCTGTTTAGCGGTTTGGGCGTGAAAGTAACAAACAAACAGACAGACAGATTTACTTTCACATTTATAATATTTTTAATATATATCATATTAATATATATATATTTATTTATATATTAATATGATATATTTATTTATATCTGTTATTATGAATAATAACAGATTTATCCTAATAACAAAAAGTAATCTGTTCACAATTACAATTTCTAAGAAGTACAAACATTTATGTTTGTTTTTTGTACTCACTGACATTGAAATTCCTGCAAGTCGGCTAATTAATTTAATGCAATGTTTTTGTTATAATATGACTGACAAGTCACACAGTTCCATCTGGCACTTTTCCCAGTTTTTCGGTCACAGTACAAAAGTTTTAGTAATTATTGAGCATATTTTAAATCCTTCATTATTGTTAAAAATAGATCAGTTTTAGACTAAAACTAAAATCTGTAAAATAATAGATTACAACTATGCTGTTTCATTTAGTTGGACTGTAACAGTGTTCAAATGAGTTAGTGGTCCATTCTGATGGTGTTTTAAGGTCTATTATAGGCCTCCATCATTGCATGACAACCTTACAGCTAAGCAATTGAACAATAAACATGCCAATGAGCCACGGAAGTGCTCAGTTGTATTGCCCATAGCAGTCACCTAAGTTGACCCTGATCCCTGATCGATCAAGAGATTATGCTCGTTACATAAGAGCATTTCCTGGAAGCGCTCGTGGTTTAGCTACATTGAAATGGTCCGAAAGTGGATGGGTGAACGCCAGTGTCATTTTCATCTGAGCGCTTTCGTGCTTCGGAGGGACTGTTAAATTGTTAGTCTTGGTTACTAAAGTCGTTATGCCCTGACGGAGGCCTTAAGGCGGCCTAAAAATTCCGTCAGCTGAGTTGGCCACTGACTACGAACTTACTCTATGAGCTTTCTGTAAACTAAACTCCCTTCTCTTCTACAGATGCATGCGTGGAAGTGGGGGTGCCTTTGGGCAGTTGGACGTCAAGCGTGGCTTGCTGTCCAAACTGCCGGCATGAGCTCCGGGTGTCCCTTACATCTGCGGGCAAGTGCCACGCGCCACACACGCCGCCCTTCACGATACAGCCGTACTTGCCTCACTACACCACACCCTCGGTTCCACTCAATCCTGCTTATAATGACGAGTTGAGACGACTGGCGGATACATTGAAGGCTTTACGGCTATCTGGCTGGTACTATGGAGGATTGGATTGGCAGGTTTGTGCCTTTTTATATCTTTTTAATGATGTAACACTTATGCCGCGTTGACGCCATCAGAGTTTACTCTGACAGAGTGGAATCTGATGGCTACTAGGACGCTACTCTGATCGTGGCAACTCCACTCAGAGTGCACTCTGATGGCGGCGGCTAATCAGAGCGTCCTAATAGGCATCAGAGTCCACTCGGTTTCTCGAACGTAAATCATCTACAAAGTTATTGGTCAAATCTGTTATTCGACCAATGCGGACCAGTTTGTCAATTTGAAAAGCGTTCGATAAAACGGCTGTTAATAATATAAAATAAAATAAATAAATTATATAAATAAATAGGGAAGTTCCTGTTTCGTTTCGTACTTTCATATCCTTTAGGATGCAATTATATTGCACTTTAATTCAATCCTGACATCCTGGCTTTTAGTTTAAATGTTTGCAAATACCTACTATTCCTAGAGAGTTGTCGGCCTCTTTAATCAGCTTTAAGTGACGTACCAAGAAACGAGATCTTCAATGCTGAATCTTCTTAGAATCATGTAATTACAAGAACAAATTATAATGCCGACAATCTTCCTTCCTTTGATGAGCCATTGCAATATTTCCTAGAAACAGTACTGTAGTGTTGCTAGCTTAATTTGAACAATGACTGACATCATTCGAATTATAAAAACATCTATTGCGTAAACTATTTTTATAGAGTTTCCCATACAATAATTTGTAGTTCAACCGCTTAATATGTTTCCTCATGGTTACTACGCAACGAGAATTCTCGGTATTTCCATCTGTGATGGGATTCGGTTTCGCTATGAACATTGAATTAATCGGTCATCAACATAAGTTCTATCGAACTTTTCCTTATTCAAAAGAATTTAGAAATCTTAATTCTTAATTCTTTATTGTAAAAATAGACACACAGGATAATAACATAAAAAAGGACATGTACAAAGGCGAGCTTAACCCTACAAAGAGTTTTCTTCCAGCAAACCTTGAAATCTAAAATTTGGGTAGAGTTTAGGTAAAATTCGTAACAAATTAGGAGTTTTTGCTTCTAATTAGTTAGATTGAACAGAGATACGATAGCGTACAGTACTACTACTTAGGCCTTTACATCTTTAATAGATGATTTATACAGCGTCAGGAGGCAACCTATGCCTACACTTAACGGGACGCTGTAGTGCCCAAGTCCATTATAAATAACAGGGTCTGGTAAAAGGTTGATTTTGGTTTCACCTTTGTGAATAGCTAAATCAATGTCATTCAGTTGTGTGGGCCGTGGTTTGGTTACGTAGGTGACAGTGTTGCTATTATTCCCGAGCCAAAACATAATTTACCAATATCACTCACTACTACTCAACTTCTTTTGATGAATCTCACTTTTAAATGATGTTGTGTGAAATGTCCAGCCTATCTTGTTGGATCGAAGTTCCTTTTCGGAAGGTATCGGATGGGAGCTAGACGAAAGTGTTCGATTTTTGCGTCACGACACATGTACCTATGTCAATTCGTCACAGTGCGAAGTGCGCAGTCGCAAAACAGTCTATAGATTGTTACATTGTTAGTCCGTACTAACAATGTAAGAGCGTTTATATGATTATTATGACAATAATTTATTTGACAAATGCCAAATATCAGAGTTGAAACTTCGTTCCAACCGAGCGTTCCACGACACTCACGTTTTTTTTATTTATTTGGGGATCGTGTGATAAACTGTGATCCTGTTTAGTTTATATGTTGTTATTCTTGTCCAGGCTGGTCAAGCGATCCTCAAGGATGCGAGTGTCGGTGCCTTCATCATCAGAGACAGTGGCGACAGGAACTTCATATTCTCGTTATCGGTACAAACGGAGCGGGGACCCACTTCTGTACGACTGCATTACGAGCAGGGTTTCTTTAGGTAAGAATTAAATTAGCATCTAGCTATTTCAGCTTCTAGCTATTTCTATTATTATTACTTACTAGCTATTTTAGCATCTAGCTATTTCAGCTCCCGCGTTCCGATCGTAAGGTCGTGGGTTCAATCCCGGTCGTGCACCAATGAGTTTTCTGCCGAAAATTTTACGCGAGGAAACAGGCATGTCGTAGAACCTAAAAAGTTCGAAAACATGTGTCAAGTGCACGAAAGGAGCCTCTTCGAGGCGCACTTATAATCCTTTTACCACACTGGTTCGAAAGAACTGGTCGATAAGAAGAAGAAGTGTAACTGTATGTATAGGCCTGTTGGGTAGTTATAGAAATCCGCTTCGACAATCCCCTGGCGTGACCTGCGTCAGGGATTCATTGTTATCGATGGAATCTAAAAAACATCAACATAAATACAAAAAATATTTCAGTTACTGCAATGACTAAACAATGCCGGGAATTAGACTCATTCAGCGTAAAAGCCAAGCAAAACAATTGTCCGACAAGAGGATAAAGGAACTGTTGCGAGAATTACCTTGTATTTCCCTCGACTTTGAGAAAAGTAAAAAGCATTAGGGCGCTTTGCATAATGTGATAACGAGAGAGACAAGAAAAAAAAAATAACTGCGATAACAGTTAATCTAAGTATGATAATGAAAATGAAATCGGATTGCAGAGTTATTTTCATAATATTACTGGCTGATCTAGTAGGCAGTCTGTGTTTTTTGAATGAAACATTAGAAAATAACCAATTATATCTACAAACCATTTTGTTAGGGTCATCTGTAACCTATAACAATATACAAGAATTATCGAAATCAATAATCGTAGAGTAGAGAACTTGCAAACACCCACTCCGAAACTTCATACATAAAGTCATAAGCAGGTTCAATTCAAAGTGATCTACATATAAAAGGCTCATTTTATCATTGTAAGTGGTCTGGGATGCTGACTTCATTTAGCCTGGTAATTTTATTTCATCATCATCATCATCATGATGTCAGCCATCTAGTGTCCACTGCTGACTATAGGCCTCCCCCATCGATTTCCACAGCGATCGATCTTGTGCAGCCTGCACCCAACGGCTCCCAGCAACCTTTACCAGATCGTCTTTCCATCTAGTGGGGGCCGTCCTCTACTGCGGTTTCCAATTTTATTTATATAAATGAAATTCGGGCAACACAAATAGACATTATTATATTCTATTTGTGTTGCCCGTACGCCCACATTTCTTGGAGAAATGATATTGTGTCCACATTTCTCGTTACTGATATCGCCCCCGCGTCACGTATGACGTGATTCACGCCACTTGGAATGTTATTTGTGGAGTTTGAGGCAAAACATACGAAAGATTACGCAGTTTTTTTTAATTATATTGGTCAACGTTTAACCACACTCTGCCTATTGTAAGTAAGTTCGTATGAGATAACTCTGGTAACGAAGTTTTAAGCATAGAGTTTCGAGTGGGTAGATTATTCATTTTTCTTAGAAAATAATAGAATTTGTACATTAGGTATTATATTACTATGTTACATTCTCATTTCGTCATCTGTGGGGATTCCTACCTCTAGTAACATCAATTGTTGTTCGAGTTGATTCGAAAACATGTTATTGGTTCGAATCAATTGATTGAATGAAGACTGTAGACTGTCGAATTGATTTATTTATAGAACAATGAGACCAATTACTATGAAACCAACAAAGGTTCAATTGAACGGTGCCCTATTCGACTTTCTTTATATTGTTTGCTTCAAATTAAAAAAAACATTTCTTTTGTTGAATAATCTAATTTGTAAGTATTTTCTTAGGTCAAAGGGAATTGTAATGTGGGATCAAAAGTGAATATTATTGGTATAGAAGGAACAGGAGAATCTTTGCTCTTAAGACAAAATGATTCTAGGATCCTTAAAATCTCTATTATAAAAATAAATCCCTATATCCCTTGGTCACGCCATCACGCGTGAACGGCTGGACCGATTTCACAATTTTTTTTTGTTGTGTTTGTTATTGTCAGAAGAAGGTTCTTATGACAGAAAAAAATAAAAAATTGCGCGGAAAAAATGAATCCCTATATCCCTTGGTCACGCCATCACGCATGAACGGCTGGACCGAATAATGCGCAGACGAAGTCGCGCGGGTCAGTTAGTAATCTCATAAAAATTTTGTTTACAATCTTCAAGTTTCACAATCTTACAACATGTTTTAACGTCTCATTTCCTCTATTCCAGGTTAGACTGTGACGTGCCCCTAGCAAAGTACATACCTCGCTTCCGTTGCGTGGTAGAACTGGTCCAGTACTACACAAGGATCGGAGCGAGGAATTCGGCTGGCACCGTGTGGGTAGACCGTGAGGGATGCCCCCACTCGCCTGTTCTCCTCAAACACCCCATGAGGAAAAGCCCTCCAACCCTCATGCAGTCAGCCCGACTGGCTATCCACAAGGCCCTGGATTCGAACCCGCTAACGCCGAAGCTGTGGTGCGCGCCAAAACATCGACTTCTTCCACTCCCCCCCGCCCTTATAGAGTATTTAGGGGAATACCCTTATTCGATCTAATTTTGTAGTGCCCTGAAATTCGCATTTAATATGGCTGCTCTGTGCTGTTTGGCGTTGTTAGTGCGTAGAAATGGTTTCTCTGCAGAAAATTGGAAATAGTAGCAAAAAACAATGATAAAATCGCCGATTCGATACTGTAATATCTTGATCCAAACAATGTTTACATTCAAAGTGTTCGCTGCTCATTAGATTAATTAATTGGCTCTCTGTATCAATCAACTGTAAGCAAAAAAACAAAAACAACAGTTTTAATCCTTTATAATGTCATGTAAGATTTTGAACCTAGGAATATTCCAACTTGCAACGTCTACAGCCAACTTCAGGGCGGATTCGTTTGTAGCTATTTTCCGGTTGCATTATTATTGTACAAATAGATAGTATATCTAGAACAGGGCCGGCTCCTAAATAATTCTAATTTATAAATAGATAATCTGTATTATTTGTAAGTATTTGAATATGGGACTCAACTACGGTGTTTAGTGAAATGTTTAACGCAGATATAATTTGTTTAAGCCGATTCTGTATGTATATAGATGTTTTGAATAACGCAAGACTGATTCCTTGAACGTTTATATTTATTTGTCTTCTGTCTGTTTGCTTGTGTAGATTACATTATAATAATTCATAGACAAATGTACATTCATTTGCGAAAACGCTCAAGAGTTGGAAATGGTCAACCAAAATTTGGTTGACCATCTGTCTTCACAGATTTAAATTCATTCACTATATCGTTTTCGTTTATGCGCGTGCAGTTTCTGCTGATATTAATAAAACTGTTCACTAATGCCCAAACTTGTCCATTGACTTAAGAAAATCATCACACTAATCATAGAACTATTTAATTTATTCTCGGCTAAGATTAAGTCTTAAACTATGTTTTCCCTTGTTCCTATTCGTTTGGTCTGTTGGAATATGAGCTGAACTTTCTGGCACCTCTTCTTCAACGGTCTTAAATTAAGTGCCATTGAGACTTGAATTTAATTCAATTTTTTGATGATTATTTGAGGCTGAGCATGTAAATACTTATTTATTTCGTTTAATTAATGGTTTTGCAAATTGTCAACAATGTAGGCCTCATGATGTTTATTATTGGTGTAAAATTATAGAAAAGTATAGTGGACTAAATGTTTGATAATGCACTGAAATAATATCTAAACGAGCCCTAAGTAAGTTTAGTCAATGGGTGCCCTGAAGAAAATTTCGGCTAGTGATTTCACTAATGTAGGTTATCATGTATGTATGTACCTTGAATAATCTCAAATAGAATAAATTAGCTTGTCGATTTTAGTATTTAAATATTTATATAAAATTGTGTCTGACCTTTTATCAGCCTCAAAATAAGTTTATGTTATTAGACAATTTCCTGTTTAGTTGTATCTCCAACAATTATTTGAAGCAAATGTTATTTTTGTACCATTTTGTAAGCACCATTTTAAATTAATAAGAGTGACATAATATAAATCGTTTAAACGTTTGTAGACAAATGTATGAAAAGAACTGCAATTAATTTATATACAGAAACAAAATATACATTCTGCCTTTACATTTGTATTTTATTGGACTATCAATCATACCTTTTGTGGTTACTGCTCAACTACTACCACAGAAAAATCATAAGTAGGTACCCACCTAGGTAGGTACAAGATAAAGGCTACTCATTTTAATAAATGCCCTCTATCTAGGATAGGAATAATAAGTACTTAGGTGCCTACTCACTTAGGCCACATATGCATACATAGCGACCTAGGTCGCATAGCAAAGGAAATAATGGAAAGCTGTATAGATCATATATATAGGATCAAAAAGGTACCATGCTAAATCTATGGTATAGACAGACTGGAGTTTCCACAGAACTAGATATAGTTCTGTGGGATGAAGCTTAATTTATTTATTTATTTATCTAAACATAAAAGAAAAGGGCTTTGTCGCTGAGCGACTATACCGCCCAATCGGTAACTGAAAGAATAGAATGTAGATGTAGATGAAGCTTAATGAAATCTTCTTCTTTTTATCAATGGCGACTAACTGTATTAACCGTATAATTCTGCCAATGTCAAGTATTAAATATGTATTCATGTCATGTCAAGTCAAACTATGCTGAAACAAGCATGAAACTGAAAACATTACTGATTGACGTTGGACTTCTTTCGCCATTTTTCAAGGAGCTCTGTTATTTTATTTAGTTTTCTCGTGTTTTACTAGGTTTTATTATGTAATTTCGGTGGCAAGTGTAGTGAAACCAGAAGAAACCAAGAAGTGAAGTGAGAGCGAAGAAGAAGAAGATTTACTGATTGCGACAAAGCCCTTTTCTTTAATTTCTTTGTAAAAAAAAAAGTTGTTGACATTGAAATTCACACCTTAAATTTGATTGAAATTGACAGCTGATTGACATGACATTTGTATAATTTCTGTCTCTTTTCCCTGAATTTATTGATTTTTGCGCGTTAAAAATACAAACGTACAAACAAAACCAATGCTTTAGTACAAAACCCAATAGTTACAGATCTCGTATACAATGTAAGAGAAAATCAAACATATATCACCCTACAATGTCGACCAACGGAACCGGTGGGATCTACGCACCGCTCAAGCAAATACTCTCCGATTCTGAATCCGAAGATGATAAACTAGAAAATGCTACTATCAAAGCCTCCGATAGCTGCAACAATCTGGACTACAACAGCGGCCTGCAGTCATCTAAAAACTACAGTATTAGCGATATGGACGAATTCAATACCAATATGAACACAGTCGAAAGTACAATGGACAATGTTAGCTTCCTACAGTCGGATATGTCTAATAAAATGACTTTCCCTCGCCGCTGCGCCTTCATAGCCTCAATCCTTATGTGTGTGTTTACTGTTGTGATATTCCTCTGGGGGATACCTTGTTCGGAAGTAGGCAGTTGCGCCATCGGAGAGTGGCAAGATAAGACTACCAGTTGGGAACTACCGTACGATGAAATCGAGCTGTCTGGGGCTGTCCAAGTCGTAGAAGGAGCCATACCTAATACAAAAAATCTGATATTCATTTATCGCGGCAACCATATGAAGCTGGAAGAGAAGGCTAACGAAAATGTGAATGGTGTTTTGCTTATTGTTGGTAACTCGGGGAAAGTTGGCTGGTACACCAGGGAAAGTAGGATACCCACGGAGATAAATTGCCATCTCATTGATGTGAACAAGGATAAGCTCAAAGACTGTATTGTGTCAGGCTCAGAAGGGCTGCTTGCAGCATTGAACCCTTTGTCTGGAACATATTATTGGTACATTCATAAACAAGGGAAGATATTCAGTAATATTGCAGCCATAGATTTCCCAATCATTATGAAGGATATGGATAAAGACAGGGTCAATGACCTCCTCACTGTTGCAACAGTGCTACCAAGCGCTAACCACAATTCTCTCATCATAATTTCAGGATTAACAGGAAACATAATTGGAGAGCCAATGGCAGTTGAAGACTGTTTATCAGTAAAACTCCTTACTGAATCTGAAATGATAACTTACATTTGCAAGAATGGTACTTCAGAAGCTGTGCGTCAGATAACATACCCTATGCTGTACAGAAAACTGTTGAAATTGGATCGAACAGTCAACCACACTCAGTCTTCAGTGCCGGTGTCAAAACGTATCAACCAGAGCCTTAAAAAGAACATTGGTAATACCAGAGAACTCTTTACTAATGGTCCAGGAAAACTGATAGTAGAGAATTCGGGAGAATGTCCCAATTCCTGCAGAGTCAATCTAAAGCTTATACTGGATAGGAATGGCACAACAAATGTCAGTTGGGAGTATGCAGCTAATCACGTCTATGCTATGAGACCTAGCACATTTTCCTTTGCCAACTCTATCAGAGGATTTGTACTGAAATTATGACAGTGGAACAGTGCACATCTTGCAGCCAAGGGTGCACAAAAAGTCAATGAAGTTAGATACAACAATGTACAAAACCAGAGCCCGAAGAATACTTACGATATATTTTACTACCGGCCTTCAATCAACATAGCTTCAATATCATCTTTTATCAAATACCCAGAGTTCACAGCTCATGACATATCAGAGAGAATTGTTTTGGTGTCTTTCGATAGACTTCAGACACACAATGTGAATGTGAGCCAGACTGATATTGTTCAGATTTGTGCCAGAGGACCAGTTGATACCCATGCACCTTTGCCATTGTGCCAACCTGACTTAGAATACCAAGAAAAGTCACTCATGATAGCAGATTTGGATGGTGATCAGTCCCATGAGTTGATTTCATACTACAGCACATTCATACCACCTGAATCATACACACCAAAGAAATCTAATCCTTATGATAATTGGCGATTGACTTCAATAGTGAGAGTTATTCGTTTGGAATCAGAATTGCCAAAATTGTTTGTTTCTGATAGTTAAGATTCTCTAAGATTATCAAACCAGTTTATTTTACCATCCCACATTAGGTCCTAAATAGACAGTATTTTTAGCTTACTATGTGACTCTTGGCTAATTTAGCAGCTAGAAATAAATAAGCTAGAATCTAGCCTATACCATACCCACCTATACCAAAGGCTATTTAGGATGAAATAAGTTTAACTATACATTTCAATAACCACTTAACAAGAGAGATGGTAAAAGGAATCTTTGTCATATTATCTTTTAATTCTACAGCCATAAATCTTCAGAATTGTTGTTAAATAACTTGTATAAACCTTGATTGTAATTATTCAAGTCTCAAAATTTAGCTTGCTGTATTTAGCTTAGGCCAGTGATAGGGTAGTCTAGTCATTATTATTATTATTGAAGTATTAGCATGCATGTACAAATTAAATCTTTGCCTGGAGTGTTCAATGAAATTTATCAAGTTAGATTCTGAACTGAATTTTTGAATTCTGAACTGAGTTTTTTGAGAGCCTATAAAAGTTACTAACTTGTGTTGTAAAATTAATGTTTTTCTATTATTATTTTTTTGAAAATGCATGCAACCCCTCAATTTTTGAAGTTCTGAAACTTTTGAAATAGCATTGAAATAGGCACGTTTAATGTTGTTTAATTTGTTCTACTATGTTGTTAGCGATCACGTTAGAACTTTATATTTTGTAAAATGGTAAGAGGAAGTGCCTTAGCGACGAGGGGTAAGCTTTGAATGTATTTTCTGTGTGTTGGATCATCTTGATCACAATTTGTGTATAATAATCATGTAATATCTATTTAGAAAATGCTGAATATCATAAAATAAAAACTATATGTATTTTATTTCTTATTACGCTTAGCTAAAAACTTGAAGTAATGTTTTATCTAAAAATAACAGTCACTTTAAGGTGTTTATCAGAGGTGCACATCAGAAACGAACCCGCTACACATCCTCGCACCGCTCTCGTATTCAGCACTGAAAAAAAATACACACGTAGTATATTTGTTCAAGTTTTCACTCCTGTCGGCACTCCCGGAGTGGGCCTGTTTTTTTTAATAGGTATACCTAATATAAGCGTTGTGTAGGTACCATTATACCACGTTAGCCCGAGTCTATAAATATTTAAGATGGATCACCTAAAAGAAAGCCTGGTCCAAAACCGTGTTTGTAGCCCTGATTCTTCACGGTATTGGTCGCGCGAAGGAGTAAAATCACCTAGTTTTAAGACGTTTCAGTGATCTCAGCGATCCTACTGAATGCTTTTTGACTTTGCTCGTGTAGGTGGTACAAGCAGCATCGTCTGTCTTCGTGTGAACGCGAGGGCAGTGCAGTGGAGCAGGTTAGTGTGTCCTCGCTTCCCTAATTGTTTTGTTTTCCATGTGGGTTATTTTTATACTGGTTACGCACAATCGTTATTTAGCTCTCTGAAGTAGCTCCACAGAACCCATTTTTGATGACGCCTAAAATCGTGCTATCTCGCTTACTCTACCAATCCTGCGCAATCGTCTAATGCACCTAACTTCAGAGAGCTAAAGATCCGTTGTGCGGATAATACCTCCTAAATGATCAATGGACGACACAATGAAAACTCATTTGACAGATTTGATTTATTTATTTAGTAGTACAACTTTGTCATAAAATCTCAATAACCAACTTCTTAGCGTGTCACCAGTTCTTTCGTACTAGTGTGGTGAAAGGATTTTAAGTGCGGCTCAAAGAGGGTCCTTTCGTGCACTATCCAACTGAAAGCGTACCTTTTGTAAGCTAGTAATCTAGTAGTAACTTAATTACTTAACTAACAGTCAATTAAAAAAATTGATAAAATTATTAAAATTATTATGTACCCTTAATATTAATGTAAAGGAGTTTTAGGATATTCCTGTTTTAAGAGTCGAGTCTGTTTTTTGGGGCAATAAAAAAAAAAGTAATTATTTTTTATAAAACTTGCTTGAAGTCGTCTAAATGCAAGGATACCTATTAAAACCAATTAGTTGGAATCGATAACAGTAGAGCTTTTTCATCTAAATAAAATATTAAATACACTTTAAAATGCTGGATAGCGGATAACGATCGGTAGAGATCGGTCGATGAATCACGATCGATCGACCTATTATAAATGTAACGTTGCCATTACAATTAACACCAAAGACCAAAAGCCAATGAATGATTTTAACATGAGTACAGAAGTACAGTCAGCAACGAAAGTCGATTATCATAGCCAACATTTTGTCAATTTCTGAAGATTAGGGCAGAAAATAGTTTATTTTTTTCATAGAAATCTAAAATGAGTAGCGTTTCAAAGTCATGTTATCGTTGCTGGCAGTACACATATAAAAACATCTATGATAATGTTATAGACTGTCTAATTAATAAAACATGTAAAAGCTTACTGACTCTAACAATGGTATAAACTTTATAACCTTGACGACCTCAGTGGCGCAGCGGGCGAAGGTCTGCCTGCGACGCAGAAGGTTGCGGGTTCAATCCCCGCCGCGGGACAAATGTTTGTATGACCTACAGGTATTTGTCTCGGGTCTGGGTGTTTCTATGTATAATATGTATGTATTTACAAACGAAAAGTATATAAGTAGTATATCAGTTATCTGGTTCCCATAGTACAAGCTTTGCTTATTTTGGGGCTAGATGATGCTGTGTGAAAATGTCCAGCATTATTATTATTATTATTAATCTAAAAAGGTCACAGCTCATTAGAGCGGCACACAACCAGCACCGCCTTACTTCGTGCGGTTTAAACTAAAAGTAAGGTGACATTCAAATATAATGTCACTTTATTTTGTCCTAATTAGAGTACATTTCTGTTTTCCGGTTGTGTTTCCGGGTATGACGGTTTTAAATTAAACACCATACCGATTTATATTAGCTATTGGAATATGAATTTTATGAGGTATCAAGGAACATTTTGGACTTAAAAATACTTAACAACAAACAATCCAAACGCATAGAATTTGAAACGTTAGTATTGTAGAATTTGAGTATACCTATTTAATAATATTGTACTGAGGTATATTTGAGGCATTTAATATTACATATTACGTACTGTTCAAACGTTATATCGCATGTTCAAGGAACGACTAGTTTTTGCGCGGCGACGTCATCGATTTCTGCATACTCGACTAGTTCGACTAGACCTTGTGCCGCTAGTTGTTCGGCCACGTTCTGTTTGTCTTCGCATGTAAACAGTTCGATTATTATCTCGTCGTAGTCGCGGCCACTGAAACAATAATAAACCTGGTAAGTATCTAGCGCTAAATATACTAGCGAGCAAAGCAAGCCTCATTTATATTTAAATAATGCTGGACATTTTCACACAGCATCATCTAGCCCCAAACTAAGCAACGCTTGTACTATGGGAACCAGATAACTAATATACTACCTATATACTTTTTGTTTGTAAATACATACATATTATACATAGAAACACCCAGACCCGAGACAAATCTGTATGTCATACAAACATTTGTCCCGCGGCGGGGATCGAACCCGCAACCTTCTGCGTCGCAGGCGAACCTTCGCCCACTGCGCCACAGAGGTCGGCTTGGCGAATCACACATCCTCAAACCATGGTCTTTGGACATATGGGTTGCATCACGATGTTTTCCTTCACCGTTGAGCACGTGGACGTATGCACATACAACGCATTGGTGCACACCCGGATTTGAACCCGCGACTTTCAGTTCATAAGTCGAATGGGTCTCCACTGGGCTGCCACGGCTCTCTCATTTACGATGGTTCTTCCCCTGGTTCTTCACGGTATTGGTCGCGAAGGAAGGAGTAGAATCACCTACTTTTAAGACGTTTCAAAGTGATCCCAGCGGTCCTACTGAATAAATCCTGAATTCTCCTGAAGATCAAATCAAATCAAATCAAATAGTTTATTTTCCAAAAGAAGGATACAGGTTACAATACGATATTCAGTGGACCCCGCACTAGGGCTAGCCTGTATTGCGGGCGTCCGACGAGCCAAGTTAACAATAGGTTACATTTTAATAATTGGAGAACATGAAAATAAACTTAATAAATTTACACTTTTTAAAAACTAAGTATAATCTGCTGACTTAACAATATTTTATAAGGATCTATATATTTTAGAAGTTTAAGTTAAGTTTAAGATGGACATAGGACTTGGAACGTCATCGTTGGATGACATTGGAGTGATGATGATAATATTGGATTCAAATCTTAGGATGTGGGATGTAGTACGTTAGAAATAGATTATTCTTGAGGACCATGTGAAAGTGTAGACCTTACAATATGGGAGTTGCGACTAATGACGTCTTACGCTATACACACATTTTTAGACCTCAGCATAGCGATTCATACTTCAGCGGAACGCATCCGCTATGGAATCGTTTCGCTGTTCAACCGAACGCAACCAAAAAATCGCAGTACAGGAAACGTCACTTTAGGACGAATTCTACTTTCTATATTCTAAATTCAAGGCATGTGTAGTTTCATGCATGACATATGTCTTAGCTACTTGTGGCTCTAGTTAGTATAAGCTACTCTAGTTAGTATCCGCTACTCTAGTTGGTATCAGCTACTCTAGTTAGTATCAGCTACTCTAGTTAGTATCAGCTACTCTAGTTAGTATCCGCTACTCTAGTTGGTATCAGCTGTTCTAGTTAGTATAAGCTACTCTAGTTAGTATCCGCTACTCTAGTTGGTATCAGCTGCTCTAGTTAGTATCAGCTACTCTAGTTAGTATCAGCTACTCTAGTTAGTATCAGCTACTCTAGTTAGTATCAGCTACTCTAGTTAGTATAAGCTACTCTAGTTAGTATCAGCTACTCTAGTTAGTATCAGCTACTCTAGTTAGTATCAGCTACTCTAGTTAGTATCCGCTACTCTAGTTGGTATCAGCTGCTCTAGTTAGTATCAGCTACTCTAGTTAGTATAAGCTACTCTAGTTGGTATCAGCTGCTCTAGTTAGTATCAGCTACTCTAGTTAGTATCAGCTACTCTAGTTAGTATCAGCTACTCTAGTTAGTATCAGCTACTCACATGACGTGCGCCTCGAGCTGTTGATCCTGCGTGAGCTGGGCGAGACTGCGTTTTGCGCGCGCCCAATGCGCCGAGTTGGCGGTGCAGCCGCGAACTCCCGCTAACGCGCATTGTATGGCTTGTATCGGTAACGCGCAGAGTCGCGGTTCTAACTGACGGAGCAAGTTCTCTTTCACCCAAAGGACGGTGCCGTAGTCTACGTACATCACCTGTAAATTACGTTAAGTTGGGGCTATTTTTAATTGATGATTAGATGATAAAGCCGAACGTCCACCGCCAGCTAAAATAATAAGGAACTAAGCTCACTGAACTAAGCTAAGCTAAACTAGGAAATAATTGTTCGTCCACCGAAAAATAAGCTATAACTACGTTAGTGATGATCAGTTTGTGCTGGAGTGTCGAGTTAATCAGACGTGATGGATGAACAAGAGAGGAGTTATGACGAGAGTTCAGAGGAGGATTACATTCGCCATAGGAAAAGAAGATTGATTATTGCTTATTACACAAAGAAAAAACGCAAACATAGATATTGGATAAGCAAGCACATTCAACATTGGAAAACAAGCGGAGAATTTAACACTCTCTATAATGAAGTAGACGATGAAAATTTTAAGTTGTACTATCGTGTATCCAGAGAACAGTTTAATGAGTTATTAACAATGATTGCCAAGGATATCACTAAGATTGATACTAATTATCGAAAAGCTGTGTCACCAGAAGAAAGATTAGCTATTTGTTTGAGGTAAGTGCATCAACATTAAAAATAAAACAGTTTAAGTAACATAATGAGGTATATTCATCGAAACGTAGGTTGTACACAAAAAATATTTTAATTATGTTAAATTAAAGGCTACAATGACTACAATGGGTCAAGGGAATGTGGAGTAGATTGAGCAGACGATGTCGAGTACCCATAGTTGTACTGACTTTCATATAAGTAAGTCTCATACTTCTCTTCCGCTTCCATTATTATATTAAAGACTTTCTTTTTAACGTCTCTTTGCAACCAATCAGGAATTTGACTGCTGTTTCGCTCATACTTTCAAAAAAAAGTTTTATAGGATGTTTTCTTGTGTCTTTTTCAACTCTCTCTTTCTCCTTTTGCTCACGACGACGCTTTTCATAATCATTATCAATTTCTTACAGTAAATCAGTTAAAGATTCATCGTTAGTCTTTCTCTTTCTTTGTCTTTGTTCAGAGGGTAAGCTGTCGCGAGATGTAGATGGTATGGATTCAGTGTTAGAAACATATTCAGAATCCTCCAGCGTCGCGGTATTTTGATCTCCCATTGTCGTAGTAGTCGTATCCTGACTTTCATTTGCGTTACCAGCTTCGACTGAAGTGTTTGTAGTATTATTCTGGGTTACATTTATATTACCACTCCTTGTGCGGTTTTTCATATAAGGCAATAAAAATTCAAGTAGACTGGCATATTTCCAAACGTTTATTAACGGTGCAGCTTGGCCACTTGTAAAGCTTTTCATTCTTTTTAATGATTCTCGATGCCCATCTCGTAATTTTTTCCATTCATTTTTAGCCGTTTTAACTGGAACAATAATAAAAATATCATCTTTTGCAGGTTTTTGGCAACAGGGGACTCCTACAAAACAATTGGTTATAATTATAGAGTAGGCGACAGAACTGTTTCTAGAATAGTAGAAAACGTCTGCCACGCAATTTGGAATAATTTGCAACAAATGTATATGAGTGTGCCAATAGAAACAGAATGGAAAGAAATTGCCGAAAATTTTATGAATAAATGGCAATTCCCACATTGCCTTGGCGCAGTCGACGGCAAACACATCTCAATAAAATGCCCACCTAATGCAGGTTCCCAATTTTTTAATTACAAACATTTTCATTCCATAGTATTACTCGCAGTTGTTGATGCGAACAAGAAGTTTATAATTATAGATGTTGGCTCCATGGGCAGATTTAGCGATGGTGGTATTTTTGCTGACAGTGAATTTGGACAAAAGTTAAAAAATAACCAACTAAATTTGCCTAGTGATCAGCCTTTACTAGAAGGTGGTACTCCAATACCTTACGTATTTATAGGAGACCAGGCATTTCCCTTACAAAAACATTTTATGAGACCATACCCACAAAGTGCATGTCGTGATAGTAGAGAAAAAAGGCACTTTAATTACCGTCTCAGCAGAGCACGAAATGTGGTAGAAAATGCATTTGGTATATTATCAATGCGATTTCGAGTATTTCGTCGGCCTTTGGAGTGCAAATTAGAATCAGTTGATACGATTACAAAAGCTACTTGTGTGCTACACAATTATCTTATAACCAAGCAAACAATCTTAGCTTTTGATGTCACGAGTGCTGTAGATGACCAACTTCAATCGGTGGGACATTTATACGATAACTTACGAGCAACTAGGGAAGCATTCCGTGTCAGAGAATCATTCTGTAATTATTTTAACAATGACAATATAAATTAAACTTACCATCTTTTATTTCCGGGTTTTTCATTTCATCCACAATAGTTTTCCATATACCATCTTTTTTATTTGCATCACGGTAATCTTTTGCCTCCGGGTTATACAATATAGGATATTGCTTGACGTATTCAATAAACACCTCCATGCTGCAAATACGCTGTTTCACTGCCTGCGCACGATCACACACTACAAAACAACACTAGCGAAAGGCGCCAGAGGGGTAACGCAAGGGGGTGAGAGAGGCTTAGCTTAGTTCGCGTAGCTTCGTATCGGCCTACACAAATAAGTTAGTTTGACTTATTTGGGATATTTTAGTTAGCTTAGTTGGCATAGTTTGCGGTGGACGCACATGTATGAAAAACTGGCTCAACTATGCGAGCTAAACTAAACTAACTTATTTTAGCTGGCGGTGGACGTTCGGCTTAAGAGAGATGAGCTACCTTTTCTTTTGTAATTAGAATAAAGTAAATGAAAATGAGGAGGCCTATACTCAGCAGTGGGTGGATGTAGGCTGATTAGACAGATAGAAAGGATTTTTATGGGTCGACAACAGAAACAACTGAATATCGGCATATATTAGTCAACTTAAAAAAGGACATCCACACTAATATTATAAATATGAAAGTAAGTCTGTCTGTCTGTTTGTTACCTACATTAAGCTGAAATTTGGCATGGATAAAGACTATAACACAGGAACTTCCCCAGCTACTTTTTTATTGTAAATAATCATAAGGGGGCGCGAAAATAAGGATTGCAAGTTTGTATAGGAAACAAAGTTAAGCAACGTTGGACGCGGTCATAAAGATGATGGGTGACCGCCTGAGCCACTTTTTGCCCTCCAGATTATTTTATTTTATTTAGATTATATTTTATGATAAATGATTTTAAAATTAATGATAAAATTAATGTAACACGTATATTCCCACTAATCAATACATCCGAAGTAAAGATTTTTTGATATTAATATTCTTTTTCCTTGGCTTTGGTTAGAACGCCATTTATATCGCCGAGGTCAAAACTGCTTTTTACTGTTTTTTAAATCTCCTAGGTGGCGTTTCTACTGTAGTCCGCTACAGTCGAGATACGATCATTTTGAGTATTTTTATAGGTTTTCAAGTACCTACTTATGTTATTTTGTTGACGAAGTCGCGGGTACCAGATAGTTTATTATAAAAACAATGGTGGTCTTAATCGCCACGATTTCCCGTCAAGACTATATTTTTTCTTAATGTTAAAGAACGAAGATGTTTTATATTATACAGGGTGTAAAAAGACGTCTACCGAAGCTGAAAGGGGTGGGTACAGCATCCCAAAATACAGCCAAATCCAAAAGGATATTCCAAAAAAATCATTATATCCGAAGAAAACCACCCTCGCACAGCTGTTCGAGCGTATGTACTGGGTGCGTTTTTATCTGTAGATTGCTGGATTTTGAGTTTTAATTGTTTTTATCTTTTATAAATGAAATAATAAGGTAGGTATGGGCTTATTATGTTGTATTAGTAGCAAAAAACTAGAAAATAAAATAAAATGACGTAGCTAAGCCAAAAAATTTTTTGCGTTTTATTTTTCGCTAAATATGTTCAGAATCATGGTCTGATTGCAATCCCTCAGTTTTCGGTAGCAGTCTTTTTACACCCTGTATGTTTGGCTGTGTTTGCAGCTCCGTTTGCGCTCAAGTGTAGACCAATTTTGAAAAGTCTTCCAAATTTTTTAAAGAGTGATCACACATAAATCTTATCATTAAAATAATCTTACCTCAACGCTCTGATCAAGCCGTGTAAAGGTGAGTACTTTGGCGCGGTACCAACAGTTATCGGGCGGGTAAAGAGCCGCCACGATCTCCCCGAGTGCTGGGGCGATCTGAAATCAAACTCTCATCATCATCATCATCATCCGCAGCCTTTTTCATCCCACTGCTGGGCATAGGCCTCTCTTCGCTTAATCAAACTCTAGTTAAAGATAAATATAGGGTCTTTCATTTTAAACTAACTTAACTCAGGAATTGGGTTCAATAAATAAATAAAAAAATATTTATGTAATGATTTTTTTTGTTCTGTTATGAAAAAAAAAATCAATAAAGACTATCCATTCAATTGATGTTGATTGTTGCTTCTTGTATAACTTAGTCCATTCGTGATGTAGCTGCGCTGTGATCGGTAGAACGTCTGTTCTCCTTGAAAATCATTATGCAACATTTCAAAAAAAATCAATAAATGATACATTTTTAAGTGAAAACTTAAATCGGCTTAGGAATTAATTTGATACGGTCAAACGTCTATTTACAACTCAAAAATGAAACCTTGTCAGTTTGTGTAGTTTAAAATGAAAGACCCTGTATATCATAAAAGAACGGGAATACGGCCCCAGCTCGTAAATGAGTTGATTGGCGTTGGATGGTTTAGTGTAAACATGATGATGATGTAAGTAGGCTTCCCGTTAAGTCTAGGCATAGGTTACATCCCTGCATGAACCAGTGTTCTTCTTAACGTATAACCTTTGAATCAGTGTGGTGAAAGGATTTTAAGTGCGCCTCAAAGAGGCTCCTTTCGTGCAATTGACACATGTTTTCGAACTTTGTAGGTTCTACGACATGCCGGTTTCCTCACGATGTTTTCCTTCACCGTTTAAGAGTACTGGCATAGTGCATGTGCACTATTTCGGCTGAAAAACTCATTAGTGCACGATCGGGATTGAACCCACGACCTTAAAATTGGAGGGCCACTACCACTAGACCACCAGTGCTCTCATGAATCAGTAAAGATGTAAAAAGACAAAGTGATTACCGTCAATGGTTTGTAGGCTTGTACGGTCGCCATACTGTTCATATCACGGGTCAAACTTGTAATCGTCGTTGGAGGAAACACGCGGCCAAACTCAGGAATCTCATCAAGTTCTGCAGAAAAAAAAAACCATTCGTGAGTTCATTATTACAGTAAATATGTATGAAGTCTGGTTAAGTGGTATATGTATGGCAAATATGTATCAGGACGTCTCTGATTAACTTTGCTTTGTGCACTTTTCGCACAACTTTGCGCACTCTGCGAACCACTTTGCGCAAAATTTTGGTGCGCAATACGCTGTGACGATTTGACCTATGTATGTCATGACGGTAAAATCTAACGCTTTTTTTCTTCTAGCCTCGTCCTCGATACTGCCCGAAAAGGAACTTCGTTTCATTTACCGAATATTTGTAGATACAAACATTTTTCCACGTTAATCGAACCCACAAACTGGCAAACCTTCACTGCAGAGGTTGCCAATGTTCTTTTATACATCAACAAAGCAGTACAAACCTTCCTCATCCTTCACGATCTGTACAAAGATCCTGTCGAAGTGGCAGACCGCGGTCACAACAACTTTGATCCATGAGCCAACGGGCGGTAGTATCGCCGGCGCACATTTAGCCATCACCTCCACTTTATCTCTAGTCCAGCCATCTGTAACATCGAAGTATTTATAGAACACTAGCTGGTACCCGCGACTTCGTCAGCAAAATAACATACTTGAGAAATAGAACTGAAAACTGCAAGAATCTTCTGAAACTTTAAAAAATGCAATGGCGCCATCGGTTTTAACTGGAACTTCCAACTCTCCATACAAACTTTCAACCCTTATTTCACGCCCTTCATCATTATTTTTGAAAAAAAATGTAGCCTGTGTCCGTCCCTGGGACATAATCTTTATCCATGTCATATTTCAGCATCATCTGTTCAGTGGTTTAGGCGTGAAAAGGTAACAAACAGACAGACAGACAGAGACATTTTACTACATAATAGATGGTGCCACAGGAAAAATTAGATCGCGCTATCGTTGCGTTTTGGGGAACGTAACATATAAACTCGCTAATCCTCTACTTTTCAGCTTTATAATATTAGTATGGACAGTATGGACTAGTGGACCCGGGCGCGACTTCGTCAGCGCATTGTTTCGTCGTACAAACTTTAGAGATAGAAAATTAGAAATGAAATGAAATTTATTGCTGAAAACGTGGTCAGATCAGATATTGTCATAATATTTCTTAAAATAATAATGTTCAACACATTTCGCTTAAGGTCAGCATGCAATAATAATATTTAATTTAACAATATTAACAGTCATACATAAATTATGTAGTATCAATAATTAATTAATATCACATACAAATCGTCAGTGAATAGAGTAAAAGAAATTTAAAAGAATTCTAAAATATAACTAACATGTTCCAATCCAACCCATGAAAACACTGAATTCATTTTTGGATTTGCTGTCTTTGATAAATATAAATAAGTACCCATCTAAGGGGTTGGGTAGTTTTGAAAAAATAATAAATACGTGTTTCGCTATTTGATAACAAACTTATTTAAGCATCACAACCCCACAAATAGTCTTTTAATTTAAGTAATAAAAATTGTTCAAAGGATAGTAGAACGAAATGACATCGCCATTTTGAAAAGTCAAAGTTTTTAGTTGTCATGGCAACCTTAGAGCAGTGCTCTTTGTGTCAAACAGAGTACTGCTAAAGTTTTTATGCAATATTCCCGTTGTCCTTCAGTTTGTCGCTTTCAGCGATAAGGCCGCCCATTGTACTAATTTTGAACTTGTTTTATTTATGTGTTGTTTTATTATTAATTGGTGTACAATAAAGTGTTCATTCATTCATTCCTTTTACATATTTTTTGGTTTTCAGGAACGTTTTTCGGAATAAGAAGTAGCATATATGCTATTCTGGAGTTATACCTTTCACCTTACCAAATTTCATTGTAAACTGTTTCGTCGTTTGAGCCTGATCCTTACACAAACATACAAACATCCAAACATCTAAACAAACTCACAAATTTTCAGCTTTATTATATGAGTGGGATTTACCCGGATGATGCAAGATATGTTTCTTGGTGCAACGTGGACCTTTGAAGCACCACTTATCAGCCCCCCCCTTGTAATGCTTGCAGATGTCTGCTTCGTCACGATTGTGGTAGCCCTGCAACACAAATATTAGACTGTTATTTACTAGCTGTGTTCGCGACTTTGTTCTTGGCTCAATCCCGATCCCGCGGGAATCTCGGGATAAGATTAGCCAATTTTTTTTAAAAAGATTCTTAGTGTTTTAGTATCGTGTAAATTATAAATAACTATTATGCACTTGAGAAAACACAGTTATTTTGAAATCACAGACAAGACAAATCAATTTTATTTTGTAATGTATTACCTATTGATTTCATAATGCATCCCAAACCTGGTACCCATGCTGTATTTGCAATCACGACACGACCGACCCGTGGTGAAGGTTCCGTTAAATCCCGCTATTTATGGGACGAATTTTAATTTTACTTAACCAATTTTTTGTGTTTTCTCTGTATAATATTATTAGTGTAGAATCTACACTGTAGGTATATTACTGAGAAATTAAGAGTATTATCAAAATTTTCGATTCCGACGGGATTCGAACCCGCAACGATCAGACAGCCCTCCTAAAGCCGGAGTGCTTTACCATGCGGCCACGGAACCCTTGACGTCACAATCGAAATCTTTAATAGCTATCTTTAATCTACATGTTTTCATGTCTCATGCTCATTGTCCTTCGGACAATCAGAATCAAATGACAAAGAGATGTCGCTTTAGCTAAATCTATTGTTAAACCACACTTAGGTATTTCATTGAGAAATGAAAAGTCTTATTATGTACAGTTCGCCCAACGGATCTAGGCATTCGTCAAGTTAGCCGTTTGTCTGCGCAGGGGCCCTACTATGAGCTCTTATAGCGATCCAGTTTGGGTCCTAAATTGAACTGCTTCGCTATAACGTACCATGACGTATGGTAATAAAAGTTACTAATAAGTAATAAAAACTAGACTTGTCGTAAAAACTGAATCGTTTTGCAATATACTACTCAAATAATACAAGTAAAACAATTTTCTGCTTAAAACGTCACGTTGTCACGGTGCGAAAGTTTTGCGATTCTGATTAGGAACTTAAACTGGATAGCACCCAAACTTATTAATAGGTCATGGTACGGCACCTGAACACAATTTTGTATGAAAAAGCGCAGACAAACGGCTAACTTCACGAATGCCTAGATCCGTTGGGCGAACTGTACATTACGTACAGTGACAGCAACAACAGGGTCTTCATACTCAGGACACTGAGTGATATCAAGATTGGCGAGTGTCTGTTCCTCATCGCTTTCAGGCGGGCCGTGGTTCAATCGCAGCTCTGGTTGCTCCTGGCCGCCTTCAGACGGTCTGTCAACTGTAAGTTCGTATGAGATAAGGATGATTCACGTTACACCGTGACGTGACCGGGCCGGGCCCCGGCCGGGACACGGTCAAACATATCTAATTCTCTAGTATACTTTTTGTATAAAGTGATTCATGCTTGCAAGTAAAGGCACGGCCCGCCCACGGTGGCGGGCCGTGCCTTTACTTATTTAATATTAGTACTTTGGTTGTACTGAAAAAAATACACGTGATTTTGGGGTAAGTTTAAAACCTCACCACATACCACCAGAGGTCCTACTGAATAAATGCTTTTTGACTACGACTGAGCTTAATCGGTCTTATATACAAGACAACGTCAATATACATACAGTTCGCCCAACGGATCTAGGCATTCGTGAAGTTAGCCGTTTGCACAGAACACAATTTTGTGTGAAAAATCGTCACTGCGCAGACAAACGGCTAACTTCACGAAGGCCTAGATCCGTTGGGCGACCTGTACATAATGGCGTCGATCCTGATGTTCACTGACTAAAGTTAACTAAACTAAAATGCTTCACTCTTAATTTCGTATACGATAAAGTCCAAAATAGAATGACTATTACAGTGACATTCCTAAAATGACTAAATAAATTTTAGTCAAAATTAAGTATTTGTAGGTAGAATTAGTCAAGATCATTTTGCTTGCTGTGTAAAACAATTGCTACAGAAGCTCAAAGACGCCATTTTGAATATAATTTTAGTAATGTCACTATTAAAGACATGCCGTTTTCGTCTTTATTGAGAACAAAATAAGAACTTTCAAGTTTTAGTTTAATTAAGTTTAGTCTGTGAACAACAGAATTGACACCAATGTAATCTCAAACTCATTCGAATTACTTACTCATAAATGCTAATCCATGAGCTACCATTAGCTGGTTAAGAGTGCTGTTTGAAGGCGGGACCTTGACAAACACGCCGAGCGACTCCGATGAACTGAAACACATTATTTCAGTAAGCATTTTCTTTTTTCCTATTTTGTGGCTGCATATTAGTTAAATGATTATGGGTTAATAAATAAGTTTTTGTTCAAAATCGGAGAGCTGATTCTAATGAGCCTAATTTATTTATTTGTGGTAATTAATTAATTTATTAAAAATAACTAGAACAACAAACAACCAATTACACTAATTATAAGTAATGTTAAAAATTTTAATATTATAAATTAACAGCTTTTAGACACACTATTTACAATATATAAAGATTTAAAATGTCAGAAGACTATTACATTGAGAAAATGAAGTCTTAGCTAAATTTTCGATTCCGACGGGATTCGAATGTTTGATAAGACTTTTCATTTTCTCAATGAAATACCTAAGTGTGGTTTACACTATAAAAATTACAATTATGACTATTAAATTACCTATATAAAAAAATTACAATACTATGAAAAAGAAAAATAAATTAATTACAAAATGATAATGAAATCGAAATAGTCTAGTAAACTGTAAATTAAGTAAGCATTATACAATATTACTTTTAATCATAATTTGTCATCATTCGTCAAGTTCACAAAACCTCAAACATGCTGACATGAGTGCCTTCCATCCGTCCGCAAATAAATCGCAGTGAGGGTTGGCGGCCAGCAGCATGCTGAGGTCGGTGACAATGTTAGCAAGCGATGACTGGGCATGGGCAGTGCGATATGCTGGCTCCCAGAGATCGAGCAGACGGTGCCGTCTACTCCTGAGGTACCTGTCCCGGACATAATAGTTGTAACAACAGCCAGCGTAGCTAGGTAGCCAAGGGCCCTGGTGCAAAATAAACCGGGGCCCTAACTGAACGGTTTAATCAAGTCAAAACATGCAGGGTGTGGCAAAATGTAAACGTATTTGAAAACTTACGATTTGATTCGTCATTTTCTGGGTAACTATTTCAATCTAACAATGCAGTTGTTTTTATTTTCAAAATAATAATACCTATAGTTTCCTAAGAACAAAACCTTCCGGACTCTCGGGGCTCAGAGTCCGAGGGCCCGTTGAGCTTGGGGGCCCCGGTGCACTACACCGCATAGCCCTTCAGTAGCTACGCCACTGACAACAGCAGCCTTATTGTCTAACTTGTAATCGATTCCCAGTTGTAGTACCAATAGACCACAATACGAAAATGACAATTGAAGTCCAGGCAAGGTTTCAAATGTCAAAAGTCAATGTCAATTGCCAGTTACAACAATATTGATTATTTTTAAAACCGTTATTAGCTGATCATTATGCTAGTCTAGTTTCAAGTGAGTTTAATATAACCCAAGTTTAGTTTAGTATAAAATGAAAGACCTATAAAATGATAGGTACCTGAGAATGGCTATTTTTACCTTCATGCAGATACCATATGCAAGAGCTGGTTTCGAGCTTGCTTCGGACGAGTGCACCAAAAAGGATTCTGATCACATATGCTTTGAAAGTTACGAGCATTCCTAAGCAAGAAACCTAGCTTGCTATAAGACTCTTTAGCTATACCGATGGACATTGAACGTTAGCCCTTGATCGAATGTGACCCCAAGATCCTTGATCACAGTTACTCTAGTGATTTGAGTACCATTAATCGCGTAGTCATAAGATATCGGGTGCCACATTCGACCAAAGGTCAGCACGGTGCATTTGGATGGGTTAAATTCCATTTTATTATAAACGCTCCACTTCTTCTTCTTATCGTGTCACCAGTCCCACCAGTGTGGTGAAACGCTCTACTGAAAGACCGCGTCAATGTCCAGCTGCAAATCCAGACAGTCGGATTCTGATTTTATGGCTGAGTACAGCTTTAGATAATCCGCATACAAAAGACACTTCGCGAATGTAATTGTTTGTTGTCCTTAATAAATAAAAAATAAAACACAGGAGCTGTTCAATGAAACGCCTCAGTTGAGTTTCATTGAACAGCTCCTGACTCCGTCAGTTCAGCTCGCTCTTACCATATTACTGCATTGTCACGAATGCATAAGTGTGACAAAATTCAGCTCAATTAGACTCCGTTTACTTTTATTCACACAACAGAACAGCTCTTGACTCCATCATCAGATCAGCTCTCATTCATTGTCACCTAGCGCCATTGGTGTGCCAAAATTCAGCTCAATTAGCAAACATTGCCCTGTTTACTTTTATTCAGTGAGTATCATTGAACCGCTCTTGACTCCATCATCAGATCAGCTCTCTTTCATTGTCACCTAACGCCAGAGGTGTGCCGAAATTCAGCTCATTTTGACAATAAGTGGTTCAAATTGTGATGTGATGATAGTTTTATTTGGTAAACTTATTTGTAAGATCATTGCAAGTATTATGAATGACTCACTTGTCGTCGACACAGATAATGACCTGAGCACCGGTGTACTTCTTCATAAATTCGTCCTGACGTCTTATCAGGTCTCTGTTGTTCAAATGTTCGCCAAAGTCTAACTGAAAGGGTAACTCTTATTAATAAATAACAACTGTACAGGAACAGAGGCAAATGTATCAAATATGTCGGAGCTATCTAGTTCATACATTTTGCTCCACCATCGTATCGGCATCGATATCGGATCGGATAATGTGAAACCGCTCTTATATCTTCAAAGCACAAAGAAAGTTTAAAAAGTTTAGAACATACCCCAGCGAGATGGCAGAGTCTAGCGAAAGGCGGTAGATCGCAGAATTCTTTGACGAGCGGTCGAACGGACTCAAGCGGCGCCACGTGTTCCTCTCCCGTGTCGATCACGTACACATTCACCGTTTTTTGTTCTCCCTGAAATAAAGTAAAATAATTGTATGACACACACCAACACACTTTTACACATAAAAGAAGTCAATTTTTAATTGAAACCTACTTGTTATTCTGTTTTATAATATTATCTCTTTTCAACCGACTTCAAAAAGGAGGAGGTTCTCAATTCGTCTGTATGTTTTTTTTTTTTTGTATCTTGTTACGCGATTGTTCCGCCATTTCTTGACCGATTTGCAAAATTCTTTCATGTTTGAAAGGGTATACTCCAGAGGTGGTCCCATATAAATTTTATTCCTGAGGGATTGATAGTTTCCCCGTAAAACTCTAAACACCTTCCCTCCTAGCCATGTCACAAATAGAAATCGAATCGACAGCTTGACGCCCTGAGTCACACCGCGTTTCGAGTCAAACATTTAAGTCGGTTTTCTTTTTAGTATAAAAACGTAATTATAGTACATTAAGTAACCACTCTTGTCTTTGTTCAATTAATTTTCTTATGTTTATTTGTCCTGTCAACTTACTGGCAAATATTTTGATCCCGGTCTCCCGCGACACAGTGCTGGGACCATTAGTAACTGTCTGATGTACCAACATTACTAAATGTTATAATTTTGTTATGGTAAAAGTATTCTACATGTTGTCACTGCAGGAAATATTAAAATAATGACAGGGATTTATACCAACATGGTATTCTACATGTATGTACAAGAGTACTATAGTGTTTTAAAACTACACACATTTTTCCCACATTCTTACCTACAAAATAGTTTCATATTAATAAGAAAACTTATCAGAAATATTTGATTCTATGAAACAACAATCAATAAAAATAGGTGTTTTAAAGTTTCAAGGTATACAAATTCGTTTGTTGGTGTGAACGTGGGGCAAGTGGTAGTGGCCAACTCTGGAAGGAGTTTGACTCTGACCCCATACTAAGGCCCTCACTAATAAACTTGACATAAAACTATGTCATTCATCATCAGTCATCAAAATTTTAGTTTATGCATGACATAACTTTATGTCAAGTTCATTTGTTCCTAAGATTCCATGTAGTGAGTAACAGAGACATACATGCTTTGTTTGCGGTGGGAGTTTTTCTGCACTAAATTGAACATAATTTCCGCACTGCTCAACTATGAGTCAGTGGCCAACTCTGGTGACGGAGTTTTTAGGCCGCCTTAAGGCCTCCGTCATGGCTTAACGACTTAATTAGCCGGGGCCGTCATGTAAAGTGCCTTCCGAAGCACGGAAGCGTTTAGATGAAAATGCCACTGGCGGTCACCCATCCACTCACTGACCGTTTAGAACGTTGCTTAACTTCGTCGATCTACTATGAACGACCACTTCACTATTAACAGTTGAGCATTGGACTCATCGTTTGAAGGGGAGCGTGGTGCATATAAAATCCATGAAGTTATCATACCTCTGGTTTTTGGAGCAACATAGCTCGGTAGTAAACGCCCTCGTCACAATACGCGCAATACGTCATTTTCTCCAGATCTGCCGCGCTCATACTAATCTTATTCTTAGTGTAGTACTCAGTCATTGCCGACATGAACCTACGAAGAAATCATACTTTTAGTTTTACGTACAACCGATCTTTGTCTGTCTGAAGTAGCTGCGCAGAACCCATTTTCGATGACGCCTAAAAGACAAAGACAGCGTTGTATAGCTGCCTCGCTCACTCGCTTAGTTTGTTGCATCGTGTTATCTCGCGTACTCGCGCGAACCTGCGCAATCGTTTAGTGCACCTAACTTCAGACAGACAAAGATCGGTTGCGTACCTATTGTACTTTCTTTTGTAATTTAACTTTTTTTGTTATCGAAGCTGTATGCGTTCGAAATGTTGGATAATAACTTACTATGTATTTTGAAGAAAATAATAAGTTGGTCTCAATCTACACTTTTTGCCACCAAGAACCTTAAGATTTTGCAAAAATTGGTAGTTTTTATAAAGTACAACTTTTTTGGGCTACCACTAACACATACAAGACCCTACAAGTAATTGTATGTGTGTGTCGTACAAGTGAATGGATTTAAATTTGAAATTGTGGCATTTCAAAGAAATTGTATGAATACAGTTCGCCCAACGGATCTAGGCATTCATGAAGTTAGCCGTTTGTCTGCGTTCACTGCGCAGACAAACGGCTAACTTCATGAATGCCTAGATCCGTTGGGCGAACTGTAGGTAGACTTACATGGCTACTTTCTGTGGATCCTCAATGATTACCCAGAATGAGTAACATGTGTTGACACTTATGATTGTAGCCTCATACTCGTGGTCTACCTGAAAAGGGATACTATTTTTAAAAGGTTGCAAAAATATTTAAAAAAATGTAAGTTAATATGAGCGAGTGACAAACTTTGGTGGCGTGTTAAGATCACCATCAAGGCTTGACGACTTTTAAGACCGAACATTGACAGCTGTCAATGTTCTCTTCGAGGCATGGAACAGCTGTTATAACTGTCACTAGTGGTCATCCAACCATTTTCTAACAAAGTTTAAAAGTATAACATCCTTTACCACATGACATTTTCAGTAAGAATATCATATTTATCGGGAAAGGAAGAGAACAAAATAAGATTTCTATGGAAAAAGCCATTCTAGCCAGTAAAATGGTAGTACAATTCTCTCACAAATGCAGTTGATCTTATGTGTGTGTAGATTTGTTTCTGTATGCGTAAGCGATACTGAGCGCTCATTCGTCAATGGAGCTGACGCTTACACACACAGAAACAACATCCATGTGCATCTACACAATTAAGACCAACCCTCTTTTGTGAAAACTGTATCTAAACAGGTTCACAAGTGTTTGGGGGTAGATGGTATTCCCCCAAAGTATGGTAAAGAGGTAGTACTCGCCTCGCTAAGGTTTGCCCAACTGGCACACTTACCTTAGGGCCTTTCGGCCGACAGTTATAGTCGGATAGTTCTATATAGGCCAAAGTGTCCAGTAAACTTCGTAAGCGCGATTTAGGATTTTCTATAGATATAGATATAGAGTTTGCGTGTTCCTAGCGCCATCTATTGGTACAGCTCCGAAGTACGTCGCTGTAATTGACATCTCTTGAGGTTCAGCTTGTAGTTCAGGCGATGGTAGATAGAGGTCGCCACAAGTGTATCCCCAAGGTGCGGTAGACATTCTCTCAGATCTTTTTATGTTACTTATTCCAGATCCTTTGAAGATGTCTAAGGGGGGTTAGTCAGAGGCATGTCCAAATACACATTTGATACATGCCCACATCTTGCAGAAGTTAGTATTCGATATGTGACAGGTATCTTGTATGTGTGTGTGTGTGTATGGTGTATCTAGTCATTCAAAATGCAAATATACCTCGAGTACAGATTGTGCTGAAGAAATGCAACACTCTTTGTGAATGATCTGCGTAGTGGGCGCTGCATACGCCGACTGGGCTGGTGGCTCTGAAACATTTCAATTTGATTGCTTGTGAACCTAGGTAAAGTAGATTGTTGGGTATCGCAGGAAGGTGGAATTGAAACGCCTTGAGTTTTACAATGATGTTAGAATGATGGATTACTCAACTTAGTGCTATCTAGCTTAAAAAAAGGAGTGGTTTGTCAAACAAATTATTGCTAGTGTTGCGCAGGCTGGTTGCGAATGGAATGGCCGATCGTCCTTTGTTCGATCGGTGACATTGGAGATATTGTGTTCTGAGGGTAGGCAGGCGTCGCGGCTAGCGGCCACTAGCGGCGGTCGACTTCTCGGAGGCCTGGACCTTGGTCTTTTTGCGTCAACATAGATAGTTGTGCTTAAAACTAAGAATCTCTAGATCCTGCTGATTTGCATACAAAGTCATTCATCATCATCAATAACCTATTAATACCCACTGCTGGGCGTAGGCCTCCTCTCGGCTCCGTGCTAGCTATCCTCATCCATTGTCGTCCAACCACGCTGACTATGTCGTCTGACCAACGGGCTGGTGGTCCGTGCCCCGTGGTCAACGTGCGTCTCTTGGCCACCATGATTAAAAAAAAGGAAAGATTTGTTTGTTTGTATTGAATAGTCTCCGAAACTACTTGACCGATTTGAAAAATTATTTAAGTATCCTACATTATTCCTGATGAACATAGGGTATATTTTATCCCGGGAAAGTCAAGTTTTCCCGAGGGACGGCGGGTCACACCGCGACGGACAGCTAGTAAAAAATAAGATTATAAATAAGAATATGTTTATTTGACACACACAACACGATTACATGAAGAAAAACATTACATAGGTTAGGTGAGTAGGTAAGCATAAAATAAGAACATTGAACATCTAGACAACAGAGTACAAAATAACAGAATAAAAATAAGTAAATTATATTAGCATATGGTCAAGTTATTAGTATTCAAATTAAATTTACTATGAGTACTCTAAACTATCAAATAATATTACGGTCGTCAAAGTAGCGTTTAAACCTTTGCAAGCCTCGGTTTAGCGTGCAAGCGAGAGAGCATGATAAGCGCCGTTACTGTTGCGCAAGAACCTAGAATAGCATATTCAAAATGTTGGTACCACGCGAGCGAAGCCGCGCGTAGTAGCTAGTCTATACTATAAACATTGTCTCTGCCTTGGTTGTTTTATTTAAATACCTAGCCCTTTACTAATAAACTTGACATAAAGTTATGTCATGCATAAACTAAAACTTTTGTATGGTTATTCATAGGTTAAGCATGACATAACATTATGTCAAGTTTATTAGTAAGGGCCTGTATGTATTTATTTACTTTTACAAAGTATTTTATGTAGTATATCAGTCATGTGGTTGCCATAACTGATAACACAAACTCTGGACCATCAATTCAGCAATAATAACTAACCTTCAATCGACAAGCTGGCCATATTACTCTGCAGACTCTGCTCAGGAGTTACATTTTCCGAGGAAGATGTTCCAGAGAATACTATCAGCTTTTCCGGGCGTGGCACGGGACTTGCCGGGGCTTGTGTGGTCACGTGCAGAGGTTCTGTTAGAGCATCCATCAGGTTGAATGGACTAAGAGATGGGGGTACGCTTCGCAAGTCCTGAACTGGGGTGCTTTCTGTGTTTTCTGTGTCGGCTGTGGAAGATTTATTTATTTCTATTTGATAAACTGAAGTGGCAAGTACCTACGTATTTTGTGGAAAGTGTACCTATTAGCTAGGTCCACAAACCACCAATCTACAGGTGTTGCGCGAATGTTTCATTGTGCTTATTGGTCATTACATGGATAGGTCATTTTGAGTTTAGGTCCAAATGCTTGTGTTAATATGCGAATTCGTCCTATAGCGAATATGTTTTTCAACAAGTGGTCATTAGGTGTCATAACCCTTATTTATTTCAAATCGTAATATCTCAGACTACCCCCCTTAGACATCTGCAAAGGATCTGGAATAAGTAACATAAAAAGATCTGAGAGAATGTCGACCGCACCTTGGGGATGGTCGTTTACGTAATATCTTGGAACACAGGGTCACATAATGACATTCAACTGAAAATTAATCAATTTATTAATAGGTTTTAATTATTCATTTGATAGAGAGATAGAACTAGTAAATGACAATGTTATTAATTTCTTAACATTTTTTACAAAGCACTGGTAATCTATAGTTCATCCATCGAGCATTGACACTTTTTGTATACAAACGAAATCAGCTGATTTTTAGGGTTATCACTACGAAATTATGCACGACCAAAAAAATTCCAATGATTTCACCATTAAATTCTATTGGATTTGCTACTTTTTTTAATCTCTACGTCAATTCTATGTAAAATCTAATTATTTCAATTTACAAATGGTCACTAAGTGGTCTAAAACAAGGATTAGATCACACACAGATTTTTTGTCTTTGTAACAGTGCCATCCCTAACGAATTTCAATTTTGACGTCATGGGTAGCAAACAATTGGATTCTTTTGAACTACGATTCTAAATCAAGGATAACACTATGACTATAAATTATTTACATCAAATATCAGTAGCACAGCCCAGAGATGCACCCAACAAAGCTCAAGACAGCAGCCTCTATAATGGGTAATAGCTTGCTAGGTTATGTACTAAGTTGTTGCATTTTAGTATGTTATATAGTATACATGTACTGTATATGTTTTATACTTAATTTATATAGTATCCTAAATACGCAAATGAAGACGCAGGCAAGAGCTAATCTAATTAATGAAAATGTTTTTCACCCCTACATCAGCTGATTGAACTGTCAGTGGGTTTGTTAGTAAACATTGCCAATGCTCGATGGATGAACTATATGAAGCTGGACGCGTCGAGCTGAGGACAGGGCGCAATGGCACGCACTAGGGGAGGCCTATGTCCAGCAGTGGACTGATATAGGCTGATGATGATGATGATGATGATGATGGTAATCTATTGGAAGCAGCTTCCCATAACATAATAATTTGTGCCATAACTAAGGTTGTGGGTTTGTAATCAGTTGTGCACCAGTTTTTCTGTTGAAAAATCTGTGTGCACTTTCTTTATAAAGTTGAAGGGAATTGCTCAAACAGAAATAGTGCATTTGGGTCATGATTTTATTATGTCCCAAGACAATGTTTGTTTTGTTTTGTAAAGAAGCATTATTGAGTTTCATTTTCTAAAAACAGACTCCTATGATTGTAATACTTATTGGCTTTGTCACAATACATTGTGGTATTTGGTTTCGCTGACTGGATGAATATTTATGTAGTTTTCGCAATAGCACTAGCAAGTAATGCTTTAATCTAATTATTTGATTGATAGGGTGTTGTAATTGTCTGGAATAGAAAAACCTAGTGTTACAATACACATTGTAACATAATATATTCTATACAAATATATAGTAGGTACCTTACCAGTTTGTGCCATAGCAAGATTGAAATCGGTGATCAGATAGATGTACTCATCGAGCTTTTGCATCAGACTGAGGAAGCGTTCCTTCAGTTCTGGTGGTTCACAGTTGAGTTGAGATGCAAAACCACTTGCCTACAAATAAATTATCAAACAATTTAATTTAATTATCTACAATTTATTTTTCAAATTATTTTTTATGGTGTGGAGAACATAAAACTTTATTCTATTCTATTCTATCCATACTAATATTATAAATCTGAAAGTAACTGTCTGTCTGTTTGTTACGTTTTCACGCCCAAACCGCTAAACAGATTAAGCTGAAATTTGGCATAGTTAATGGTTGTATCCCAGGGAAGGACATAGGCTACCTTTTATCCCGAAAAAATAAAAAAATCTTGAGGGACCGCGGGTCACACCGCGGGAGCGCAGCTAGTTATTAAATAAAATGAAAGTTTGTTAAAATATTTGTGTATGTTTGTGTTTCAATCACACCTAAACCAGTGAACCGATTTGGATGAAACTTGGAGTTGTAGATAGTGACCTGGAATAGCTTGGTTATACATGTTGGTACCACGCAAGCGCAGCCGTAGAAGTTAGTTTTAGATAAAAGTGAAATTGCTAAATGTCTTTGAATGGATAGAGGTTTTATATGGAGACGAGATAATATCAAAAAATACTTTCATCATAGACTTTTTCAAAGGATCTTGAGTGAATGTATCTGAGAGATGCAGTCTAGCCTTCGATCATATACCTACTTGGAGAATACAGACGTGATACTGTTCCTGTTTTAACGGTAATTCTCTATATTTATGTAAAGCAATACAAAATTAGCTTTGCCTACCTTCATTTTCAAATTCTTGATATCGTTGATGGCGCGGTCACATTTCTCCTCAAAAATATGTGTCCGATTTTCCAACTCATGACGTCTGTGCATGGTCAAAGTAGCGAGATCTACGTAACTCCTGAAATAATGTTTTCATTACAGTTTACAGACATAGCATAAAAGTTTTGGAACCCATGAAATCTACTTACATGGTGGCGTGGTATTGGTATTTCAATGTTGTTACGACAGTTTTGTACAAACTACAAAGGAAAGAAAGAAAAGATAAATGGGCATGCAACTTGATTGTTGCCTGCCGAGCACCAAAGAAAAAAGTTGCCGAGCACTCACTACTCAGCACTTCACAAATAGTTTGTGGCACTTCAGTGCAGCCAAAGAGATGAGTGCAGCACTGCGCAGTGCGCCCAGGCAACAACGAAAACAAAACAACGAACGAACGAAACGAAAAAGTCAGTCTCGCTCATCAGTCTCGCTCGCGGTCTCGCGGCAAGTGGTCACGTGACGTGGTGAGTGATGCGAGATGCTCTTTCATTCGGTCACTATATTTAGTTTAGTATGTTCATTTCGTACCAAAAAGGTACCATGTTAAATCTATGTTCATTTCATAGAGATATTATAGTTAATTTGAACCATAGATTTAGCATGGTAAATTTTTTGGTACAATTTGAACTATACAGGGCGTCCCACGGCTATGCCACATGGAGGGAAAGTACCTTAAATATTGTAGATGGAACATTTTACTGAAAGAAGACATTATTTTTATTTAAAAAACAATTTAAACTGCATTCACAGATATTTAAATAATTACATGGTTGAACCGGAAATCGAACCCGTTACATGAGAAAAATAGTCACCTGTAGCTTTATCATACCGATCGAAAGGCTTCATCATAAGGATTATTTTTTGCTAAATAACATAGTGTCACACATAAAAGGAAGGCCATGAATTTTAACATTTTTGTTCAGAAAAATAAATACTTAGCTGACACTGTCGTAAGCACATAGGACTGACATTATCATAAGTACGTATTACTAGTAAATGTACCCACTTGAGAAGTATAACCAGTGTGAAAGTGTCCACGAGCTACAAGCAGACTTAGACATGTTATTCGAAATATCCACCACAACAAGATCAAAAAATCGACAGGGAGCGAAATAATCAAAAGAGTTCGACTTTGTATTCAACAGGAAGGGAATCATTTTGAGCATTTGATAAATTGATAAATTTTGTATTAAAAATGTTAAAGTTCATGGCCTTCCTTTTATTTGTGACACTATGTTATTTAGCAAAAAATAATCCTTATGATGAAGCCTTTCGATCGGTATGATAAAGCTACAGGATGACTATTTTTCTCATGTAACGGGTTCGATTTCCGGTTCAACCATGTAATTATTTAAATATCTGTGAATGCAGTTTAAATTTTTTTTTAAATAAAAATAATGTCTTCTTTCAGTAAAATGTTCCATCTACAATATTTAAGGTACTTTCCCTCCATGTGGCATAGCCGTGGGACGCCCTGTATATAGGTGTACCAAAAAAGCTACCATGCTAAATCTATGATTTGAACCGTTTGTCTGAGTCATGAGGGTCTGAGTTTGAACTGTTTGAACCTCATTTGAAATAATGCTAGATTTTTATAAAATAGGTAGGTACCTAAGCTACAAACAATATGTACTAGGTACCTATTTAATTTGATGCAATGGATTAACGTTGAGTAAATTTACCGCCATCTGTATGCTGGATAACAAAAAGAGAAACTTAGGGAACAGTTAGTTGTGCTACTCGCCACTAGATGGCACTAATGTAAACGTTAAAAACGTAAAAATTAAGTTACTCTATAGAAATGCATAAATTAATTTAATCGATTAAAAACCTGAACAATAATAATAATTCCAGAACAATAGATAAATTTCTTAGGTTGATAAAATATCTGTTCATGAAAACTCTCTTACTTACCAACTTTAGCCTCGTATAAAACTTCCTTACCTACGTACATGGTACAGGTACAGTACTTACGTAGGTACCTACAGGTATAGTTATAATTTAGCTCTCAGTAGAAGACCTGCGAAAGTGAAAATGCTCCCAAAGCAGTCATGTTCATTAGCCGGCGCGAGTTACGCACTACGTTTCAATTAAAAAGGCCAACAAACTAAATAAGAGTAGTATAATAATTTACGTACAGCGCCACAAACTTATCTGAACCGGTGGCCAAAAGAGGAACTAACGAAATTTACTGTAAAATTTATATTTCTGCCAACACCAAATGCGATAACAGCGCCTCTCTCACCGGTCCAGATAAGTTTGTGGCACTGTAGGTCCGCTCTCGAACTAATTGGATTCGGAGGCTCAAGCTCGGTCAGCCAATTAGAGGGAGAGAGACAAACGCAGGGTGTGAAGCCAAATTATGAGATGGAGTTTAGGCGATGGCCGCCTACATTTTGTTTACCTTCGCCACGGATAAAATTATCTAATAGAATGTAGAATCCTCAGATAAAAAATCTAAGGTAGAATCTTATAAACTTTCGTTTCGGTTTATTTCATTTTGACGAATTTTGGTTTTAATTCCTAATGCTTCGGCATTTTTTGAATTGGAAAATATTTTTTTGAAGTTCATAAAAGTGCCTAATATGCCGAAGTTACGCGACCGAAGTTTGGCAGCTGAAAAAAATGTTTGAAATAATTTCGGCATAATTCGTTCGACGTCAGTATCTAATTCAAATCATGCCGAACTTCGGTCTCGTAACTTCGGCATATTAGGCACTTTTATGAACTTCAAAAAATTATTTTCCAATTCAAAAAGCATTTTATTCAGTGGGACTGCTGCGCTGGGATCACCAAAGTCTTAAAACTATTGTAATTCTACTCGTCCTGTTTCTTTGTGACTTGCCAAGAAGCAGGGCATCAATAATTAAGTTTTAATACTAAAAAGAAAACCGACTTCAATGTTTGACTCGAAACGCGGTGTGACTCAGGGCGTCAAGCTGTCGATTCCATTTCTATTTGTGACATGGAGGGAAGGTGTTTAGAGTTTTACGGGGAAACTATCAATCCCTCAGGAATAAAATTTATATGGGACCACCTCTGGAGTATACCCTTTCAAACATAAAAAGAATTTTTCAAATCGGTCAACAAATGGCGGAACAATCGCGTAACAACATAAAAAAAAAAAAAACATACAGACGACTTGAGAACCTCCTTCTACTTACGATTATTCATCACGACAAAGGTCAAAAAGCTAATATAAGGGACCACCTCTGGAGTATACCCTTTCAAACATAAAAAGAATTTTTCAAATCGGTCAACAAATGGCGGAACAATCGCGTAACAACATAAAAAAAAAAAAAACATACAGACGACTTGAGAACCTCCTTCTTCCTCTCCTTCTTTTTTGAAGTCGGTTGAAAATGGGTTGTCAAGTCAATTCAAAAGTAAAAAAGCATTTATTCAGTAGGACCGCTGGGATCACTTTGAAAGTTGAGTCCTATGTTTCTTAAAAACTAGGTAGGTACCTAACCATAAAATTGAGGGGTTGCTTAGAACGATATCCAGCTAAGCTCTTAAAATAGGTCTTATCGTGTAAAACCATCTCTTTTACTTAGGTTTATGTAAGATATTAATAAGTAATGCTGGACATTTTCACACAGCATCATCTAGCCCAAACTAAGCAAAACTTGTACCTACTATGGGAACCAGATAACTGATATACCTATAGTATAGGTACTACTTATATACTTTTCTAAATACATACTTAATAGAATCACCCAAACACGAGATAAATATTTGCAGATCCTAGGTAGGTACAAACATTTATCCCGCGGCGGGGATTGAACCCGCAACCTTCTACGTCCCAAGTGAGCTTTCACCCACTGCGCTACTAGAGGTTGTCATTATTAGATGCTTCGATCAATAATACTTACTAAAAATGCAGTGTGACGTACAAAGTCAAAGCAAAATTCTCTCCGCGTGACAAAAAAGTTTTATGTTTATCCGAATTACACCCTATCCTCCTAGTAATAAAGTCACAAATCCTCAATACAATATCTTTTACTTACGATTATTCATCACGACAAAGGTCAAAAAGCTAATATAATAACGGCCCTGAGCTGTTATTTACAGAGACTAAATAGTATTATTGATCTAAGATTAGATGAGTTCAGCAGCCGAAAACTAGAAAATGGCGTCGCAATAAAAAATAAATTTTGAGTGAAAATATCTTTTAGGACCATAGAGTGTCGTATATCATTCGAAAGGTGTGCGTTCACACTACGTTGACAATGACAGATAATAAAGCATCGAACCGCCATATTGCTCTAGTTTGTTTTTTTTTGTTGGTAAAATTCCCATACCAATATTGGGTTTCGACAGATCAACGGAACGTCCGCCATACCAAAGTTGGTATTTCTCCGCGTCGGAGGTATATGGGACCACCTCTGGAGTATACCTACCCTTTCAAACATAAAAAGAATTTTTCAAATCGGTCAACAAATGGCGGAACAATCGCGTAACAACATAAAAAAAAAAAAAACATACAGACGACTTGAGAACCTCCTTCTTCCTCTCCTTCTTTTTTGAAGTCGGTTGAAAATGGGTTGTCAAGTCAATTCAAAAGTAAAAAAGCATTTATTCAGTAGGACCGCTGGGATCACTTTGAAAGTTGAGTCCTATGTTTCTTAAAAACTAGGTAGGTACCTAACCATAAAATTGAGGGGTTGCTTAGAACGATATCCAGCTAAGCTCTTAAAATAGGTCTTATCGTGTAAAACCATCTCTTTTACTTAGGTTTATGTAAGATATTAATAAGTAATGCTGGACATTTTCACACAGCATCATCTAGCCCAAACTAAGCAAAACTTGTACCTACTATGGGAACCAGATAACTGATATACCTATAGTATAGGTACTACTTATATACTTTTCTAAATACATACTTAATAGAATCACCCAAACACGAGATAAATATTTGCAGATCCTAGGTAGGTACAAACATTTATCCCGCGGCGGGGATTGAACCCGCAACCTTCTACGTCCCAAGTGAGCTTTCACCCACTGCGCTACTAGAGGTTGTCATTATTAGATGCTTCGATCAATAATACTTACTAAAAATGCAGTGTGACGTACAAAGTCAAAGCAAAATTCTCTCCGCGTGACAAAAAAGTTTTATGTTTATCCGAATTACACCCTATCCTCCTAGTAATAAAGTCACAAATCCTCAATACAATATCTTTTACTTACGATTATTCATCACGACAAAGGTCAAAAAGCTAATATAATAACGGCCCTGAGCTGTTATTTACAGAGACTAAATAGTATTATTGATCTAAGATTAGATGAGTTTTGTAGTAGGTACCCTTATATGCTCCGCTCAGCAATCCCTTTAGTGCCTTCCTATCTAAGTATCTTCGTCCTTAATAATATCCGAATAGGCGCTTAAGGTATTCTAAAGTGCGTAAACAGCGCAATATCTCTTGCAAGCACCTACGAATTATCAAATAACTCAAAAGCCGTAACAGCCCGGCAATTTGAAGTCTCACGACCGCTTCAAAGGGAATTAGTGCAATTTGCCGCCATAGCGAGTAAACTAATACCTAGCCTATATCAATAAAGGGTATTAACATCTATCAGGCTAAGTATCTAAGGCCTAGTTTGAGTTCTGAGATGGTCAGGGAAAGGATTGTAAAATATCTGTTTCACAAATAGCAGTCACAAACTTTATCCTAAAAGTAGGGTGGGTGAGTAGGTACCTATAATCCAACATTAGGAATGTCATGTCAGGATTTTGAGTCGTGGTTAGCATGGTAGGTACCTACAAAACGCTTGATATAAGTTACCAAACGCTTCGGAAGCGATGAGAATGTTTTTTTTAGTTTTCTGCAATAAAATGCAGAAAACTAAAAAAAAAAATATTCGCACATTTCCGGCGCTAGTTTCTACGTGTAGAAACTAGCGCCGGAAATGAACTTCTTTCGTGGCGTGGACTTAAGTCATTCTGCTATACCGTAAGGCTTCCCTAGGGTCGGATTGACTGTCAGAATAAAATCTATCTGGAGTGCGTAAAACCGTAAAACTCAGGCTCGATACCTCAAAGTGTTATAGCATTACCTCAAGCTGAGTTAAATGCTATTTGACCGTAATAGCACCTCTAAGGGGCCGCCAGCGACTGAATGAATGATTGAAGTGAACGAATGATTATGATCATAGGGAATTTTTACATACAGCCAAAGTACAGTACGCACAACCTATCTCTGAAGTTAGGAGCACTAAACGATTGCGCAGGTTTGCGCGAGTAGGCGAGATAGGACGATGCCAAAAACTAAGCGAGTGAGCGAGACAGCTGTACTACGCTGCCTTCGTCTTTTAGGTGTCATCGAAAATGGGTTCAGCTACTTTAGAGATATAAATTGGTTGTGCGTACTGTACCTAGGTACCTCTGTTCTACTAAGTTAGCAGCAGTTTATACAGGGTGTAAAAAGACTACTCCCGAAAACTTCAAGGGGTTAAAGTACCCATCAATGTAAAAAAAAATTTCTAAGAAACCAACACTGTGAGCGCGAAAAAAAAAAACAGCTGTTTCATACATTTTAGCCCAGTAGGTTGGAAAATGGAACAGCTGTTTTTTTTTTGTGCTCACAGTGTTGGTTTCTTAGAAAAAGTTGTTCATATTGATGGGTACTTTAACCCCTTGAAGTTTTGGGGGGTAGTCTTTTTACACCCTCTATTAAAAGTAGTGTAAGATTTAACTTCCATATGTATTTTCTTACGTCTGCATGCACTGGGTTAGTCGTTTTTGATTTTCTTTCATTTAATTACCTATTGTAATTAATCTAATTGATAGGTTACCTTCCTAGATACCTAACCTAGTCAAATGATCTGACCACTAGTAGCAACCTAGCGCTTCCGTGCTTCGTTATATTGTTAACCCCGGCTAGATTAGTCGTTACTAACTTTATATATCGCCCATAGAAATACTTGTCTACCTAATCAATGCCCCCCTCACCCCCAAAGTCATTAACGTAACTGATGTGTAACATTTCTATTAAATTCATCTGCGAGGCGTGAGTTCGACTAACTATGTTTTAATTGCAGCGTCGGAATGACTTCATGTTGATAATTACAGACACTGAGCCGAAAGTGCTACGTTTGTATAGGACAGTTACTGGCTTGTAAATTACTCATAGCCAGTTGGTACAGTCAGCAACGAAAGTTGATTAACAGTTAAATTTTTTAGAACGCTTTTTGTTTTCGATTTCTAAGAAATATTAAACTTATCCTGGGAAATTATCATGGGCTGACACTTACTATTATTGTCAAAAGTTTGATCTTAAATAAAAAATAATTCTTAATATGAAGTAATATGAATCTGTTCCCGCAATACTCACGACCCCAAAATCTTAGACAAAGAAACAGACTAGCCCGACCTAACTCAACATTGCAAATGATTCATTCTGGACCATATGCAATGTGTGTAAAGATATATAATAAAATTCCTGATAGCATTAAAGATGAAAACAATAATAATCAAAAATTCAAAAATGTTTTAAAAAAATTCCTAATCGAAAACTGTTTCTACTCATTGCAGGAATTTTTAGCGGACTCCTAAAAACCTCTGGGAATGAATAAGCCATAGGTACTTTTTAGAAATTTTGTAATAGGTCACCATTGATATTAGGCATTATATAATTTGTTAAAACCTAGGAAATAAGTAAATTGTACAATAATAAAGCGCCCCTAGCAAAATATTGCTGTGCCCTAACAGGGTTTATGTTTGAAACAATGTATCCATTCACACTAACACCTCACTAACAACATAAGTGCAATAAATATTTCTATTTCTATTTCTTAATATTACGGATTACGGAAATATTCAGGTTTGCGAAACATCAAATGTTAATCGACTTGCATTGCTGACTGTACCTTCATGTGGCTAGTGCGGCCTAGGATGTAGGTTCTGTGGTGCGGCCGCGCGGCTTAGACAGCAATGGCTATCGTTAATTACGGTCTTGAATAAGAAAAGGTAGAAACGTCAGCTGTTTTATAGTTGAAAAATATTTCCGTGAGGTGAGTTGTTTCGCTTACATTTGGAAAAAAATTGAAAAAAGTTAATACGTACCTATCAAATGCCACTGGCGGTCTCCCATCCACTTAGAGACCGTTTAGAACGGACGATCTATCAAGAATTACTAAGCAGGCACGACCACGAGCGTTATAGTGAGTAGGTACTATCACCAAAATAAGGGCGAATTTTCTATGAAGCAACTAGCAGTTACCTCCACCTTGCTAGCTTTTAAACACCAATATCAGAGAAGTATTGCGAAGCTCTTTCAAAAAGTTTTTTGACCACTGACGGCGACAATAGGGCCTAACCATAAAAACAAAGGGCTTTCACAAAACTAAACAGATGTTTATGTCTCTATTGGTCAAATAACAGGACAAAAAAGGCGGGATCAGGTTGCTAACTGCTTGCAAGCGAAACAGTTAGTCGATAGTACCTACTACTAGAGATCGTAGCCTACTAGCTCGTGTAAACGCTCCCTCTGGGCGTATTGACGCCTCCAATGCACGAGTTGGAGTCATAATTAGAATAAGCCTCTGAGAGGCTCTTTTTAATTATAGGTACGTGTAATAGCGGGAAATATAACACGAAGATTAGACTGCTTAAAGGACTGTGTGAAATTACCTAGTCTAAGCGATTACATAAATGAGTTTTAATGTTTTAGTACCTACATAATTATAAGTAGTTATAGTTACCTTCATACCTAACTTGTTTTGCAGTTGAAAATATTTTTAGTTTTATATAGATAGAAAGGTACCTACCTACCTACAGTAGCAGGTACAGTCAGCATCAAAAGTTACTTTGGTTTGTGTTTCCACACAGCATCATCTAGCCCCAAAGTAAGCAGAGCTTGTGTTATGGGTAGGTACTACGAGTACATGACTGTTATACTTTTTGTGTGTAAATACATACATATTACATAGAAACACCCAGACCCGAGACAAATTTTTGTAGATCATACAAACATTAGTCCCGCCGCGGGGATCGAACCAATACAAGTCCTAGATAAAAACACAAGATAGGTACTAATTCCCAGATAATAAGCATTTTCTAATACCATCCATATGATTTCAAGAATCGTAAAATATTTTCCGGTAGCGCACAAACAATGCGCCATAAACAAAATTCAAAACCGCATCAATAACTAGACAGGCGTTAACTGCTCCAGGAAACAATAGGCATTGTGCTGCTAGAACCCACCCTCTCTTTTTAGCCTATGAGCTATGTATAGCTATCTCACTCTAATAGCATGTTAATAAAACCCTTTTTAAAGTTGCCACGCCCTTAAGTATCTAAAGGGTGATTTCCTCAAAAATGACAAAAACGTCTTCAGAACATTTCGTTGTTTAACAGTCTCTTCTAGATAGCCTGCATTGCTTACCATGACTAGGTACCTACCTCTTCTTCTTCTTCTTCTCCCTGCCCTGATCCCACTTAAGTGGGGTCGGCACAACATGTTTCTCTCTTCCATTTCCCTCTATCACCCGTCATATCAGAACTCACTCCTTTCAAAACATATCCATTCACACAGTCCATCCATCTTTTCTTAGGCCTACCGGTATATCCATCCACATTCATACTCAACACTCGTGTTATATGACTCTCATCCCTCCTCATGACATGCCCATACCACGCCAACCTTCCACTTCTCAATTTGTCAGTCACTGGCGCTACTTTCAAACTTCCCCTGATGTACTCATTCCTTATCTTATCCATTCTAGTTACTCCACACATCCATCTCAGCATTCTCATCTCTGTCGCATGCACTCTTCTTACTAGGTAACTACCCTCTTAGGTACCTACTCTCTTAGAATACCTAGTACGGTCAGCGACAGAAGTTCATGAACATTTGATGTATATGAATCTTCAATATCTTCGAAGATTGTAGGGTTTTAGATAAAACTTCAGCTTACATTGGATGTTTTGCCTTGCACCATTACTAATTATGAAAAAAATAGGCAATTTTTTTTGTAGATCCAGAGCAACGATGGCTATCTCTGTTCTTTATTATAAGAAAGTACGTGAGAGTTGTGGAACCTCCGTGGAACACTCGTTTGGAACGAAGTTTCAACTTTGACATGGAGAGTTCTTTCGCCATTTTTGAAGGAGCTTGTGGCTCTGCTATTTTATTTACTTTTCTCGTGTTTTACTAGGTTTTATTATGTAATTTCGGTGGCATTTTACTAATGAAGCCTTGGATTACGTAACAGGAGATTTGGTAAATGGAATGGGGGAGTATTCAAGTAAATTTCTCATTTGACGAAAGATTTTCGTTGGAGTTTTGAAATAACAAGTCGCCATGTTTTTTCAAAACCAAATTGACGTGACATAATACATATTTGAGAGGTGAAGATACTTGACATTTGCAGAATATACTGTTAATACCATAGATTTAGCATGGTACCTTTTTCCTATATATATGGTTAATACAGTTTACAGTTAGTTGCCATTAATAAAAAGATGAAGAGGAAGAAGGAATAAAGAGAAGAAGAAGCCGGGGAGTGAAGTAAAACCAGAAGAAACCAAGAAGTGAAGTGATAGAGAAGATGAAGAAAGAAGACTGACCTAAGATGTTACCGATTGGGCGGTATAGTCGCTCAGCGACAACGCCCTTTTCTTTTATGTTTAGATAAATAAATAAATAATAATAACTTTGACATTTTGCATTTGTCAAATAAGTTATTGTCAAATATTAAAATCCTCTTTCGTACTAAAAATGCAATAATCTATGAATTGTTTTGCGTCTGCGCACTGTGAGTTTTGACCTATGTAAGTGTCGTGACGGTAAAATGGAACGCTTATTTTTTTCTAGCCTCCATCCTCGATACCGTCTGAAAAGGAACTTCGTTCCAAAAAGCCGCTGAAGCGCTTTCATCCCGGATCTATACTCACGGCCCCTGATAGAAAGTCACATGATACATTTTCGAACACTAAACGGTGTACTAACAATGCGTGACTGTACTGTACAGTCGCACCGACAAATTGTAGCGCATTACGGACTGTCACAGAAACTTCAAATTAATATGGGAACACGATTGACGCTTGAAGAATGTAGGAGCACCATGCGTTTTGATTTTAAGAGACACATTTCAAGCTTCAGTGAGTAATTGTAATTTGTATCAGTTGTTAATTGTACTGCAGTCAGAATAACACTCGAAGGTTGTTATAACAACATCAAGAGTTTTATTGTCTTGTTTGAAATGCTTACCAACTTTTGCAAAACGTAAACATAATTATTACCTACTTAAAATGATGCCATTATGACTTGTGTATGTGTACTTATAGTAGAGTAGACATCTTCAAAGATCTCGATTGATTTGACCAGAGAGATAGTTTACTTCGACTAGACGTTTGATATCTTAAAAAAAAAACGCGATGCATTTCGATGATCGTCAGCTATCTTGCATAATGTCTCCAATCATTTTGCTCTAGTCTATGTTCCGTCACTTCTCATAGCGAATCTGTGATCGAATGATCTGTGTTGGCCATCTTGGTTGTCCTGAATATTCACAAACTTATATGCAGCAACAATCGTGCGGCAGAGGTGTTCTCACGGGCAGTTACACAAATAGCTTAATTCAACTTTAATGAGCGCCTCGCGTGAAAAGAATTGATTTGACAGATTGACTTTCTTAAATTTCGGAGTTTTCTGACGCAAACTCTGATGGTGTTACATGGTAATGCCTAATATTAAGCATACTACTTACTACCTATCTCTATAAACTTACGTTATTTAAAGAGTTGGAAAGGTAACGGTTATCATTTTTATAAGTATTAACTTTGGTTAGGTACCTTGCTTTTTTTTGTATGTAGGTACCAAAATTTTTGGGATGTAGCGACCTCTATCTACCATCGCCTGAACTACAAGCTGAACTTCAAGAGATGTCAAGGCCCTAAGGTAAGTGTGCCAGTTGGGCAAACCTTAGCGAGGCGACTCGCCTCTTTGTCATATATTGGGGGAATTCCACCTACCCCCAAAGGGAAAACAACTCTACAAGCGACGCGTGATCCGAGAGCTGGCACATTTTTGGCTCAAAGGATCAGCATTGCCATTCAGCGTGGTAATGCCGCCAGTATTTTGAGCACGCTTCCGACTGACAGTGACCTGGATCAGTTGAGCTATCTATAGATCGTTTCTAACGATCCTTTTTCTAAAAAAATACAACAGTTGTTGTTGTGTAGTAGGTACTGTTGTATTTTGTAAATATATATAAATATGTAGTAGTTTAGTCTCTGTAGCCGTGTTGGTCGAATGGGGTTGTGCCTCGACTTTCAATCTGAAGGTCGTGGGTTCGAATCCCTGCCGAGCATCAATGGATTTTTCGTTTCTTAAAATTTACATGCGCTATAACACGAGCTCTTAACGGTGAAGGAAAACATCGTGAGGAAACCCGCAGCTTAGTCAGCTTCACACGTATCGACGTCGTCTTTCCTGTGGGCCAGGCTGATTAAGCTGAGAGGATGGTTTAGGTGCTGGGCAAGCCTATTCCATCTCAAACAATGTCCCAGGCACTACAGCGTCCCGTTAAGTGTAGGCATGGATTGCCTCCTGACGCTGTATAAATCATCTAAGTAATATAGATGTAAAGGCATTATATTTATTTTCCATAGGTACTTTAGCGATCATTCGATATTTTCAAAACAATATTTTTTAATATCGAATGAATTATTTAAACCCTTTGTACACTAAGATTCCGTTCTTTTCGACCAGCCTCGGTTATTTAGAAGAAAATAAAACCCTTCTCCAAATGTTCAAGCTCGTAATTCGTTTTTAATCACTTGACGCCTGCGCTCCACATCACCGGCCGGACGAGATTGAGTCATTACTTTATTACCGTTTTTACTGTAACGTGGATTGATGAGACATTTACTAATAGGTTGCTTGTGGATTTTGAAGAGATAATAAAATGATTTCGAAAATAGCTCTGCAGCTGCAAGGGTATCGGTTATTTTTATTAGCTTTATTATTTGGAGGTACCGCATACTGAGTAATTTTTGAACAACTGCTCCAAACTCTCCAAACCCCCAGTCTAAAGTTAGTAGGAAGACATACTAAGTACTACTACAACCAGTGGCGTAGCTAGGTAGACCTGGTGCAAAATAAACCGGGGCCCTAACTGAACGGTTTAGGTTTTATCAAGTCAAAATATGCAGGGTGTGGCAAAATGTAAACGTATTTATTTTTTTGTAAAAACTTAAGATTTGATTCGTCATTTTCTGGGTAACTATTTCAAAAATCTAATAATGCAGTTGTTTTAATTTTCAAAATAAGCATACCTATAGTTTCAACAAAACCTTCCGGACTCTCGGGACTCAGAGTCCGAGAGCCCCTTGAGCTTGGGGGCCCCGGTGCACTGCACCGCCTAGCCATTCGGTAGCTACGCCACTGACTACAACTTATAAAGAAACGGATTGGTAGTTAGGTATCCTGCTTCATTGTTGTTTTTAGGTCGACCTAAAAATTGTTTATCTAACACCCAATGACATGAGCTTAACTTTAATTAATAAAACAGACTCAAACATGTAATAAAATCGGGATGAAACTCATTGGTTCAAATGGGAGGTTTGAATTTTCAAATTTGGAACGCGCGGCCATCTTCCAAATTGCTGCTATAAAAGCGATAATTGTATCAGCTCATTGGCCGGTAGCTAACTGAAACCAACTGTTAAACGCTGAGTTTTTATTATAAGTATCATGTAGTTGTAAACATTTTATTGTGTTTTGCTTAGGAAAAAAACGTTTGAAGAGCTATAAAACTGGAGTTAATATTATGTTTTATTGAATTAAATGCTTAATTTTAGTGTAGGTATACGACACTAAATTAAAATTTTGAATTTGGTTTATGGATTTTGTTTTATGTTTAATTTAGAAGGCTAATAACATGTAGATACTTACTTAAATATTATTTATAATATAAAATCAACACAACCAAATCAAGCAAGCTAACAATTCAGTTTAAAAATACAATAAATAACACTGGCCACGAGCTCATTTCAAAGGTGAAAAGGTTTGAAAAAATGAAGCGTTCGAAATTTAATTTATTCAAAATTGAAACGTCACGGGGCACAAAGGCGCGGCACACAATGGCGACGAGACCGCGGCGCGCGGCGAGTGTTAACACGAAAATTAAATGCTGATATCACAATTAATCAAGGGTCCATATTAATAATTGGCTATTCACTCCGTGAGGTGTCAAATTATATTGCTCAATTAACCGCTCACAGAATAGAATAGGGCGGTTGGAAAACACCTTGTTTTCTATTTTGATCTATAAGTAAGTAGGTAGATACTATAAATAAGCACATGTTTATTAATATTTCTAGCCGTGTTGGTTGAATGGGATTGTGCCTCAACTTTCAATCCGAAGGTCGTAGGTTCGAATCCCGGCCGTGCGTCACTGGATTTTTCGGTTCGAAATTATTATATGCGCTTTAACACGAGCTCATAACAGTGAAGGAAAACAATGTGAGGAAACCCGCAGCTTCGTCAGCTCCACACGTATTGACGTCGTCTTTCCTGTGGGCCAGGCCGATTAAGCTGAGAGGATGGTTTAGGTGCTGGGCAAGCCTATTCCATCTCAAACAAAGTCCCAGGCACTACAGCGTCCCGTTAAGTGTAGGCATAGGTTGCCTCCTGACGCTGTATAAATCATCTAATATAGATGTAAAGGCCTAAGTTTTTATTAATATTTCTAGGTGAAACTAAGGTAGGTACCTACCTAGCTAGTCAAACCTACTTACAATACCTACGCACAACCGATCTTTGTCTCTCTGAAGTTAGGTGGACTAAACGATTGCGCAGCTTTGGTAGAGTAAGCGAGATAGCACGATGCAACAAACTAAGTGAGTGAGCGAGGCAGCTATCCAAGGCTCTCTTCATTTTTTAGGCGCCATTAAAAATGGGTTCTGTGCAGATACTTCAGAGAGACAAAGATTGGTTGTGCCTATTATACCTTGAAGCTAGAAGATTTTCATCAAGACTTGATTGACATTTAGTTTTTTTTATAGGTAACTTAGTTTTTTTTTGTCATTCATTCAAATGTCCTGAAAATCGTGGAAGCTTAGACACCCTAAAAAGTACAGTTACGCACAAAATAGTGATAGCAATCATATTTTTAAACTGCTTTATTTTTTAATCGAAATAATTATAAGGTTTAATCCTAGAAAGTTAATACAGTTACCAGGATCTGAAAGTTGATAGGTACTTATCAAAATCGGCTTAAAATAACTGTTTACGCAAAATATTCAGAGCATTGGACAAATGAACTTATAAATCACACTTACCGCGGTAAATGTCGTTATTTTTCGCAAATAAAAAGGATTAACCAAATTCTATGAAATTGTAACAGCTTTCAACATTTTCTCTATATTCTAATAGACAAATTCGTAAATCAATGTTACCTACATTAAATTTATAACTAGTGTTAGTCAGTGGTTTTGGTCTCTGTAAAAATTAGCCTATTCCTCAACTAAGATAAGAGCATAGTTTAAAATTAAACCCTGGTTAGGAACTAGAGATTTGGTATAGGTACCTACCTAAGATATTTAGTTGAGTTGTGATGTCATCTTCACAACAAATCTTAGGTAGGTACCTACTATGTGCTGAACGTTAATGTTGATACATAATAAACGTAAACAGGTTCTTGACTGTATCCCCAAGGTGCGGTAGACATTCTCTCAGATCTTTTTATGTTACTTATTCCAGATCCTTTGAAGATGTCTAAGGGATGATACATAATAAAGGGCTAAAATACTAGCTTTAACTACATTAAAACAAAGGTTATCTTAGTTTACTTGTTTTTTTTTAAATAGGTAAGGTCTCAGTTTTGATTAAATAAATAAAATAAATAAATAATGCTGGACTTTTCACACAGCATCATCTAGCCCCAAAGTAAGCAGAGCTTGTGTTATGGGTACTAGATGACTGATAAACTACTTATATACTTTTTGTTTGAAAATAATTTATATTAATTAAAGTAGTTTATCAGTCATTCTAGTACCCATTACACAAGCTCTGCTTACTTTGGGGCTTGATGATGCTGTGTGAAAAAGTCCAGCAGTCCAGCATTAAACAAATGTACTAATTTAAAACATACAAACAGCTCAAAGTTTCGTATTATATATATATATATTATTATATATACTTATATTTATATCAATAGGCTAATCCTACACACATAGGAAAGTAGAATAACAGTACAAAAACTGTATCATGTACGCTATGAGTTTTTTGAAATCCGTATCTGCTATTAATTTAGTATACTTATATTTTATGTCGGTATTCTAGAAAGTATGTAGTTTGTATCGATGACAATAAAACGAATTTTAACAACAACCCAATACATTATTGGAGCGTACATTTAATCTACACAAATGTCTTATTCGATACTTTTAGTAAGTATTCTAGGGATGGGCTAGTGAGACGTAGTCGATATCGAAATTTTAGTGTCGTTATAAAGGAACAAAACACTCTAAACCAACGCTTAGACTAGACGGATAAGGGTGGTCAATTCAATAGAAAAAATGCTAAGGAAGAAATGCTTGTTTTTAAGAAGAGAGTTAATAGGCACCTTCTGGGTAAGCTCGCTCCATCGTAGACCTCACTCTTGCCTGTGTAAGTCTGAGGTCAAGAGCCGACCCATTCATCATAAAAAAAAAAATGCTAATACGTCAGAAGCCAGCCGCATTTTCTGACGTCATCAGCTTTTTTTGTATAGAAAAATGACTGCGGCGCGTACGGCGCGCCCAAGTGTGCGATCAGGTTGAAGCGGAATTTTGGGATGTAGGTATTATGTAAAAATGTAGAATTTCTTATTCATTTTGTCAATATTATTCTACTTACAATAGCTCTCTATAAATAAATAGAGTATCAAATTATGTTTGCAATGATGATGGGCCTGTCTTAATATGTGGTACATTTATATTTAGAATTTTGATTATATTGGAATATAGATATTGAGAAATATTGGTACGCCGCGTCGCGTCGGAGTTTAATAGTCGCCTAGAAACATTAATTCGTCAGCATGTTACATTTTTAATTAAGTATATTTTATCGATACGATCGGGTACAACACTATAATAGGGCTTAGACGCTATACGGCTTGTTATTTACGAGCGATATACATTCGGATTAGTGAGGAAATTATTTCATTTTGAGATATATATAACGTTGTTCGACGTTATTCAAAAGGGCACTTGTCGGTGATGTTAATTTTATTTATTTAGCCAGGTTTCTGTGAAAGGGTTTACCGCTTTTTGTGTTGTTTTAAGCACTACGTGGTGTAGAAAAACATCATTATACAGTTCGCCCAACGGATCTAGGCATTCGTGAAGTTAGCCGTTTGTCTGCGCAGAACACAATTTTGTATGAAAAAGCGTTCACTGCGCAGACAAACGGATAACTTCACGAATGCCTAGATCCGTTGGGTGAACTGTATCTTTAGTGGTTTATAATTATGATGTTTAACCAACCTATCGTTTTACAGTAAGATGATAGGTTGGTTCCTACAATACCTAGGTACCGTGTTTTGAGATTTTTTGTTTTATGTAATTTTAGGAAATCATCTAGTAAAGTAGGTACCTACCTAGGTACAATCAGATAATTTTTATATGTAGGTTTACTAAGGTCTTTTATAGATATTATAAGTTTCGTTATCATATGACTTGATGTCAATGATAACGAAAGTTCTAAAATAAAATGATAAAAAAATAATAAAACGGTAAAAACGGTGAAGGAAAACATCGTGAGGAAACCAGTTAGTGTTCTTATAGGCAGCGATGGGCTTGCAACCTGTAACGTATGGAATACTAACTTCTGCAAGATGTGGGCATGTATGTATCAAATATGTGTTTGGACATGCCTCTGACTACCCCCCTTGGACATCTTCAAAGGATCTGGAATAAGTAAGATCTGAGAGAATGTCTACCGCACGTTGGGGATACAGTCGTGAACCTGTTTACTTACGTTTTTTTTTTACGTAAAAAAATATATTTTTATAAAAAGAAAGAAAAAAATGTATTATCTAAAGAATGTAAAACCTTTTCGCTATCAATTCCAAATAACCATTAACTGTTAAATTTTAATAGCTAGACAATATTTTACGAAACTTTATCGTCACCATGACTTTTCCAAAATTGTTTTTTAACCGTGACAGGCAATTAGAAGTGTTAACGTAATATTATAGAAAAAAAACAAAAGAATGGATAACATCTATGACCATCTGTTGTCTGTTCCGTTATCGTTTAAGGCTTCAAAATAAACTAAATGGAACACCTATTTTGACGTACGTAGAACAGACGATTTTATTCGGTTGAAAATTATGCTAGAAGCAGTAAAAGCAAAGAAATGAAGTAGACTAAAAGGAAATTAGAGACATCTAAATCATAAACAATCTTTAATATCTGAAGATGTCTACCGTACTTAACCGATTCTCGTTGGATGATATTAAAAAAATATAGATAACTAGCTGCGCTCCCGCGGTGTGACCCGCGGTCCCTCGGGATTTTTTCATTTATTCGGGATAAAAAGTAGCTATGTCCTTCCCTGGGATACAACCTTTAACTATGCCAAATTTCAGTTTAATCTGTTCAGCGGTTTAGGCGTGAAAGCGTAACAAACAGACAGACAGACAGAGTTACTTTCACATTTATAATAAAGTCCAAAAGCATTTATTCAGTGAGACCTCTGGGACCACTTTGAAACGTCTTAAAACTCTAGGGCCCTTACTAATAAAACTTTACATAAAGTTATGTCATGCATAAACTAAAAATTTGTATGGTTATTCATAGGTTATGCATGACATAACTTAATGTCAAGTTTATTAGTAAGGGGGTAGGTGTCTAATATTAGTATGGGTTATGTTGCTATCGTGCAAAGTGGAGACTCTGAAATGTCCCTTCAGTCCACGTCAAGCTAAACAACGTTTAAGCCCGTGATGTCAGTCACACACATGTTTCACGGCCAATTTTACTTAAACGTTCGGTACTATGACGACAAAGTTAAGAAATGTCACAAACATACGGATTCAAGATAAAAATCAGTTCAGCGTTCGAACGATCATTTTTATTGTGTTTAAAGTGTTCCATAGATAAAGTTATCTTTATAGCTTGCTTGCGTGACTATAGACAATGTTGCTACTGTTATTTTAATTTAAACGGTTTTAAATTAAAAATAAAGGATAAAAAGATTGCACATAGGCTATTAAAAATGTTGGTACCACGTGGGCGATGCCGCGCGCAGTAGATAGTATTATCTATATATAGGTAAGCTAGTATATAGGTAACTACAGGGTAACGTATTTCTGCAGTCCTGTGTTGTTTGCTTGCCAACGTCCGTAAAAATCAAATTACTTTCATAAAAAAACATTTTTCAATTAATGTGATTTTGTGATTTTTTCAAAAGAACTTATTTAAGTATATTTAACTTTAAAATATACCTAATCATGGTTTTAAATAGAAAGTTACGTTAACTTTGTATTAAAGCCATGATTATATTTTTTCATAATTTAAAACATAAATTGTTCCATAATATGAAATTACCAGAAAATTTGATTTCAAAACGCAATCAGAAATTAGAATTACGATGTCATTAGACGCATATTGGGCGAGCGTGAGATTAAAAAGAAAAAACCCAGTGCGGGGACATCCGAATCACGGTTATATCGATAACGTTATTAATTAATTGAATATTCGATAGGCTCATTATGAATTTTAACGCGCAGCGCTAATGAGCACGAACGCGTAGCGATTTGTCTTCGTTATTTGACAACTGCGGTTAAGCAGAAGAGATTTTTACGGACGTGACTTTTTTCACAAAAATACTGTAAAATATATCAAGTTACATAGTAGTGTTATCTATAATATATACGTATTTACAAAAAAAAGTATATAAGTAGTTTATCAGTCATCTAGTACCCATAACACAAGCACTGCTTACTTTGTGACTGGATGATGCTGTGTGAAAAGTCCTGCATTATTTATTTATTTATTTATTTGTTATGTAACGAGGACTAAAGAATAGTTCATATTAAACGAAGCTAAAACAAGATAATTACTTAAACTTCGTTATACCAGTGATGAGCTATAGGAGTTATAGGAGTTTTTGGTAGGTAAAACATTAAATCTCAATTTACTAAAGTTGGTCAATAATATCAATGGATAGGTACTTGAGAGAGAAGTACACATAGTATACGAGTACCTACTTAATTAAACTATTTTTGAGCAGTATGCGTCCTGGACCCTGGCGGAAAAACTTTAACTGATGTGCTGCGTGTTCTGCATTGAATAGGGTATTTGACTCTTTTCAGAAAACCATTTCAAAGTGTTCTTTGATATATTATATGCACACTGGTCATTAAATTTCCTTTAGATTTAACATAATTTTGATAAAAACCATGTTTAAAGTTTAAACATACAAAATCGCGCGAAAAACGATATCTTGTGTCATGGCGCTGATCACGTGGTACCCGTGACGTCACTCCATAGTAAACAGACAGTACAAGTCCATAGTGACAGACAATCAGTTCGTGGACGTTTACTAGCGTTTGACGTCATCAGAGTCACAACCAATCACAGTGCGTTTTTGTAGACGAAAATTTTTTAATTTTTTTTGTAATTTTTAAAGGTTTTTTTACCAAAAGTAAACATATTTTAGACGTAAATGGAAAGAAATATGCTTATTTAGACTATTTTCTAAAAGGATGACCACAATTTGTAGTTTATTTTTAATGATGTCAAATACCCTATTCAAACATTATAAGGGAGCGTGCGACAAAAAGTCGCGTCCTAAACTATTCAGAAAATTCAGATTCAAAAATTATAATTAAATTGAATAATATAATGTGATTTACTGTAAATTAAATGGAGAATGCCTGATTGGTATTAGGTCGCTATCGAGGGAATGATTCTATCAACAAAACCGTCTACATTAATTTATTTAATCACCAACTTGTTTTACTAAGTTTTGTAGTAAAATCGTTGATTGAAAATAGATAAAACTAGATTCTCTATCTACATATTTAAAGGCTTTTTCTCTTACCGTAAGTTTATATATTTTGTATGCTAAGCACAACGGATCTTAGCTCTCTGAAGTTTGGTGCAATAGACGATTGCGCTGGTTTGGTAGAGTAAGCGAGATAGCACGATTTTAGGCGTCATCAAAAATGGGTTCTGCGCAGCTACTTCAGAGAGCTAAAGAACGTCGGCGGCGAACGGTCGTCACAACATGTCTTCTTCTTCCACTCACTCCTATCACTTGTCAACTGTGCATCCACTCCTCATACATTCATCAAACCTAAAATAGGATTAAAGGATTAACCAAGATGTGTAATGTACTTTTTTATGAATAAATAATTTATCTATCTATCTATCTATCTATCATATCATCTCTCACACAATCCAACCACTTCTTCTTCGGCCTTCCTCTTGCATACCAGCCACACTCATATTCATAGCTATTTGGGTAACATGGTTTTCATCCCTCCTCATAACGTGTCCAGTCCATACCAAGATAGCCTAGCACTCCTCACCTTTTTAGAAATAGGTGCCACTTTCAAACTTTCTCTGATATAATAAATAAATAAAATAAAAAGCCTTTATTTCTATTGCTTACAAATTACAAATTATTTTTACTATGCTTAATACTAGTTCACTGTCCTTCAGCAAAAGTCGCCTCCACGGCGTAGGCCTCCCCTAGATCTCTCCATAAGTCCCTTTCTCTCGCCTTCCTCATCCATCTCTGATATACTCATTACTCATTCCTTTTTTATCTAACCGTGTTACCCAATCGATGCCATTTTGCAGTAAAAAGTTTAGATCTTACTAACACGTTTTTAATAAGTTTTTATGGTAACTTACTTTAATAAATAATTTAAAAAGTAAAATTAAAACTGAACACGTGCCTAGTTATACTTTAGCATGGGCTATAATTATATATGAAACCTAGAATTTAGCATCATAAAAAGACACTAAATGTCTGCCAAGAAATTTCTAATTTAATGTAATTACAAGTATTTAAATAAAATCATTAACGCTGGAGCCGCCTTGGCCGAAGACTCCCAGGAGCTTCGAATTTCGATTTAGATAAGTTCGTATGAGGCAATGGCCAACTCTAGTGACGGTGTTTTTAGACCGCCTTAAGGCCTCCGTCATGGCTTAACGACTTAAATAGCCGGGCACGTTAAATTATGTCGGCCCCGATTTAGATAAGTCTTCGTCTTCTCCTTGCCCGTATTCCATAATTATTCTAGAAATTATTGATTTTATTCGCAGTAAGACATACTGCTATAATACGCACAATCGTTCTTTAGCTCTCTGAAGTAGCTGCGCAGAACCCATTTTCGATGACGCTTAAAATCGTGCTATCTCGCTTACTCTACCAAACCTGCGCAATCGTCTATTGCACCTAACTTCAGAGAGTTAAAGATCCGTTGTGCGTATTATGCTAACTAGTTTGGCATGCGAGCTCTACATTGAAGGAAAATACCATGAAAAAACCAGATTAAGTATACGAACAGGCGACGAAAGACTTGAATACCTACTGTATATTCACACAGCATGTGGACATACCTCTGTCTGACCCTTTTAAAAAGATCTAAAAGCTCCCTTAAGGTTATTACAGTACATACTTATGTATGTACCTACTGATTAGTTTATTTTAAGTCTTCAAAATTCAAATCATGGTCGCTTACAAACCATATTTGTTTTCAACTATAATTTATTAAACCATGTTGTATTGAATGGATCATATTAACTGAACGCGATAACTCGTCCAAGTTTTGGTTCGAGCAGTAAATCTCAGCTGTCCCGCTCGCTATAATTTAAAGCTTATGAATTAACATATTTAAATATTTTAACACTTTATTGATTGTCGTTTTATTTATTTTCTGATTTATAATCCCGTGCTCGGAATTGTAGAAATAGCGAGTAAATCTTTAAAAATTTTAGAAGACGGTGTGTGTTTCCTCTGATGTTGCTGAACAAGCCTTTTGCATCATCATAGCCAAAAGTAGTCCAAATTCTTAATTCTTTATTATACAAATAGACACACACAGGATAATAACATAAAAAAGGACATGTACAAAGGCGAGCTTAACCCTTCCAAGAGTTTTCTTCCAGGAAACCTTTGAGGCTAGAGAGATGTGCAAAATAGATAGTGGGTAGGTACAAAGAGAATGAAAGAAACAAATATTTTTATTTAAACACACGTAAAAATATAATAAACACACATATAAACTAAAACATAAAAAAAATGTATAAACATAAAAAAATGTGTTTTACAGTTTTTTTTAATGTGGATTTTTAGATATTTAACCATTTTCGCCAAGCGAAATGAAAAGAAAACATACAACTTTGATTCACGGGTATTACCTAGTCAAGTCAAGGTCCTAGGCCAACTCGGCTCCAAGATAAACGTTAAACCTGCGAGAACACCTAAGCCTTACATTAGGTATGTTCGTTAAATTTTAGTGAGCCTCAATAATTATGAGGCTCACTAACACATAAATCATAATAATTTAATGCGTGCCTTTCTCGCACCGACCATTCTTAGGGTTCTGTGCTCTGTTATAAAACTTCAAGGCCAAAAATCGGTTCAATACGGAAAGATGCCGATGAATGAAGATGAAGCATGCTCCATCTTAGACCTCACTACTGCTTTTAGCATCAGGCAGAGGGAGGTCAAATGCTTACCTATTTAATAAAAAAAAAAACTTTTTCCTGCTTATTTTTATAACTCAACATTATTTTTTAATTCTCTGTTGGTACGTATATTATCGTAAGAATTATTATTACTCACTCTAGATTTTGGAAATTAGTAAAAAAAAATTCCACATTGAACGTGAAATAATTTCGATGGTCGACAATTTTGTATGAAAAAGCGTCTACTGCGAATCGGCTAACTACACCAATGCCACCCATTGGTCGTAGTGTGCTTATGCTTAGGTTTATTTTATACGGAACCAGAAGAGCAACTTACTGGTTCTTTATTCTCCAAGAGAAGTTCTCTGAGCTTCACCGTTTGAACCCAAAATACGATTGACAGTTAAAAGAATGGAAGTGTTGGCCAAATACCCGTGTTTATTGTACATATTTATGATTTTTGGTTATATCTTTATAAATCCTGCAAATTGTTCAATCAAACCGACAAAAAGAATCATGGCAAGATCGAACCTCAAATCCAAACATAAAAAAGTACAATTTAGGCGTAAATAAATACAGTAATTATTATTTTTCGGCTTGTTAAAAACAAATAACTAATTGCATACGGTAAGTGGCTTTGTAAGCAAGAAATTAGGCTGTAGATCAATCCTGGAAACGATTTTTTTTTGCCAGGACACAGTTTATATGGAGATGACCGAAGTTCTTTATCAATCACGATTTTTCAGAAATTCAGACTCTAAGTTTGACTACAGTTAGGTACAGAGTCTACTTAGTTTAAATACGTTTAGGAAAACAGATCTTGAATTTGTATCTTTAATTTTCGCTTGCAAGCCGCTATGTGGAAAAGTAGGTATCTTGCAAATACGTTAATGAATGAATGAAAATATTTCATTAGAACATACCTAAATAGCTAGGAAATAAGATACCTACAACAAATAATAAAAAATTACGTGAGTGTCTTGGAACACTCGGTTGGAACGAAGTTTGTACATTTGACATTTTGCGCAGCTTGTGCTCCACTTTTCGCACTCTGCTCATCTTTTTTTTTGCGCTCACCATTTTGCACAATTTGTGAAGTTATCAAAGAAAACATGTTTTTTTGCTTCTCCTTAAAAGTTGTGTTTTTACAATTATTCTTTTATTCCCCAGAGACAGCGATATGTCGTGACGGTAAAATCGACAGCTTTTTTTCTAGCATTCATCCTCGATAAGGAACCAAAAAGGAACTTCGTTCCAATTACCATTGTACTTAAAATCACACACTTCGAAGTCCTTTAGAAATGTCGAAGGGTTCTATGGGTCAAAGTTTTTTTTATATTCGAACAGTTAAATAGATGTTCTATGATTGAATACAATACAGGGTGTAAAAAGACTACTACCGAAAACTGAGGGGTTGCAATCAGACCATGATTCTAAGCATATTTAGCGGAAAAAAACGCAAAAAAATTTGACTAAGCTACGTAATTTTATGTTACTTTCGGTTATTTACTACTAGGGCAACATAATAAGACCATACCTACCTGATAATTTCATTAATAAAAGAAAAAAAACAACAATTTTTTTTTTTAACTTAAATAGGTCAGCATTTGACCTCCCTCTGCCTGATGTTAAGCAGTAGTGAGGTCTAAGATGGAGCATGCTTTCCTAGAAGGAACCTATTTACTCTTGATTTAAAGACCCCTATATTGTAATTAAAACTCAAAATCCAGCAATCTATGTAAAACAACGCGCCCAGTACATACGCAAACAGTAATCTTCAAACGCTGTTTTCTCCGCATATAACGATTTTTTCGGAAAATCCTTTTGGATTTAGTTGTATGTTGGGAAGCTGCACCTATCCCTTTCCGCTTCGGTAGACGTCTTTTTACACCCTGTGTAATGTGTTATCTATTATGGCTACCTAGATCTCTTTAAATTATGAATAACACGCAACTTTAATTATACTTTTGAAAGTGCACAAGAAAACCAATCTAAACATTTCTACAGATCACACCAAATTATATGTAAATGCACACACATACTAAATAAAATGTGATAATAATAACCTTCTTGTCAATCCGATTCGCCACGCCACAATCATGTTGGCCAGAACATTTACAAACCAAAACCTACCGTATCTCGGAGATGTTAAACTCCAATTTCCAATGCAGCTTTCCTAGCTTTCGAAGAAGCGAGTATAGTTCTTATCTCTGTAGATTTAAGGTTGAAATTACGTTTCAGGAAGAAAGTGGAGATAGAAATCTCCGCGAGCCGGTGACCGCGCGTTGTAATGACGTTGTCGGCGAAGAAGTCATTATTCATTTTTTTAATACAGTGTTTTGTTGAAACGACATTTCCACTAGTGTAATCACGATTTGTACAGGCAATATATCAAGGTAATAAAAGCCACATTATGGCTGTAGTACATAGAATAAAGTGATTCACTCTAGAGCTTTCTGCTGTTTACATTGACGCGGGCTTGAAGTTAGCGCACGTTTGTTGTCGTCTGTTCGCAACGAATATGTGACTTCATTTTACTTTCAGAATTATAAAGTCGATGGTAGGTAGACTTCACAGTTTGTGAAAGCTGTTATTTTAAGTTCCTGCTAAGTTAAGCAGGAATTTAAAAGCTTGATGAATTTTACCTACTTATACGTAAAATTTAGTCGAGAACATTGTTTTCGACAAGATTTGGTTGGTAATTTTTAAAGTTAGAACTGATTTGGAAAAATATACCTATAGATACAACTTTTGATTAAAGTTGCGCTACTGATAGTTGCATATACTAGGTTATTGGTTGGTAACTGTTGATGGTTTTCAATTTGATGTCTTCATCGTGTTGTTATACGATCACTCAATCAGTGAGTCGACTGAGTCGATGTCTGGGCGAGAAGTTGACGACCAAATTATGGACACAAATGAGCCGAAACGTTTTTTAACGTATTAACATACGAATCGGGGTAGATTTAAATGTCATTAAACCAACAAACGGAATATAGTTTACAACTTTAATTTAAATTCCGAACGCAACGCCATTTTTATTTTCAGATGAGTCATGAAAACGAATTTAAATTTAAAATTCGTAGGTATTTAAAATAGGAAAAGCACGTAGGAAAACAGAGACGAGAATTCTTCATTATTTCAGAGATGCGCAGAAATTATTTTACATGGTTATTGAACACCATCGAAGCTCGCACAAAATCCCTTTCATTTCGCAAAAAACATGTTTTACTCACAATACATACTTACAATGTAAGGAAACCGCAACAAATAATAGTTTCTGACTCTACATGTGAGTTACGGCAACATACTTCAGCGTAGCCCATTTTATACTGATACTTTTGTAACAAAATATTGTTCAAACATAGTCTTTATGACTTAGGTGTTACAGTAGCAGTTCTTTTGTGGGGAGGTAATAGTAAATTGGTTAAAACAAGCTGCTCAGCTGAAATAGCGCCAATGATGGCTCAATCAATGGAGGCGGTGGGTGTTTAGACATGTCGTCGAGAAAACAATTTGCTTTACAATGTACGTTACATTCCGTTGGTTGCTTTTTATTGTGATTGTACCTTTAAAATGACTAGGTTTTTTTGGGTGAGTTTTGTGAGTAAGAACCTTATCACACTGGTGGTTGACGAGCGTATTTAAAGCGGAGCGGGCGCGCGACGGATTCGCCACGGTCGCGCCGCCCCGTTACCGGTGCTATAACCGAAAAAAATATGAGCTTATCAAAAATTTCGATTCCGACAGGACTTTTCATTTCTCAAGGTTGGCTTTCTACGACGAGTGAAAAAAATGGAGTTCACGCGTTCGCACTTCGCACTCGCAGCGTATCCGCCACGCGCCCGCTCCGCTTTGAATACGCTCGTCAACCGCCGCAGTGTGATAAGGCTCTAAGTCTTACGACCAGTCAAAATACTACTTAGCTTAAGGCGGGTCCTAGACCTACAATAACATTGTACAATACATTTTATTGTATTGTATTCTTAGTATTGTAAGACTGAAAGGAAATCTTTGAATCCAAACGATCAGTATTGCACAATAATACGCATTGCACAATGTTTTCGTGTTCAGTCATACATATAAAAACTGAAAAATATTGCGCAATATTGACACTACACAATGCAATAAAAAAATATGGTGCAATAAAATTAAACTCGCACAAACTTTTGTTCACTCATTGCAAAATCTTCAATATTAATCCTGAACTGTCAACATTATTGCACAGTACGCTACATTGCGCAATATATTTGATCGGCTAGGGCCCGCCTAGGTAAGTGTTAGGACCAGTCAAAATACTACTTAGTTTAAGACGTGGGTATTAAGCTTAATAATATGATTTCAGGCTAGGATAGCAGAACGCTACTTTTTTTATTTCTTCGAGCGCTTTGCCTTGACGATTACTTACACGTTTAAAGACGAAGAAAAAACCTATAAGTATTTATTCAAATAAGACTGATATTTCTATGAACTTGATTCTTCTATAGTTGCTACCCGCGTGAATCGGGGTATTGGTTTTGGGCCATTTTTACTTTTCTTTAAAAAAAATAGTACAAATACGCACAATCGTTCTTTAGCTCTCTGAAGTAGCAAAACCTATTTTTGATGACGCCTAAAATCGTGCTATCTCGCTTACTCTACCAAACCTGCGCAATCGTCTATTGCACTTAACTTCAGAGAGCTAAAGATCCGTTGTGCTTAGTATACCTACCTATAGGTACCTATATTATGCTCTTACAAATAAGTAGGTAAGCAAAAGGTAACAACATTATCACGGGACAAAGACTCGTGCAGTATTTACTTTTATCAGAAAGCCCGTCATTTTCTCTTCTGATTTTTAACTTATTGTAAAGATACTCTTTGGTATTTTATTAGTAAATTTATTATTGAAAATGAAAACAGTTGATGCGGAGTCACGAGCTGTGCTGTTTTATTCATATCCATGCGTATTCTCTATGGTCTCGTCTAAGTGTTATTACTGCCTACCAAACCTTAGGATGTTTAGAATGACCTAGAATAGGTACACTTCGCCTAACGGATCTAGGCATTCGTGAAGTTAGCCATTTGTCTGTGCAGTGAACGCTTTTTCATACAAAATTGTGCAGACAAACGGCTAACTTCACGAATGCCTAGATCCGTTAGGCGAAGTGTACAGTTCTAGCGGTGGAAAGGTTGTATCCCAGGTAAGGACATAGGCTTTATTCCCCAAAAAATCCCAAGGGAAAGCGGGTCACACCGCGGGAGCGCAGCTTACCTAGGTAACTAAGCACAACGGATCTTTAGCTCTCTGAAGTCAGGTGCAATAGACGATTGCGAAAGTTTGGTAGAGTAAGCGAGATAGCACGAATTTAGGCGTCATCAAAAATGCGTTCTGCGCAGCTACTTCAGAGAGCTAAAGAACGATTGTGCGTATTTTACCTACTCGAAAACATGGTGTCAAGTCAACTAAAAAAGCCTTTTTGATACTTCTTTTGAGGCGCACCTATTATCGTTTCACCACACTGGTTCAAACTAGTCACACGACAAAGAGAATTGTTGGCATTTTAATGTATAGTTGCAAAAATTAATATGGTAACATTTGTTTTGTATTCATTGGTAGATTATACTTTGAACATGGCAACACTTAATGCTTCAGCATAAAAGCCTGAACGCCTCAGAATCTTTCTCTTTTCACTGCTGCCTGCCTTGGAGTAAGAACCTAGCTATAATACCTACCTTCCTCGTATTGGTCATATTTAATTTCAATATACGTATCAACGTATTTTATAACGTAACTCTGCATTTTTCTTTTTCCCGTAATCCTAATTTCCAATAGGTTATGGGCCCAGTAGTCTAGCTAAAGTATCTTCATAAAATCACGTGTTTTCCCAATCGTCATGGATAACCTAAAAAAGAAGAGAAACATCCAACCATTCAACGGAGAAAAATATAGCGTGTGGAAGTTTCGTATTCGTGCGCTATTGGCAGAACTGGATGTCGTCAAGGTCATCAACGAAGAACCCGTGTTACGAAACGAGGCTTGGGAAAAGCAAAACCAAACTGCGAAAAGCGTGATCGTCGAGTATTTGGCTGACTCCTTCCTCAGTTTCGCCAAAGAAGAACTGACCGCCAAAGCCATCTTGGAGAACCTGGACGCCTTGTACGAGAGAAAAAGTCTAGCCACGCAGCTGGCAATACGGAAGAAGCTGCTAAGCTTGAAGCTGCAAGGTGACATTCCACTAGTCAAACATTTCACGATTTTTGACGACCTAATGACGGAGCTGTTGGCCGCTGGAGCGAAGCTTGAAGAAACCGATAAGGTATCTCATTTACTTCTAACACTCCCGACATCATACGATGGCGTCATCACGGCAATTGAAACGTTATCAGAAGATAATTTAACGCTAGCCTTTGTAAAAACAAGATTGTTAGACCACGAGGTGAAGTTGAAAAATGAGGGTACCGACACTTCGAAAAAGGTACTTCACGCCGAGTCCAATGAAAGTCGATTTGATCAAAAATTCTACAAACAGAATTTTAAGGCTACCAAGAAATTCGTGAGGTGCCACCATTGTGGGCGGAAGGGCCACATGAAGAAGGACTGCTACTACTTCAATCGTCGAGACTATCAACAAAAATTTAACCGGCCGAGGCAACCCAACCACCAGCGAAAACCGGCAAAACCGGCGGACCGGTATCGTACGATTCAAGCGGTGGAGCTGACCGAGGGGGCGATATCCCATGAAGCCTCTGGATTCGCATTAATGTCCGGAAATTACGAAGCTAGCGTAAACGAGCAGCAACTAACATTCCTGTTAGATTCCGGAGCATCAGACCACATCGTTAATAGGGAAGACCTTTTCAGTACCTTTACCACTTTAAATACACCGTTTCTAATTTCAGTTGCTAAGCACGGTGAATTCATTTCGGCTACCAAACGTGGGACATTGCAAGTAATTAGCGACACAGGCATCAACGGTACACTGGAGGACGTGCTGTTCTGTCCTGAGGCACCCTACAACCTGCTGTCGGTGTCGAGGATGCAACGTGCCGGGCTGACCATCACCTTCGATCAGCACGGAACGAATATCAGTAAGGACGGTACAATACTGATGCGAGGTAAGGCAATTAATAATTTAATTTCGGTAGATTTCAAAGTTAATCGATCTGTTTCTCATTTATGCACTAAGAATAAAAATAATTATGACTTGTGGCATCAAAGATTAGGTCATATAAGTAAACAAAAGTTTTTGTGTTTGAAAAATAATTGTATGACTAATGACGGTAGTTTAATTGAATCAGTAACTCCGAACGAAAATCTTTGTGAAGCATGCATAAACGGGAAACAGTCTCGTTTGCCATTTAATATAGCTAAAGATAAAAGCTATATCAAACGACCATTATTTGTTGTTCATACTGATGTTTGTGGGCCGATCACTCCTTCTTCAATTGACAATAAGAATTACTTTGTGTTGTTCGTAGATCAATTTACTCGCTACTGTGTTGTGTACCTGATAGCCTATAAATCAGATGTGTTTTCAGTCTTTAAAGATTTCGTAGCAAAAAGTGAGGCAAAATTCAATTTAAAATTGGTAAATTTGTACTGTGATAATGGGCGGGAGTATTTGTCTAATGAAATGAAAGAATACTGTGTGTCTCGGGGAATTTCTTATCATTTTACTGTTCCTAGAACACCTCAACAAAATGGGGTTTCGGAACGTATGGTTAGAACAATAACAGAAAAAGCCCGTGCTATGGTTAGTGGTGCTAGTTTACCAAAGTATTTTTGGGGTGATGCAGTATTAACTGCAGTGTATTTGATAAACATTACGCCTACCCGGGCTTTGCAACAAAATAAAACTCCTTTTGAATTGTGGCACGATAAAAGACCCGAAATTAAATATTTAAAGGTTTTTGGTTCTACCGTGTATGTACATAATAAAACCAGTAAGAGTAAGTTCGATGAAAAATCATGGAAGGGTATACTGGTAGGTTTTGTACCGAATGGCTATAAGGTATGGAACACAGACCGTGAAAAATATGAAACAGTTCGGGATGTCATAGTAGATGAAGTTAATTTTCTACAGTCAAGGCCTAAGTTGCAAAATACTGAATTGATATCAGTATCTGGGTCACCGGAACCTCTAGGCTGTGATAGTTCGAAATCTGATATACCTAAACCTGATAGTTCGAAATCGGGTAGTTCGAAATCAGTTGAAACGAAATCGGGTAATTCGAAATCCGATATTATTATGCCTAAACCTGATAGTTTAAAGTCGGGTAGTTTGAAATCAGTTGAAAATAAATCCGATATTTCTAAACCTGATACTCGTAGTTTAAAATCGGGTAGTTTGAAAACTGATGAGTTTATTTCTGGTTGTAAGATTCGTAAGCTAAACGATTCAAATAGTATGACAAAGCCGATTGTTGCCGATGAAACAAGTACGAGTGAAACTTGTAGTTCCGATCATGACATCAGTGATTCTTGTCAGTTGAGGAGGAGTGCTAGGATAAAAGGTCGTACACCGATTTCGTACAAAGAAATTGATGATGTTCTATTGTGTGCTCAGTCTGTTAGTTACGAAGTACCTACTTCATTTAGTGAGATTAAAAATCGGGAAGATAGAACTCGATGGGAAGGTGCAATTAGAGATGAATTAGATTCACATTTAGCCAATAATACTTGGACGTTAGTGCCTGAACCCGAAAATAAGAACGTAATAGATTCTAAATGGGTTTTTAGTATTAAAAATGATGAATTTGGTAATCCAATAAGATTTAAGGCACGCCTAGTTGCCAGGGGTTTTAGTCAGGAATATTTAACTGATTACAATGAAACTTTTGCGCCAGTAGCTCGTATAGCAAGTTTTAGATTAATGATTAGCCTTGCAAATCAATTTAATTTATTGGTACATCATATGGATGTAAAAACTGCATTTTTAAATGGCATTCTGAAGGAAGAAATTTATATGAAAGTGCCAGATGGTGTGTATAGCAAAAGTGGTTATGTCTGTAAATTAAATAAAGCTTTGTATGGATTAAAACAAGCTGCTAGGTGTTGGTTTGAATTATTTGATCAGTGTCTGAAAGAAAAGGGGTTTGTAAACTCATCGGTCGATAGATGTATTTATATTTTAGATAAGGGTGATATATGTAGAAATGTATATGTGCTATTGTATGTCGATGATCTCGTCTTGGCCTGTGCTGACAATCAAACAATGGTTAGTCTGAAGGACTATTTGATGAGTAAATTTAAAATGGTTGATTTAAACTCCATTAAATTATTTCTAGGCATTAAAATCACTCGAAATAATGACTCTGTAACTTTAGATCAAAGTTCATACATAAAATCGATTTTAGAAAAATTTGGTATGTCTGACTGTAATCCGGTCAGTACTCCTTTAGAGGTTAAGCCAAATTATGAAGCTCTAAACTTAGATAGTGAGTATAGTGCACCCTGTCGTAACCTTATTGGTTGTTTGATGTATGTTATGTTGTGTACGCGCCCTGATTTAAGCGTTAGTGTAAATATTTTGAGCAGATACACAAACAAAAATAATAAAGAGTTGTGGCAATGTCTCAAGAGAGTGCTTAGGTATTTGAAAGGCACTGTAACATTAAAACTAACGTACAAAAGATGCAATAATTATGAACATATTTTATGTGGTTATGTAGATTCAGATTGGGGTGGCAATGATGTAAATGATAGAAGAAGTACTTCAGGTTATTTATTTAAACTGTTTAATAGATGTACAATAACTTGGAATACAAAGAGACAAATATCTGTTGCGGCTTCTTCGACTGAGGCCGAGTACATGGCATTGTTTGAAGCTGTGAAAGAAGCATTGTGGTTAAAGTCTCTTATGATAAATGTTAAAGTTGATATTGTCAGTCCAATACCTATTTTTGAAGACAATAATGGATGTATATGTATAGCAAATAATCCTACGAGCCATAAGAGGTCAAAACATATTGACATAAAGTACCATTTCTCTAGAGAACAGGTTGAAAACAATGTAATAAAATTGTTGTATCTTCCCACAGGCGAGCAGACAGCCGATATGTTAACTAAGCCGCTGCCGATTGTCGCGTTTCGACAGTTCCGAGATGAAGTGGGTTTATGTTTGTAGATGTATCTCTAGGTACTTATGTTGATTTTGTTTTTAAAATGTTTGTTGATTTACATTGTTTTCTTAAATGCATAATTTAAGTGTTAAATGCATAGTTTAAGTTTTGAATGAATAATGTATGTTTAAAATGCATAATTTAAATTTTAAGTGCATAATTTAAGTTCATGGTCTGATTAGGTTTTACTGGGTTTCCCTAATCCTTGCAACAAATGTTGGACCATAAGTATTGTAATTTTCCCCAGAAAATACTTGGAAGGTTTTTAATGTTGGATAGATAGAAAACTAGGATGATTGTAAATAGTTTGTGATTAATTTTTGAGGGGGCGTGTTGGCATTTTAATGTATAGTTGCAAAAATTAATATGGTAACATTTGTTTTGTATTCATTGGTAGATTATACTTTGAACATGGCAACACTTAATGCTTCAGCATAAAAGCCTGAACGCCTCAGAATCTTTCTCTTTTCACTGCTGCCTGCCTTGGAGTAAGAACCTAGCTATAATACCTACCTTCCTCGTATTGGTCATATTTAATTTCAATATACGTATCAACGTATTTTATAACGTAACTCTGCATTTTTCTTTTTCCCGTAATCCTAATTTCCAATAAGAATTAACTACAAAAACTCAAAAAGATAAAATGAGCTAAGATTGAGATGTGCACGGCGTTTATAGAGGTAATCAGAAACGCGGTACATAGCACTTACTATGATTAACGACTGACGCGTAGTGAGTAAATCAATGGATGTAATTACGAGAATCATTAGTACCGTGGATGACCGAGGGCTCGCTTTTCATATTTCTTTCTTAAAACACCTGTTTTATTTTCTTGGGCTTTATGTAATGCACAATAAAATTGAATCGCGTGTACTGTAATTTAATAACTTTACTACTAACAAAAATTTTTGAGTAAGTTTATAATTACTAAGGACCTCTGTGGCGCAGTGGGCGAAGGTCCGCTTGCGACGCAGAAGGTTGCGGGTTCGATCCCCGCCGCGGGACAAATATTTGTATGACCTACAGATATTTGTCCCGTGTCTGGGTGTTTCTATGTATAATATGTATTTACAAACAAAAAAGTATATAAGTAGTTTATCAGTCATCTAGTACCCATAACACAAGCTCTGCTTACTTTGGGGCTAGATGATGCTGTGTGAAAAGTCCAGCGTTATTTATTTATTATTATGTATCGCCGCATATACATATCGCAGGATCGTGGTGGATGGCTCAAGCTTAGGGAAGTTTATACCCAGCAGTGGGTGAAGTCAGGATGTGGATGATGATGATGATGATAGTATCGCCGACTGACAAATAATCTTGTTGGAATACGAGCGCTGATTGGGGATCGTCAAGACATTGCAAGCAGTTTTTATTTTGAATTTTGCTCACAAAAATATCGTTATTGCCTTTCTAATTTGTTTGTCCTATCCATACATAGGTTACCAGAAAGAGATCGATTTTAGCGATAAGGTCACCCTTTGTTACACGTTTTGTTATCAAGGTTTTTATTGTTCTGTTTGTTACTTTTTTGGTGTACAATAAAGTTATACCTAATCTATCTAATTTGTAGGTCATACAAACTTAAAGCTTTAGTTAAATTATCAAACGTTGGTTTTTATTGTATATTTACCCCAATTACGAATTAAAGCATTCCCAGCCCCGCAAGGTGTCTCTGGCAACACCCGCCGCATTCTTTACGCAGCGGGCGAGCTCCGCGGGGCGCCTCGTTATTAGCACCTCGAGAATCAAAGAGCGCCGATACCCCCTTCTTGAAGTCGGACTTCACTGTCTGAACTGATTACTATACTAATCCCTTTTTAGATATAGATACTGTGTGTAGATGAAGTATGTTTGTTTGTCTGTAACAGCGAGTGAATGGATTGACTTGTGAGAATGACGATACGCCATTTTCGGGGTTCAATGTCCTTTCTATTTTTATCTCAGCAGGTCTAAGAAATTATTGCAATTAACTGTGAACCATACCCACATATAAAAAATGGAAACAATGACAGAAAAAAATCAGTTCCTGAAAAGATGTTCTTTTTAAATAATCAAATCTATTTTCGAATACAATTCTCTATCTAATTTTGAAACTAATAATAGACATCTGTCTATGCGCCTAAGCCATCCCATTGGCTGTTTGAATCCCGCCCAATTCACACGCACAAACACAATGATACCATACACACTTATAATTAATTTAATTAATGAATGAAGATACAATGGCAGACAGTAATTAAATAAGTTGTAACATGTAATTTGCTATAATTTAGATCTATTTTCTTAGTTAATTGCTTAATTAGATGAAAGTTTAATTTGTTCTAAGACTTGTTTTTTGGGTATTTATATTATGTCAGTAAGATAAGAAAACCAATGAAAGTTGTATAATTTTAGGATATTACGAAATGAGTGCTCTCGTTTATGTCTTTTGTATGGAAATAACAATTATCGTAGCAGAATCTACGCTTCGTAGACGATATTATACTGGGTACTAAAAAACTCAAACACAAAACATTCGCGCGAACCGAAGTTGTGCAAATTTCTATTTTATTAAGTACGTCTATGTATAAACCAGTGGCGTTGCTAGGTAGCCAAGGGCCCAGGTGCAAAAAAAACTGGGGTCTTACCTACGATTTTATTTGGCATGCTACTTTGGAAAAAGTGTTACTGATAGGAAATAGCGTCGATTAAAACCAACTAGTTCCTTCCGGACTCTCGGGTTCTCTTCTGACTCAGAGTCCGAGGGCCCCGGTGCACTTGCAAGATTCGCGAATTGCATCCTTCAATTGCGAATCAATGCGAATGTGGACATTCACTAACAAAGATTTATATTAGAAGCGCTTACTCGTGCTTGCTCATTCGTTCTTGATAGATAGTCGAAGTTAAGCAACGTTCGAAACGGTCTATAAGTGGATGGATGACCGCCAGTGGCATTTTAATCTGAGCGCTTCCGTGCTTCGGACGGAGGGCACGTTAAATTGTTAAGCCCAGCTATTTAAGTCGTTAAGCCATGACGGAAAACTCAGTCACCAGAGTTGGCTGACTCATACAAACTTACTTTTTTTACTAACAAAGATTCAGCAAAGACCCAGTTGTTCTGTCTCACGAACGCGAGTTAGTCTTAATTGTATGTGTAGATTTGTTTCTGTGTGCGTAAGCGATACTGAGCGCTCATTTGTCAATGGAGCGTTCCGTCCGACGCTTACGCACACAGAAACTATGCATCTACCCGCCTTCGTGAGACCTATCAACCTATCTAATGGTAAATATTTGAAGAAATATCGTCTATAAGAACTCTATTATATCAACGAGTCCTAGTTTCAACCGTTGAATCTCAGACTAATAAAATATTGTTGACTAGATTGAGATATCATCGTGATGATATCACAATGTGATGTAATGATTGGTGATCAGATACCGCGCGGCACCTTATTGAATCAGACAATACGACCGATTAGCTGGCTCTCAGTACGCGAGACGGAGTCACGAAGGTACGGAGAAGGTAACTCATTTTTATATGTATAATGTATATTGTTGTATAGGTATTTACAGTACGCACAACCGATCTTTAGTTCTCTGAAGTTACGTGATTGCGCAGGCTTGCGTGTGTAGTAAATTGCGTATGTAGAGTAGGTGAGATAGGATAATGTAACAAACTAAGCGAGTGAGCGAGGCAGCTATACAACGCTGTCTCTGTCTTTTAGGCATCATCAAAAATGTGTTGTGCGCTGCTACTTCAGAGAGCTAAAGATTGGTTGTGCGTACTGTACATCGAGAAGAGAAGGCCGGCTGCACTTTTGATGTTTGTACGAAATCGATTGATCCCGAGTATCCCGACTCTCCAAGTACCTACTATGGTGCCACACACTCTATGAACACGATGCTGCTTATTACAAAAACGTTAAACCTTAGTTGAACCCCATGTTGACACATGTCAAAACAAAACTGTTATCACAAAAAGGCGTTCTATATACGAGTATTTAAAGATCGTTTTTTTAGGGACAGTTTTTTAGTTAGTCTCTAGTCTAAACTCGGTTTAGTTACTCTCTTAGTCTAAACTCGGTTCATTTTCTTGTAATAAGACGAGATTAGTTTGTGATCGTGTTTGCGGTAAACGTCTGGGATTTTGGTCCCAAGTTACGGGTGTTGTTACAACCATGATCGCGGATGAGTTCATCCTGAAATAAGAAGAAAGGTATCATGTTAATTTACTATCAGTAAGTATTTCAGATATTACCATTTTACTATACTTACTTATGTAAAGAGAAAAAAACAACACCGGCACAAACTTCTCTACATAACATTGTAATCAACACGTCGTCGTCACATCACAAATCAGCTGATTATCTTAATTATTTTACTGTTTCATTACCCTGAACAATTTATACTATCTTCATACATCGTGTTCTGTTTAACACCTCACGATTAAGTTTGCCAGCAAGCGGCACACAAAGGCGATCGTAAACCCGACATAAAAAAAAAAGAAAAAAGCTGAGAGCATAATATAGAGAGTCAATTCGCTCCAACTCAAGGTGTGAAGCTGTCATGGTGAAATGATGGCTCCATTATTATCCGACCAAATAATAACCTCGCGAGCCCCGTTGCGAGGAGGTGATTTGCTCTTAATTTGAACTCGGTCGGGTTATAATGTAATTAATTTAGTTTGCCCGTATTGTTTTGCTTGATCATTTTAATTATAGAAATAAACTGACATCTGGTGAAGGAGAGTGAAAAAGGTGGTTAAAATATTCAGTGACAAAGCGGGAATGACGTCATTTGACACGATGACGTCACGAAACGCGCGAAACTGGTGCCATCATGGACGTAATAATAATAGCTATTATTATTACGTGCATGGGTGCCATTTAGTTGAAATTTTCGTAGTGAAAACTTCTTTAGGCGCGTTCGGCATTTTTATATGGGAGAAAAATATCAAACTCAGTCATGTGACTGTTACCATAAAAGTGTGACGACACCAACTTCTTAGTATACCAACCTTAATTTCGTCATACTTTGTATCGTATCGTCACACTGGTCGACGTATTGGAGTGACCGCCTTTGGTGAGACAGCTTCGAGTTCAAATCCCAGTAGAACAGTAACTTTTGCACTTTGTATTTTTTGTATATTTTTTCAAGTTTAGAACCGTTACGGAAACCTCGTTCAAGTTTTCACTTCTGTCGGCACTCCTGGAATGCCAGCTTTTTTCTGTCATAAGTCGCTACACAAAGCCTATTTATTATACCTGTCTATACCTACTTAAATCAGACTAAAATATAATGAAGCGATAACACCTTTTTCAAACACAATAGGACTTATCTAAATAAGGCAAAACCAATTTTACTTAATCTTGTTAAGTTTCACTTACAAAAATATATTAATTTTGAGAAATAAATCATTGATGTGATACGAGGCCAGCCACTCCCACATTGAGCTGCCAAAACTCGTGTATCTTTAGGATTAATGTTGCTAATATATTTTTAAGGTGCTAAATATGAATAAGGATTTTCAAAGTAATTATACCTACACTTATAAAATAATAAGTTTAATTTTTGGTTGATCCAACTTTTTGTAGATAGTTCAGCGAGAGGTCAAATTATTTGCAGTTATGCGAAATTTCAAAGTATAAAAAAAACCTGTAATTACATATGGTAATTAATACTATTTTCTAATGTTGAATGACCTACCTAGATAGTCTTGTAGATTGTGAATGTGTAGGAAAGTATTTTATGTACTTAGGTAAGTACATATACCTATCTACTTACCTAATTTTTTTTATTTAGGTAGGTTCTAACTTATTTGAATGAACCTAAGTTTTATTGACAACAAAGAAATATCACTTTATTTAAATAGATACTTCCATTTTTATCTATCGCAGTGGATTAAAAAGTTTTTGATCTCATCATAACCAAATTATATTTTTCTAATAATGATAAACTCTTTCTTGAATAAGCCGTCGCCATTTTGAAAAGCTCTCGTTCCTAAGAAGCCACAGTAAGAAGTAAATCGTTATCGGTTAAATTGATTTTGAGCAATTAATAAAATAAATAAATAATGCTAACAATTTTCACACAGCATCATCTAGCCCCAAACTAAGCAAAGCTTGTACTATGGGAACCAGATAACTGATATACTTCTTATACAGGGTGTAAAAAGACGTCTACCGAAGCCGAAAGGGGTAGGTACAGCATCCCAACACACAACTAAATCCAAAAGGATTTTCCGAAAAAATCATTATATCCGGACTGTTTGCGTATGTACTGGGCGCGTTTTTATACGTAGATTGCTGGATTTTGAGTTTTAATAGTTTTTTCTTTTATAAATCCAATTATTAGGTAGTTACAGTCTTATTATGTTGTAATAGTAGTAAATAATTAGAAAATAAAATTAAATGACGTAGCTAAGTCAAAAACTTTTTGCGTTTTTTTTTCGCTAAATATGTTCAGAATCATGGTCTGAATGAAACTCCCCAGTTTTCGGTAGCAGTCTTTTTACACCCTGTATACTTTTTGTTTGTAAATACATACATATTATACATAGAAACACCCAGACCCGAGACAAATATCTGTAGGTCATACAAAAATTTGTCCCGCGGCGGGGATCGAACCCGCAACCTTCTGCGTCGCAGGCGGACCTTCGCCCACTGCGCTACAGAGGTCGTCGAATTAAAATAAAACAGAGAGAAATAAAAAAACACAATTGGGATAAAGGGGAGAAATATGATGCTACGAAATTTAACGTCTGCTTTATAGCGGTTACCTTATATTGTAGATGCAATGTTTAAACCTTTACTTGGGGATGTTAACACCCAATCCAATCGATAATTTCAAATTCTCATTATTTTTATTGTTGTCATTACGATTTAGTATATTTTTATAGTTTTCGTTGACATATTCAAAATTCTTCAAATATGACTGAATTATTGATCAAAGATTTTATTGGATTTAATTTATGTACTTTTAAAAATATGTTACTTTTAGTACCCATGGCATTATTTATCTACATACATATCCCTTTTTGAATAAAGCCTCTTATGATGATGGAACTTTTTATATGTAGGTATCTAATATTCTAATTTTAAAATAGTTGACTTAGAAAAAGCTTTTTTTTTTCTATACGCGTCTGGTGCTCTAATCATCATCATTATCCCACTTCTGAAAATACAGTATAGGTACTTATTAGTGCGAAGTTAAAAATAAACAAGAGTTGAGATTGTCTGATACCCACGATACATATTTTATCTATAGTGAGTATCATAGGTAATTTATATTAGAAACTATCAGCAAAACAGCGCACAACCGATCTTTAGCTCTCTGAAGTTAGGTGCACTAAGCAATTCCGCAGGTTTGCGCGAGTAGATGAGATAGGACGATGCAACAAACTAAGTGAGTGAGCGAGGCAGTTATACAACCGTGTGTTCGTCTTTTAGGCGTCATCAAAAATGGGTTCTACGCAGCTACTTCAGAGAGCTAAAGATTAGTTGTGCGTACTGTAAATGTACATTACATTAAAGTACTGTATATTTAGAGATATTATATATTATATTATATATTTATTTAGAGATCGCTATTGCAAGTTGTCGAGAACAGAAGGGGAAAGATGCTCGGCCATCTTATACGACATGACAGTTTCATTACGAACATTATAGAAGGGAAAGTGGAAGGAAGAAGAGGAAGGGGAAGACCGAGGATAAGCTACATGAGCCAAGTGAAGGAGAAGGTAGCTGTCATGTCGTATAAAGAGGTCAAGGAAGCAGCCCGGGAAAGAGATACATGGAGAGGGATTCATCAGTTGTACCGACAAGGAGTAAATCCTTAAATAAGAAGAGAGAGACTGTATATTTACATTTCTATATAATTTGATGTACAGTCTGTTCAAAACAATCTGAAAATAGAAAAATGTTAATTTAATAGTAGTTTTTTTATGTTTTAACTGGCAACATTGTCAAAAATGTAGTTGGTTTTTGTGTTGTGTCATTTTTCTTCTTCCGTTTGTAAAACTTTTGATGGCGGATTGTATCTTGACTGTTACTTTTAATAAAATCGGTTTAGATATTTCCCACGCATATTTTATTTCGTACACAGTCAGCAACGAATATGACCAACCAAACTTTCGACAATTTGAAGATCAAGTCTCGCTCCATATTCATCTTCCAGGAAAAGTTATTTTTTTCTAAGAAATTGAAAAAGAATGGCATTTTAGATAAACAAACTGTTAATCAACCTTCGTTGCTGACTGCACTCAGGTTACTTTTCGGTCTATTATACCTTCCCACTGTATTTGCTTCAAGTAAACACATTTTAATTTTTTTCATCAAGATAATTATCACTATTATGTACTCTTAACTTTTGTGCTGCACCCAACGGCTCCCAGCAACCCTAAAACACGTAATTCAAGATAAAAGTTCGAAGTATCATTTCCTCAAATTTGAAGGTTGTACCTTTTACAGATTCTAAGATAAATAACTACAAAATTGCGCCAAAATTTTCGAAATACATAAAATCATTAATTGAATCATCATCATAATACCAAAACTGTGGAAAAATCGGTTCATTTTAATTCAGTGACATTTTAAATTGAAAATGAAATAATATGCTAATAATATCGTGCTCACATAAACTAGGTACATACATAATGAGCGATAAATTACAAATTCAATTAGCTAGCTCCAATTAATTTAGTTTTAGAAGCATGCAAAAAGATTTAATTTGAAAAAGTTGAAGGTTAATTATAATTTAAATTCGGTAGTTTATACAAATAAGTTAGAAATAAATTGTTAAAATATGTATTAAGCGCCGTAAACAATCTTATTTAAAATAATCTTTTTTATTTAAAAGTCTTGCAAAAAGGGTTGCGTTGGCCAAGTGACTTTTGACCCGAATTCTGTGAGTTCGAATTTCGGGCGTGATTCTTTTGCTAGGCTTTGACAATCTTTAATGGATTTATGACGAAATAATTCTCTCGTGCTTCTAATTAACGTATTATTGTGCTCAATCTTTCCCAAATTCTAGATGGATCAAGAATTTGAAAATAATAATTTTGTCTAAACAAGAAAAAAATAGCTTTTTTTTGCGTCACACACAAAAAACACTTACACATTATGAAATTAAAAAGAGCCAGATAAGTATGCAACAAAAAAATGTTCGCCACTAAGCATTTTTGCAATAGTTAGCAAAGGCTAACTATTGCGCTGGTTTTCTGTGACGACAAATGGCATTATCTCTATTCTACACTTAGAAAAAAATATATGTAATTTCCACCCTAGATACCGTCATGGTAGGCAACAACTAAGCTATCTAGCAAATTAAAATTGTTTTACTTGTGTGAAGTCGTGATTGTGTTTTTTTAATTAATTTAACCGTACAATCATTATAGATCTTAAGCGGAGATTGTACGTGTGATCGGCATTCATTTAATTAATAAGAAACACTAATTATTATAAGTGAAGTATTGTGTGGGCGAAACGGACACGTTTGATGGCAATCGCAAAACTGCACGCCTTTAGCCCAGTGTGCCAGTTGGGGAAAACATGGACTTAATTTTTGTATTTCTGCGTTCAATTTGCTAATTTGAGCTTTATAAAAAAAAATATGTGCGTGTAATTTTAATATGAGTATTTGTGCTGTTTTCGCCATTTTGAATTTATTGCGACTATATTTTATTGGACTGCAGTTAATTTAAATTGTCTTTCCTTTCTTAGTGTTGTCACACTTAGCTATTTAACCTTTTTTAATGCATGAAAGAAGGTTTTGAATAGATGAATCGTAAAGTTAATTTATTTTAAAAAATATACTTTCATAAATTAATAATTTAAATTCGGAGTTTTCTTTAAATATATTTTTTTTAAATCAACCTATTGTGTCCCTGCTGGGTAAAGGTCTCCCCCAAAATTTTCCACACGTCCTTATCTCTGCGATCTCCCACCACTCTCTCTCGAACCCGTCGAGATCGGCCCGCCAACGCCTTCTCGGCCGGCCTCGTCGTCGCCTTCCGTTCTCGGGCACCCAAGGAGTGACGGTGTTTGCCCAATTCTCGCCAAGCCAAGTCCACAGTTTAAAATAATAAAATATTTTATTTGAAAATGAATGGTATCGCAGCCCACTGTGCGTCGGTATTATTTGCCAATTACACAAAGGCGTATCATCCCGCATGTGTGACCCCGCGATGGTATTAATAGGTTCATGATCCGCTTTAAATATCCCTGGAAATAAGATGGACTATTGTATTTTGGCAAAACTTGAAGGGAATGTCTAACGAGCTGTTTTGTTTCCTTTTTTCTGTTGTAATTTTACTTAATTTAAAACACATTATGTAAAAAGACGTCTATCGAAGCCAAAAGGGGTACAGCATCCCAACACACAACTTAATACAAAAGGATTTTCCGAAAAAATCATTATATCCGGAGACAACAGCGTTTGAAGATTACTGTTTGCATATCCAGTACATACACTGGGCGCGTTGTTTTACGTAGACTGCTGGATTTTGAGTTTTAATTGTATTTTTCTTTTATTAATGAAAATAACAGGTAGGTATGGTCTTATTATGTTGTCCTAGTAGTAAATAACCGCAAATAACATAAAATTACGTAGCTAAGTAAAATGTTTTTTCGTTTTTTTTTCGCTAAATATGTTTAGAATATGGTCTGATTGCAACCCCTCAGTTTTAGGTAGTAGTCTTTTTACACCCTGTATAATATTAGTTTATAAGCAAACGAAACATGGTTATGATCCAACAATCACTAAGTAGGAGGTATAGGTAAAAGAAGATAGATTTAGTAGGTAATTTAATAAAATTGCCGACAAAAGCTCATCGCAGTATCCATGCGCGCTGAACGTGCCAAACTGTCAATTCAATAGAGGAAATGCTGAGACGTCAGAAGCGAGCTGCATTTTCTGACGTCATCAGTATTTTTTCTATAAAAATAAATGACTGCGGCGCTACAGCGCGGACACATGTGCGATCAGCATAAAGATTACAAAAAACGTAAACAGGTTCACGAATGTATCCCCAAAGCGTGGTAGATATTTTCTCCGGTATATTTTTTATGTTACTTATTCCAGATCCTCTCAAAATGTATAAGGGGGTAGTCAAAATACAATGTCAGAGGCATGTCAAAATACATATTTGATAGCTTTAAGATAAGACCAGCAAAATACACAAATAGATAATTTTTTGCTCTGATAAAACGACCATTTATACCTTACAATATACGGTAATCGATTTTACAACGTCCATTTTTGATGGACTCTGAGTCTTTAAAATTGACCGATTATTAGATTATAATATTTGCTTAGGGTCTTAATATGAATGGGTCAGTTTTATTGGCTTCTAAAAAGGTTTTTTAATGGTCGTAAAGGAAGTGGTCATCGAATGCCTATATCCGGGGGTCAACGGTGACCTGTAGATATTTTTGAAACATGAAACGGAAATTGCTTCTTCAAGTTAAAAGATAAACGGTTTACCTACTGACGCAAAATAAAACATTTTTGAAAAAAAAAATTGAACCGACTTCACAGAACACAAACAGAAGAACCTTCTACACACTAAAAAGAGAAAAATAAGAATATAATTTGAAGTCGGTGCCAACTATTCATTTACATCTAAGAAGTTCAAAAGAACTTGGGTGCAAAATTGTATCCTGGTACGCTATCGCTCGATTTATTTTTTTTATAGGTACCTAATCGTATTCACTTGGCACCGACTTCAAATTATATTCTTATTTTTCTCTTTTTAGTGTGTAGAAGGTTCTTCTGTTTGTGTTCTGTGAAGTAGGTTCAATTTTTTTTTTCAAAAATGTTTTATTTTTCACTTTTTAACCGACTTCAAAAAAAGGAGGAGGTTATATGTTCGGCTGTATGTATGTTTTTTTTTTTTTTTTTTTTATTATGTATGTTCACCGATATTTCCGTCAGTTGTGGACCGATTTCCAAAATATTTTTTTAGTTTGAAAGGGTATACTCTTATAGTGGTCCCATATAAATTTTATTCCTGAGGGATTAATAGTTTTCCCGTAAAACTAAAACAATCACTGAACTTTAAGAAAATTGTGGCCCGATTTCCAAAATTTTTTTTTTGTTAGAAGAAAGAGGTATACTCTCAAGGTGGCGCCATATATTTTTTTTTCCTGAGGGATTAATAGTTTTCCCATAAAACTAAAACAATCACTGAACTTTAAGAAAATTGTGGACCGATTTCCAAATTTTTTTTTGTTAGAAAGTGTAAAAGACACTCTCAAGGTGGCGCCATATATTTTTTTTTCCTGAGGGATTGACAGTTTTCCCGAAACATTCAAAAAACCTCATTCTCACTACACAACACACCCTGACTCACAATCTGAGTCAAACATTAAATAGTTTGAAAGGGTATTACACCCGAGGTAGTCCAAAATATTTTCTTTTCCTTATGGATTGATAGTTTTCCCCCTTGCTGAACTCCGGTGTGTCCTTTCGTAGGTCTGCCCATGACTTCTCTTATCCTTTCCTACTTAAGCTACGATAAGCAAAGTCTTAATGTACTCGTAGCTTACTATATTATTTACACATACACTTTTATTTACACAGTATTTATTTACTTTACAGCAAGGGGGAAAACTATCAATCCATAAGGAAAAGAAAATATTTTGGACTACCTCGGGTGTAATACCCTTTCAAACTATTTAATGTTTGACTCAGATTGTGAGTCAGGGTGTGTTGTGTAGTGAGAATGAGGTTTTTTGAATGTTACGGGAAAACTGTCAATCCCTCAGGAAAACAAAATATATGGCGCCACCTTGAGAGTGTGTCCTTTACACTTTCTAACAAAAAAAAAATTTTGGAAATCGATCCACAATTTTCTTAAAGTTCAGTGATTGTTTTAGTTTTACGGGAAAACTATTAATCCCTCAGGAAAAAAAAATATATGGCGCCAACTTGAGAGTATTCTTCTTTCTAACAAAAAAAAATTTTGGAAATCGGGCCACAATTTTGTTAAAGTTCAGTGATTGTTTTAGTTTTACGGGAAAACTATGAATCCCTCAGGAATAAAATTTATATGGGACCACAATAAGAGTATACCCTTTCAAACAAAAAAAAAATTTTGGAACTCGGTCCACAACTGACGGAAATATCGGTAACATACATAAAAAAACATACATACATCCGAACATATAACCTCCTCCTTTTTTTGGAGTCGGTTAAAAAATAGTTTTTAGCGTTATATTTTCTTTCACCGTCATCATCGTTAGTGCAATGTTTGTTTATGCAACTAAGTAATTTTTTTTATCAGAGTTACCAGAATTTGCCGGACACAGAGAGACACTGAGGCTGGAAAAATACTAAAGGGGGTTTTAAGAGTAAAAAAAAGTAAGAAGAGTAAAATTACACAAAATTCGGGCGAATATAGAAAATTCTGGGTGAGTAAAGAAAATTCTGGGCGAGTACAGTCAGTGTCGCCAATTGGTAACCCCCCTAACAAGGCAGTTTGTACGGCAGAGGGGTTACCAGTTGGTGACGTTGGCCGTACATAGGTATTTAGGTATACTCACCAAGAATTTTCAGTTTTTACCCTGTTATTTTTTAAAAGTTTTAAGTAGTTTAGGTCGAATCTGACTGAGCATAAGTTGAATAGCGATGCATAAATCATTAATCTTCCAACTTAAAATAAATCATTCCTCAAACAGGTGAACGTACTCTCACAATAAAGCGCAACTGCGCGTGCGCACCCATATCAGTGATCGAGCGCATAACGCCCCGCCATTTGTACTGTGCCAAATCCCGCGGTATCGATGGGAAAGCGCTAAATTATTTAATTTATTAGCACCACAGATAAAATAATATTCAGGTTGGAAGAATGCACACACACTAATGTTATATCTTATCTTGATCGAAGTGAACTTTTGTGCTCTACAAAATATTTACTTGAAAAAGTGTTACCTATCTTTAGAAGCCTCTTGGTGTCATGCAATATGATTATAATAGGAACCTATAGGTATAATATAGCTACATATCTTATATTTCCTATTCTACTGATATTAAAAAGCGTAATTATAATCTGAGAATTTGTACTTATATTTGTTTGTATTCTTTAATTTCTCGTTTAGATGAAACTTGGAATAGTTGTAGATCGAAACCTAGATAAGCACGGAGGGTATGTAAAATGTTGATCCCCTACCCCAAGCGGAGCTGAGGGCGAAAGATTGTATTGTTACTTTGTGTGATTCTTATTGAAACGAAATGTAAACGCTACATTTCCCATGTGTAGCTAAAGTTCAAAACGTCGAGTTCGCTATCGTTCGGTTATTATTTTTCACTGTTATTGTTATGAGGCCGCTTTATACCGCTTAGCAAACTATTAAAGGTATTCTCTTTACGCCTTATTATTTTGATAAATTCTACCGATTGCAGGAGTATTTCCGAGTTTTAAATTGGTTTGAATACTTGCTATCTCATAATAGTAATTTGAAAGATAATTGTGTTTAGTCTATCATGCCAATTTTCGGTGTTAGATTGTTTTTATTAAAGTTCGGTTTGCCAATTTGGTTTAATGTAAATTGTAAGTGAAAGAAAGGTACCTAAATCCCTGTAGGCGACATCACGAGCTCTTAATAGTATAATAATTTAATTTCATAGTGTAGTTAGTAGTGATAGTAGCCGGTATGTGTCTCCACACAAGATTAAAATTGACATAAAAGCCTCTGTGTGTTGGCTTCGGTCCCATGCATGCCTTCTTCTTCTTTTTAATCTTCATAAGAGTTGGAATTAATAGTCCCGAAATGTTCAACTTTGACAAAGTCAAAGTCAAAAAGCCTTTCATAAGTCTGGGACTTAATAATACCGAAATGTTTAACTTTGACAAACAAAATAATAATGTAAAGATGTAGAGATTCCATTCTTCCCCACCAGTAGGGATAAATCAGTAGGGATATGTTGAACAGTTTATTAAGTACCATAAGTGCCTGAAGTGTTACCATTTTTCACGGGAATCAAACGCTTATAAGTACTACTAGGCCAGCATAGCTCTGTCAAAACTACAGGCACTATTTAGCATGCCGCTCCGGGCGCTTATCGAGTCGGTACTCGATACTCAATACAGGTTATTTATAAGGCTTTAACAATGTGTTGTATCACATTGTAATTTCTCAAACACACACCTCGGCCGTAAGCTTATTAAATAAGGTTTTATTTTTATTGCGAAAATACTTCGTTTTGTTTTACTAGCTTCTATTTTGTCAGCCGTAGGCTGTGGCTGACAAAGTACACGAGTATGTGCCTTAGTAATGAGCTAAGTTTTTAAACACCCATCCCCCCCATGGTGATACGTGGTGAGGTTTTAGACTATCGTTATTTAGCTCTCTGAAGTAGCTGCGCAGAACCCATTTTCGATGACGCCTAGAATCGTACTATCTCGCTTACTCTACCAAACCTGCGCAATCGTCTATTGCACCTAACTTCAGAGAGCTAAAGATCCGTTGTGCGTATTATAAGTCCGTTAAGGCTCTTTAAGTTATAAGATTTTAAATTAAGATCTTAATTAAATTATCTCACGGATCGTTTGTATAATTTCGGAAACAATTTAATTAAAGACATTGACAAAAAATAACAAAAATAAAGGAAAATGCCAGCATACCTGAGCCCTGGCACCTTGTGGCAAATTGAAAAAGGACGCGCTGCTCCGAGCTAATAATAAATTCTCAAATAATAATAATTCATAAATAATAATCGTGGAGGAAACAAAATAAAAATATACACGTCGAAATAATAAAGGATTTGCCCGAGAATCGAGCGACACGGGTTGATTTTTGGACAATAGACGCGTGATTTATAATCAAGAGATTTAAGTTAAAGTTATTGCAAATTACTCATAAATAGTAATGTTACCTCCTCGAGTTCGAATGGCTGCTAAAGTTTATTTTTTTTGTTGAGGTCTCTTATGTAGTTGAGATGCAAGTCAAAAGAAAAAAAGCACGTGAGTGTCGTGGAACACCCGGTTGGAACAAAGTTTTGTACATTTGACATTTTGCGCACCTTGTGCACCACTTTTCGCACTAGGTACTATGCGCACCATTTTGCACAATTTGAGATTAAAACTGAACTACGATCAATTAATACAATGATGTTGGAGATTCTTCTATTATGTACGAAGGTAAGTCAGCTACATATTTACAGAAACATAAATTCATGCCGAATACACATTATTTTTATCATTCGCCTAAACATATCGGTTTAGTGGTCCGGAGCTATAATCAAACATCATAAAGGCACCTCGTGTGCGCCTACCCAGCGAACATAAAATTGTTTTTTCGTCCAACAGCTATAATTAGGCGATACGTTACGTTTTTGTTTGGCCCACATTTCTCGATCCTCTAATTTTTATGTTTTTTGCCGCTCCTTTTGTAGTCGTTAATATGATTACACCGTTGGGATGATGGCTTCATACGTGTTTTAGGTTATAACTTAATTTACTCGGGTTATTTGTTTTTTTATTGTTGGCGGACTTCCTGAGAGTCTGTCGTGTTTTTTGCGGTTGGTCGTTAGCTAGAGGTGATTGAATGTGATGGTGGGCAAATTGTTGGCCGTATCTTGTTCACATGTACTATTTGGTCACGTATTGCTTTTGATTTTTATCGGAGCTGTGAGATGTGGAATGTGGATTGCTTTTGTTCCATATTTTAGTTGCGTGATATCACGAATACTTTCTTTAGGTATTGGTAGGTGTAAATTAATTTATAATTAGGTAGCAGCGGGCCGGTCGGCACGTTAGGTACGAACGTCTTACTAATGTTCGTGTCTAGCGCAATCCAGCGATCGTTTTGTTCAAGAAATGGGACGCTTTAAGCGGTCCGATAGTTTAGAAAACAATTTATTTTTATCTTAATGTGTTCATGATTTCACAAGCCTCATTTAAATTAAAAAATAAAAATTATTAGTAATTATTATCCAGCTCTTTCGCTTCAAGGCTCTAGATTACAAACACTTAATGGCTCACTCACAGACATAAAAAATACCTCTTAAAGTTTTATTATTTTCTGAAGACTCAAACACAGGGCTTGGCTGCTCGAGTGTTACTGGAATGGGTACTAAAAATCTCAATTTTGCTGTCAAACTAAGGTTATTTTCTCATAGAATTTTAAATAACTTTTTGGCTGCTGGATAATCAGCCACTTTGTGGTATTTTTTACTTTGTTAATAGTAGTTGGCTTGCAGCGGCTGGATTGTACCAGGCTCGCAGTAATGGCGAGGAGGTTGGCTTGACAAGTAAATTGTGCGATCGGACGCGCGACGTGCAAATTGGCGCGCAACACCGCGCCCCAGCACGCAATCACTCAGTGCTGCGGTGGCCTGCTCTATGTCACCGGTTTTCTTCTGTTCTTAGCAAACCTGGGGATATGCTGACTGATATTTTTGGATAGATATTTATGTTTTGGCTTTTTTTTTGTGCTCTATATCAGATAAAAAACACCCAGAAAAACAAGAGCTATTCGTGAAGAAAAAAAATCGATCATGATGCCTCAATTTCGACTGTAATAAAAGGCCAAAGTGAAACAAATTACTTCATTACTTCACCCACAGCCTGACGTAATCGCAGACCAAATTCACTTCAAATCTGTATCCAAATAATTGTATCTAACGACTGCCAACCGTATAATCAAAAGCGTATCAGCCGAAATCAATTTTTCATCGAAGTCGATTTAAAAATTATCATACAAACCGGAGTCGATGCCGCCCACTTTAACGAGATACCCGCGCCACCTAGCATTAACTGCCGATTGGCGTTTTTATTAGGGTTCAGTGGAGAAATGGTTTAGGTGCTGGGCAAGCTTATTCCATCTCAAACGAAAAGGATAGTTTAGGAAAGCTTATTTAAACTGAAACAATGCCCTAGGCACGACAACGTTCCGATGAGTGTAAGTCCTGTATAGGTGACTTCCTGATGCTGTGTATCATCTAGCATACCAGGTGAAACATCCTACCGCAGGATATTGTGATGACGATGTAAAGAACTAAGTTTTTTTTAGCGGATAAACCCTAATTTGCAAAGAATGTCGGCTAGAGTCAACAAAACTTTTAGTAAAGCGGCTGCTCGATCCTAACCGACTTTGGAAAAGAGCTAGGGATTCAACTCCTGTTCCTTCGCGCAAAATACCGTGTAAAACTAGGGCAACAAACACTATCGTCACTACTATTGGTTTCTTGCTTGTTTGGCATCATTAAACAAAACATTTTGTCAGCAAAAGATTACCATCGAATCACTCACGAAAAGTTTATATCTGTCAACGTCATAATAGGTTAAAGAACCCTCACTGTAAAAGGGAAGACTCGCACTTGGCCGCTTGTTCTCAAACCCTGGGATAAAAGTGTCTGTGCTGTCTGGCTGACTGTAATTACTTAACAAGTGCGTGGCGCTACGGACCAATAAAATTGATTTAGATTTACAAAGCAATTGATATAATCGTATGATACCTTTGTGTAACAGGAGTTTTATTTCAGTATTTGTAAAGTACTTCTTCTTCTCGTGACACAAGTTTCGAACCATTGTGGTGAGAGTTTAAGTGCGACTCAAAATATCTCGTGCACTTGACACAATGTTTTCAAACTTTAGGTTCCACGCCGAACTCTCCTTTTTCTATATGAAGGCGCCATTAGGAGAAGACCATCAGTGCTTTAAGTGAATTTTTAGAATTGAGAATTAAGAGAAAAATTTAGAATTTTTACTTACATCTTTATTAGATAATTTCGAAAACACGAAGACTAATCTGTGGGTTTTCGTACGGTGTTTCTTTTACTATAGCTGTAGTAAAAACTTATTACAAAACTGAAACGAAAATTCCATGATGCAATAATCCATTGCTATAAACCACGAGCTTATTTTTTCTAGTTTGAGAAATAAAAAATATCATTTTTTAAATCAAATAATTACAAGGAAAGGAAAAATCGGCCATTTGTATTCATAACAGCACAAAATTGAGCAATTTTCATTAGCTGTTCGTGGGCAAGTGAAAATTGTACACCATTCCGTGTTCCAAAACGGATGTGACTCTATTATACCAACACCTACACACCGACAGATGTGACCATGATACGTGGATATTTGATACTTGAGTTTTTTTATTTAACAAGATTTTATATATCAACACGAAATTAAATGAAATGAGTTTATTTGTCAGAAGAATGGTTACATAAAGATTTTAAATATAAAGTAAGTGTCACATTCTCCACCGTATTATCACGGTATACAAATCCTTATATTATCCACGATATAGTTGACACAATTTTATACTTCATTAATTCATCGTGTCAATGAGCTCTTATGTTCGCGATATTCAATTTTGCTCCAATATGAAGCCATCGAAGGCCCTATCGGAAGCCGAGACGAATTTTGTACTGCAATAGATGTAACTTTTATGAGTTAGATACTTCAGTAAGTACTTATCTAATTCAAGAATCTTTGAAGATAACTACAGAAGTTAGAGGTACATTAGAAGTAAATATTCAGTACGTGGCAGTTTGTAGGTACGCCAAATCTGACCACGACCATAATCTCTACGGTAAAAAAGAAAAAACTCCTAAGTACAGACAATTTTGAGTTTTATTGCGGTTGTAGAAAAGATGCCTTTAAAACCTTGGTTTTGGCCGAAAGGTGTCCTTTTCAGGAAGTTCATCGGATGCCTGTCAAACGACACCGCGCGTGCGTCATCGTAGCGTCGATGACTCAAAGTCAAAGTTAATGTCAAAAAGCATTTATTCAGTAGGACCGCTGGGATCACTTTGAAACGTCTTAAAAACTAGGTGATTCTACTCCTGTTCCTTCGCGACCCGGTTAATAAATAATTGATAAGTATGTTAGTAATCATAATCATAATCGTATGGTTATTTATTAATTTATTAATATAATTATTTAAACTCAATGGTCATGGTAAGCAGTCAGGTTTCGGAAAAAAACACTTTGTTGAAAATCGTGGTCACCTTAGTCGCGTTGAAGAAAAGAATGGAAATCGTGAAAAATTGCTTCTTGTTATAGTCGTTCAAGATTCATGAGTCGATGTTTCAAAACACACGAAACTAAAATGTAATTTCGGTTTCGGTCCAAGCATTTTTTCGGTTCCGTTGCGAAACATTAACACAACTAGCTACGTTCCACGATGTTACCTGCGGTTCCTCGGAAACAATTTACTTCTATGGTATAAAAAATATGTGCTATTTCAGACTGTAATCTATCTCTGTGCCGAATTTCATCCAGATTCGTTCAGTCGATATTTGATTAGTAGGATGAAAATAATAAATAAATAAATAATAAAAAATTTTTAGGTACACATTATAATTTTCAAAGCCTATGGGTCAAAAACGTTAGAATTGCGTGAACGATCTCCAACATTTTCTTATAAAGTTTTATGAAATAACCTACAAATTTTCACAAACTTGAAGGACCACATTTTAATTTCCTGTTCTGTTAATTAAGTTATGAATATTTCTTTATTATTCAATAAATTATATAATGATTTTTATTTATGGATATTTTCAGCATAGTCACTGTACAGGGTCGTTGTAAGGTAGATATATACACATATAGATACATAACATTTTGTACTTTTTATTTTAAGGAATCAGAATACAGCACTTTTTTTTTGGCTGGCATTTTTGGATTTTCGACCAAAAATGTATGAAACGTGGATGATGTATTTTGTGATTTTTTTATTTTATTTAATAATATTTGCAAGCCTGCATGCAGGTCGAATACATCCCATCATAACTAGTTTAAGGTCTTGACATTATTATGTACTGTATTCTGCAAATGAATGATTGATTTGATTTGATTTGATTTGTTGTTTTTTTTTACCACAGTCAAAAGGAGCCTCTTTGAGGCGCACTTAAAATCCTTTCACCACACTGGTTCGATAGAACTGGTGACACGATAAGAAGAAATTATCAAGGAAAGTTTTTTTTGTTAACTTATTCCGTCCCACGGCTGGGCAAAGGTCTGCCCCATATCTCAGTAAAACATATCAAAGCTAATCCTATATTTTAATTTTAATTAATTCAGTTTTTTTACAGTTTCAGACGGTCATGTTTTTTACGCTGCAATATCCTAGCTCCCGTGACCACGAGCGCTGCAACGCGTTCGAAACGTCGTGACCAAATAAAACAAGTACGTGATAAAAACCCGAATTCAAAAATTTATTATGTCGTCAAATCACGAAAGCTTAATAAGTTTAATGTCCTAGTTTTTTTGTTCAATTTGAGGTCCTTAGTACATCCCTGTTCACAGTTTTATGGTTATTGTGAAAGGCGTGGTCTGAAGTATGATTTCTATTGCCCCACTGTTTGAATTTTGTTAATATACAGATAAAATCACATGGAGGCACAGGAACGAACAGTTTTACGACTTAGAATCATGCAGGGGAATTATAATTAGGAATGAAGTAGAAATAAGTGGAGAAAGAATTGGATCGGAATAGTGTTTCAGATCCTTTGAAGATGCCTAAAGAATTTAAGACATATTTGGTACATGCCCAAATGCAGAAGCTGGTACCTCTCCGTGACAGGAGATTCAATATTAAATAAAATGAGGTATGCTAGAAGAAATCTTGTTAAGAAAACAATTTTACCCATGTGAGTACCTGCTTATAATATTAGTAAATTATGTAAGTATTCATATTACCCATATGTAAGTATTAATATTACCTATATATGTAAGTATTAATATTGCAGTGGGGACGAGCGGGAAAAATAATTCCCGTTCACCCCCATCGTAAGAGCAGTGCTTAACTTCCTGCTCGTCCCCAATGGGGACGAAGCGTGGGGCCGAGCGGGAATAACCCGGTTGTTCGCGTTCGTTTTTTTATTCGTTCAATGAATATTCGGATGCTTTTTACTACGAGCTGCATTGTATTCAGTCAATAGGATCAACGTTAAACCACGGTTCTAACCTAGGACCAAATATTTCAAAGCGAAAAATTGGCCCTTGAAGTCGGAAATTGTAGTAAGAAACATCCGAATATTCATCGAACGAACGAGAATAAGAACGAGAATACGGCCCCAGGGGCCTTATTGTGTAATTCAACTGGCAATGGACATGGGCTTCATTTTGACATTTTAAACCCATTCTTGACATTAATTGTCATTTTCGTAATATGTGATTGGTTGAGCTCTATTGGAATGACAAATGGGAATGGGTTTCAAGTTAGACAATACGGCACCGCTAGCTTATCGTCGCGCTGTTTGCAGGTATTCATCAAATGGTGATAATACCGTTTTTCAGAGTATAAATAAATAAACAAATAAATAATGCTGGACTTTTCACACAGCATCATCTAGCCCCAAAATAAGCAGAGCTTGTGTTATGGGTACTACATGACTGATATACTACTTATATACTTTTTGTTTGTAAATACATACATATTATACATAGAAACACCCAGACCCGAGACAAATATGTGTAGGTCATACAAACATTAGTATGTTACGATTCATTTACACCTGTGACGTCATTTGTAAAGAAAAGCTCTATTTTCACGAAGTTATTCAGTCATTGCAGTGGCACACCGTGGCGTGCGGATTGAGGCGTCACCATCGCGGTGCACGCGACTTCAAATTGTTTTCCTTGATCATTTGAATTTTTAAACGTAGAAAGAAAAGAACAGTTGTTCGAATTTAAAAATTCGATTTATTGGGGAAATGTAGTTGCTACGAGTAGATGCGGACGTTCTTTTATCGGGAATAAAAAAAAAATATATACCTTTTTTATTTTTATTAAATTTTAATATTAAATTAAATAAAAAATTTTGAAAAAAAAAATTGAACCGACTTCACAGAACACAAACAGAAGAACCTTCTACACACTAAAAAGAGAAAAATAAGAATATAATTTGAAGTCGGTGCCAACTATTCATTTACATCTAAGAAATTCAAAAGAACTTGTGTGCAAAATTGTATCCTGGTACGCTATCGCTCGATTTCTTTTTTTGATAGGTACCTAATCGTATTCACTTGGCACCGACTTCAAATTATATTCTTATTTTTCTCTTTTTAGTGTGTAGAAGGTTCTTCTGTTTGTGTTCTGTGAAGTCGGTTCAATTTTTTTTTTCAAAAATTTTTATTTTTCACTTTTTAGTGTAAGTAAATAAATACTGTGTAAATAAAAGTGTATGTGTAAATAATATAGTAAGCTACGAGTACATTAAGACTTTGCTTATCGTAGCTTAAGTAGGAAAGGATAAGAGAAGTCATGGGCAGACCTACTAAAGGACACACCGGAGTTCAGCAAGGGGGAAAACTATCAATCCATAAGGAAATGAAAATATTTTGGACTACCTCGGGTGTAATACCCTTTCAAACTATTTAATGTTTGACTCAGATTGTGAGGCAGGGTGTGTTGTGTAGTGAGAATGAGGTTTTTTGAATGTTACGGGAAAACTGTCAATCCCTCAGGAAAGAAAAATATATGGCGCCACCTCTTTCTAACAAAAAAAATTTTGGAAATCGGTCCACAATTTTCTTAAAGTTCAGTGATTGTTTTAGTTTTACGGGAAAACTATTAATCCCTCAGGAAAAAAAAATATATGGCGCCACCTTGAGAGTATACCTCTTTCTAACAAAAAAAAAAATTTTGGAAATCGGGCCACAATTTTCTTAAAGTTCAGTGATTGTTTTAGTTTTACGGGAAAACTATTAATCCCTCAGGAATAAAATTTATATGGGACCACTATAAGAGTATACCCTTTCAAACAAAAAAAAAATTTTGGAAATCGGTCTACAACTGACGGAAATATCGGTGAACATACATAAAAAAAAAACATACATACAGCCGAACATATAACCTCCTCCTTTTTTTGAAGTCGGTTAATTAAAATGAAAGTTACAAGAAACACTTAAATAAAAATAGTACAATTTTAAGAAAATATCTAGGCATAGCTAGAAGCCAAATATGGTTTGGCCTGAAAAATTACCGATCGTATTTAGTTGATGAGCGGCAAACACACAACTTCGCAAGTTGTTAGCCATTCAAGCACGGTACGCTCACTTGATAATGCTACTAGCGGTCACCCATCCACTTTGTGATCGCAAATGTTGCTTAACTTTGCCGAGATCGTGACCAACTTAGCTAGCTTCACCCCACGCGCTCTTCCAGCCCCCTTAGCATGACCATGCTATTTCCACGGTAGAATAGAGTAAAATGTTAAATGAGTTTACGCAAAAGCATCTTTTCTACGAAATAAAACTCAAAATAGTTTGAACGAAAATGTCATTTTCTCTATTCTACCGTAGAGATAGCGTGGTCATGGTAAGAGAGCAATTTAAATCATCTTTCTTGCTCATAAAAAAATCAAGTAAAGTTAATAAAAAGAGATGGAGAAGTAAGAAAATAAGATTGACACATAAAATAAAACATTTCACAATTCGGCCGGCACGAAGGTTCCTGCTAATGATTGGGCCGCATTGATATAAATCGCGCCTCGACCACGCGTACTAACGTAATCACTTAATTATTGGGCGACACCTTAACCTGCGTGTAGGGTTGCCACAAATAAGTAGAATGAAAAAGTCTTACTTAAAAGTTACAAAGAAGCAGGATATTATGATAATTAAATAATTAATAAATAAATAAATAATGCTGGACATTTCACACAGCATCATCTAGCCCCAAACTAAGCAAAGCTTGTACTATGGGAACCAGATAACTGATAGAATACTTAGATACGTTTTTTGTTTGTAAATACATACATACATAGTATACATAGAAACACCCAGACCCGAGTATATGATGGCACCCCACTAGATGGAAAGACGATCTATAGTAAAGGTTGCGGGGAGCCGTTCGGTGCCCGGACTAGATCGATTACTCAGGATGATTCATATTAAAATTTTTGATTGCTTAGCTAATATATGAGGGAGGCCTATATTCAGCAGTAGATGTCATGTGGTTGAGATAATGATGAGGTGTCCAAAATGTGGGATTATTTAGATTAAAAAATATGCTTTGTGGTCGACATTGTGGGGGAGAAATCCTGCTGACACGAAAACCACAGGAGCGTGCTATAGAAGGTTTTACCCAGTGGGTGTTGTATAGAAATATAAAGAACGTCTGATCTTATCTAGTAGATAAATTCAAAGGTAAGTTGAAGGTTTTTCATAATGCTCCTTTTTAATATCACCGCGACAGCCCTAGCTAGTCAGAGTCAGTGTTAACCATACTACTTTTTATTATATCAATTTGTGCCCATTGAAGGCGCAATTTTGGGCTAATTCCTTTATAATTGCGGGATCGCCCCTTCTAGCTTTCCACTGCGATGTGAACTCTGCCTTATCTGATTTAGAAGTTGCCTAGGGCGCATTTACTTGTAAAGCTGGCTTTATTTTCATACAAAAAAATAATGATGATTAAAAATATCTAGCAACAATGGGATAGAATAAGTACCCAGATAGAGAGGAATAAAATGTGGTTTTCTACAAAATACAATAGACGTACCTAATGTTGAAGGAAAACATCGTGAATTCGTGAGGAAACCAGATAGTATGCTAATAAGCGGCGATGAGATTGCGACTCATCACGATGTTATGCAATTAATGTAACTTAACAACGACACACATATTATTGAATTTTTACCATCTGCCCCCACCAACTGCCCCCAGGGGGTGGCAGACGGTAACACATGGCTTTAGGACTTAAATACTAATAGCGCAAGCGAGGTTTTGCTTCAGTTTAAAGGCATATGTGCATCAACATCAAAATTTGAACGGTAAGTAGGTACCTACTTAGTACCTAAGTTCTATTTACTTATTTCTCTCGAAGTTCTCTAGGATTTGAATGATTTACTTAGATTTAATTACTTATTTACCTACTTATTATTGTGGGTAAGCAGGTTTAATGTATACTGAACCCGCTTTCTATGTGTTGTACTCTACCTTATCTGATGCAGGAGTCACAAATGTCAGAAACATTAGAAAAAAACGAAAAGCTAATGGCTCTTTTGGAAGCCTTAATGTACCTCTATTTATTTATAATCGCTATTACGCATGTTGTGTCATTCTGTGGGACGTATTATGTAGTTTAACCGACATCAAAAAATTCTAAATTCGGCTGTATGATTTTCAAATGTTTCTTTTTGTATGAAAGGGATACTCTCGAGGTGGTTCCATATAATTTTTATTCCCAAAAGATCGATATTTTTTTTTTTTAGCACTTGCTATAGTTGCTATAAAGTTTCACTTGCAATCTGCTGACGGATAGGCTGTCGCAAAGGGAACTCGACCTTATAAAGGAATGTGCTTTCATGTTTTATGTGATCACTGATATGGATTGAAACAACAAAACAACAATGAGTTTAAATCGTGTGAGTTTAAAAAGTGATTGGATTGAAACAATTAAAATTATGGTGACTGTAGGTACATAATATACATATTTTATGTAGAAAAACCTTCAAATTTTAATGTATTGAAACATCAAGGCTATAATATTTCCGCCCCTAATGATACCCCCAATCAAATTAAAAACAAAATGGAACCGAAATGACAAATGATAAGTTTTCTACTAAAGAATATTAATTGCTGAAGATCGTAGCGATAGAGGAATTAAATGAAAACTCGCTCGGAATCCATTTGAATTGAATCATTTGGAAATGAATGACTTCATTTGCATACACTGTAATTAGTTTGTAATTCATGCTAGTATTAGTACGGTTGGAGGAATAAAGAAATTAGTTTTTTTATTGTTACGATATTTTATTCTGTAACAATTTTGAACATGTATTTTGACGCTTTTACTGATACAACTTTTACAACCTACCTTAAATCGATCTATCTAATCAGCCCACATCCACCCACTGCTGAGTATAGGCCTCCTCATTTTCACGCCACTGCTTCTGGTCCTTCCTACCTTAAATAAATTCAATAAATTGCAATTACTTATTTGTAATTTTTTTTATCGTATTTCAAATTGAGAACACAAGTCGTGGGTTTTGAACCCTCAACAAACAATGGTTGGCAAGCAGCAAATAATCGCTTTTATCATACCAACTATTTGTGATGTATATAAAATTTCTGCACTGACTGTACCTTGTAAAGTTAGAATCACTATCTTATTATTTATTAACAAATAAGACGCACATTAATATTTATTTTATGCTCCACAGATGGGATATACTTTAAATAACCCTATTAAAATTAATTGTCTACTGAGTGTAAGTGTATACTCGCTAAAACTGAAGAAATTTTCAAACTGTTCCCCAAAAAGATAGCTTTAAAACAGTTTTGTTGCTCAGTCGTATAAAGTTATTCCTGAGTGTAAACTACTGTCAAAATGTATGGTTATTCCTATTTTATTCCGAGGAATAACTTTATATTATACCACGTTTATTAGTAAGGCCCATATTATGTAACTTTTGTATCGTTGTAGTTTATCGAGTAAGAGTTATGATTACTGATTCGACACGGCACTGGCAGCGATATTATTCGATTCGATCGATATTATTTACTAACAACTCTAGTCTGTCAGATAAAGACTTCAAATATTTATTTGTTGCTAATTTATATTTACAGTATTGTTTAAAGCTTTAAAATGCTTCCAAGCTGATTTTTATGAACTTTGTAACACGTGCTCTAAATTGTGAAGGAAAACATCGTGAGGAAACCAGTTAGTAACTGGATAGGCGATGAGCTTGTCATTTGTCATATGTATTGCAAACTGCAATATGTGGGTATGTGCTAAAATTTGGACTGTCTCTGTACGTTATTTTCAAAATATCTTCTCTAAAAAGATCTAAGTCAAGATTTCTACCGTGCCTTGGGGATACAGTCGTGATCCTGTTTGTGAAATCGTCATAATTAAATAAAAAAATAGAATAGAATAGAATAAAGTTTTATTTTCTCCACTTCATATACAACAGTTACAATAGGTACTTAAATCTACACAATTTTATGTGGGTGAAAATACGGCTACCCCTCAGCATTTGCTCCAACAGCTCGAGTGTTGGAGGTAATAAGGGTTTAATGCAAACGAAGGCGCGAATACTAATCCTTTTAAGTAAGATTTTCCAAAGAAACCAGTTAACTCAGGAATACAGTGCGAAATGAATAAACTGGTATCTCGTAATGTCCAACATTCCACCACACTTGGAAACTTAAAGACGCACGCTTTTATACTCTGTTCATTATATTACTTATGTTCAAGTACTTAATGTATGTAGTAGCGCTTTTACTGAAGATATTAAATTATTGAAGTTTGCGGGTGATTGTAATTTCGAACATTGAGTTTTTTATTATTATGATCCTTTTCTTTTACTTACATAAAATTTAAATTTATAAATATGTTTATTTACAGAAACTAAGCTTCTACATATTTACAAAATACAGCAGGATTAGTCAAGCTATCTAAGGATCGTTAGAAACGATCTATAGAACGCTCAACTGATCCATCACTGTCAGTCAGAAGCGTGCCCAAAACACTGGCGGGATTACCACGCTGTATGGCAATGCTGATCCTTTGAGCCAAAAATGTAAGTTTTAATTAAAATTAAAATTTAAATAACCACAAAAAAAACTTTTGATGGTCGTAGGAAGTTGATCACGCGCGCCGAACGCGCCGTATTTTAATCGTATGGAAAAATTCTGCTGATGTCATAAAATGCGAGGATAGTACAAGCTTTCATACGATTTCATACATACATAGAATTAAAATATGTAAGCATGTGTCAAAATATGAATTCTTATGTGTAGCAGTTAGTCATCCCCAGTGAAACGAGGCACTCAAAAACTCCCTTGTTATTTTTCATGCGGAATTGATGCTTTTTCCATAAAATTAAAAAAGCCTTCCTCACTTCATTTATTTTATTGAAATTTTGAAAGTCCAACATTGAAGTCCGTTTTCCTTTAGGTTTTTAAAACGTAATTTTACTCGTTACCTAGCACTGTCAAAAAGCAACTTTACTCTGAAATATGACTGTGTATTAAAATAAAACTTTTTAAAGCGCATTACGTGGTTCATTTCGCCCAAATATCGCGCACATTTGCTCAGCGTGTCAAAAGGTTCGTTACATGCAGATCCGGTGTCAAAGTCGGGATCTGAACCGAATAATTTGAGCACATTTAAAATTATTATCGTTTGTTCATTTGCTTTAGTCATGCCATGAGTTGCTTATGACTGATTCATCTCGAGTTTTGTGAGGAATAAGCTCGTGATTGATACACACAATCGTTCTTTAGCTCTCTGAAGTAGCTGCGCAGAACCATTGATGACGCCTAAAATCGTGCTATCTCGCTACTCTACCAAAATCGTCTATCGCACCTAACTTCAGAGAGCTAAAGATCTGTTGTGCTTAGTATAAGCCCTTTTCTCTCGTCGAAGCAAAGTCAAAGTAAAAAAAAAATATTCAAAAAGGCCGTTGGGGTAGAAAAATCTCCAGGTATAGTGTACCTACTTCCTCAGAGATAATATCATAAAAAAGAAAAGAAAATAAAGATCGATTTTCTTTCTAACATTTTTGCAATGTACAGTCGCGGAATGAAAAGGTTGACCACCTTAAGATCTGTTATTGCTTGCTCTGTCAGTAGGTATTAATTTGATAACCATTTTGATAACTTTATCGACCGAGTATGACACATTCTGTCATAATGAATGTCTAAGTGGATTTAAACTTTGTTGTCAAATAGTTAAAAATAATTTTCAGTACAGCACTCTCGTCTAGCACGCAGTTTAAAAAGGTAACGTGCTTGCAACGCGTTAACGAATTTATTTGAAAACTGGTCAACCTTTTCATTCCGCGACTGTACATAGATAAGTAAAGAGCTTAACACGTTAAGTGCGAAGCGAGGCCTAAATCACCCCTGATGCAACTTCCCTGTGGTGCGGCAAGCAAAAAAGTGAATTTCTCTGTCGTGCGAATGGCATAGCTTTGGTTTGGTCCAGTGTAGGAAAGAGATAAATATATATTTGAGATCACTAATGGTTCCGGACTCGGTGGTGTACCTACCTTGGTACCGGATGTCTTAGGCCTCGTGCCGCACTGAATTAATATAATTTTAATGCAGTGCGGAACGAGGCTAAAACGTCCCATATCCCCCCTGACCTCGTACCGCACTCAACGCGAGCTTCCCGCGACCAGTGTTGTGCATCAAAATCGATGAAATCGATGAGACCCCAGGTAATGTAATGCTTAGATATACTTATTTCTTGACAGTCAACGTGTTGAAGCTTTCATAAACTAAGCTTGACATTTGGTCACTCAGTGCAAAAAATCTTATTGTCTACCCTGTTTCAATGAAAAACACTCATAAATAAGTACAACATATATATTGAGATTTTTATAAAAAAGTATATTGATACTGATTTTTTAATGTTAATTCAAGTTCTAATACTTAATTGTATTTTTAAAGCCCGAGGCAGAATAAATAGGACAGTTTCTTTTCTACTTCTGGTTGCCTTTTTTTTCTATTCCGTGAACCGCATTAAGATTTTCATATACAAATAGAAAGATAAACCTTATGCATAAACCGTAATCCATTATTTTCCAATAATAAGTCTGTAATAGGTGCCTCTTAATGGTATAGAATGGAACGCTTCATGCGCGAGTCCGACTCGCACTTGGCCGGTTTTTTTTTCTTTATGGCGCCTTCAAGCACAATTTAGATTAAGTATATAAAAAAAAAATTATCCTTTGATAGCTTTGTGTTGTTTTGCCAGATTTTGCCCTTAAAACGATCTAATGAGATATAATTGATCAAAATCGGTCAAGTCGTTGCGTAGTTAAGACAGTTTAAAAACGTCGATATTATTTTTCTCATCACTAATCGCAGCGAAAATTTGCCCTATTTCAGTGCGTTACGAGGTGTATAAGATCCCATATTTTGTTTTGCTAATAATTCCTAAACTAGCCATCAGATCCCGGGGCGACGGTGGATTAGGGTTCATCAATTCACTGTCTATATCAATAAGGACCAAAATTCTCATTTATCTTTGATTTCGCGCCAGAAAATGGATTTTAGTCTGTAAAAGGAGGTGGGGTCTAATAGACCGCGTGTCGCCCTAACGTCTGGTCACGGTACGGGCCGATTATACCTCGTGCCGCAGGAACGGAAAGTATGCAAAAATTGGTGCCGCAGCTAACGTGTTAAACTCGTACCTTTTCATTTTAATTTCTAACAAATCCATTTACATTTCAAACAATATCCCAGGCACTATAACGTCTCTTGGATTAGATTAGGAAAGGTTGCTTCCTGATGTATATCTGTATCCATGATTCGCTGTATATATAAATCATCTAGTAAAGATGAATATTATGGATGTGTCCTATGTTATTTGTAACTCTGTCACGCAAAAACTGAGTGGATTTGAATGAAATCGGATTTTTTTTATGAAGAATGGGTCGGCTCTTGACCTCGAAACTTTACGTAGACAAGAAGGAGGTGTACGATGGAGCGGGCCTATATAGAGATAGATGAGGAATAAGTAGCCTGAAATTGCTTTTTTTTCTAAAAACTGAAGTACTTTCCTAGTTACCTATATTATAGGTAATAATAGTAAATGGTAGTTTAATAAAATTCAATGAATGTTTTTATGTGTTATATTTTGATTCAATAAATTACTCACATAACATACCTTTTTACAACTTACATACAATGTTATAATCAATTTACAGATAGCCATGTCTCTCATACAACTACATTAATTATAAATAACTTAAATAATGTTTGTACCTAATATAAGTTTCAGACTACAAATGTACAATTATATAACTTTATGTGCAGTTAGAATCTACATCTCTGGTTATTTGTTCTATAACACGTAGGCGGGTTGGTCATAGTTGTGTGTGTAGATGCACATACACGTTGTTTCTATGTGCGTAAGCGTCGGAAAGCTCTATCGACGAATGAGCGCTCAGTATTGCTTACGCACACAGAAACAAATCTACACACACAATTATGACCAACCCGCCTTCTTGAGATTGAACAACTGTATCTAAGTATCTATGAAGTTTCAATATTTATTACAATACAGTGTGATATATTATAAAGCTTGGTTATTTTAAAGAGTTCGGCTGATTGTTTATCAGGAAATGATTTCAGAAATAACTTAGTAAATTGCCTACCTTAAATGGTTGACAATACTTATATTTGGATGTTGGTACGCTATTGGGGTTGGAGTACAGAGCAGAAGAAAAAGAAAAGTAGCACGTGGGCGTGACCTGCTTAGCAAAAAAGGGAGGTAATTCAAGTGCGTGGTTTTTGAACTCAATTTACTGGGCATTTTGAAATTGTGAATCTGTATTCGTGGCGCTCTAGCTATTTTTTTATGTCCAATCTGTATGTAGTGCATTTACACACAAACGAATACACATTGCTTGAGTGAGTAATTGTGACGTCAAAGATAGCTCACAAACTACTAAAATAAATATTCCCTTAACCGGCCGGCGAGCTTGTATGAATGAACAATGTACGAGAATGAATGAGGCAAAAGATGTAGGTACCTAACCTAACTAATAGGGTTCGTGGTAAGTTGAAATCTGTGGACCTGTGGTCTCTACCTACCCCTACGAGAAAGGCATGATTCTATGAGTGTCTGTTGGTTGGATGTAATTAAAGGGCTTGCACAGCACGAGGTTTGAAATTATTTATAAAAAACCGTAGGAATAAAACAATATTGCAGTCCTAAATGTTCTACAGCAGTTTAAATTATAATTCTTATGATATGAAATCTATTAATATCCACAAACGAAGGACAATTTCGTATAATTTTACGTGTCAATGATTCGAGACAATACCCCATAGCCAATCGTTGGGCATTGTTACCCAACTAAAATTATTACCAGCCTTACGACATCGTAAAAAAGACTATATTTCAATAGCTGACAACTTGTGTGGACGACTGTACGGAGTAAGTAAAAATGGCCATAAAACGAGTCCGCCATTTTGTTTTGCTAATTGGCACTCTTATCGGTCGTTTTACATTAAGCGTTCAATAATAGTTGTTACTTTACGGTGATATTTATTATTATTTATACAGCTTGCGAGTATTTTTATCCACCATTTTGCAATTAAATGAACTTTTACGATTGTTTTTAATTTTTAATCATTGAGTTTGATATGACATAGTTTTGCATCAGGTTATGGCATTTCAATTAATATTTAAACGAACATGTGTATGAGTATATGTACTCTACTTATTTTATAATTCCTAGGTACGTAAATTAAAGATAATTGAGGCTTCAAAGTGACAAAATAATCACTCAAAACCATAATTTGTTATCATAAAGTTAAATCGTTTGACGTGTCATTATGTTGTCGCATAAATGCTATGAAAATAGAGCTGTTTACTAAATTTTTTACACTGTAATTTGAATGTTTTTTGCCATAATTATCTCGGTGTAAAGGTTTGCATTAGAATAAAACCATAGAAAAAAAACCGTGAAACGAAATAAGTCCTACAGATGCTGTAGCTACTTGTGATAAATTGCAATACTTATTTGCTCTTCTGCTAAATTCTACAAGACTTCTTTTATGACGTGAATTTTATTTGCCAGGGTACGTTTTTCATCTTGGTGCTACAATAACTTAACATGCGTTTTTCTTCGCTTTCCGACCAGCACAGGAAATACATGTGGCGAAATATAAGATGTCCTATTCAAGCAGAAATCGAACTCTGATACAGTGAACCTCAACTTTAGTTAACCACTTGGCGATCTGCATAGAGGGTACAGTTCGCCCAGCGGATCTAGGCATTCTTATAGTTAGCCGTTTGTCTGCGCAGAACACAATTTTGTATGAAAAAGTGGTCACTGCGTAAACAAACGGCTAACTTCACGAATGCCTAGATCCGTTGGGCGAACTGTACAAGTGTGTAATTTGAAATACATGATGAGAGTTCTAAAATTCAAGTCTAGTTCCATTTTACTAAACCATCAGTATCAGGTGTGTCATTTATTTAAACAATGTCACAATCTAGAAAGTGAGGCAACTGGTTAGTTTTCATTATCATAATTGCTTCGCTCATGTTGAATTAGCTAAACGAACATGACACTCGGGTTACCCCACAAAGTTGTTATTTTAACACGGGGCTTATTACAAGAAAATGAGTCGAGTTTAGACCAAGTCTAACTAAAAAACTGTCCCTAGAAAAACGATCTTTAAATACTGGTACATAGAACGCTTTTTTGTGGTAAGTTTTGTTTTGACATGTGTCAACATGGGGTTCAACCAAGGTTTTACGTTTTTGTAATAAGTAGCTGTAAGTTTAATTATGTAACGAATTTATTGTACTACCCTTGGTTTTACATTGATATTTGCGATGATAAACATGATTTTCGGGATAAATCATGACCAAATGTTGATTTTAATGCTTTCTTATATATGAGATATTCTATTCCTATAGGGAAAATATATAAATCCTTGTTATATGAATAGATGAGACCACAAATTATCTTTCATATTAGGTAGGTAGGTACATAAGTATCCAATTTACCTACATTTCGACAATCAACCAAACAATTATTATGAATTTAAAATGCCCTCCGATTTGGTATTTATGGCTAGCACAATTACCTACATAATAATATCCTAATGTTCAAGAAAAAAATGTAGGTATGTACCTAGTTCCAGTAAAATAATAATTGTTACAACCGGATAAAGAGAAAAATTAAAACCAAATTGACTCTGTGTACAGGATTTTTGAGATGGGCCATGGAGGGCCGGTACAATAACCGCTGTAAATGGCCCCATGGAGTCTTTCGATCCCTACATAAAACTAAATTGATTGGCATCAAAATTTTTTTTGTCTCTGACTGTACATTTTTTTCAAAATCGGTGAATGCAGTTCAAAATATCTCAAAAAAATAGGGAGGGCTCTTAGGAGCGTTTTAGCTATAACGGTTGAGGTAGCTGCCCTCAAAAATCCACCCTGTATAGCTAAGCAAATAGTTGTGTTGTTTTGTATACGATATCAACATTGTATATTGTGGATTAATCTATTTATTTTACAAATAAACTATTCTGTATTACTAAAAACACGGGAAATATTTTTCACTCCATTTTTCGTATAATGAATTTCAGTACAGAAAAAGCCTCTACATTAGTTAATTTTCATTATTTTCCAAAATATAGTAAAAACCAATAAAATCTTTTTAATAAATTAAAATACAATCATCAACAAAACGTCATTTTCACGGCACATCTAAAAATAAACATTACTTTTGCAATATTGCTGAGAGCTTTGTTTTGATATAAGTCTAAAAATGTGGAATTATTTTATAATTACCTATTATTTGTATACTCGTACTTTGCTGAGGTAGGCAAATAGACAAGCCTACATTTATTTTCTGAGCTACACAGAAATACGCACAACCGTTCTTTGTCTCTCTGAAGTTAGATGCACTAAACGATTGCGCAGGTTTGGTAGAGTAAGCGAGATGCACAATGCAACAAACTCATCGAGTGAGCGAGGCAGCTATACATCGCTGTCTTCGTTTTTTAGGCGCCATCAAAAATGGGTTCTGCGCAGCTATTTCAGAGAGACAAAGATTTATTGTGCGTATTGTACTTACTTTCTTGAGACGAAGATGTTAAAAGTTAAAACAAGTATTCTCAAATAACATAGTCGAAACATTGCCGTGTAAATGACGAAACTATAATATTGCCCCAAATCCAATAAAAAATAAGATCTATCTTCCAGAAATAAATATAAACTTATGTACACTACGCAATAACTATATAATACATTCGTCTACCACTAATATTCACACAGGATATGTTAGGTGTATCAAGTCTTAAGCTGCGTAAGCAAAGGAACATTTACAGGGCTTTAAAGTCACTGTACACGGGAGCCTCTAAGTAATTTTCACGTGTTAAGCAATGAATCTATGCTGAACGGATTATGTTTTCTTGTTCCCCCGTTTTTCGTCAGATTTTGCTCCATAGTGCGGCCACCACCGCTCAGGTCCAAGGACACCGCTCTACCAGAGTCGAAGTCAAACTTTTCGAAATTAGCGCTTGCAGCGCCGAATTGTTGAAAGAACGAAGTCTGCGGGTCTGGAGTTGGGCTGAAGTGTCTTCCAGAATGTGCGTCTGATGTGGAACTATCAGAGTTATTGATCCCGTCAGCTCCAGACGGAGCTCGGAGCCGGCCAGTCATGGAGAAGTCTTCTGGTCCGGAATCGTTGCACGAATCTCCCCCAACAACGTCTATCATGCATTCTTCCCCTTCACCGTCTCCGTCAGAATCGGAATACATGCCGTTGTTCCTGTGCTGGGCTAGATACTCCGTCTTCAGAGCCTCAAGGTCGACTGTGATGCCTTTAGCCCGCAGCTTCCTGGCTTGTCGGTCCAACGCTTTTGCCAGCTTCTTTCTTCTTCTCGCCCTGTTGAGGTGTAGGGCAAAATTAGTATAGAACCTACATTCAGGTGGAATGAGAACTTTAATGGGTTGGTGGGTCCATTATAGTGATGAAGTTTTTTAGGACATTTAGGCGTCCTAAAAACTTCTCCGTCATGGCTTGACGGCTTTAAAGAAAATTATTTGGTTAGGTTTTGGGTCAATCAATAGTTTTGTGTTCTGGAGTTAAATTTAAGAATCTAATCTTTTGAGCGTACTCAATCGTGTTTTGGTAAAGATATAGTAATTAAACTAAATGGCTTATTACATGGCAATTGGCATATCAGTTAAAATAATCTAAATAGTTACTTAATAAAAGTTAAATGCCTTGTTAATACAAACATTTATAGCACAAGTTAAGCCATGTGTAATTGTTCTTGCTAGGATCTGTCATAATCTAGGAGATCTTATCAACAACTTGTTAATGCTTAAGAGGCACGAAAACCCATCACTTTAACTCTATCATTACAGAAGTGTTTTGTACAGTCATCTACGAAAGTGCAAAAACAACTATTTCAAAAATCCCTAAATATTTCCGGTTACATCATGACAAAGATATTTCTATTACAAAACATTCCAAGCACATCTTTTAAACATTGTTTAATGGCGCGTTCGTACGAACTTATTTCGTGCGAACTTGCGATGATCGCGCATTCGCGTTCTATTAGGACGAAGACGGGTTATATTTTATTAAATTAAAAAAAAAAGTTCTAAAAAGTTTAAACGATTTATCAACTTTTATCGCTGACTGTACCGAAGCCTTAAAACTTATTAACTGTTATAAGATGTTCTAATAAACCTTAATGGAGAAGTTGTACTTTTATAGCGCAAGAGTAATTAAATTATTTTGCTTGTTTAAATGTTAATGAGAGCTGACATTAAAAGTAAGTTCGTATGAACTAAGATGTCGTCATGTTAACACAGCTTAAAGTATTTTCGATCAGGATTAATAGCTTGTTGGTTATACATTACGATTTTGATGCATTTTTATTTAAACTATCCTGACCCAGATTTACACGAGGAACTTTAAAAAAATTGTGAATTTATAAAACTTCGATATTTAAAAAATCTAAATTAGATCTTAACAGAAATTATTCCCATGGCGGTAACTCTATTTCAAAAAAAGGGTGACCTCTCTTATTAGGCATTTTGCGGTACATTTACCCTATCTGATAAAATGAAGGTCTATGTTGTAAGTTCCTCACCTCTCGCGTGCCCTGAGCTCATGAGGAGGTATAGGTTCCCCGGAGCAGGACTGAGGATGCGCGTTGTGTGCAGGCCGCCCTGGTCCTTTCTTGGTGTGCTCCTTCTTACGCCATTTCGCTCGACGGTTCTGGAACCATACCTGGGGGAGAAGAGAAGGTTTAGTTAGGGAATTGTACTCTCTATTTCTACTACATTGTCTTATCCTACTAATCTTATTATCAGAGAATCCTACTTCCTATTAAACATTGGCTTTTAAGTACCTGTATACTAGATGATTTATTCAGTAAGTCGGAACGCTGTAGAGCCTGCATCAATTGGGATGAAATAGGCTTCCTACTACAAAAAAAAAGTTTGTGGGTATTTTTAAGTGTTTCTGTTTTACGCCTTAACCAGATGACCGATTTAGATGTATCATCTAATCTTCGAATAGGAGTAGATAGTGATAGATGGTCTCGAATATCATAGGTTTTTAGCGTTATGCGAGAAAAGCCGCAAATGTAAGCTAGTTTCTTGTGATATTGATACTACGATTAATTGAATGGATACTTCGCAAATCTAAAATAATTTTGAGTTCTTGATTACGTTTTTACGACCGAGAAACGAGTTACACTCAAATGCGCGTATTAATCGATTTTCTTTACAGTTTTTTTAAATCGATTCGGAATCGACCGACAGCAACCAATCACAATGCAAGAAACGTCAAATTAGGATCAATTCCTGCACTGTGATTGGTTGCTGTCGGTCGATTTCGAACCGAATGCATTCCGCTGTATTATAAATCAAGGGCCAGAAATGTGTTTCATAGTATCTGATATACATAAAGTTCTATCGAGTATAGTACCGTGAAATCCACCCACTCGCATTTAGCAGAACGGTCTGAAGAGCCAATGATTATAAACACTTCAGCGCCAACAAAAGCAATAAGTAAGGATCTGATACGAACCTTAGTACCTATGTAACCTTAAGCGCATGCGCAAAGCGTTTTTTTTAAGTCAAAAATTCTTTGGTCAAAAAGCATTATCTTACTTATTCATTAGGGCTGTGATACGAGCACTTATCGAATAAAAGCTCTGCTTAGAGCTTGTATGATTGTATTGTATGATCGTTATGGTGTGTTGAAAGAGCATCATTTAGCTCTACTCTACTCCAGGCCTTGACAAAAAAATCATTATTATTAAGTAATAATCATATAGGTATGATTATTACTTAATAATAATGATTTTTTTTGTCAGTCACGCAAAAACTGCTAAGGCTGCGTCACCTACGAGTCACTAAACATTAGGATAGCATCCAGGTCTCTACGTGTTTGGCCACAGGGTTCTGCTAATAACAAACGTAATGGAACGTTTATGACAGGTTCTATAAATTACACTAATATACTGTTGGTGTTGTTGTTTTTAGCCCCCACTACCCCACTGCTGGGCAAAAGCCTCCCCTCAAGTTTTCCAAGCTTTCCGGTCCAACGCTATTGCCTGCCACTGATAGTCGCTGAAGGTGTCCAGCTCGTCGCGCCATCGTTTGCGTGGTCTGCCACGCCGTCTCACTGTCTCAGGGCTCCAATCAGTGGTTATTTTGGCCCACAGTTCGTCCGGCATGCGGCAGACGTGTCCCGCCCAGTACCACTTGAGTTTCCCGGCTTTTTGAGCTACATCGGCGACTTGCGTTCGAGAGCAAATACTACTAAAGTTTAGAAATATACTAAAGTTTTTTTTTATCCTATGTAGGCATAGGCCTAATGTTAGAAGATACTTAGATATGATAAGTTTTTCTGTGTTAACTTTTTCTATAAGCGTACATATCGCTTCGCTTGTAAACATAGCCGCCGTGTCTGTTGGATTGAGACATAAAATTTGAATGCACGTTTACATGCTAATTAGATGCGTGCGCGCGCATTTCATGCTCTTCGCCAGAGACGAACTCGCTGAATGCTTTTTCTATTAAATAAATGCATAAATGCTAATTCTAAAATACTTGAATAAAAAAGCTTTAAAATTTATAGGAAACTAGCTGGTACCCGCGACTTCCTCAGCAAAATAACATACTTGAAAACATCTAAATAGAACTGAAATCTGCAAGAATCTTCTGAAACTTTTAAAAATGCAATAATAGCGCCATCTCGACCTCAGCCATAGGTTAGCAACGCCATCTAGTTGCCTTTAACTGGAACTTCCAACTCCCCATACAAACTTTCAACCCTTATTTCACGCCCTCCATGATTAATATAGATATTTTTTCTGTCATAAGGACCTTCTCCTTACAATAACAAAAAAAAATTAGTGAAATCGGTCCAGCCGTTCACGCGTGATGGCGTGACCAAGGGATATAGGGATTCATTTTTATATATAGAGATTAAACGTTTTTTTATACATGTTGTTGTTTTTTTTTCGTTCGATTTTCGTCAATGCGAATCCCGGATGTCTATTAATGGGTTTTTTCATTTCGAAAAATGTAGGCAAGTACTTTTAAAAAGAAATAAATCGAAAATGCTTGTAATCTATACCAATATTACAGGGGCCTTATTGTGTAATTCAACTGGCAATGGACATGGGCTTCATTTTGACATTTGAAACCCATTCTGGACTTCAATTGTCATTTTCCTATTATGCGATTGGTTGAGCTCTATTGGGATGACAAATGGGAATGGATTTTAAAATAGACAATATAAGGCTGGTATCGGACTGCTTACAGACAGCTATGATTTTTCATACAAAAGGAATTACATGAGCCTTCTTATTGAAAATTAATCATGGTGGAGGTGAAAGTTGAACCCATATAACATTACTAGCTGCGCTCCCGCGGTGTGACCCGCGGTCCCTCGGGATTTTTTCATTTTTTCGGGATAAAAGGTAGCCTTTGTCCTTCCCTGGGATACAACCTTTAACTATGCCAAATTTCAGCTTAATCTGTTCAGCGGTTTGGGCGTGAAAGCGTAACAAACAGACAGACAGACAAACAGAAAGACAGACAGACAGAGTTACTTTCACATTTATAATATTATATAGTAAGTATAGTATGGATTATAAAAGCGTGTTAAAATGCGCACGAAGTCGCGGTAAACAGTGTACAATAAATATTACATTTTCACATTTATTTGAGTGAGCACATCAACCCTTGCGTCGGGTAAGGTTTTACGACCATCCCATCGCGACAAAAATACGTATTAAACCTAAGGATTAATTTGGATTAATTTCATAAATTAGCATTAGCCTGTTTGGTCTCAAAGGTTTAGTAAATAAAGCTATACAGTTAATGTATGAGTAAAAAAAATATTGTATAGAATGAGCAGAGTTGAATTTACTTCTTTTAACCGATGCACTTAGCTAGGTAGGATCTTTATACTAATATAGAAAATACATAAGTATATTTTCTGACAATTGTAGATAACTTTTTTTTTAAATATTCGTGCCTGGCTGCTGTTTGAATAGATGAAAATTGACCATTTCTTGGCTGCGAAATCGATACTTAAATAAAAGACCTTTAAGTGAAGGTAATAAAGTATTAAATTATAGTCATTTGAATCAACTTGAAACTAAAAGCACAGCTAAAAGCTTAACTTGTGTTGAACAAATTTTCAACATACTTATTAATTGGACGCGACTAATGTATTGTATTATTAAAATATGCGCTTTAACACGAGCTCATATTGGTGAAGGAAAACATCGTGAGGAAACCCGCAGCTTCGTCAGCTCCACACGTATTGACGTCGTCTTTCCTGTGGGCGGCTGATTAAGCTGAGAGGATGGTTTAGGTGCTGGGCAAGCCTATTCTATCTCAAACAATGTCCCAGGCACAGCGTCCCGTTAAGTGTAGGCATAGGTTGCCTCCTGACGCTGTATAAATCATCTAATATAGATGTAAAGGCCTAAGTTAATGTATTAGTCAAGGATAATCCAATAACAATAAAGTATAATTTATGGTGCTTTATGTAAACGCAAAAATAATATAAATAGTGTCACCAGTTTATATGATCAGTTGAAAGCGTTTGCCATTGAAGAAACCGTGTTTGGTTCGTGGATAAATGTAAGCTATATCAGCTTATTACATTCATTCATTTATTAATACATTTATAAAATAAATTATTTTATAATGAAAAAATGTTAAGCGAAACTATTCAATTTTTTTGCATACGCTTGTAAAGGTAGGTTTTGTTTATCAAATAGTTCTTAAAATATTTTGTATGGAATTATGAGTTTATGATTATGAAAAAATCCGCGAATAGAAGTTAAAGAGAGTCTACTTAATAGTGATATTCAATAATTCAATAGATAATGTACGTTCAGTGCAATCCTATGAAAGGCGATTGAACGAATAGTCGGAAAGCCGGATGGAAAGTGGAGTCTTATTTAGTTTTTTTTTAATCTTAATCAATTGAGGGATTATTTTTTACTGTGGAAAGTGGATGTCACTAATCAATAGGTAATGTAACGTTTTAATAGTTTAATTTGTTTAAGTATATGTTTCATAGGATCTCGGACTTACTATCATCCTGACTGTTTATCATCACCATTATCACTACGTAGAATAGAGTGATATGATATTACATTTGAGTTTATGCAAACGCATCTTCACTACAACCACGATAACTAACAAGAGATAAACGTCATTCATGTCAGTCAAGTCAGTCATCAGTAAAATTCACAGGTAAAATTAAATTATCTGTTCTACCATAGAGATAAGGTGTTCAAGGTAAGCAGCAGCCTTATTGTCTAACTTGAAATCCATTCCCATTTGTCATCCCAATAGAGCTCAACCAATCACATAATAGGGAAATGACAACTAAAGTCCAGAATGGGTTTCAAATGTCTAAATGAAGCCCATGTCTATTGCCAATGGAATTACACAATAGGGCACCTGGTTAGATAATGATATTTAAAATTAATAGATACGTTATGTTCATAGTTATCGAAGTTTAAAATTCGGGCTTGTAACATCTGACTGTCACAGACAAAATCACTCTGTTCGACGCCAAGTGAGGTAAAAATTGTGCTAATAAGAAAATTCTAAGTCTTTAATTTCCTCGCGCTTGTAACATATTATCTAGTATATAGGTTAGACCTTTTGGGTACGGAGCCAAAAAGACTTCATTCAAAGGTAACTCGTAGTTCAATGTAATTAAGTTGGCTTCGGGAATAAAAGAAACAAGTCACCTGAAGTGAATTAATGGCGGGAGACTGGGGGAGGCTGGGGTACGTGCCTCATTAGGAGAGGGTATGTAACAGTTAGCTTGTCTGTGGTTTGGGCGGACGAAGAGTCGGTGGAAAAGACGGATTTAACTTTTTAGGAGACTAGAAAATGCAAGCGGTAAGGTTAGTAAAATTAATTTACTTTACCTATTTGATTCAAATATAGTTTTTTATTTAATGATGAATGGGTCGGCTCTTGACCTCGAAACTTACACAGGCAAGAGTGAGGTCTACGATGGAGCGAGCTTACCCAGAAGGTGCCTATTAACTCTCTTCTTAAAAACAACAGGGTCGTATACATATATTGATCACTTACACTTCTTATTTATTTGGTTTAGTGGCGTGATCATTTTCATTTTATAAGTCAGATTTATTTCGTTCTAACCTCATCTTAAAATGACGAAACCTCTTTAATAATCTTAAGCCCGGCTTTAGTAAAGTCTAAAATATTCTCATCAAAACTTATAGCCGGACAAGACCGTCCGACCAAATTTCTCCTTCCCTATTTGCACCACCCTACCCAATGACTATTACCGGCTCGTGCCTTTCTATTCGTTAATCAATGTATTTCGATTAGGAAAAGCCGGGGTTTCATTAAAACGTAAATTGGACCATCTTTATCGAACATGATGACTTCAGATGACTCTATCTAGTTGATATATTCGTTGGGTTATAAAGGGTGTCATAAAAGTACTCACGTAAAACTCATATTAAGGAGAAGCTTTAGACCAGGTGCTCTAGCGACTAGGTAAAGTATTAGCGAATTTTGTATGTTCGTTTACACGAGTGGATCTCTTTTTATTTTTTTTTTATTAAATAGGTCAGCATTTGACGTCCCTCTGCCTGATGTTAAGCAGTAGTGAGGTCTAAGATGGAGCATGCTTTCCTAGGAGGAACCTATTTACTCTTGATTTAAAGACCCCTATATTGTACTTGTTAAGTCAGGTACCTGTAGTAAAATATGTAAGTAAAAGTACCTAATTTCAGATGGAAATATTATTTTTAAGCAAAGACGGGCGAGCTACTAGTAATAATAAAAAAAAAAAAATGCTGGTCTTTTCACACAGCATCATCTAGCCCCAAAGTAAGCAGAGCTTGTGTTATGGGTACTAGAATGACTGATAAACTACTTATATACTTTTTGTTTGTAAATAAATACATATTATACATAGAAACACCCAGACCCGGGACAAATATCTGTAGGTCATACAAACATTTGTTCCGCGGCGGGGATCGAACCCGCAACCTTCTGTGTCGCAGGCGGACCTTCGCCCACTGCGCCACAGAGGTCGTCAGATCGTCAGTAATACATACCTACATTGATTTCAAAAACTTTCTTTGCAGCATTTTTAAAATCAATTTTCATCTTTAATTCCTACAAAAAAAAAGTGTCTTATTTAGTGCCTTTTTTAAGAAGTTTCTTTATTACACCTTTGAATACGGTTATTAATAACATTAGTAGTATAACTTATGGAATAATTATATCAATAAAGTATTTTCTTATTGCAGTATTTTCCCCTCACCCCGAAATGTTATGCCTATATTTGTGAAAATCCCTGCTACGTCAATTGCCACCTCTTCCCTAAGTTGATTCAGTACCGCACCGCCCCACTGAACGCGTCAAGTGACGATCGAATATACTTTGAATAATAGTATTCTAGAGTATACTTTGAATAATAGTATTCTAGAGTATTATTCGGTTTATTTATTAAATAAAAAGATATTTATCAAATGTCGGAGGATATTCCAATAGGGTCTTTCATTTTTAACTACACAAACTGACAGGGCCTAATTTTTAGGTTGTAAATAGACGTTTGACGTATCAATTTAAAAAGTCAAATACAAAATTGTGTTCTGCGCAGACAAATGGCTAACTTCACGAATGCCTAGATCCGTTGGGCGAACTGTAGGTTCATTTGGTAGATGAGTAAGCTGGGGAAATTCTGTGGTCTTCGCTTACTCTATCATAGAGTCTCTATGCGAAAAAAGCATTGCTAAATAGAATAGAATCGGTTGATATCAACACTCATATAACATTTTATACTTAGAACTTTACATTACATTTCACTGTCAATTCTTTCTTGCGACAGAGAAGATTTGTTCATACTTCACTAACTTTCAACCGTGGCTTCGTTCACATTGCGCACGTGTCAAGTTGACTAAGCTGTTTTTGATAGGGCTGTCAACTTAGCTTAGTCTTGTACTTGACGTTCATTTATACTTTCTTTCAGGTACTTTATGCTAAGTGCTGGTTTAAAAGGTTGTACAGTTTAAAATAGCATTTTACATACCTACCTATATTTGAGATTTCTAAAGATAAAACTGCAGATTTTCTTAGGCGTCATCTCAGTCTGCACGTAAATCTAAATAACTGGATCTGAACCAGTTGCTTCTCATTAGCCGCAGTAATTACATTACATTTACCACTTTAATACAGGATAAATCTTGTTTGAAGAATTATTCACATGCGATAATTCTTAGCTCGGGGCAGCCCTACGAGTAGGCTTCGTGTCTATCTTTTACCGCTAAGCCTCCGGCGCCCATATCACCCTCCGAGCGAGACAACAGATACAAGGTCCACGAGAGTGATAGGGACGGCAAGGGCTCCTTAAATTTTATATTCTATCCGCATTTTGTCGCCTAAGCGTTCCATTTAGTGTTCCATATTTAAACCTCGCGCCATTCTTTTTCTTCTTCGGCGGGAATGTAAGATTTTATATTTTTCTTTTGGGGTGTATCGGATGTGTGCAGAATACTGATGTGTGCGCGCGACCGCCGCCGTTGTAGGGAATGAAATTGGCATATAAATGTAAATTTTATGCCATGAATTTTAAAATGAAGTCGATACTTCCGCGGTTTGAAGGAGTTTACGTCGGGCCGGGGATGAAATTAGATTAGAATAGTCCACTTTATGTAAAGAATGGGCTTTTTAAGGCTGCCGTGATGTTCCACAATATACCAGGCTTTATAATTTTGTTCGTTATTGTGCACGATAAGAAAATAATAAAAGAAAACTCAAACGACTTGATTCAATAGCTCGCAATTTTCGTACAATTGTTTCAATGGATAACATTATTATTATTGATAGAATCTCAGAACTCCCTTTAATAGAAAAGCATTAAGTTCAGCGATGTTATAACCGGCTATAAAGAAAAAAGATTGCGGTCCGATACCGAACCCGCCATATAAAATATATCCGAACGAAAATAGAGAAATCAAAGAAGAGGAAAAAATCCACTTTACAGACGCAAACAAGTCACTTTAACTTTATTGAGCTGTAATCGAATTGTGACGTCCCTGCGAGCCGCGGCAAGCTCGAGGTCGGAACCGCGGGATCTGCAGCCATCCTTATCTGACCCGCCCATTTAAATCTATGCTATTCAATCGTGCCGTCTCGCTCGCGTCCCAGGGGTGCCGCCGAGATTGCAATCTTTTGATTTATACCAACTATTAGGAGTGGTAGGATATTCTGTCTTGAATGAGATTTGCGATAAACGTCGGTACAATAGACGTTAGCACTGATTATAGAAACGAATTAACTTATTTATCTCGGGTATTTTATGAAGATGGAACTCTTTGTTCCTTCTGGACGTATAAATGTTTGTCTGATAATAAATTGCGATGTTCATTTACTTCGAACAAACTCTTTTTCATTGCAAAAAAACTTGAAAACAACAAAATCCTATCAATTTTGAGTAATCGCTTAAAAACCCCTACAGTATACAGGTTATTTTGAAAGTGTTAGCTATAAGTAAAGTTTTAAATGGACGTCACATCACATAGAGTAGAGCAAAATTATTAAAATGGAATGAATGAATGAATGAATAAAAATTCTTTATGCACACAATTAATAAAATAAAAACAAACAAAAACAAGAGAAAAACCAGATAAAAATTTACAATGGGCGGTCTTATCGCTAAGAAGCGATCTCTTCAAGGCAACCTTTGGATGGAGAGGAACATCAGTGAAAAGACGATTGGTCGGGTGCATATGATGACAGATTATTAAATTTTTAAAGCAATTAGACAGTCTACTTACATAAACCTAAAGCTATGAAATGGTTTCTATGGTTTTTCATTTCTCAGTAGGATAAACATGTAGCAAAAGAATAGTTTCAATGAGACAACCCTTAAATTAGACTTAAAAGGACAGTATCAACATTATCGAAATATGATTGGGTTATGATCAAGATAAATTAAATCTTATTCAGAATGCATAAGGTTTATATTTCATTGAAATTATTTCGTAGTGAGAAGACTGGGTGAGGTTTATATAAGTTGGTCCCCAATGGCCGCTTAGCCCCGAAGGTTCCGGAAAAATAAGGGAAATGATCCCTCATTTATATTGAAAGGCAACCTTCCAAGGAGTATTTGGGCGCATGTATTTTTAGTTACATATGGGTTGGGCATGTATTTATTTACTTTGTTATCTGGATTTTATATAGAAAATAATTGAAATAACTTCAATATTATGCGTCAGTTTGTTCGATTGGTCTGATCGTTTTATTAATGAAATTCAAAGGAAATTTCAAAATTTTGTTTAAAAAACTAGGGCCTTTTACATCTGTAGGTTCTAGTAGATGATTGAATACAGCATTGGATGGCAACCGATGCCTACATCTAACGGGACGCTGTAGTGCCTGGGACATTATTTGAGATGGAATGAAACTTTCTTAGGCCCCTAGACGATCAATTATATTTCGCAATATTACGAATTGTGCAATAATACATAAGTTACATTTACTTTATCTTTATTACCTGTGGATTTTGTAAAAAAACAAATAAACAATAAACTGTTTAGGGTTAATATTGAAGATTGCGCATAGATTAAACAAAAGATTGAGCAGGTTTAAGTTTTATTGCACCATATTTTTGGAACAAAGTTCATTTTCGGACGGTATCGAATGGGCGCTAGACGAAAAAAAACGTTAAATTTTATCGTCATGACATATGTATGTATATGTCAAATCGTCACACTGCGAAGTGCACAGTTGCAAAACAGTCCATAGATTCACTTTTTAAACTCACACGATTTGTTTTCTGTTCTTATATAAACGCCGGAACACAAAAATATTGCGCAATGAGTATTATTGTGGAATATAATTTAATCGTGTCAATTTAAAACGCCTTTCAATCTTATTGTACAATAAAATGTATTGTTCAATGTTATTGTAGGTCTAAGAGCCTTAAAGGCTATGATTTGTATAATATTTAGCAGTCAGAGCAAAGCGCTTCTTTATGAAATCAGCTAAAGGAAATGAAGACATTATCCGTGAAGTGCTAAACTTGAGCACACTAAAATTAGTCTGAGTTCAGTAAAGTGTTAAGCTGCATAGATTAGTCTCGGTCTGGCACGTGCATGTGGCTTTTTCTGTCCCATTTTATCTCTTTTTAACTGTGAAGAAAGGTGTCCCATAATATTTACTGTCGGCATGACTAGACTTCGCTATGATCAATAATTACCTACTATAAGCAAATGGTATGAGTACTGGTGGTCTAGTGGTAATGGTCCCGGCTCCCGATCGTAAGGTCGTGGGTTTAATCCCGGTCGTGCACCAATGAGTTTTTCTGCTGAAAAATGTATGTGCACTATGCCACTCTCAAACGGTGAAGGAAAACATCGTGAGTAAACCGGCATGTCGTAGAACCTAAAAAGTTCGAAAACATGTGTCAAACGCACGAAAGGAGCCTCTTAGCAAGAAGAAGAAGCAAAGGGTGAAATACTTGATTTGATTTGATTTGATTTGAATCGCTTGGTGCTCTCCTAAAGCACCCTGTACACACATCACCATCAAAAGTGTAAACGTATGTCTAAGCACCATGACTAAAGGAACGGTTGACGGTTGCATTATATCTAATGCGCTTCCTGCGCACTTTCTAATGCTTACTGATCTGATAAACGTGTATGAGGAGGTTTATTTATTCATCATATTTTTATTCAACAAACTAGCTACTGCGCGCGGCTTCGCCCACGTGGTACCAACATTTTGAATAGCCTATGTGCTATTCCAGGTAACTATCTACGCCTATACTAAGTTTCATCCAAATCGGTTCACTGGCGTGATTGAAACACAAACATACAAATATCCAAACATCTAAACAAACTCACAACCTTACTCTGCCTGCAATAGTGAGATCTAATGCGCACAACCGATCTTTGTATCTCTGAAGTAAGGTGTACTAAACGATTGCGCAGATTTGGTAGAGTAAGCGAGATAGCACGATACAACAAACTAAGCGAGTGAGCGAGACAACGTCTTCGTTTTTTAGGTGCCATCAAAAATAGGTTCTGCGCAGCTATTTCAGACAGTCAAAGATTGGTTGTGTGTATTGTATAAGATAGAGCATGCCTCCCTAAAAGGAACTTATTTCTTTGACATCTCACATGCAAAATGAGAAATATCTTATCTCCTTTCTGATAGCCTATAATATAAAAACCTAGATTCTATAAAAAAATACGTACATTAACAGTACTTACAGCCACTCTGCTCTCTTTGAGGTCCAACCTCATAGCCAGTGCCTCTCTCATGAACACGTCAGGGTAGTGTGAGGCGAGGAAGGCCCGTTCCAGTTCCTCCAGCTGCCAGGAGTTGAAGTTGGTGCGGGAGCGACGTCTCTTGCCGCTGTCTCCGTCGTCGTCGCCAACGCCACCTGGTGAGAAGAAGCCTGTTACTGTGAGCATGCTCGCTCTTTCAACCATTGGTTTGAGCTGGTGGTAGTGCTTCGCTGCTTTTCTTCTAAATATAAACTTCATAATGAATCTATTTCTATGTTATTTGTGTTCTTCTTTACGTCACGAAATATAGATTCTGGTGTGAGAACTGCTACTACATTCATAGGCAGATTTAACCGCCCAGTGGTGTTAAGAGGCAAGATCGCGGATTTTAGTTAAGAAACGTTGTTTTACTAAGTGTGTGAGGTTTTCTATGTAACAATCGATTGTCGAAAGCGAAGGTAGGAAAGTACAATTGTATGGAAGTAATCATTCGATGTTGTCGATATATTGATGGAAACGAACTGTAAGTACATTATCTATTAATAACTAGCTACTGCGCGCGGCTTCGCCCGCGTGGTACCAACATTTTGAATAGCCTATATGCTATTCCAGGTCACTATCTACGCCTATTCCAAGTTTCATCTAAATCGGCTTAGGCGTAATTGAAACACAAACATACAAACATCTAAAAAAACTCGCAAACTTTATTATATTAGTGAGATCTATTCGTTGACAACAGATCACGTGACATATTTAAGGCAAAATTCAACCCCAATCATTTTTGTCAATGTCAAAGTCAAAGTCAAAAAGCATTTATTCAGTAGGACCGCTGGGATCACTTTGAAACGTCTTAGGTAAAACTATTGTACTTTTCTACTATCGCTTTCGACAATCGATTGTTACAATAGCAGCCTTCACACGCACAATCTATCGCGAGTGATACATCCAATCGCGCGCGAGAACGCGTAACTTCAAGCTTCAAAAAAATTATCACTCGCGATTGCGTGTACGGGCTTTCCCGCGCGCAATCCTGTACGCTCAATCACACGTGAAAGATTGTGCGTGTGAAGGCTGCTATTGTCTATAGGCCCTGGACTAGACTATGTATGATGGATTTTTTTTTTATTCCATTACCGGCCGCGAGTCTAAAATCAAACTTCGCCCACCAAGGTTGCCTAGAATAGAACTCAATCTGAACAAAGAAATTACTATATTATTGAAAAATACTGTTACGACTTGACCTGCTATCGAAATAACACAAGCATCTCAAAGTTTTGTAATCAACCGGTAATAGATTCGGTAGGCATTCACACGTTAACCTCCAAAACCGATTAAACTTCACACTAAAACCGATAAATCATACCATTATGCTGGAGAATTAATAAAGTTGGAGCATTCCCAATCACGGCCAGATTGAAATGAATAAGACATAATCGTAAAAGACACCGGTAGCTAGTGTTGTGCTTTGGAGAAAAACCGGTTAAAAGGCCGGAAATTTTTTTACTTACTTGTAATTCTACGTGTTTGTTATGCGAAATATTTAATATTTAAAATTAATACTATTTGAGGAGTACTTTCAATGATGTTAAAAAATATAGATAGGTACAAGCGTCACAAGCGCGTAGAAATTGAAGAATCGAAACAGTCTTATTAGAACAGTTTTTACTTCAGTTTGAGTCAAACAGAGCGTCATTTTTGTCAGTGATAGTCACTTGATCCAAGCTCGAATTTGAAACTTTGATACTGTCTATGAACATAACGTATCTATAGTTTATTTAATATCATTGAGTACCTTATAAATTAGAAAATTATAATTTTGGTCAACATTTCACCGAAACTATGCACGAGTGAGACAGTATAATCGTTGTTCCGTCCTGCAATCCATACATTTTCATCTACATACATTATTATTATTATATATTATTTTTTTATTATTAAAAAGTCGGACGGATCCAACTTCAGGAGGTTTTTGGAAGCCCTGACGGCATAAAACTCAAACTCAACTTGAAGACGATTCTCCGCCAGTTGAAACAAAGCCCCGACCAGAGACTCATAAAAAAGAGATAATCTCGAACAAACCGTCAGAACAAGTTTTTGAAAATAGAATATAATTTCTAATTTTCTCTCGGTGATTTTAATTAAAAATGGTCCCGGGAGAGCGAGACGGGTGTGCCGCGCCGCGTTAGGGGTTGGAAAGGGACGGCGATAAATTACGAGCTCGGTCCTCGGAGGGACTAAATAAATTAGAAGTGATTAAGAGGTACGCTTCTGTTGCGTTCAATGTATCGTTGTTTTGTGAGTTTGATAATTTCGTAAATTAGCTTTTTACACGATTTAATTATAGCTCACCGTTTGTTATCGTTGAATAAAAATACGAGACGGAATAATTAAGTCATTGGCTTTTTATCGCAAAACCTACATCAGGCTTTTTTATGGCTTAACATAGAAACAATTGATTCAAATGGCGACTGGTTTTAAGCGAACTGGACAACCTTGTAAAATCAATTATCTTCGAAATAAATCATATACTACTAACGAAGTAGTTTTGAAGTTGTTATTATAAGTGATGCGTTACGCTGTCGCCTTAGGAGATATGGCTAAATAACTACATGAAAATGAGACAGGTGTATAATATTAAGTGCGAGAGGGAAAGAGATGGGTGCAATCATTGTATCAAAACAAACGACCGCCTTGGGCCCGCAGACAACAGTTTTGGCGCGCTTTAATTTAGTCTGCTCGATGTTTTAATGTCACTAGGGGGAGAGAGGGAGGTGGGGGGGGGGGAATTAGTAAGTATCTATTTGAGGGGACGGAGTGGTTAATAAATTCATTCGGAATTAATCTTTATTATTATTTTATTATGTTGGTTAACAATGTAGCCTTTGTTTTAAAATAAAGGAGTATCAAAATCATTTTGAAAGCTGACTTAGATGAAAATATAGAGAAAATAATTGCGGGAAAAGATAGGTACGATTATTTTCATTAATCGCGACTTTATATTTGTCAGAATGGAACTGTTGACAACATTATTTTTTTTTTCACTTTAAAATAAGTAATTTCCATAAATCTATTTATCACAAAACATAACGTCAGCAAAAATAATGCAGACCAAAGACAATATTTATATTTTATTCATAGACAAAATCATAGACAAATTCATGAACAGACAAGACAAGTCTTCAGAGACTTTAAATGTCATCTTATGAATGCTTGCTTCGCTTTACATCTAATTATTTATTACAGGATACTCTCAAACTTTTTAAAAATGTAGAAAACGGAACATTCCATTTTTTTATTTATTTAACATCATCCTTAACTTTTTTAACATTATACTTTAACTAATATAATAAAATACTAACTCTTTTCATTTAGGGGTTGTAGCCATATTAAAAGATCTGGTAAGAAACTTTTACTTAGCTATTATTTTAAAACTCTTGATTACCTTAAGCAGCACGAATAACTTACTCTACTGAAAAAAAAACTATAAATAAAAAAACCAGCCAAGTGCGAGTCGGACTCGCACACGAAGGGTTCCGTACCATTATCTATAAAAACGGCAAAAAAATCATATTGGTTGTATGGGAGCCCCCTAATATATTTATTTTATTCTGTTTTTTAATATTTGTTGTTATACCGGCAACAGCAATACATCATCTGTGAAAATTTCAACTGTCTAACTATCACGGTTCATGAGATACAGCCTTGTGACAGAAGTACAAACAGACAGCTAGTATAAAGGTTCCCGTTTTACCCTTTTGGTACGGAATCCTAAAAATGCATGTACTCTACTAGGGCTTCTCAATATTTTTCTCACAATGTTCAGCTATTTTAACTATGAAAACCTAAATTTAATAAAAACCAAAAGTCTAAAATACTCAAAGCTATGAAAACATGGATCTCCAAAGCGAATTAAAGTCGGTTCTCTATTGAATAAAATGTCATTTTCTTTTATTTTTCTATTACTGGAAGCAATAAAAGAAAGTTTATTTTGTTTCCAACGAATTATAGATGAGTTATTGTTATATTTGCGAGATTGCATCTTTATTGTTGATTGTGTTTATAGAGCGGGGAGGCAAATTGATATACCTACTTGTTTTGGATTGTCGATTATTTAAATAATGGTGTATATATAAATATGTGGTAATTATATAAAAACAACAAAAACAATGTGGTAAATTGTTTTTGTTGTACAATTTAAGTTACTACTACTATATTTTAATATTTGTGAGGAGGTGTGATTTTCTACAACGATTTTTAAATTTCACGGTTTAACCGGTTTTCATATTCTTAGGTTTTATCTATCTTCCAAGAGAAAAGTTTAAAGTTATCATCTTATTTTCACCAGTCGAATCGATTTATTTATAGCTCTATTTTATAAGCAGTAAAACAGAAATTGAATCATCGAGTTCTTATTATGTTAATTCAATTATCTGCATTAAGTATTACATTTTCCTGTAAATTTTTATGCGGTTCAACATAATGCATATCAATTTTAGTATGAAATAAATGACTATCTCTTTGGTGTGCAATAAGTATGATTTTGCTTTTTTTTTTAATAATTTTAATGCAATATAAAAATTAAAATAATTATAAGAAAAAAAAATACCTACTAGTTTTTTGTACAACTCCACTCGTCTTTCCTCACAAGTTGCAACATCTTAGCTCTCTCCCAGTGTGACCAATCGAAACACTGGTCAACTCATCGGTTTATAATTTCATTATTCCAGGAATCAATTGTCCAAGGGACGGACTTGGCGCAAGAACCGGTGAAAACATCCATAAAATACCGTTGTAAGGCCCAAGTACCGATCATTTCGGTACTATAATGTTCACACTGAAAGATAACGAAATTATTCTTCAAAAATTGATATTGTTCGAGCGAGAGAACCGATCGTTTCTCTTGAGCGTGAGCGGGATGAATGATTCTGGAAAGCTATAAAAATAGTTTACTTTGCGCGTACAAAATTGCGGTTTGCATAAGGAGGTAATTGGTTAATTTGATTAAATTGACGGTTCGATTATGGAATCGTCGCTACGAATATGGACTGTGATAAATTACTTTTCCCTTGGTGTTGGGCCTTCAGTTATTAAAAAATTATATGTTCAGCGGTTAAAATGAAAGGAACCTGTGGTTTATAGGACTCAAGAAAAAATGTGGTAGGTTTATCAAAATATTTTATTAAGTATTGAAGATAATAAATTCGCTAAGACTGATTACTAGGCTCAGTTTTTTTTTAGTTTTGTATTTTAAAATTAAGTATGTAACATTTGTTTTTCCTTTCAACAATAATAATTTGTTTGAATAAGCCATAATGGCTTTTAAACGGATATTGTTCACGGATTTGAACCATACATTATATACTTTTAAATAATATAATTCATTTGGAAGCTGTAAAAATTAAAAGTAGGTACTTAAAAAATCCGTCCATTCACTCACGTATCGCCCCTCCTACATAATGTTCTTATTAAACAAATATTCCAAGTTAATAAGAAAAACACCACAAAATGGCGGACTTGAATTATAAAAACGGTCGAAGCTTACTGAGACCGTTCACTATAATTTGGCTTCGATCCTCAGAAATTAATTTCCAAAATCACCGGCAATAATAAAGTTATAATTTTAACCTAAATACGTACCTGTTGTGAGGACAGACACGCTTTGCAGGGCCGAACTTCACACATTTTAGTTTATAAATGCCAATGTTGTATAAAGACAATTATTTATATTTATCTTTAGAGATATATTTTATAACAGGATTTTATCGCGTATTACCTTTATTATTTCCCGACGTTTCGGCTGTATTGCAACAACCGTGGTCGCGGGCGAACTGGAGGTAGGTCAGCGGAGCCGACGAAAAGATCTAAAGATGAATTGTGATCGCGAAAGTTTAAGAAAGACTATTATTTATATTTGTTTAAATAATATAAAAAAAAATCTACTACATGACTTGGATTCGAACTCGAAACCTTCGGATTAAAAGTAAATGCGTATGAGTTAGTGGCCGACTCTGGTTACGGAGTTAGGCATCCAATGGCATAACGACTTCATAGATCAGAGCCTATAGACAATGTAACAATCGACTGTCGAAAGCGAAGGTAGAAAAGTTTCAATTGTATGAAAATAATAATTCGATGTTGTCAATATGTTGATCTATTAACAATCTATTCGTTGACAACAGATCATGTGACATAATTTAAGGCACAAGTCAAACCCATATTATATTTGTGTACTTTTCGCTTCGCTTTCGACAATCGATTGCTGATTGCAAGTAACATAGGCTAGCGCTTTATAATTATCATATTTTCTTTAAAGTTTAATAAATGTCGAATCCGTCCCTGCTTTGTCTCGATGAAGACATTCAAGTTGAAAAGTGGCTTTATTAAGGCTGAGTTTCTGCGAAACACATTATGAACCTACCGGTTTAATTGAAATTATTTTTATGTCACGATGTTTTTTGATATTAAAACTACAAAATGTTCTTCTTGTCATATCACTTTGTTACAAGTCTCAAACGAAACGAAAAACTTTTTAGCTCATGATGTTTTTCTCACCGTGTGAGAGTAGGTACCTAGGTACCGCAAATAAATACTTACTTTAAAATTTGAAGGAGGAGACAGCAGTCTGCTATTATTTGAACTGACAATGGTAATGGTAAGAAACGAAGAGTTATAGCTATTTTTGGCTGATACTGTGAAATTCAGAATGATTCGCCACATTTTCCGAAAATCAATTTTCTATCTAATTCAAGGAATTTTTCTTTCTTTTTTGGACGATATCGAGGATGGGGGGCTAGAAGAAAAAAATCGTTGCGTTCGATTTTATCGTCTCGACACATACACAGGTCAAAATGACAGAGTGCGAAGTGCGCAGTCGCAAAACAGTGCACAGATTGTTACAGTGTTAGTACGGAAGAGCGTTTCTAGGATTTTAATATTTGACAAATGCCAAAATGTCAAAGTTGAAACTTCGTTCCAACGAGTGTTCCACGACACTCACGTAGGTACTTTTTTCTCTTGTAAGTCGGTTGGTTAAACATCAACAAAAACGCGAATAAAAGTTTATTACTAGAATAATCCTGATATTTTATTTACTGTTTTATAATTGTTCATTTACTACTGTTTAGGTTTTCTATGAGCAGTTCAAAAAAATGTCTTCAACTTCAAAACTTCAAAAAAGCGACCAAATCAATAGTGTTTCGAACAAAAAAAAGCGGAAAAAAAGATTATAAATTTATTAATTTTTATTATTTGTTAATGCTAGGCGACATGACATACCTTAATGAACACGGTCGTCCCTTTCACACTCATATCTTAATAGGTAACATAAAATTCTTGCAATTTCGTCCATAATTGCTGGCTACCGACCTAATAGCAGATTATTACGGGAATTTATAAAATTATTAGCAATATACATATCATTATGAAAACTTTAGCGGCTATTAAAGGATTAGCGAAGTCAATTGTATTTTTAACAACTTAATAACACTAATTCTATTAATTCAGTGATGAGTCAGCTGCCTTAAGTTAAAAACAGTTTTAAGTTAAAAAAACAAAAGCTAAATCATTTTCTTAAGACTTTACACTTCTAGTATCATAAAAATAATAAGCTATAAAATAAAATTATGTTACTGGCAATTGAGTACTATTTCGAATTAAAAATGAGTAAAACAAAGATAATATGAAAGTATAAAAACATTATGTACCTATGTATAATGTGTTCCATTGTGTCGAAAGTTTAAAATGTGTAAACGTGGCACAATAGCTACGTTTTTTTTAATATGGTACGTTCATGCTGTTCTTTACCAGCAGGGAGTTGGATTTTGTTAGTAAAAACATTATAGACCAAGTAATAAGTGGTTTCACTATCTTTAGATCTGAATAGAAAATGACTTAATTTGACGAGGACCTGCATTTTGTAGGATGGCCGAATCGCCCGCGGCGCTCGGAGATTGAAATAATGATAAATTGAACCTATATTATATTATTATGTTATAAACGCCAATTTTATGCCAGCGTTAATAAAGGTGTAATAAAATTTCATATTCTAAGGAAATTATTGAATGTATCGAACGTGAGGTTCTTAAATTTGAGTTTGTATTGATATTGAGGTGTGGAAACGTAGGCTTCTATTTAACTCTATTGCTACGAATTGGACACCATAGATTCACTAAAATTCTGTCATGCACAATGATTGGACATGCATGTTTTGTCTAATTCATATTTCATACTGCTGATTTGACGACGACGACCTCTGTGGCGCAGTGGGCGAAGGTCCGCCTGCGACGCAGAAGGTTGCGGGTTCGATCCCCGCCGCGGGACAAATGTTTGTATGACCTACAGATATTTGTTTCGGGTCTGGGTATTTCTATGTATGTATTTACAAACAAAAAGTATATAAGTTATATCAGTTATCTGGTTCCCATAGTACAAGCTTTGCTTAGTTTGGGGCTAGATGATGCTGTGTGAAAATGTCCAGCATTATTTATTTATTTATTTATTTATTTATTTAGTGTATTTACTTTTGAACTGGCCCTTCTCTAAAACATTAGTAACTTGCGCCCGCAGCTTTGCACGTGGTACCAACATTTTGAATAGCCTCTATGCTATTCCAAATACATCTATTCAAAGTTTCAAGCAGAGATTACAACCACAACCAGATTATTAGTAAGATTGGTTCTAAGTTCCTATAACCTCTTCCAGCTGTTCTATATACACTCGTAAAGCATCTTCAAAAACCTACCTCCATTATTCCAAGCGCCATTCCCGAAGTTTTGCTAGCTATCACAATAATATCCGAATAATATTTCCCACAAATCTCTGTAGGAAGTTGTTTCTTCAACAATGGCACTATTTTTACAAGTTCTATCTCTGCGGTCTCCTGGGGGCGATATTTCAAATGGTATCGGAGTGTTTGTACACGCTGCTCTTATTTTGGGCTGTTGACCTCAAATTGAATTTGTTTACCAATTTGTATTAGTTTATAGTATGATAATAATTAAACATGCAACTGAAGAGTTATTAATAACATCAACGAGTTGCTTTTGCAGACTCTACCTACTCCAACGAAGAATTTGTGTCAGAGAATTCATGAATTTTCAAAATAAAAATTGATTTTGATCATTGATCATCAAGAAATTCCTTAAAAATTTGGTCACGCGATGCAATCGCCTCAATTAGGACACCTAATTAACACCAATCAATTTGTTTGATCGCGCATTCGTACAAAAAATTTTGCTCAAATTTGCGATTATCGCGCAATCGCGTTCTATTAGGACGATGCCTAATAATAATTATTTAGGAATACTTACTTCTAAAAAATGTGGGCATGTATCCATTGCGAAGACATGTCTCTGACTACCCACTTAGATACTTCACAAGTTTTGTAATACGTACATAAAAGATCTACCGTACCTTGGGGAAACAGTCGTGATCCTGTTTACGTTACTTTAATAGAATTCATTATAGTTTAAGGTCATTATTATGAAGGAATTTTCCCCAAACACTCATACAATACTTGAGCACAGAACACACTGTTATAATCTATTGTCGTTATTATAAAACAATGTGGAAGGGTTCCCCGGGGGGTGATACATCAGTCCCGTGGTCTGCAATCTGTGATGTCAAGGGTTGTCGAGTACTGAGATCATACGACTTAGGGGGACTTTTTCACTTTAAAAACTAGTTGTGATCAAAATAACACAAGAAAATATGTACATACGTGTTATAAATAGGTACATATCTTCAAAAATATATTTGTTCGTTCAATTCAATTCAAAACGTTTATATTCAAACGTAAAAAAAAAAAAATTTCTTTCTTTCTTTCTATATCTTCATGTTAGTTTAGTGATCTAGCTCGTCTGAGATACTAAAAGTACCTACGAGTTGAATTTTTGCGGCTCGGCAGACGCAAGAGATGTAGTAAGTTCGATTCTGTTTATGATATTTGCATCATCATCACGTGTAGCATTTCATCCCACTGCTTCATGTTTTTTACGGTTGTAGTACCACGCGGCTCTCAATTTAATGAAAATCATAAATTATAATGACATAGAGATATCAATATATGGATGATTTATGCCATATTCGTCCCGCGGAAGTTCGGACAACATCAAAAAATCTGATCGGTGTTGAACGAGTATGATTTTTCTTTGGCAATCAATCCAATTTATTCCAAAAGTGCACATCCCAACCGTGGGTAATGTGTAAGTATCGTTGTTCAAATAAATATTTAACGAAATCATTAGCAATTCCATTTTTTTATAATATTTGCCAAGCGAAAAGAATACGTTATCAACATGGAAAAAATTCAAACGGTCTCCAAGACCCCCTGACCAAAATCTTCTACTTAAAACATTGAGCGCATCAGGCGTGACGCACGGGTTAATTTTATGCTACATTACAAACGTAACAGGGGTTGGGGCCACTTTTTAATAGGGTTAGTTATGGTGTGGGTCCCATAGGCCCCTGCATAGCAATATGTTTAGGATTCAACTGGATTTGGGCTGTTTGTGGATGATGCTTAATCCTGTTAATAGATAGTGTGTTGTGTGGGTTAAGATTTTCCCATGTCGATTCTGATGGCGAATTTATTATTATGTAGATTAATCTTTGTTTTGCTTTGTATTTATCATCTTTCTAATAAAATTAAATAATTTATAGGTAAAGTGCGTGTGTATTTTTGGTTTTCTTAAAAATCTTATCACGATCTGACGACCTCTGTGGCGCAGCGGGCGAAGGTCTGCCTGCGATGCAGAAGGTTGCGGGTTCGATCCCCGCCGCGGGACAAATGTTTGTATGACTTATAGATATTTGTCTCCTTTCTGGGTATTTCTATGTATAATATGTATGTATTTACAAACGAAAAGTATATAAGTAGTATATCAGTTATTTATTTCCCATGGTACAAGCTTTGCTTAGTTTGGGGCTAGATGATGCTGTGTAAAAATGTCCAGCATTATTTATTTATTTATTTTATCAAAATCAATAAAAACCTTAACCCCAGGAGCAGAAATAATAATGAAAAATGTAGACATTTTTTTCTATTTATGTACTTATTTTTTGTCGTGATCAACTCAACCCTTCAATTGGTAAGCACAAAAAACATTTAAAAAACGTGATGTCATTTGGTACAATTACCACATCACAAAAGAGCAACATTCATTTATTAATAATTTATTTTGGAGCGTAAAATTAGTTGTTTGTTTCTTCTAAAAAAACGTGGGTGGCATTTTTTAAGCAAGTCCCATGAAATAATTGTAAAAAGTTACTAATCAATTCGCTTCAAATAAAAGAATAATGGAACGAAATGTGTATATTTTTAATTAGTTCAGCTTGTGACTGAATTTTAAAACAGGATTTTTTTAATTTTATTAGACCAACATTTAGTTTTCCAAAAAAACTGTAATTATAAAAAAATCAAGGTAAGTAATAAAAAAATGCTTTTAAGAGATTAACGAGCTTACTTTTTTTTACGCTATTTCACCTAGTTTGATAATTAACAAAAAAAAAAGTCTGCGAAAGTAATAAAATAAAAACAATAATTTTATAGTCGTGTTCAAACTGTAATATCCATAAATGCAGTTGAGATGCACCTTAAAATATTTTTATTTAAATTTTATAGCATAAATGCATTCACTGCCACATCTTGGTTTTCCGAAGGAAGGAGCCGAGGACATATTAAGCTTGACTAGTATGTGCCTCACTGGACCTGAACTGGCTGAATGTAATGAGAGTTTTTAAGCATTCCGAGGTTGCGATTCTTCGGAATTTGTGAACCCAGTGCCATTTTTTTGTTGTAAAGACCTTATCTAATCTTGCTACTCTACATGTGTGTCGGAAGCGGCTCCTAGAGCTTTCAAAGCGTATAATCTAAGCCCATAACAGTTCTAAACCTATCAAAATTACATGCAACCTATTCCAACGCCCTGGAGGGCTGTTCAGCAGCAAGAACCAATAAACCGCTAAACTACAGGACATATTGGCGCGAAATCCAATGTCTCCCGTGACCAATTTATAAGGGTAGATGCGGCCAAAATGGTATACTATGAAAAAAGTAAACACGACATGTAATTGTGGGTTGCGGCGAGTGTGTTCCGTGACATGAGTTATATAAAGATGATGGTTTAACGTTTAAATGAAGAAGAGATTTTTTTTTTATTCACCTATATCATCTGGGCAAAGGTCTCCCCCAATTTTTTCCATCTGTCACGGCCTTCTGCCAGAAGAGAAATAATAAAACAATGATTTCACTAGGCAGAGCCCTTAATTTGCTTACTTTTGGTGCTGCGTTAGTATTTGCTGTGAAAAGTATCACGACAAAATAATAAAACCTAGACAAGTGAGTGCATAGTTTGACCAACAACATTTTGTTTTGACCGGTACGTAAGTAGGTAATGTTTCAAAATAAGCCTACGTTAGGTAGGTACGTCCAATTATGGATCCCACTGCTGGATAAAGAACTACCTATCATCTATAACTATATTGATAGAAAAAAAACAACAGTGTATTTCTAAACTACAAACGACTTCGACTTTGATATTCCTATCCGCAGCGGAACTCTAAAAAGCGTGTCGAATTTGACAAATGCATGTTTTGGGGCCACGCGACGTTCGTTCCGCCAAAGCCCGTGCGCAATAAGTGTGTATTTTTAGAAGCTATCAAAAATTATTGACATTTGTTTGACACAAGGCACAAACTTTATGGATAGTCTGAGTTCCTCTATTTATTTCAATTATTATTAGCACTTACATTGTTTATTATTATTAGGCTTTTGTGTATGAAACAATGATAGTTATTATCATGGATAGCGATGGATACGGTTGTAAAATATGGTGAAGGTGAATTTATAGTTTTGTTTCCTAAAGAAATAGTAATTTCCATGTGAATAAAGGATCATAAATACTTTGCTATGAGCACAGATTATTTAATGCTCACTATAGCCTTTTTAATAGGTAGTTTCAGAATCACTTGCTTACAAACTTACAAAAATATTATATTGTAAAGCGTAGTGTAAAACAGCTAAATATAATATTTTAAAAAACAAAATCAAGCCATAAATTAAATTAATAACCGTAACGCAAAATGTTTCAAAGATTAAATGTAATCTAGAAACTCAATGATTCATAAAAGCTTTTCAATAAAGTATAGGTACCCGGGCCCAAATAATTCACGATACAAGATCACAATCATCATCATTGCAAGAAAAAACTTAAGGATTTATACAGCGTCAGGAGGCAATCCATGTCTGGAGGACGCTGTAGTGCCTGGGACATTGTTTGAGATGGAATAGGCTTGTCCAGCACCTAAACCATCCTCTCAGATTAATCAGCCGCCCACAGGAAAGACGACGTCAATACGTATGGAGCTGACTAAGCTGCGGGTTTCCTCACGATGTTTCCCTTTACCGTTAAGAAGCTCGTGTAAAGCGCATATAAATTTTACGAAACGAAAAATACATTGATGCACGGGCGGGATTTGAACCCACAACCTACGGATTGAAAGTCGAGGCACAACCCCATTCGAACATTGCAAGAAGGAATTACCTAATGCAAAAATAACTGCATGAGTTGAAAAAAACCTAAGTACTAGTCTACTGTAGGTACTTTTTTTTTCGGTGTTACAATCACAAAAGAACCAATTTTTGTGAAACTTAACCTGGGTATTTCAGGATGTTTTTGAGTTTTCCAACATACTTAGACATGTTATAATATGCTGCTACTAAGCCCTCTAGCTCTTGAAAACCTGAGCAGATTTCTACTAATAAATTCATAGGCATTAAAGCGGTTTTTGTTGGAATTCCCCCTTGCATTACTTACCCTATTCTCCCCTCGTATTGCCCCAAAATATAATACCTCTGTCACCAATACCTTACAAAAACAAGCTCATTACAAGTGACAAAAGACCGAAAACGCGTAATACGCGCTATTACTCAAGGCAAGGTGCGCGGTAAGCAGACGGGCCAATTTCAAGGGCCGTTTGCCAACACACAAAACATGGGGACGTGTGCGTTTAAAATGAAAATAAGACTGCGTACACTGTTTCACAGTCCAGTGGGGCTAAATGGTCGATAAGCAAAATTTTTTCACTCATTCATGTTTTAATTTTTTTTTAATTTAGAATTGTAATTAAATATTGATGCCAGAAAATTCCTATGCCAGAAACTAAATTGTATTATGTCAATTCTGAAATATTTTTCAAATAATAGTGGACATAAACTGTGTAATACCGACCAAGGTCCGGCCCGAAAATTTTATACATAGTTTATTATAAAAATGCAGCATATCAACTCTGTAGGCGTTTGTTTTATGGTCAAGTTTGCTCCTTCCTTTTAAAATAATAAAAGTAATTGCGTAGTGGCATTTTAACTCAGTTGTACGTGTACTCACTCTATCTACACAGTAAATTGTGTAGAACTGCATCGAAACATAACAACTATAATTTTGTGCAATGATATTTGTGGAAAGAACTACATTAAAGTTGAGCGCCGGTAGTCTTTCTTGATGGTCGAAGCTTAGCGACTTTCTGCGCGATCATTTTGATGGCTAACCTTAGTGGCACAACCGAGCGTTGTCAGTCTTGTCCTTCCTCGTCTTTACAATACTATTTCTTCTCTGCTACGAGTATTCTTTGCGAATTTGTCACATCAAAAAACATGTCCAATCTTTGTTCCTCTTTTTATCTTCTTCTTATCAATTATCTACTACTCGCATTTCGCATTGATCGTGAAACGTTTCATTTTCTACCAAAAATAGCTCCGCTCGTCGCTCCGCCTCGTCACAATGTAGCCTCGACTGTTCATTTCTCAGTTGACTTTTACACAGCTGTCGGCTTACAGAAGCGGTAATGGAGTCACTACGTTTATAAATTGCCTGTTTTTAGGTTTCATTGTAATAAAACTGTTTTAATTGAAACGTAGGATCTGGAGTAGCTTCACAACTCAATTAAGATGGAAGATAGAAAAGTTTACTGCACACAATATATAAAACTAACACAATATGAAATAAACTTTTAATTATATAAACTAAGTTTACTACATTTTTACATCTATCAATCGATCTTTACCTTAAACAAATAGATTAAAAGATACGTAGACAGTTTTGTAATAAGCGTTGGGTTTGCAACCAGTCATCTACGGATTAACTTCTGCGTAATATGAGTAATATACCTACCGACAATATATTTGGACAGCGTCTGACTCAGACATAGTCCAGTCATTTAAGCTTAAATTAGGTAAGAATCTCGGAATTCAAGATACCCAGCTGTAAGTTTGTAAATACCTGTATATTGACACCCTAAAAGTTGTCTCAAAAAATAAAATAAAAGTATGTGAGTGTCGTGGAACCTCCGTGGAACACTCGGTTACAATGAAATTTCAACTTTGAAATTTGGCATTTGTCAAATAAATTATTGACAAATATTAAAATCCTAGTACCTACAGTGTAACAATCTATGAACTGTTTTGCGTCTGCGTACTTCGCACTGTGACATTTTGACCTATGTGACGGTTTTTTTTTACTAGCGCCCATTCTCGAAACCGTTTGAAAAGGAACTTCGTTCCAAAAACGCTTTGGGGATACAGTCGTGATTATGTTTGTATTATTTTTTGTAACTATTGACGTGACGATGATGGTTTATTCTTGGCAAGCCTATTCCGCACAATCTTTCGCAAGTAATTAAGCGTACAGGATTGCGCGCGGGTAAGCCTGTACACGTAGTCGCGAGTGATAAATATGACGCTACGCGTTCTTTCGCACACAATTACTCGTTAGTTCTTGTCAAAATGCAATCGTGCGGAAAAGCCTGTAAGTACGCGCAATCGCGAGTGATAACTTGTTTGAAACTTGAAGCTACGCGTTCTATCACGCGCGATTGGCTGTATCCCTCGCGATAGATTGTGCGTATAAAGGCTGTTAATTTCCCAGGCACTACAGCGTCTCTCTAGTAAAGATGTATGAAGTTATAGTTTTATCTTTTAAAGAGGAGATGCTAGTATCACGTTCGTGATATCGCAGTCTCCGTTTTTTTAAAAACACGAGTGAGTTCATTTGATTGCGGCTGTAAGGGGTGCGTAATTTATGCCCCAGCTCCCCTAAATCGACCCCTTTATTGATGTACTTTTGACTAGTTCTGATTTCTGTTTATTATGCTATTTAGCTTTGTTTATTGTGCGTTTGTTTTCTTGTAAGTGGGTTTGTTTGTGGGTAGTTTATTTTGGGAATGTAATCGAAAGTTTTTTTGTCCTCATTGTTATCTCATTCTCGCACTTTCTCAGAATGAAATAAATATTTGAAAAAAGTTTAAAGTGCTTTTTATTTGATTTAAAACACAATAATTATAATACTCAAATAACCGCTTGAAGGTGGTATTTTAATGTTAAATTTAATTAATTTGTTAATTTTAATCATTACCTAAAATATAATAACAAAAAATGACTATTAAATGGCTTTGGTCATGCGCTCTGCCTATTCGATCTTTGTTAATTAGTTTTATATAATTATAGTCGGGTCTGGGTGTTTCTATGTATAAAATGTATGTATTTACAAACAAAAAGAATATAAGTAGTTTATCAGTCATCTAGTACCCATACCACAAGCTCAAGCTTACTTTGAGGCTAGATGATGCTGTGTGAAAAGTCCAGCATTATTTATTTATTTATTTATAGTATTAAAAATTATTATTAAAAAAAAAAACAGTTGTACGACTGTATTCCCAAAGCGCGTTAGACATTCTCTCAGATCTTTTATGTTACTTATTCCAGATCCTTTGAAGGTGTCTCCTTAGACACCTCCAAGGATCTATTATTATTATAGGTGTCTATTATTATTTAGGTATATACATGTTATTGTTATTAGAACGAACTTTACATTCATGTGTGCATTTATTTTCAGAGACAGCAACGGAATATCTGCCACTAACATAAAAATAATATTCACTTGACTGGCCTTAGAACTCTACGGGTTCGATTACTTATTATTACATATTTATATTCATAGGTTGCAAGCCTATAATTAAACAAATAAATAACGCTGGACTTTTCACACAGCATCATCTAGCCCCAAAGTAAGCAGAGCTTGTGTTATGGGTACTAGATGTACTACTTATATACTTTTTTGTTTGTAAATACATACATATTATAAATAGAAACACCCAGACTCGAGACAAATATCTGTAGGTCATAAAAACATTTGTCCCGCGGCGGGGATTGAACCCGCAACCTTCTGCGTCGCAGGCGGACCTTCGCCCACTGCGCCACAGAGGTCGTCAATTATCTTTCCTATTAAAATAATAACTGTTTTTTTTGTGATGTTTTTAACTTGCACTGTCCATAGTGTCCATCCGTTCCGAACGCGCCTGTCAATTCAATAGAAGAAATGCTGAGACGTCAAAAACGAGCCGCATTTTCTGCCGCCATCAGTATTTTTTCTATAGACTGCGGCGCGTACGGCGCAGACATTATGTGCGCATATTTTCCGAAACGAAATATCCTATGCACAGCCGGGATTCGAACCCACTACCTTCGGATGGAACGTTAAGGCACCATGGCACTTCTTTGCGGTCACTGAACTACAATTAACCAACCGCACTTTTATAAGAACGTATTTTGTCGTAAGCATTCAAACATTTTACTTTGTAAACCGCAACCGCAGAAAAAATACATAGACCATAATGATATTGGATGTTTCAAGTTATAAAGGCATTAAGTTACTTTTAAGTAAGTAAGTAAGTTCGTCTGAGTCAGTGGCCAACTCTGGTGACGGAGTTTTTAGGCCGCCTTAAGGCCTCCGTCATGGCTTAATGACTTAAATAGCCGAGACCGACAATTTAACGTGCCCTCCGAAGCACGGAAGCGCTCCGATGAAAATGCCACTGGCGGTCACCCATCCACTTACAGACCGTTTCGAACGTTGCTTAACTTTGACAATTTATCAAGAACGACTAAGCAAGCACGACCACGAGCGCTTCAGTTACTTTTAAATTGGTGGGCTTCAAACGTATGGAATGCAAAATGTGACTCTGACTCTTTGAATTATTATATTTTTATTATTTTGTCTTGCGAGTATTGGGGATAGATAAGTTCATCGCGGTATCCATCCATCCGCTCCAAATGCGCCAAACTGTCAATTCAATAGAAATGCTGAGACGTCAGCGAATGTACCTCTGAACTTCGACAGTCATTTATTTTGACACATCGCTAATTTCGAAAGCGAGCCGCATCCGTCATCCGTATTTTTGGTATAGAAAAGTGACTGCGGCGCGTACGGCGAGGTCGAATGTGCGATCAGCTGTGATCGAGATCAGTTTGGTAGTTTTATTAATTTTAATCATCATAATTTTCCTGCCTTCGAGCCAGACAGGCAAACCATGGCCTTGTTTGAGCGCAGGGACCTCTGCCCAGCAGTGGGACATGACACACTAAGAAAAAAAACCTGCTCTTATCCCATTTTGCAGAATCGTCACATCATGTTTCCCCGTTTCCATTTGCTAATTTTTATCTCAAAAATCTTATCTATAACACCCCACACACAACACACACTTCTTGCATTTATATCTTCATACAACAAACTTATGTAGGTAATCTGTAATTATCCTTATTTTAAATTACATTAGTACACTAGTAGGTATAACAGAATACAGATTACTTCAAAATATTTTGCAAGTAGGTACCTAATTGTATAAGTCATGCATGAGCTATTATAGTATGATAATGTGTAGGACTGTTATAAATTCTGTACTAGCAAGAGAGACCTATAATTGGCTGTTTATACCTTATACTAATTAAGTTTAACTATGTAATTCTTTGTAGCTGTTGGTCTTTACAATAAATAAAAATAAAATAAAAATAAGTATCACTCACAAATCTTATGAATTCTTACTTCAATTCACAATATTTTATTCTAAGCCATTATTTTTATCAATTTGTAAAATCATAGTTTATATGAACTAGCTTTGTGAATTTATAAATGAACACAGCAATAATTCTAAATTATTATTTTTTTATTATGAGCTAATTTCGTTTACACCGAAACGCGCCTATTTTTAACCGACTTCAAAAAAAGGAGGAGGTTATTAAGTACCTTAATAAAAATCTCGTGCATACTTACGAGTATATCTATTTACTTTAACAGGAAGCTGAAACATTTGTTTATTTTCTCAATTAGAATTGGTAACCGTTCTTTACACGCAATAGACGTAAAAAATAAACTTAAATGAACAATCACTTGCTGAGTTTCGAAATGATCTAGTTACTCACAAAAAGATACAAACTGATTAGTTTTGCTTAGAACTGTCAAATTTAGTTTAAATTCAAACAAGAGTGGTTTTGAAGCGTATTAAAAACGTTCTGATCCCATCTACAAGGATTTCTGTAAAGTGGGTAGGTAAGTATCAGAAATAGGTAATAATACTATAAACTCGAAACAAATATTTGCAGAACACACAAACATTTGTTACACAGCGTGAAACTCTATTGCGTCTACAAGTGGAACAAAATTTTTCCGCCTCCTGTAAAATTGCATTTTTTTAGATAGGTTCAATGGTTTTTCGTTGATATTAGATTAAAATTATTAAAGGACAGTAAAAAGTTTGATACAAAAATAAAATAAAAAAGTACGCGAGTGTCCTGGAACACTCGGTTGGAACGAAGTTTGTACATTTGACATTTTGCGCACCCTGTGCTCTACTTTCATTATCTTTTAGAATCACCTAGTTTTAAGACGTTTCAAAGTGATCCCAGCGGTCCTACTGAATAAATGCTTTTTGACTTTGACTTTGACTTTTTTTGCGCACTACTATGCGCATCATTTTACACAATTTGTGAAGTTATCAATGAAAACATGTTTTCTGCTTCTCCTGTAAAGTTGTGTTTTTGCAGTTATCCTTTTATTCCCCGGAGACAGCGATATGTCGTGACGGTAAAATCGATCGCTTTTTTTTCTAGCCTCCATCCTCGATAACGTCCGAAAAGGAATCCTTATATAAGGTATACAAACATGATAATTAAATGTTCAACATAGCTGTTATCAAAACTTTCATTTGCAATAATAAGATTTGTTGAATCACTGTTCTGCATGACAAATAGTTAATTATGTACAAGACAAATAGATAACAAATACAATAAATGGGAACAACAAGATAGGTACAAATTCACAACATTAATTTAATTAGGTGTAATGTTTATAGCAAGAGTGGTGATAAATTTTATCTGTCGAAAATGGGGTTTTTAACATTTTTAAAAATAAATATGTAGGTAATTTACTCATCTTTATACATTGAGCGATAATACTGATATGGAGAAAGATCCAAAAATTTTTTTTATACATATAAATATAACCTTCCAGTTCTTGTACTATTGCTATTCCAACGGAATGTGGTCTTTTTATTTTTATTTTATTTTACAAGTTTTGGGAAAACTTACAGCTAGGTATGAACATTTTAGTGAAACTTATAAATAGTATGCAGCAGAAGGCTACATACTATAGGAAGGCCAATTACAAGTTTTCGCAAACTTTTGGTTATATAGATCCTTAGTTATAATTTCTAAAACAACGGTAAAAGTATGATCACTTCAAGTTTGTGAACAAATATACCTGCTGCATTAATACCAAAAAACTAAACCATTTAAATAATTTCACACATTATCATCTCCATAATTTATGACGGTCCCCAAAAAACTATTGATATTTCTATTACCTAATCATAAAAAATATACAAAGCACAATGCGGGACTATGCGTCATCCACAAAACATTTAACATCCTAATTTCGTGAGTAACACCTCAGCTCTAGTGCCGACAAAGGGTCGATAAAAAGAATCGATAAAAATCTGGTATCGACATCGAGAGCGAGAGACCCGCACAGCAGGCGGCGCGGCGCGGCGCGGCTTACCACTAGGGGTGTATTTTGAGATGTCGAAAAGCCGGACAGCATAAGTTTCTAATACGATTTTTATGTTGACAAAAATATAATTTTGGCCAGTTAGAAGCGAAAACTGTCATTTATTATTTTTTTGTAATCTGTCAAATTATAACTCGTCTATCATCTCTACAATACCTACTTACAAATATAACTATCTTAAAGGCTTGAATATCTGAACGCAAACCGTGTGTTGGGATATAGCTGAAAGACCGAGATCGTTGATATCGATAGAAATTGATAGAAATTGATGGATTCAAAAAGATGTAGCCGGCCAACTGACGACCCTACCCACAACTAATAACTTACATTTGGATTACGCTCGTTAGCCTCTTAGCACCTTGCCCGAAGTTTATTTTTTATTATTATTAATACAAAATTTATTCAAACGAGCCCGAACATTTCGGGAATAATGCCTTAATATTACAAAAGCAATATGTTATGCCTAGAGGATAAATGTATGAGCTACGGGAATGTGGTTGTATTATATTTCATTATTTGAATGATATTTTTAATCTTCTGAGGTCAGGGTGAGGTTAGAATTGACTGCAAGTTGCTTACAATAGTTGCAGTCAGATTTTTTTTTGATTAGCTATAGATATTGAAAGATAAAACAGAAATAAACTGTATTTTTTTTTAGAAACACATTAATTTTATAAAAAAATATACCGTAATTTAGCGCAATTTTAAGTTTTCCTAATATATTACGCGTTAAATTACTACTAAAAACGAAAGGCAATGACGAGAGTTATCGAAAAGGCGTTGGCGGGTCGATCTTGATGGGTTTAAAGAAAAAGGCTTGAAAGAATAATTAGTAGCGAAAACGTTTTTGTCGAGACCTTTTCTCAACAATAATATCCCAAAAAAGTAAGTTGAAAATACGACTAAATATAATTGATTGAATAGCGTTACAATACAACGTATAATTCAGGATACGTTAAGCGTTTTACATGATTCATGTCATATTATACATATTACTAAAATTTGGTGTGCGTGTATTAGTAATTCATATTTAATTTTTACTCAACCGCTTGACCACTTTTGATGCTTTTGTACCTATAAGGGTCATCGTAGATAAAAAAAAAATATTTAATGCGTCTGCTACGTCTGCTAGAAAAAAAAAACAAAATGATATACTTTCAGAGACATTTAGGTACTGTATTTTGTATAGCTACTAAAGTTTACAAATATTTTTTTATGAGAACCAAATATTTTTTAAGGTAAACATAAAAACAATTATTAATTATTTTATTTAGCTTAGTTTCTGTAAATAAAGTTAATAGTTTTATATAATGTCAAAGTTTAAAAAATATCTTTAATCAAGCCTTTGTTGTAAGTTTATAAATTATCCCAATAAAGAACACTTGATATTATCAAGCCTTTGAATTCTAAGGATACCTATCGGCTTAAATATATTAATATATTATGATAGGTACCTAATATAATATTCAAGCGTAAAGTTTTATTGTTGAATTTTATGAAGCATAGAATAAAATTAAGCTGATCGGTTGCTGATTAGTTTTATAGTTATTTAAATAAAGTACTTAATGAAATAAATTAAGTTGAACTCGTCGGTTGATTAAAGCTTGTGTAAATTACGGATACAACAGAAACTAGTATTTTTAAACTTATTATTTTTATTTGTAAATTTTATGAAATTTAATTTGTACTTCAATTGAGTAGTTAAAGCTTTTTATAAATGACTCTTATTTTTTCTCTTCGATCATTAATAGTGACCGAAGATTACAATAGAAGGAAATTACTTTTGTCATCTCCGACAAAATTTAATGCTGAGTAATGGCAAAATACCTTGTGTTATGTTTATCTGTACGGCACTTAGTATTTTTATCATTGTAGTCTTATTGCAATGACAGATTTTTAGAAAATTCCAGTTTTCCTTTGCGTTCAAAATACCTACCTATAATTTGTCTGATTGTATTAAATCTGAAATTATTATTCTGATTTGAATCAACTACAAAAAATTTAAACTAATAAGTTACTTACTACAAATATTATTTTTTCTGTACTTGATGATTGAAAACCAATAAGACATGATAAGAAAAAACCATTTAAACCATGATAGTATGTTTCAAAAAAAAAACTTACGGATAGAACATAAAATAGACATAAAAAAATGCTACAAGTGTCTCTACGAAACTGAACTAAAATATTTAAAGGTCTACGAAAAGGTCTACATATCTACCCAGAAAAGATTTAAACGCGTATCCAACGCATTTTCAATTTTAATAAGAATCTTATTTTTGCTATACAGATAAATCAATGTAATACCTTTACTGCTGCCACCGTCTTCATTAGAGTCCTCGCTGGGCGGTCCATGGGGCGCTCGCGACGGCATGGGGTGAGGCAGCCGTGGCCTCGTGAGGAACGGCGGAGGGACTCCGAAGAACGGCAGAAACGGCGGCCAGGCCGGCCTCGGCGCCAGCTGCGCCGCCGCCGCCGCGTACAGCTGCAGCGGCGCCGGCAGCCCGCCCTCCAGCACCATCCCGCCGACGCCGCCGCCGCGACCCTCCCTCGATATCTTGTCTATCGATAAACCGCACAACACTACTCTCACCGGCGCGCAATAACATTCTCAACTGTCATATTCAAATCCACAATCCTTCTCACTGACACTTGGTTTTTTTTTTAAAGTTGACGTGTGCTTTTATTTATTCCGCGCACATCTCGTGGCGTGCAGTCGCGCGCCCGGCCCGGCACTGAGATGGCGCGGCGCCGCGGGGCGGGGCGACGGCCCCCCTTCCCCCACCCACGCACAAATTAATTCCCCGCCTCCTTCATATTATAGATTTATTCCTCCGACAGTACATCGCGCGCCGTTGCTAAACGCTTTCAAACCTTATGCTTTAAAGTTAGAGACCTGTATTGAATAACGAGTAATAAATTAAGGCAGGCATACATTGAATTAACGACAGCGTAGACGGCTGTTGGCGGTGAATTAAAATCAGCTTTATTTGTTGGCTGATAGCGTTTATTATCGCTCGGTTGTCGGCTCAACATAGGATTTATAAGGTTTACGTTCGTGTGGAAGAGCTCGTGGGGTTGTCATAATCTTTTTTAGCCGCATGGCGAACCCGCTACAAAGATACATGAAGGGATTCTGTAAGAACTTATGTTATGGAATTTCACCGCAGAATGAATGCGTTTTGTATAGGTGTTTCTTCACAAGTTATGGTGAACTTAATGTAAATAGCATGTCTAGCAATAAACCTGTCTCCATAACTTATTGGTTAGGTGTGGTGTGTTTGGTGTGCATGGGTTTTGAAGAGTTTAATGCTGGTTCTTAGTTCATGCGTTTTAGTTTATGAAATGGGTTTCATGATTTAATTAAGTATTTTGTTTGATTTTTTTAAAAGAAAGCGATAATTAATTACACTATTAACAAATAATTTGGTAGGTAGCCTTCATTATATAAGTGAAATGAAAATACCATTTTAAATTTAATTCGTAATAGGTATCTAGTCTGAGAAAGGCTTGTCTACCGATGGGCAATCAACATCTAATTACCACTAGACAAGGGAACATCGTAATTAGGCCCATACAATAGAGTTGCGTTAAAGTAGATTACATCTCAATCGACTAATGACGGACAAACAATCAATCATACAAAATTAACACGTTTCAGATTATATTTTTGACAGTGATGAATCATAAGCGAAAGGCAATCAATTTCACAACCAATTCCTTATTCCATTAAACAAAAAAAAGTAATAACGTAATTGACATAAATAATAATAAAATATGTCAAGACGGCGTAACGAGCGTTCGGACGCGACATGACAGCTCTATCTGGGATCTCGCACTGACTGTACGCGTTTCCCGCCCCTCGTTTGAACAAGCGCCTCCGCGCGGTGCGATTGGTCGCCCGCAGGGAGGGGGCGCGGGGGAGTGGCCTGCTCAGGGGGTGTCGGGAAAGCTTAGTGTTGCATGAATTTAATTAGTGTGAGCAGCACCTCGGGCGCATTAGGAGTCGCGATGGGCGAAGCAATAAAAGATATAAAGGAATGAGTATAAATTAAAAGTTAAATAGAGAGAGCGGTGTGTGGGAGCGAGAAAGCGCTCTCACTCTCCGTCTCTCTCGAGCTGCGGATTACCCGCTCGTAATTGTTTGACGATCTTATTAGTATCAGTTAAATGTCGTGGTCTCTTTTTCTCTCGCGAATTTAATTACTTTTTAATTAGAGCTCGCTTAATGAGAGTTTTGCAGGTTTCGTTCGGAGTTCTTTGTTTTCTTCGGTATCTATCCATTTTTAATTTTTTGCTTCTCAGATTTTTATGAGGGATAAAAATTTCATTTAATTTTGAAGAGTTTAAGAGAGTTGTAGAGCTCAAAAAAGTGTTCATATTTCTCACTACTCCTTTTATATTTTCTGTAGTTATAGCCTTTTAGCTTTTATTCTTTCATAACTATTATAAACTTATAAATAAAAATAAATCAACCTTCAATTTAATAATAATGGGTTTACAAGTGCCTGTATACCTATAAACCTTTCGGAATCAAAATATAAACCAGGAAAAACTGCAAAAATCACCCTACATCATCACAAAAACCAAAATGAATACAAATAGTTCCATCCGTATTCCGGCGCACTTCAGCGCATCTATCACCAATTTGCAGATATCAACATCTCGAGGTTATCTTCCCTCTCGCTCGCTCTTACCACAACCTCTATCTCTGTCTCGCGTTGAATTAAGCGGGCTATGCACGCGCCGGCCGTTTCTTCTCATTAGGTCTGGCTTATTCGCGGTACAATGAATGGTGCGCTTTAGTTGTTTTTATCGACAGTATTGCGGTTATAGTGTGCGTAGCTTTTTGTTTTTGTTTTTCTTTGCTACGGATTTTTGTTGACGCCTGAACGGGTTAAAGAAGTTAAAAATAGTTTTGGAGCGAAGTTCCTTTTCGAACGGTATCGGATGGGGGATAACGAAAAAAAGTCTTCGATTTTTGCGTCATGCATGACACATAGGTCAAAACGTCACAGTGCGAAGAGTGCAGTCGTAAAACAGTCCATAGATTGTTACATTGTTAGTACGGAAGAGCGTTTCTAGGATTTATTTGACAAATGCCAAATGTCAAAGTTGAAACTTCGTTCCAACCGTGTTCTCACGTCCTTTTTTATTTATGAATTATTTGATAAAGTATTGACTTGAGTGACCAGTGACTATGTTGTCGTAGCAAAGAAGTTCGTTGACGTATTGGTAGGCAAGTAGTAGGTACTTTTACTAGAGGGACTTACTACTTGTCAAACATATTTTGTTCAGCTCTTTGTCTTTCATTTCTTTTATAAATTTTTAGAACGAAATTCCTTTTCGGACGGTAGGTATCGAAGAAAAAAAAGACTGAGGCTGGAAAAAAAATTTTGTTCGATTTTACCGTCACGACACATGTATATGTCAAATCGTCACAGTGCAAAATGCGCAGCCGCGACACAGACCATAGATTGTTACATTGATAGTACGGAAGAGTGTTTCTAGGATACCCAATTGACAATTATTTTATTATATTCACAGTATAGAAAAGTACTCTTTGCTTCGTTCCAACCGAGTGTTTCACGACACTCACGTACTTTTTTTCTCGTGTTCATCTTAAAAAGGCACCCGTGATCACTTTAGTGATTCCCACATCTAATCATCACGCGACCTGAACTAAGCCAAAACTATTTCATCCGAACCCGTTCTCAGGGCGTGACGTCACAATGACGTCATCAATCACTCTCCTATTTAATTTTAAATCAATTGGCACCGCGCGTGGCTACCATCCATCACATGTTATCAATGATTATGACGGGTTAAGTTTTTGACAGGATATTAAAATGACGATATCAAAGTGTTAAACGGTTAATCTGAATGCAATTCTGTGATGGAAGTGATATTTGATTACTTATATGAAGATAATTATTGAGCTTAAATAATCAAACCTTCATACAGTCAGAGTCAAAACAAACATTGATTATGCGGCGCGGTTTGCCAACACAGCAATGCTGTCCTAAAAATTAAAAAAAAATGTAGGTAGGCACTTTAAATTTTTCAAACATTATGGAACATCGATCGTCTCAGAGATTATGTTCCAAATGATGCAAATGAAAAATATCTGTGTTCGGGAATATCCAGTTCCAGTTTCAAATGGTCTGATCTCAACCAAGATAGACTTTTGCCAGGGCTATAATGTAGGTACCTTACCTATGTGCGGTTTTTCAGCAAGGAATTTTGAAAATAGAACAGTTAGTTCTAATTTTTAAATTCATGTGAAACTCGGCGCTGGTGAGGGCAAGTGAACGTACAATTTGTAGGTAAGTTGCTTAGTGACGTCCACTCTGTCATCAATCAAGCAATGGGCCCTCCCCTCACTGATTGCTTCCCTAGTAGTGGACTACCAGGAACTCATAGCACCAGCCACTTTTTTAATTTTTAGCAACAGTCACACGTTTTAGCGATCTATAAATGAAACAGTCCTTTAATTTTTTTTTATCTGATAATACATAATTCTGAATCGCGACAGCACCACATACTTTGACCAATAGAAACAACTTATCGAAGGCTACATAGCTAAGAATGATCAATGTAAAATTAATTTCAAAATCGATTGTCATTTGTCATCTCTTTTTATCAGGCAAAAAGTGGCAAAAAAACATTCACTAAAGTTCCACTAATAACTAACGTAAGAAATAGTCCTAAATAAATATGTAAGTATATTTTTGGATATATATATATATATAATATATTTTGTCCATACTAATATTATAAATGTGAAAGTAAGTCTGTCTGTCTGTCTGTTTGTTACGCTTTCACGCTCAAACCGCTGAACAGATTAAGCTGAAATTTAGCATAGTTAAAGATTGTATCCCAGGGAAGGACATAGGCTACTTTTTATCCCGAAAAAATTAACATATCCCGAGGGACCGCGGGTCACACCGCGGGAGCGCAGCTAGTATACAATAAAAGAATAACGTATAATCTTTGAGTTAGAAGATATCATCGAAACAAACACCCTAAAAGAAAATGGGCTCATTACAAACCCGATATTAACCGCATCTTAATCTTCGCCTCCTAAATACTCACAAAGACAGTCGCGCACAAAACTGCTACAAGCTACTTAACTCCCCTATGTATACAACCACTTAAGGTACAAAACTACAAGGCTTCTTAAGCGACGGACTCAAAAAGCGAGTTTCATAATCTTGTTAGCGCTGAAATTTGCATTAATTAAGGCGTTGAGGCCTCAGTTACCTCTAAAACTGGGAGGGGGTGAACCACCCGTAGGGGGTAGATAATATTCAAATGGTACATGTAACGACGCGCCCCGAGACCAACCTCGCCGCCCGCAAGCAATATAGATGGGATAGTCGCGACGACAAGTGCCTCACTTTATTTTTTAAATTACGAGTATAACTAGCTCGTTTATGAATCATTCATTGTTGATCGTCACAAAACTAATGGACGAGTAATGGTAAAACAAATAAGCGGTTCCATGCTTTGCAGAGCCCATTAAAACGCCGTCCTTGTGACAGAAGAAAAGAGAACGTCATGTTTTCGATCGAAAATTATGACAATATTGTAACGGGCCGGAGAACTGTTAAATTTTTTTTAAGTATCTGAGTACCTATCGATTTTGATAAGGAAAAACCTCTTGACCGGAACTGAGATCATATTGTTATTAAAGGAGTAATTTATTGCCTCCTAGTTAGGTACACTTTGATTTATGTCCATGTCAACCAAGGTTCTGCATTATTTTAAGAAAATAGTCAAGTCTCGAATATTGAAGGTAACGATATTAATAAACTCTTTAATGTACCGTGAATGTACCTAAATAAATGACGAACGTACAACTTAGGCCTTTACATCTAAATTAGATGATTTACACAGCGTCAGGAGGCAATCCATGCCTACACTTAACGGGACGCTGTAGTGTCTGAGACATTGTTCTAAACCTTATGTATAAATATACCAACAATGTATAGGTAGACAAATACCTTTTAGTGCCCAGCTAAAATGCCATAGTATCTTCGGCATTAGACGTTTAAATCTAAAGTCACTTGTGGTGCCGCCTGTACCTCTCAGAGAGTGGGTACGCTCGACAATTTCCTCGTCGGGTAATTCACTAGGATTTAATTTAAATTAGTTTTGGCTTGGCTTAATAGCTTCCCCCACCCCGGGAGGATGGCGGCACTCCAATACACTTATTCTGGAAGGGAGGTTAACGCGTTTACTGCCGCTTTCTACCCTGCGAAGGAAGGGTCTACAGCATTTTTCACGTGTGCTTTACAAGCACTGAACGTGTTATGGGAAGTCTCACCACTGTGATGAAATGACTGACACACATCCAGTTACATCAGCCTATTTCAAAATCAGATTCAGTAAAGTTAACTGCTAGATAATAAAATAAACTTGTGAAATATTTTAAATTCAGTTGGAAATTGTGGATAATTATAGTCTATCAAGCTTCCTGCGTGTGTATTTCCGCTGGGCTACAACCTTATTGTTTTTAAGAAGAGAGTTAATAGGCACCTTCTGAGTAGGCTCGCTCCATCGTAGACCTCATTCTTGCCTGTGTCGAGGTCAAGACTCATTCATCAAAAAAAAAAACAAACACAATAATCATCAGAACTAAACGCCTAATGTCCGTACTCATAGTCGTTATCAGTAAAGATTTTCCATTAAAAATTTAATGGATTTAAGTATCCGTTAACGACTCCGAGTACGGCTGTAAGTATTATTTGTTGGAGCCCCAAAAATTTCTTTTTTTATCTTCGTGTGCGTTGTCTTTTACAATAAACATAGACTTGGCAAACTTCATGATCCAGAATAAGGGCGCAGCCACAGACGTATACGCGGTAAATAGACGTCTCCGTCGGGCAGTGTGGCACATACCTAATTATTTGAGTTCCGTTTAAAACGACAACGATTATATTAGCACTGTGCCTTTGAAGCTACGTAATTACTTTTGAAGTTCATGGTATTTATAACAGTAACGAAGATTTTAAGTATGTATGTGTATATCAGGAATATTGGAACGAAGTTCCTTTTCGGACGGTATCGAAGAAAAAAAAAGACTGACTCTGGAAAAAAAATTTGGCTCCAGATAAAATTCGTGTTGGACAAAATTCTTGTTAGTCATTAGTTCTAGTTGATATTAGTCGTGCAAAGGCATTTTACCGTCACGACACATGTATATGTCAAATCGTCACAGTGCGAAATGCGCAGCCGCGACACAGTCCATAGATTGTTACATTGATAGTACGGAAGAGCGTTATATTCCCAGTATAGAAAAGTACTCTTTGCTCCGTTCCAACCGAGCGTTCCACGACACTCACGTACTTTTTTATTCCAGTGGCTTTGGTCTTTACAAAACCGGCTAAGAGCGAGTCGGGCTCATGAAAAGTTCCGTTTCAGCAAAAGCTCCGTTTTTTCAAGTACTGACCCATTTGAAAAATGCTTCCACCATTAGAATCCTACATTATCCCTGATGAACATAGGCTTTAGTTTATCCCGGGAAAGTGAAGTTTTCCCGAGGGACCCTGGATGACACAGCGAAGGACAGCTAGTATACCTATATTTTTTGAACATCAGTGTACCTACTTACTCTACTCAGTACCAAACAGCCCTTGCAGACAGATGCGCTAGTTAAAGATTACGAGCCATTTGGGATCGCGTCTCGCGAGACCCGGCCCCACTCCCACTCGTTACCGCACTGTGATTACAATGATTGTTATTGATTCTTTTAAATGGACAAAGCAGTCCATAGATTGTAACATTGTTAGTACGGAAGAGCGTTTCTAGGATTTTAATATTTGACAAATGCTAAATGTCAACTTTTTTTTTATTTACAAAAAAAAAGAAAGTTGCTGAGCGAATCGCCCAATCGGTAACAAACATCTTAGCTTAGTCTTCATCATATAGGTCTTCATATTCTTCATGGTTTCACTTCACTTCTTGGTTTCTTCTTCTTCTTTTATTCCTTCTTCTTTTCACTTTGACTTCACTTCAAATCTTTCTTAAAATATGTATTACATAGGTCACGTCAATTTGAGTCAATTGAAAAAACATGGCGGCTTGTCCTTTCAAAACTCCAACGGAAATCTTTCGTCAAATGAGAAAACTTCTTGAATACTCCCCCATTCCATTTGCTAAATCTCCTGTTACGTATCCAAAGCTTCATTAGTAAAATGCCACCGAAATTACATAATAAAACCTAGTAAAACACGAGAAAACTAAATAAAATAGCAGAGCCACTTCAAAAATGGCGAAAGAAGTCCATGTCAACGTTGAAACTTCATTCTAACCGAGTGTTCCACGACACTCACGTACCTACTTACATTTTTTTAACCTCAGGTGGATGGATAATCAGTGAAGAGGTTAGTTTCGTGAACTTGGCGAACATGCTGGTTTCCTCGCGATATTTTCTTTCGCCGTTTGAGAGTAGTTACCTACATTATACTATTATAACATTGTGCTTAAGGTTTATAATGTCTTGTTATTAAAACTAATCGTCACCTCGCTGCCAATTCAATGTGCATAGAGCCTTAATTATCTTAATTAGAGAGCAGTTGTTTTATTTCCAAATAAAACTTTTTGAGCCATTTTATCAGCCGTAAAACGATGATGCGATAGCCGATAGCCCAAAATTTGAGTGACAGCTGTCAAGTCAACAGCTTTTATCAAAGATAACGCTTTTAATGCTGAAGAGGCACAATAGATGGTAACGCGACACATGTTTCAATTATTGATAATAGCTTATCTAATATTCATGTGTCCGTTTCTATTTCTGTCACTTTATAATCCAAGGCCCTTATTAATAAACATGGTGTAAAGTTACGCCGGTTTAAACTCCGAAAATTGTATGGTTGCCTCTAGGTTAAACCCAGCGTAACTTTACACCACGTTTATTAAAAGATTTCAAGTGTATCTCGAGTTATCTAGTCTTGTCTAGTTTCTGAATTAATTATTCTGAAGATATTTTTTATTTTACAAAATACGTAAAAAGCTAAAACTAAAACTTAATATAAGGTGGGCTTTTAAAGCAAAGACAAAGAAGACTACAAACCATTTACAACTTAAATTAAAACTTATGAAACAAGTCATAACAATTTAATTTACTGAATAGAATCTCGTTTCAAAGATTATCTGTTCGCATTCACCGCAATCGATACCTATTGTTGTGATTGTCACATCTGGCATAACTTGCTCCAGCTTGCTCCCTGTTTCTGACAGTCACAGCTTAGAAACGCTATAGCTGGGCAAGTTTACAGTGGTCAGTGAAGATATTTTGGATGGTTGTTGGAAATAAAACGAAGAACTCGGAAAAATTGCACTGCGTTTTATATAACTTATTCATTCAGTCCAAAATGGCGGGATGAGAGAGAGAGAAAACAATGTTGCCAATGCAACGTACAAAAATTAATCAATGGAGCCAACATTATGAAAACAATATGGATGCGTTCTGAATTACCATCATTACAGTCAGAGTTGTTAATAACGGGTGACAGGCCTGCCCTGGGCTCAGGGGTGCTAAGAATCTCCGAGCGAGATCCGACCGTCAAAGAAAGCGTTGGCGGGACGATCTCGACGCCTTCGAAAGAGAATAGTGGGAGATCTCGAAGGAGAGAGATGATTGGAGGGATTTGGGGGAGAACTTTGCCCAGCAGTGGGACGAAATAGGTTAATTAAAAAAAAGTACATTTATACCTAGTAGAGTTTGATGATGTTGATACAAGGCCGTACATTTTTGACGTGACTACGTCTTATAATTCAATAGAGCAAGCTGCACGCACGAAAAAACATGACGTCATGAGGCGTTACCTCGCTCTGAGGCGTTCCATGTAAGGCTTGAAGTGCAAGCGAGAGCGCGGAACGAGCGACAAAGAAGCACAATCGGCCTTTGCGTTCGGCAGCGTTCGATATCCGTCTCTCTCCTACTTGAGTGAGCGATGCGTAGACGTTGTCACGTTCAACTATCGTCAATAAACCGACTTTACAGACAACCAATTTTTTTCCGTGAGCGATGGTAGGTTTACATTTTAATTTCGTACCAGGCAGACATGACATCAGGCTTGTTTGCCCCCTCTTCTATAAAAAGAAACTATATTTTTGTTCAAAAGAATATTTGAATTTGAAAACCTTTTTAGGTAACATCAATGAGACGAAATTTTTGCCCATCGCCAAAGTTGGTCACTCGTACTAACTTATTGAATCTTAAGCGGCTGTTATACAAGGAGTGTTTTTCTCACGCGAGCGGCGATTTCTTCTAGGCGACCATATTTTATTCTAGAAGAAATCTACGCTCGCGTAACAGCCGCTTTAAATAATTACTACTTATTAGAATATGCTTGGGTCTGAATATCTAAGTAAAAGCAGTGATTGTAAGAGCTTTGAGACGATTTTTGTTAGGTCCTTCTAAGTAATTTCACTTTAAAATACGCCTTTGTAAGAAGTGATAGCCATTCTGCACAGGCTATGGTATTTCGGTCGTTTAGAAGAGTTGCCAGTCAAGGGTTGTAGTGGTTTATTGTTGCTATTTAAATTGAATTGATGAAAAGAGACACAAAGAGATCGTGCCAAAGATTACATTCGTACAATGTGCTTACAACTATTATGAACGTTTTGATGAAGAATCATCAGTTTTATGCAAATGTGTGGCCTATGATCATAAAAAAAAGTAGCGTTTTTATTGATAAATAATAATTGTTCGGCGTTGTAAAAAGAATCAAAATATTTAGCTCATTCCATAACATATCACCATTAACTTTTGGTCAAGATTATTTAGCTAAAATTCAACTTGGCAACTTAAAATGGCAACATTGGCAACACTTTATAAAGTGTCTAAAATATACTTTATTTCGATATGATACTCTTCGCAAATGTGGGGTCGAATGAAAAAATATCTTTCCGGGTAAATCAGGGGAATCATGACTTATCGCCCTCGCCGGCTGGTGTCATTAACGCTCGTATTTTATAGAGAAAAACTTGCCAAAAGATGGGCCATGTTCTTTGGGGAGCATGTGGGAAGAAAAATGAAGAAGGGAAAGTAACACCTACTGTGTTTCTAAAAAAAAATCTACTTTTAACAATACTATAAAAAACAGCCTGATAAATTCCTGCGTGTAGATATTTGTTTTTTTTCTCTTTAGAGCGGTTTCACACTATCCGATCCGATATCGGTATCGGACGCCGATACGTGTAAAATGTATGAACTAGATAGTTCCGATATCGGACATACCCTGGATGCTTGACTATCTATGTTTTGGTGAGGCTGTTCTGAAAATATTTTTAATTATTGTCCGACTGTTGCGAGTGTTGCGACCTTGAATCCACAGAGTCAACTTTTTTTTTATTTACATGAACAAAAAAAAAGAAAAGGGCTTTGTCGCTGAGCGACTATACCGCCCAATCAGTAACATCCGTAACATCTTAGCTTAGTAAAGGGATCTTCTTCTTCTTTTTTTTTTTTTTTTAATTTACAAAAACAGAAAAGGGCTTGGTCGCTGAGCGACTATATCGCCCAATCATTAACATCTTAGCTTAGTTTTCTTATTCTTCATGGTTTCACTTCACTTCTTGGTTTCTTCTTCTTCTTCTTTTTATTCCTTCTTCTTTTTACTCTGACTTCACTTCAAATCTTTCTTCAAATATGTATTATATGTCACGACAATTTGAGTCAATTGCAAAAACATGGCGGCTTGTCCTTTCAAAACTCCAACGGAAATCTTTCGTCAAATGAGAAATCTTTTTGAATACTCCCCCATTCTATTTGCCAAATCTCCTGTTACGTATCCAAAGCTTTATTAGTAAAGAGCCACCGAAATTACATAATAAAACCTAGTAAAACACGAGAAAACTAAATAAAATAGCAAAGCCACAAGCTCCTTCAAAAATGGCGAAAGAAGTCCAGAGTCAACTTGTAACGTCATTAGACATCCTAAAAAATCATGCTCAATCTTGAGAGGGTTAGTCTTTTGAGCAGTGCTTACGTTTTACATAAATAAAATAACATTACAAAACAAATCAGGAAGCCTACACGTAATAAACCATGTAATGATGCATCAAACCCCTCACTTTGTAGTTTGCAAGCCAGGAAGAGGGACACTAAGTGGCTTTTCATTTTTCCCGCAGCGCCGCCTTGTTTTTATTTATTTTTCATCGCCCGGGGCCTGCCCCGATAGGTACCCGTAATATCCGCCATTTTGTTTATTTTTATTACGATACACGCTCAAATGCACCTATTATTTTTTATAGAACGTGCGATGAACCTGTGCTTTGTTACAGCGATGTAAGCAATTACTTTGTAAATTGAATGGTTTGCTCCGGATTTTTGCGGCGGTAACATTATTTTATTCATTTTTATGAATGAAAATAGGGCTACGAAGGCTATTTATTGGTCTATCGGTGGAAAAAATCGGCACATTTTGAATATAGTGTTATATTTCTGTAATATTACCTACGCAGTAATTGAACACGTTATTAAACATCCCATTGAAACCATTGTTACCGTCATTTTATGTTCGAAAATACGCTCTCGAAACGAATTTCGAAGATTCTTACCCTGTAACAATCTTGAAATCCTATTTGGTCCAAAATATCCCCACACCTTTAAAATGTACGCCACAAATGTACACGACATGTACAAAGAGCATAGATCAGCAGGGCATGCGGCCTAAGGCCCCTACCTGACTGAAGCGGGGCGGAGAAAACACAATTATTTAGGTACTCTATAATCTAAACTAGCTTCCGATCGTGGCTTTCCTCGTGTGTGAACAGCATTAAACATGCTTTTTCAATCCACAATCTACATGTCTAATATTTAAAAATTCATCCAAATCAGTCGACGGTGTTTTTGTTTGTTTTAATTTTATTAATGGTGTGCAATAAATCGTTTTCATTCATTCATTCATTCATTCATTCATTCATTCATCCACCTGGTTAAGGCGTGATTAACGTGAGTAACGTGCTGGAAACATAAACATACAAACTTTCAGATTATATTATGTAGGAAGTGGGATATTATTATAGGCTAGTAGGAATTAGAACAGAATAGTTGTAGGTATTATAATATACCAATAAGCCTTCCCTCAAGTGGTGGATGGCTAGTACTGGTTGAAAAATCGCGGCTCGCTTCGCTCCCACGCAAGGTTCTACCTATCTGTTGACACATAAAACAGAATTGAATCGTCTGAGCTCAGCCCGAGTTAACAGTGTCGTAAGCAATGTTGCTTTCTGTTGCGGGTATTTGTCTACACAACGATGCCTTTGAAATACGAAGTTGACTGAAAAGCTTTAGCTAGAATCCTGCTAAGTATAGAAAATGAAGACAGACGTAAACATTTATTGTAGACCTGGGGCCGTATTCGCGTTCCTGTTTTCGTTCGTTTGATGAATATTTGAATGCTTCCCACTACTATTTCTGACTTCAAGAGCCAAACGTCCTAGCCGAGGACCAAATATTCCAAACTGAAAAATTGGCCCTTGAAGTCAGAAATCGTGGTGGGAAGCTTCCGAACGAACGAAAAAAGGAACGCGAATACGGCGCTGATCTTTATTAAAACTATTTTGCAAGATAGTTTAATTATAACGTGAGTAGGTATTTTCATTAAGAACTAGTAATTAAAGAGTTATATAAGTACGCACACCCCAGACTTAAAGACACCTTCCTTGTTTAAACATCACATCAATGTCTAGTACTTACTCTCGAATATTTTGAAACTAGCCATTATTTACCGAACAATCTAATTGTTATTCCATTATTAAACTCCAGAAACCCCGTATAATTTATGACCAGCAACAAACGTATCGTCGGATCAATCAGTAATTAAAACAGATCTTGGTACAGTCGCCGCCAAAGTGCTAATCCCGGTAGACAAACAAGCGGGTGTAGGGTGTCCACGCGGCGGTCGCGTGCCGGCCCATTACATACACATTAGAGAGATATTCCGACTATTACAGGACAGTTATCGTGTTATCTTCGGCTTCGGATCGTCCATGATTACGAGCGGGCTGGGAACTAAAGTCACTTTACGTTTCACTTTGCATATGCATATACCATTTTGGCTTATAAGGGAATGAAAGCTCTGCCCAAGGTTATTTTTTATTTATTGTTCGCTAAGTAATTAAAAACTGTCTTCCTTGAACCTAAGTCTTGATTTATTGTTATGAGTTTTGACCATAAACCAAATATTATAAAACATGCACCCACATTATAAAACAATCACTCTTAACAGCCTGCCATATTTTCGTACTTAGAATTGAAATAAAATAATGAAAACAATATCGTTATCAAGAAAACCTAGCCAATAAAAGGAATTTGCACAATACAATAAAAACGACGTCATAACACCACTTTAATAAGAAACATTGCTTCCGATCCCCGACACATCAAATTACAAAGCCGAGGGGGAGGACTCACTTAAATATGAATCATTTCATTATAATACCGTATTCAATCCGAGTAAACCTCACTCCATGTTGTTATTACAACAAGGGGAGCGTACACATAAAAAGTACGTAAGCTCCGTGGAGACGATAACTGACACTTAATACCATAGAGCGTGACCGCATTACTCTGTGATCTATGGTCCGCGGAATAGTGCACTTTATCTATGAATCGCGCGCGTATCTCTCAAAAATTGGAGGGAAACTAAGTCGATTTTGTGCAAAACTGTACCCGCTTCCGACAGTCTGAGCAGAGTATTTTATATCTTTTTACTTAGGTTATAGAGAGCATAATAATTTGATTCATTCTGAGATTTCACACCGTAATAACACATTGCGAAATTAACTTCTACTGACAAGGAAATAGAGTTTAAAACTGAATGTTTTTATTATATGAGGGGAGGTAGGGCTTTATGAGAACAGCAAATTCGGCACGTGTCAACCGATGGAATTAGCCGTAATACTTGCATTAATAAAGTGTGAAATTGCCACCGCGTGGTGTTTGTTATAATTCTCTATTAGGTTGCTGGTTCCCCTTGGAACTTCTGATGCTAAATTAGATTGCTTTGCTGGTATCGTTTGATACTATTCAGTGGGCAGATTAGGTTCCGTAAGATGGTATTAAGCTCAAGCAGAATCATCTAAACTCAATTGGCCTTCTAATACAAATACAAAATATAGCCCTGGCTGGAGGTGGTTACAACAAGCACAACTGATCTTTAGCTCTCTGAAGTTAGGTGCAATAACGATTGCGCAGGTTTGGTAGAGTAAACGAGATAGCACGATTTTGAGCGTCATCAAAAATGGGTTTTGCGCAGCTACTTCACAGAGCTAAAGAACGATTGTGCGTATTGTACCTGAGCTGGGCCCATGACATTCATTTAAAAAAAAAGCGTCCAATGAATTGTCATTTCATTTTACAATTCCGATCCAACTTACAAAGTATTTAATTCCAGTGGTCTCGGTCGAATTATTGATTGCATCGCCCAGTGAGCCGTGTCGTCTCTGACTGGATAAACAAGGGCTAAAAAATAATAAAATAAAGATGGCTGACTGGCACCGCCTCCTGCTGTGAACCGGCTACCGTTTCTAAATGTCATTCTGTTTTAAATAGTGACGAATGTCGATATCGAACTATCGATTTTTGCAAAAAAAAAAAACACCTGTCAGGATAAAATTTAGGCGTTTATCTAGTTACTAGAAAGGAACCGTCAGGAAGCAACCTATGACAATATTCATTCGTGTTTAGGACATTGTTAAACACAGACTATTGGTCCTTATGGATATCTGATAAGCGAAAATACTCTGCTTTCAATAGAACAATGTCGTTCTTATGTATGCTCCTTTACCGATTTTTCGAAACGAGTGAAGTTTATGATTGTTTAATTATAGCAAACGCATGAAAGCAGTTTTTAATGCCAGTAACGATAACCCATATTTTTGCAAACGCGTAACAACGCGACGCTGAACTCAGCTTAGCAATTCATCGATAAGTTCTCCCATCTCTAGTGTTCGATTTTCCACAGTTAACCGTGAAAGCAAATCGATCGAATATTTTTTTCAGTCAATCGTCTTTCAATTCCAACTTTGGTGATATCGACTTATTCAATTTCAGAGCGTCTCATTTGATATGGCTCGATCATTTCCGTTGATTTTTTATCGACAGTCGATAGCTTCGTCCGATTAGTGCCGCGCATTCCTATCTTTCAAAACATTTCGGTTAGAAATGCTTCGGATCAGGTGAATAGATCATTATCATCGTCATAGATCATCACTTGGTAGCTGCTTGCTACTGGATAAACTGTCTTTTGCTCTTATCAAACTTTTTATTAGAACTTTACTTAAGTAAAGTTTTGGCTTAGACTTGGCCAATTTCGATTTAAAAAAGTTCTATTGAATGAAGATCGTGGGTCAGCAAAGTGTAGGACTAAGCTAGATACTATACCTGCCCATAGACCGGCAAGGACAGGGTTAAAAGTCGCTCTCTTTTATCAATCTGTGGACTGCTTAAGGATGATCGTACAAAAAAACTGATTATCAAGGACAATTATTACCCTAATTAACAGGCACCCGAGGGGTGCTGTAATGATGACTTTAGTCATCGTCATTTCTGTTGAAATCTTGGAAATTAATAGGAAATGGTGTGAGGATGGGACGTCATGCGGCGAGCCCGCAGCGGGATAAGATGGTCCTTCAGTGTAGGGTGGCTATCAATTTATGTGATTCGAGTATTTTTTAGATCTTGATAGATCACTAAAAAAATTATTTTTGATTTGAATAGTTTACAGAAAATCTTTTTCATATAATCACAACATTACAAAATACTCTAGACTGTTGCTCAATTAGGAGTCGTTGAAAATGATATAAAGATTAGATAGCTCAAAATGTTCCAGACTTCCAGGTCCCTGCCAGTGGGAAGAGTCACAATGAATGCACTGACATTTGCATAAATAAGTTGTAGGTATTTCTTCCGGACCAGACTAGTACTATGGTACTTACTTATAGTATTTTTTCTGATAACCACAACATAATATTACAACTAGACCCACTCTATTGACTTGTGACTTTTTATAATAAAGTTCACTAGCTTGGTCACCCTAGTCCGAACCAATGTCTTTCCCATTTGTAGAATTGATTTGAAATGTTATCCGTGTCAAATGGAACTACTAAATACGGATGACTTTGAACATTCCATCGATATCTGGATTCCGTTGCTTGTAGCCGTGGGTAGAAGGATGGATATGTACTCATAACTCGCAGCTCAACCGAAATCGGTATACGTCTTTCAAGTCTTGGCAAAACATTTCGGCTCAACAGATCCAATTCCGTCCCAATCCAAGGCAAGTCAATATTGTATTGTGGTTTATTACAATAGCGCTAAAGTCTCTATTTGAAAAGCGAAGCTGTGACAAACTGATAATATACATCAAATCCGTCCTTCTCCATCATGTCAATCAATGCTCCGAACCAAAAAGTCGTACAAGTAAAAGAAAACTCTAGACAATTCAATAATATATTGTTTCTTATTCCAATGAAGATAAAGTCTTTATTCAAAAAACCGATCTGTAACGTAAACAGTACCTGTACATCGAATCCGTCTACGTCTTTCCGATGCTCAGAACCAAAAAGTCATTAAAGTCTAACGAAACTCAAGATCATGCAATATTAAAATGTGTTTTATTTCAATGGCGTTAAAGTCTTTATTCGAAAAAATGACGTAAACAGACCCTAACAGATCAAATCCATCCTTCTCCATCAGTCCAAAAGCTCCGATACCTATATTGTGTTTTATTTCAATACTGTTAAGGTCTTTAATCGAAAAGCTGAGTTTGACTGATTGATCTGAAGTACGACGTACGTATTTGACTGAAGAACTGACTAATATCAATTAGTAATTTCGATTTTAACTCCTAGGAATAAGGTCTATTATTGAAACTCAGGTTTGAGTTTACGACTGCTGCCGCGTCCATCTATCGTGCTGCATGGCGCTGTGTGTAGCTTCCGGGCAAACGAAATAAATAAAACGGAAGTTGCAATACAACTTCCGTTTTATTTATCTTAGTGCAAAGCGTTAATGAGCGTTTATTATAATAACATCAGGCTATTTTTTTATTAAATGGTAGTAATATATGTTAACGTAATTTATGAACTGGCCAATGTAATTTAATGTTTATTAAAATAAGACCAAAGCTTGACTTGAACTGTCTTTGTCATTACAACCATAGACGAGAGATGTCGGAGACCACAGACTAAAACAGCAATTATTACCATTCTCGATAGGGCTAAAAACTATATAAACCATAAACAAATATAAGGGATGCCGTACACCATCCCTTACAACTAGAAAAATATTTTGGAATAATAAACTATAGAAACTTTAGGACTGTTGGAGCTGTTGAGTTGTGATTCAGGTATACATCATGATTCAAAAATACCTTAAACCTACAGATCACGATTTTTAACTGAGTTACCCATGGCTAGTTGCTTGAATTGTGAAGAAATCGGAAGCTTTGGTAAAATAAAACACTCGTATCCCGGTATAATACATACCTATTTATTCGAAAATACGCCGCCTCCTCGACGTAACTCCAAAACCAAACGATAGCGCGATTCAGAAAAGACACTATTTTACTAACGCCATCTAGTTTGGTTTCACGTAAACTCAATGCTACAACTTTGCCTCTAAGGCCATCATTTCGATAGAACAAATTAATTATATCAACTAAAGACCTTCCTACCGCGAGGAAGCCGCCGCTTAGTCAGTCACATGTATTGAAGTCGTCTTTCCTGTGGACCAGGCTGATTAAAGCTGAGACTTGAGAGTATGGTTTAGATGCTGGACAAGCCTATTCCATCTCAAAGCACTACAGCGCAGGTTGCCTCCTGACGCTGGGTACCTATGGTCTTCAAGCCTCCAATTCCACTAACTTAGGCCTTACATCTATATTAGATAATTTATACAGCGTCATGAGGCAATCCATGCCTATACTTAGCGGGACGCTATAGTGCCTGGGACATTGTTTGAGATGGAATAGGCTTGCCCAGCACCTAAACCATCCTCTCAGAAAGACGACGTCGACACGTGTGGAGCTGACAAAGCTGCGGGTTTCCTCACGATATTTTCCTTCACCGTTAAGTGCTCGTGTGAAAGCGTATATAAATTTTACGAAACGAAAAATCCATTGATGCACGGCCGGGATGTGAACCCACGACCTTCGGATTGAAAGTCGAGGCACAACCCCATTCGACCAACGCGGCTCTATAATTCCACTAAACGGTAAGGAAATCAAACAACCCTAATCGCGACTGGATTTCAATGGCGCGGCAGATATTTCATTCTTAGTATAGGTATTCTATAGATAGATATTTTATGATAAAGAAACATTTTAAGGAAAAAAGTAATACCTACAAGGCGATAGGCTTGCAATTTGTCACTTGGGTACAATACGCACAACCGATCTTTGTGAGCCTGAAGTTAGGTGCACTAAACGATTGCGCAGGTTTGATAGCACGATGCATCAAAGTAAGCGAGTAAGCGAGGCAGCTATACAATGCTGCTTTCGTCTTTTAGGCGTCATCAAAAATGGATTCAGCGCAGGTACTTCAGATAGCTAAAGATTGGTTGTGCGTATTGTATATAGGTAGGTACAGTCACGGCCAATAAGATGTATACACATCATAATTTTCAAAATATTTATACACTATAAATTTCAGAAAAATGTAAACAGCTAAAATTTTCCAAAATATGTATCCACCACTACGTTTTAAAAAGATGTATCCATTAACAGAAAACGTTCTAAAATCTAAACTTAGTATGTACCTACATACTAACTTTTGCGAAATGTGAGCATGTGTGCTATTTTATCAAAATAACTGTGAGCAACTTGAAAGTAATATGTTGTCCATTATTATCACTTTAGTTAGCATATCTATAGAAGTCGCTCTGTTAATTTCTTGTAACTATAATTTATATTAATGTTTACGTACTAAGAGTTGATAACAACCAATAAAGTTGTCATCACAATATTCCTGGTGTTGACGTACAAAGTTACCAAATTTTTGGTAAAACTATTTATTTGTTAGTTGTATGTTATTGTTTGGTCGACATCCAACATTTATATTTTAATAGCTGCGCTCCCGCGGTGTGACCCGCGTTCCCTCGGGATTTTTTAATTTTTTCGGGATAAAAGCCTATGTCCTTCCCTGGGATACAACCTTTAACTATGCCAAATTTTAGCTTAATCTGTTCAGCGGTTTGGGCGTGAAAGCGTAACAAACAGACAGACAGACAGAGTTATTTTCAGATTTATAATATTAGTATGGATATGAATATGGACTAGCGCCCCGCTTTGAAATTGTATAATAGGCTATGCTGAGTTAATACTGCTAGCGTAACTCAAGGTATTACTGGCAGACTTATTTTACTTATCAATTTTTTTTGTTTGCTTCCGTAGGATCCGGAATAGGTACGAGATATAAATAAATAAATAATGCTGGACTTTTCACACAGCATCATCTAGCCCCAATATAAGCAGAGCTTGTGTTATGGGTACTAGATGACTGATATATATATTATACTTACATAGAAACACCCAGACCCGAGACAAATATTTGTAGATCATACAATCATTGGTCCCTTTTTTCAATCCATTACCTATATTGAAGTTTGTCTCTCCTATAAGTACTTAAATTCATGTTTTAATTTCATCAATCTATATTTTATTTTTACTACGTTCAAAATATCGGTGAGTAAGCTTAGGATCAATTTTAAGTCAATGGAACGGAAATATGAATGCATAGGTCTAAGGTCAACTCGATTCATCAATATAGGGCATCGATAATAATGCCTACTATTATGACTAATAGATAAGTACTAATTCTTACGTTAGAGAAGGCTGAGACACGATTTTAAATTGCAATAAAATCGAATCAGTAAAAGTCTACGCACTAAAAAATTACATGGCACAAAATACAAAAGTACAAAAAAAATTGTGCCACTACAGGAGTGCCAACAGAAGTGAAAACTTGAATGAGGTTTCGGTAACGGTTCTTAAAAATAGCAGTACAACTTATACTTAGTAGTAAATACTTTACGTAGTCATTTTTGAACACAAAATGACAAAAGTATAATTATAAATTTTTGTAAATATTTTTTTTAAGTAGTAGGTTTTTAAGTAATAATGATGTTAAAATATAGCTCTAAATTGTCTTATTAGCACAATTTTTACTCAAACAGAGCTACGTTTTTGTCAGTGATAGTCACATGTTCCAAGCTCGGATTTTAAACTTCGATAACTATGAACATAACGTATCTTGGTTAATTTAAAATATCATTGGTTACGAATTTAATTTAGAGTTCTTATAAAACAGTTTTCCGATTTTTGTAATATTCTGTCTTATTTCACTTTTTTTCCAAAATAACGAAGACTCAGATTTCAGATTTCATTTATTTACCATGAAGTTACATAGCATAACATTGGCACGTCAGTTTATATTGGTAGGGTAAGTACACTTAGCAGTTATTTCAGTACGTAGTAGCACGTAGTAGGTACTAACATTGATTTAAAAAATAGGTGGTAGGAATAGTATATTGTACAATATATTATTAAAAAAAAATTAGACGGACTTAGAGTAGGTACAAATAAACAACGTACAAACGCTTCATTAAAAGCCAAGTGGTAACCTATCAATTCACACCATCCCACAACGAACGCAAACAAATGGACGGTAGCGTTAACCATTAATCAATCCATAATTAACACGTGCAAACTCGCAGTCTCAATTAACGCGATATAAAATAAAAATAAAATAAGATTCGAGTTTAAAAATAACATGCAAATTATCTTTATGTAAAGTTCTAACATGTCTTCATGCGATGTTACGAGTCAACTTAATTCCAACTCGGATAGCTCGAGTTGACTCGGCCGCTAACTCGAATCACAACTTGAGTTGACTCGACTCGCATCAACCGACAAACGCAACAAATTAATTATTTACAAAAACTATAACATAAACTAACTATAACATAATAGAGAACTCTACAAGTAAACATAATAAAAATATACACAATAGCCAAACGAATCGGCGAGTCGAGTCGAGTTAACCGAATTCTTGATTCGAGTTTACACTTGCCTTGCCGAGTCACTGAGTCGAATCGGAATACGAGTCTTTGGCTTCGAGTTGGCGAATCGCTGACTCGCGTGCACTCGTACTCGCATAACTCGCATTCGTTATCCGCTCATTTGTCCGACCGAATCAATTCAAGCTAGAGAGTTAGGTGTATGCGAGTTGATTCGAGTTGCGAATGAACTGGATTCGAATCAACTCGTATAGACTCTGATTCGAGTTATTCGAATCAGACAACTCGACTCGTAACATCGCTACTTCGTCTTACAATCAATTGTGAAAGACTTTTTTTACCCTAGCTAGGATTAACATAGCGCTGCTGTCAAGATATTTTTTATTTAACCACATTCACGGTGAATATTTAGATGAATTAGTAGATATACTTACTACCTACCTACAATTCCGAATATTATTTTTTAGTCATCTTCTTATCGTGTCACCAGTTCTTTCGAACCAGTGTGGTGAAAGAATTTTTAGTGCGCCTCAAAGAGGCTCCGGTTTCCTCACGACGTTTTCCATCACCGTTTCAGAGTACTGGCATAATGCACATACATTTTTTCGGTAGAAAAACTCATTGGTGCACGACCGGGATTGAACCCACGACCCTACCACTAGACCACCAGTGCTTTTTATTTTAACTAGTAATAATTTTGAGTGTGAAACACTAAAGTTGAACAAAGTGGGGCTTATTTCAAGAAAATGAGCCGAGTTTAGACCAAGTCTACAGACAGTCTACAATGGGGAGTGCTCAGAAGAATTGTTTGGACTGATACCAGCCGCTGAATTCCGCCATCGTATGCAACGACAGCAATACTCATACCATCCACATCATGTGGATGGTTGGTAGTCCACAACTGTGCGGTTTTCACGCCAATTTCTGCCTCGCACAACAGACTTATGGAATCAGCTGTCGCCAGCGGTATTTCCAGACCGATACGACTTTGGCACCTTCAAGAAAAGAGCCTATTCCTACCTCAAAGGCCAGCAACGCATCTGCAGTACTTCTTGATGCTGCAGTTCTCTGTGGGCGGTGGTAATCACTTACGGCCTTATTAATAAGATTACCCTAATTCTAGCTTAATACGAGACTACTCTCAGACTTGTTACTTCTTTAGTAACGAAGGAGCAACTTGAATATTTTGATGTTATTAATAAACTGGTAATAGCCTCGAATGAGTAATACATTCCTTACATCGGGATTAGTAGAAAAAGAGTGAATGAACGAATGATATTATCATTCAATATATTATCTATCTCTGTCATTAATTATATGAATGACAGAGATAGACAATAATTTGTATTTGACAATCTGTTTTATTCAAAGAGGTTTTATTCTTCTAAAACTTTTTGGTGTTCATTGTAGACCAAAAAATTTATAATCATAAAAAAGTATTTAGTCATTTTAACTGTTTTATTGGTTCTTGCTAATCCGAATGGTTTTTCACCACAAAATCTATACCTATGCAGTGTTACTTGGATTTTAAGTTCAGTTTTTCGAGATCGTCCAATAGATTCTTGTAAATTTTCACTCGCCACATTTTTGAAACTGGTATCCATCCTCATTCAATTCTTCCTCAAATCATCAACATAATCCATCCTATTTGCACAACCATTTTTTGTGACGTAAAAATGACAAAATTCATGATACGTCTGCCTACTCCATCTCTATACTAGGTGGCGCCTAGAAGTAACTCTTACTCCGAGAGTAGAGTCGAATTAGCTTAGTTCTTCCTTGGTCTTTGTTTATTAATACTGAATTGACCTACTACAGCCCTATGCTTTGGATTAGCGCTAATACCACCCTAGTTCGTGTTTATTAATGACAGCCTTAAAGTCTAACTAAAAAAACTGTCCCTAGAAAAACGATCTTTAAGTACTCGTACATAGAACGCTTTTTTGTGGTAACAGTTTTGTTTTGACATGTGTCAACATGGGGTTCAACCAAGGTTTTACGTTTTTATAATAAGCAGCAGTGAGTTTATCTTAAAGGCCTACATTCGCTTTATTAAAAATGATTAAAGACGAGAGATGTTTCAATATTTTTATATTCATTAAAAAGGGAGGTGTGATATTTTGCGGCGGGAATTAATCGAAACGCTTTTTTAAGATGGTTATTTCGTTATTTAATACATTGGCTACTAATGGAAATATTCCTGTTCTTTAATTAACAGTTTTTTGTTTGTTTATTTTCGTTCAAGTGCTTGTATGTAGCCTGTAGGTAAGATGAGTTATTTTATTTTATGTAGCAAATATTTTAATAAATAATTTGTCTCTATAACTTCTACATTTCATAGATATTATTTATGTTTTTTAAAGTTGTTTTCAATTTGGTTTCATGACGTAGCTGCACAGAATTTTATTTTATAGTGTGTAGCTGTAATAATATCGCACCTCCGATAAAATAGGGTTACAACTCGAAAACCCTTAATTTTCAGGAGAGCGAAAATAAACTCGCAGATTTGATTATTGGTCTATATTCATACATTATTTTTAAAATATATAACATGTTATATATATTTGAAAAGGTCGAAAGGAGCACTATCAAATGACATATTTAATTTATGTATTTTCCTGAAAAAAAGCCTGAAAATTTTCGATTGTAACGCTATTTTAGATAACTATTTTAACATTTTGTAAAAAATATACACATTTTAACTTGTAATAATGTTTATTTTCATGAAATTATCATTTTTTGGCACATCATTATCAATAAAATATACATACCTAGCAAAACTGTTTCAAAAATAATCACATAGAAAACTTAAAAGACATAACTTTCATTATAATTTCTACAAAAATCACCAATCAGTACTATTCTTAGATAGTATAACATAATTTTTTTCTAGTAATCTCCTCTTATAATAATCTACCTTTTAAAGGAGCTTAGTAGCACTTGTCACTTGGTGTTAATCATTTAATATAGAATTGCTTTAAAGCTGTAATTGTTACACAGGTTTAGTACCTGTGTAACAATTCACACTTAAAACTAACAACATTATTTTCATTAAGTATAATTTTTACTTATCACTGATCAATACCATTCTTAGATAGTCTAACGTACTGTTTCATCTTGTAATCTCCTCCTAAATTAATCTACCATTTTAAAGGTGCTTCAATTTATAATTGCTTGAAAGCTGTAGTTTTTACGCAGGAACTAAATCACACTTAATACTGACAATCATTGACACATTAGGTTAAAGTTTAGTAATAAATCACGTTACAATCGGTTATAAAATAGCGCGTAGAATTGTGGCACATGTTTACTTTGCACCAAGCTCATTAAATCGGCTTTCTTTCGCTTAAGGGCAGCTGGTTGTTATAGGCAGATTTTAATGCAGGCAGAACTTCAGGTTGTTTTGCGCAAGATTTTAATTTCAGAAAATCGTTCCTCTTCATAAGAGTTTTTGTAAAACAGAACACAAGGTTTTTCTTTCGTGAATTTCACTACTTTGACATCTTTCAGTTTCATGTTACTCATTACCAAACGCAGAACTGCGTGTAGTTTCTATAAGGATGTAAAGTCACTGAATGACAGCTCATTTATATTGTAGGGACATCCGGTTTTCTTAGCATTTCTTATTATTTGCGCATACTGGGAGGGTACGTAATTTGGCCTGCATTTTTGCTTAAACATTGTGGTAATTTAACGTCCGCATGCCTAGTACCGGCGAGTTCTAATTGTATTTCGATCTGAAAGTAAATAAATCCTTTAAATTAACCAATAATACAATAAGGTGGGTTTACAGTGATTTAAAATACCTTCACTAGATTCTTTATAAAAATAAACTATATCAATATCTTACCTGATAATTTTGATCCCAAGACGGTTTTACGATCATTAATTGCGGGTAGATTTTTATCATTCGATATAGCTAAACAAAATAGCGTCGTTTCGCTTCATCTTACTACACTAGAAACAAACAATAGCAAGAATAAAATATGCAATAGCTTAATAATACCGTTTTATAAGATAAATACATTTATAAGTTACCTATAGTACAGTGGTTATTTAATAATACAACGATACAAATTGAAATGTTTTTACCTAACAATTTTGTTTTTTTTTTCTCAAAAAGTGTTATAAGATGAAAAGTAACACTTTCTCATACCGAATCGTATCTAAAACACTGATACAATTTAAAATATAACACTTTTTTATACAAATCTTAACTTACTTGCTCACAATCTTCTAACACTTGCTCACAATCTTCTAACACTATACCGTAATAATTGTACTTGTTACACTATATTAGAAAAAAATATGCATGAAAATGTAATTTACGTGTCAATGACACCAACACTTCTAGGATTGTAGCACTTTTTGTCTGAACATGTACACATCCCACTTTTCACAACTCAAAATGTTACACTGATTGAGAAAACTGAAGTGCAAAAATGTCTTAGTGATGTAGTGTTACAACTCCACCAAGCGGACATTTTTAGAGTTACGTTTGTAACTATTTTTGAGAAGAAAGACAATTAAATTTCAAGCATTTCTGTATATTTAACTCAAAATTCGACTTTTTCAAGTTGTAACCCTATTTTATCGGAGGTGCGATATAAATTACTCAGTTGATTTCTTAGGTCATGCATTAATAGGGACTCACCTACGTCAAAATTGTACCTACTTATACAATTTTCACATTAGATACATTTCATCTTTTTATTTATTTAAAGCCGCGTTGGCACCATCAGAGTGGACTCTGATGCCTTATTAGGACGCTCTGATTGGCCGCCGCCATCAGAGTGCACTCTGATTGGGGTTGCCACGATCAGAGTAGCGTCCTAGTAGCCATTAGACTCTGACAGATTGGAATCTGATGGCTACTAGGACGCTACTCTGCGCGTCCTAGTAGGCATCAGAGTCCACTCTGTCAATCAGATTCCACTCTGTCAGAGTATACTCTGATGGTGTCAACGCGGCTTTAGGCATTTCTGAACTTTGAAATGAACTTTCATAGTAGACAATTGAGCACGAAAAAGCGCCCCTGTGTATAATATATCAACCGGCTAGCTTCAGATGCCTAGATCTGTTTCTGTTGACCGTGTTGTAAGAAAGAGAATATTCTGTTCAGCTTCGTGTTGATTCTTACCTCTACCTCTACATTTGTTTTGATTATTCCGCTGTCCTATAATATTTTATTTATTTCATAGAATCTGTCCAAGGAAGTGTGTTATCGGCCATTCAATAACTCTAAATAATCAAAGCAATTGGAACATTTAGGTCGATATATGAATGGCAGCCGGCAGTCTCAATGGACGACCGATAAGAGTTAATAAGTTCAAATAATAATTAACACTAAATTATTGAGGCACAAATCACCACGGCCGCATTTTATTGTCCAATTATATTTGTCGGACTGTGTTATGCGATATGGTGATGGAAAATTTATAACTTAAGATGATTACAAGTTTTACTGCATCATGAATGACGAAATTAATTGTCTTGCCTCGTAGATCTTCTGCAAATTGTAGAGATTGGTTTTACAGTTTTCTGACTGGACGCTATAAATAATGCCAATTTTTGAAAATGAAATTTTGGTCAGCATTTGTTTGAAACGTCTGCATTTCAATCTTTAAAATTGAAATAGGTCATACTAAGTACATAATAATAATACGAGTATAGTAAAAAAAAAATTGTCTGGTGTCAAAGTTTATAACTTTGACACCAGACATTTTTATTTGTATAAACCACAGTATAAACTTAACTTACTAAAGTTTTACAATTATTTATAGACCTTATTGTAGTAAATTAAATATTAACGTGAATATTGGCTGAAATATTTACATAATATAAAATTAAGTTGGACTCAGTTGGAGTGTTATTGCATGTAGCTGGCCATGCGCGGGCGCAGAGATGTCAAAGGAGTGTCGGTTACGAGATAAGTACCTACATAGTTTGAGGCTCGCAATAGGTTATCAGACCCATTGGTGCATCCGCTCTTATTGATAACGCTCTCCAATTTGCAAAACATCGCATAAGTGAGAAATTATCGGAATAAGAATAATTGAATGAGTTGGACGAGTTTTGACTTTCATTCAATATGATGGCTCGACAATTTGAAATCCTACCGGGTTTTTTCATTTTGAACATATGCTTGAGTCGTAGTCCATTATTTTTGGGATAAACACAAGAGAATAAATAAATAATGCTGGACATTTTTCACACAGCATCATCTAGCCGCAAATTAAGCAAAGCTGATATGATGCTTAGTATATTACGTATATCAGTGTTGTTGGAACAATATTTTGATCAAGTAAGGACCTTTGCTAGTTTTTGAAATTTGAACCTACATGTTCCTGAAAAAAGTTTGGCTGTTTTCACGATTCTTTTTCGATTGCGTAACTTAAGCACACTGTCCAACCATGACGTATGGGAGCATGCTTTTTTTGAAGAATCAGGATTTAACCCTGATTCAGTTTAGTGCCTTCTTTAAGTGATAAATTCTCTTACCTAATTCTAAAATTGAACTTCACCTTGGGGGTTATTCGCGTTAGTTTTTTTGATGAATATTCGGATGCTTCTTTCTTACTCTTAGCTACATTTTATTCAGTCGATAAGATCTATGTTAAAACACGGTCCTAACCTAGGACCATATTCCAAACCGAAAAATGAAAATAAGAACGAGAATACGGTGCCTTGTTATTCGTGTTTAAAAAAGTTCTTTTTTATTTATTTAAGGGTTTTCTCGCTTAGCGACCACAACACCCTTTAAAAGGGATGACTTCTTGACTTTTGTTTGACCTGCCTTAATAAAGATTCTTTAAAATATCTTATGGGGCATTTACACGACACGGTCTTAGCACGTACGATATCGTATCGCACGGCAATTTTCCACGTGTAAACGCTCATCGTATGCGATTTGTCATAGATAGCGCGACACTCGTCCGCACGTTCAATGGGCGGGGCTTAGCAAATCGTACGAAAAATTGCATCGAGTAAATGCACCTTTAAATCTGAAATCTTATGCTTTTTCGGCTTTAGTCGACAGCACTCCGAGTAGTAGTTAGCACTAGCAGGACTGAAAACTCCGATTCGTTGTCCATTATTTTTCACTACGCTATCACCGAGGCTGGCTGTAAATCGAACGGTGTCGGTTCTGCCCCGCGGCGCTTTTGATCTGGGCTCGCTTAACTTATGAGTCCCTGGCGACCATGCCTTGCATGCTCTGTTTGTATGTATTTGTATGGATAAGTTATGGAGCTGTGAAGGGTTAATTTCTTTTGACACTCTGAGTTATGGACGATCTGATGCCAAAATTCTTTGCAAATCGGACTGTACGTTTATTATTGTGTGGAACTTGTTTTTTGGTGGTTTGTAATTAACTCATACTTGATTTAACCTGCTTCGTTCTTCAATAGTCTTATTTATTGCATACAATTACGCTTCTATGACTTTCATTAAATTCTTCAATAGTTAAAAAAAAACAGCTGAAACAACAAATAAAACAAAAAAAAAGTACGTGTGTCGTGGAACACTCGGTTGGAACGAAGTTTGTACATTTGACATTTTGCGCACCTTGCGCACTTTTCGAACTCTTTCGTTTTCGCACTACTATGCGCACCTTTTTGCACAATTTGTGAAATTATCAACGAAAACATGTTTTTTGCTTCTCCTATAAAGTTGTGTTTTTGCAGTTATCCTTTTATTCCCCGGAGACAGCGATATGTCGTGACGGTAAAATCGATCGCTTTTTTCTAGCATCCATCCTCGATACCGTCCGAAAAGAAACTTCGTTCCAAAAGTAATGATCGGTACCTTTCGTGAGAGTCCTAATGTCACTTGCCTTGCCAGTATATTGTCAAGTGCCGTTTGCGACAATTTTATTCCTTCTTCCAAAACTAGGCCACATCAACCGATTACCTACAATTGCCTCAAGAAAATAGCAACGATATAGTACGTGGCTCACACATTACAGTAGGTAGCAATAGCGCAAAATTCAGAGAATTGCCGAAATCTGTCGCCGGAATTGCCCATAAAGATGATTCATGTGGGACACCAATAGTTTTATCGCACAATTGCAGTTGTTTTATATAAGAAATGTATGGTTTTAGATGCACCAAGCCCGTCATTATAAATGTGGTTACGTATCACGGTTGTATTCTGAAAAATAACGGGGATGGGTTTAATTTACTTTTAATTTAAGACATATTAACAAATACTTACTGAACTTATACCATAACCATTTAGTCTATGAGTTACGGTGATTTAACATGTAAGACATGATCATCCCACCAAAAATTTCTAATGTAAAGTTGATTTCTAAAACCCTAAAACTCGACAAATTATCAAAGGTAGCAGAATCATAGGTATTCGATGACTCTCACAGAATTCCATATAGTTCCTAATATCTTAGGGCTTTTACATCTATATTCGATGATTTTTACAGCGTCAGGAGGCAACCTATGCCTACACTTAACGGGACGCTGTAGTGCCTGGGACATTGTTTTGAGATGGAATAGGCTTCAGCCTGGCCCACAGGTAAGACAACATCAATACGTGTGGAGCTGACTAAGCTGCAGGTTTCCTCACGATGTTTTCTTCTTAAAATTTTACGAAACGAAAAATCCATTGATGCACGGCTGGGATTCGGACCCACGACCTTCGGATTGAAAGTCGAGGCACAACCCCATTCGACCAACATGACTTTTCTTTTAAGTTCCTAATACGAGTGATAACCCTACACGTAGAGCCATTTTTCTTACAAAAACAATTATTTTTTTATTTTCTTGTTTGCTAGTTATAAAAGCTTATCCAACACATACACACCTAATCAATATTCAAAAATATAATAAACGAACATTCAAATAATTAAGCAAGAATACAAGATAAAGCATGTTCTACATGAGCATAGGGCAGAGGCACTGATATACACTTGTTTTAATGTTTTTACAGATAACGTGAGTTGGCTACTTCACTTTCGTTACACGGGCTTACATGAAAAGGATAGTAAATATATAATGTTATGAGCAACAGTGTAGTCAGTAGGTACCTACTTAATTATTGATGCATAAAATATACTTTTTTTACAAATAACCGTACCTCTGTACTCTTGGAACTAAAAGTACTAAAGTATTTATGTAAGTAGGTATATTTTTGAGTATGGAAGACGGACGCAAATGGTTGCATTTTACTATTTCCCTTCATAATTCTCAAACTGAATGATCGAAAAGAAACGAAAACTCTGAGCGATGCAAACCAACAAGTAAGATTACAAGCAAAGCTTCAGTTTCTCAGATAGCGATACGAAGGTTATCAACAGCAGTGCCTAATAAATTACAAAAATCATCTTTTTCAAGTAACCGACAGATAAAGTGTTTATTGAATATTTATATCTCTGACGCAAAATGAGGTCGGATTTTTGGGACAAACCTCGGTCATGCTTTGTCGGCATGTTGCAATGTTTATTATACTTTGATTGTTTGGACTTTGTTTACCTCATCAGATGCAGTGTTGCACAAACACCTCAGTGTAATCTTTCTTATCGTGTCACCAGTTCTTTCGAACCAGTGTGGTGTAAGGATTATAAGTGCGCCTCAAAGAGGCTCTTTTCGTGCACTTGACACATGTTTTCGAACTTTTTAGGTTCTACGACATACCGGTTTCCTCACGATGTTTTCCTACTTAGACATATAGTATAATTACCTACAAACATAGACATAGGTACACACTATGACAGAATAGCCTACAGGCGGAAAATATGTATATCCGCCACTGACACAGTGTATTTTTTGTACATGGCCAATGGATCTAGGCATATGGATCTAGGCATTCGTGAAGTTAGCGGTTTCGTTGTCGTAGACGCTTTTTTACGACTGTCAAAGGAAGGGTTATGTTTTATAAAAAAATGAATTTCGCGCATCGAAACGACTACCTCACGAATGCCTAGATCTGTTAATCGTGTTTTTTTTTTTCATTAATAGTAATGGTGTAAGGCAAATCTAATGTAAGCTGAAGTTTTATCTAAAACCCTACGAACTTCGAAGATATTGAAGATTCAAATACACCAAATGTTCATGAACTTCTGTCGCTGACCGTACAAGAGTTATGACGCATTCGACATTTAAGTAGAGCTTTCATAGGTTTGAATTTAAAATTTTAGATGAACATTAAGTAGGTTTTCATTTTGAGGGTTTTGAACATCGACATTTCAACTGTAGATAAAAAAAAAACTTAGGCCTTTACATCTAAGAGTATATTAGATGATTTATACAGCGTCAGGAGGCAATCCAGGAGTAGAATCGCCTAGTTTTAAGACGTTTCAAAGTGATCCCAGCGGTCCTACTGAATAAATGCTTTTTGACTTTTGACTTGACTTTCCATGCCTACACTTAACGGGACGCTGTAGTGCCTGGGACATTGTTTGAGATGGAATAGGCTTGCCCATCATCTCAGCTTATAAGAATTGTAGATAGGTATTGTAAAATGAGGTGTTCTAGAAGGTACGTACTCGAATTCTAGTTCAAGCATAGCAGAGATGCACCTTACAATCTGTAAATCAAGGAACAACAAAACAAAGTGACAATGTATTCCAATTTTCGCTCCATTATCAGAAGCCACAAGCAATGGGCGGCGCTGCCACAAATCATCACACGCTAGCACTTATTTAGGATTTCACGGCACTAACTGGCCATTGGATGCCCATAGGCAAGTCTATGGTCTAGGCTAGGAAGTAGAGTTGGTATATAGCGTGCTTCTTTTTCGTCTTGTTTCGTATTGAAATGATTGCGCCAGGAGGGTAATTCGCGTTTGTTTTTTCGTTCGTTTGATGAATATTCGGATGTTTCTTACTACGAGCTACATTGTATTCGGTCGATAAGATTAACGTTAAAACGCGGTCCTAACCTAGGACTAAATATTCCAAAACGAAAAATTGACCCTTGAAGCCAGAAATCGTAATAAGAAACATCCGAATATTCATCAAACGAACGAAAAGTAGAACGAGAATACGGTCCCTGGTGTTGCACACACATATTAGTACATATTTGTCAAAGCTCTATTTTTAAATTATTTCAAACACAGAGAAATAATGTATACTTACTTCTTCTCGCAAAAAAATATTACACAGTATACCTACTTCACTTCATTTTATCTGTAAGGTAGGTTATCAAATTATCTCATCTGTTCACTTATTCTCTAGAGCACATGTCTTGCATTGCTTAACGTTCCAGTTTTCACGAGAAACTCATTTGCAAACCGTGGAAACCCGATTTATCATAGAAAACTAGAATGTAGAGTCCGTTAATAAAGAAGACGACTTCGTACTGGCTTCGTACTGAAAACAAACGAAAAATAATTTGAATAAAGAATGGAAACGGCATTGTGGGAAATATACGCGATGCTCAGTGTTGCCAACCGAATAAAAATAAATCAAGTGTGATTTATTCTAGCAGCGAGGTCGCATGCTATGTTCCGGACCGTTGCAACTTGCAGTATGTATGATCCACATGTGAATACAATTTTGAATTCAAGAACTACCTATGTCTTTGTGTAAGGTTAACGCCAAAGCTACGACTGCATATTATTGATACTCATTAGAGAAAACCACTGAATTAAAACTAGCTTTGTTAATTTGTTTTATACTTAGTTACCTACTATCTTGGTTTTTGCTAAAAAAAATCATAATTACTTACCATTTTAAAATAAGTTTGTAGTTTAGCTCCATAAAAAACTTATCTCTCTACTTATCTAAATATTTGAACGCACTACTCGTAGAGAAAGGAATGATTGATACGTTCTTAAATTAAATTCGAATCGGGCGACACCCACCGGAAATTGAAACTCAAAGACGGAAGCTTGACCCACGTTGTCAAAGTGACAGCTGTCAAAACCCTTGCCGTCATCCAGTTAACCGTCATCTTACATTGTAGTCACGAGCACTTGCCCTTTGACCTGAAGGTTTTGACCCTGTCTTTTAGAGATGTTGAAAGCATAATTGAGTTCTATTTTGCTATTTCAAATACCTGTGATAGTAGAAAACCTTGTAAAGCTTAATTTCTAAAGATACACCTATTAATTTTTCACTTGAACTTCCTTCTCTTGTCGTGTCAATGTTTCATCCAATGAATTTAGAGTAATAGCCACTTTTATTGATCTATCAGTGGCAACATATGCCGATACAAGGATACAATACACCTTCAGAATACAGAATATTCTGAGGGCACACCAATAGGTGCTGCATTAACTGGAGCACCACATGACAGTCATACCACGTTTTGGTATTAATCTATCAATCCTAAAGTGAAAGCAAATAATCATTTAGAAAAAAAAACATCCGATCAAGCAAACAACTATCGGTAACCAGAATCTCCAATCAGAACTCAATTACAGTTTCGTGTCCAAAAGGCCATTCGCTGTTTTTATCTCAAAATAGAAACTTAAAAATCAATTCATGACCCCCGAGGTTATTCTTGGAGATGCCACGATCACGTTAAGTGGCCATCATGGAACATTTACCAATAAATCTGGCTGTTTCCCAGTACCAATGGATAAAGTACCAATAGATAACGTCCTATGAGCCTGCGCCGCTCTTCCTAGATGCTAAACACGTGTGAAGATGGAATTTAGCAAAAGTATTGATGAACATTAATATTGTTCACATCGCGGGCCGTAATGGCGCCACTGAAAACCAGCGCTCCAACACTCTCGAGCTGTTGGAGCAAATGCTAAGGGGTAGCCGTATTTTCACCCACATAACATTGTGTAGATTTAAGTACCTGTTGTATATGATGTGGAAAAAATTAAACTTTATTATGCTTATTCTTATTCTTAAATGGATTAGCACAGGATCGTGGTGGATAGCACAAGCTTAGGAAGGCCTATACCCAGCAGTGGGTGAAGTCAGGATGATGATCATAATCCGTCGCTAGAGTTGGCCTCATTCATACAAACTTACTGAATCTAGTAAAGATTCAAATTTTCAGAAGTCTTGCGTGGGTGTGATTTTTGGGATGTATTTTAAAATCTTTAGTGATCCCTTAGTGTGCAGTTTCAAAAAAATAATCTTTATCAGTATAAGTAGATAGTTTCGTATTATAAGTAACTTTATTTACTTACTAAAAAAAGCTGTCTCCACTTTACCTCGCCCTCAGTCTTGTAATGAAGACATACAGTACCGGGCCACGCCTCCGCTAAGCGGGTAATTGAGTCATTATAGGTGCGCGCGCGCATGCCTATCTGCGATCGAGATGCGATCGGCCCCAGGGATCGTAGGATGGTATGCTTTATACGGTTATAATTAGAGTAACGAGACGCTAAGAACTATAGCTGTTTTAGTTTTGGTAGTTTAGTTATTGCCATCTTGATCTCTACTTATGCAAATAAAAAATAAAAAAAATCCTTGTAAAACTTCTTTATAAATAAGTACTACCTATTGAAGCCAGTAGTAAAAATGCCATTGAAATGGCAATCCAAACAATGCTGACGTCTTTGCTGACAGCACAGCTCAACAAATACTGCAAAGAGAATAATAAAATACTGTAAACTTTCATTGAAACGTAGGTCACAGATTTTCATGATATTACAGTACAAACCTTAGAAAAACCGAGTAAAATAGTAAGAAAACAGAGCGTCGTGGAGAGTCGTAAAGAACAGTAGAAATACTGTCTTGCGTTTTGCTAGTATACTCATGGTCTTGAATAGATGAGTGATGAGTGCCCCTTTGGATCCTCCACCAACGAATCCTGAACCTGAACCTGAACCGGATCCGAAACTGGAAACATTTTACTTGCCGATATATGTAATTACTGCTGTCTTTGGAGCCATTTTCATCCTCGGACCAATCTTGGTTCGCAAAAATGAAAATAAAGGGTTAGTATTCAAGATTTCAAAAAACTCCTACTATTTACACGACGACCTCTGTAGCGCAGTGGGCGAAGGTCCGCTTGCGACACAGTAGGCTTGGCTTTGAAGTAGTATAACGCGATTTGAGGGTTAAAAAGGTTTAAAACCGGTAGGGGTTTGCTCCCCGATTATTTATCGACCACATTTATCTCTAGGAATAGCATAGTTTTCGAGAAATTAATAAAAAATATTTCGATTCAAAAATTTGATTACAAGTGAAATGAAACGTTAGAATGGACAATTTGACAGCTAAATCTGTGTTCTATTGTCTATGGTATAGAATTTCATATGAAATTGATGCAAACGGAACGTAAAACATACAGTGTCATTGTAGGTATTGTCATTTTTCGCGCTCATTGTGTGTTCATTCCGCTCTTGTTTGAATATTGTTAGTGTGCTTTTCAGATTATTTAGTGTTTTTTAACGACTTATGCTTATCTTCTGGACTGATTGTTTGCCTGTACCTACTATTGACCTACGCTTATCTTCTGGACTGTGATTGTTTGCCTGCACAATTGACCTACGCTTATTCTCTGGACCTTGATCATCTGTACGATTTTAGATTTAATAAGTAAATGAATGTTTATTGTTTTATTTATCACGGGGGAAGAGGGACCCCCCTTCCCCCCCTCTTAAATCCAAACCCAGGCTGACAGATCTATAGCATAGGTAACGAGGAGCGAAGCGACGCACGAGCCGAGCGAAGCGTGCCGCGGTAGCGGCCGGCGAGTACCAGAACCGACTTGCTCCTGTTGTACCTTAGCTTTATTACATAGGTAGCTACTTTCCGCGTATGATTGTTATACTGTTTTGTATGTTTGAGGTTAAGTTATATTAATTGATTTTTCTCAAGAACATTGCCCTTCCTAGTAATGCAAGTGGTATAAGAGGGGAAGATGGACCCCTCCCCCCTCCCCCCTCCCCCTCCCATGGAGCGCCCATTCATCCATGGAGCGTTCCCGATCTCACTCAAACAAACAAAGTAAATGTGCATCTACACACACACTTAGTACCACCTGGCTTCGTGAGATAGAACAACTGAACTAGCATGAATTTCCTAGTAATGTTAATATTCCTTTTGGACCAACTTTACTTAGTTATAAAACAAACAATTTCTTTTCCAGACTTATACGATGCTGCATCATGTTGTCAGCATTTTGCATGTGGCTCTTGTAAGTTCTTGAAAAGTTTTCATTCATCCAAATCGTTGCTAGTTATTTTTTAGCTTACCTTGTAAGTGGTACTTGTGATCGAAGTAGTAGTAAAAAAAAGTACGTGAGTGTCGTTCAATTTTGACATTTGTCAATGATTGTCATTTATTAATTTAAAATCCTAGAAACGCTCTTCCGTACTAAAAATTTAACAATCTATGGACTGTTTCGCGACTGCGTGACGATTTAACATCAGGTACATGGGTCGTGACGCAAAAATCTACACTTTTTTTCGTCTAGCCATCCGATACCGTCCGAACTTCGTTCCAATTATTGTCATTTTGTTCACAGATGGGTAACTGTGTACATTGCGCAGATGAACCCTCTGGTCGGACCTCGGGTACACAACCACACTTTAGCCTGGATTGGCTACGCATGGGTAAGACACACTGGTTGTTTGAAAACTGCAATCCTTTTTTCGGGTTTCTAACTTTGAAATTAATAGCAATAATTACGTTTTAATACTAAAAAGAAAACCGACTTCAATGTTTGACTCGAAACGCGGTGTGACTCAGGGCGTCAAGCTGTCGATTCGATTTCTATTTATGACATGGCTAGGAGGGAAGGTGTTTAGAGTTTTACGGGGAAACTATCAATCCCTCAGGAATAAAATTTATATGGGACCACCTCTGGAGTATTTCAAACATGAAAAGAATTTTGCAAATCGGTCAACAAATGGCGGAACAATCGCGTAACAAGATAAAAAAAAAAAAAAAAAAAAAACATACAGACGAATTGAGAACCTCCTCCTTTTTTGAAGTCGGTTTAAAAAGGACTTCAGTCTCGAAAATTACAGACATTCCAATGTCCAAACAGTGGGGTTTCCAAAGATGATGACCTCATAGACTTAGTCCTCTTTGTGTGTGGAGGCTTGATTCACGCCGCCTTATGAATATTTAAAGAAAAAAGTAGCCTATGTCCGTCGTTGGGGTATAATCTTTATCCATGCCAAATTTCAGCTTAATCTGTTCAGCGGTTTGGGCGTGAAAAGGTAACAAACAGACTGACAGACAGAGTTACTTTCACATTTTGTATTATTAAAGATAAGGAAGTAAGGATAAGGATAACTGTTGAATGTTATTCATTTAAATTTATAAATCGTTTCCAGGGTGATGATGCTACTGATGAAGAATGAAATGATTCTTCGTATTTAATATGTAAGTTTTGCTATTACTCGTACGTATTAAACTTATTTAAATACACACCTTATTTTTTCTTCTATCAGAGAATCTTAATTGTTCTTGCAATCCTATAATCCTACTTACATGTGTTAGCGTTTTTGTACCTATTTAGTAAAACTTTTTGGTGATACCTAGGTAAATACTCCTTGGTCCAGTTCCGGTCATAGATAAGTAATGTTTTTTGACAGTGACAAGTGGTGAGTTATGCAATTGTTTTTAAAAATAAAGTCAAGCAAGATCTTTGTAAATTGGAAAATGGAAAATAAAACCATTCTAATGTGATAAAACATGTTTCTCTATTACATGTTTAGACTTTAATATTTTTTCATGACCCTTTTAAAAAAAACTTAAATATTAAACTCCGTCACTAGAGTTAATCACTAGCTCATACAAGCATAGGTCTACCTACAGTACGCACAACCGATTTTTATCTCTTAGTTAGGTGCACTAAGCGATTGCGCAGGTTTGCGCGAGTAGGCGAGTTAGCACGATGCAACAAACTAAGTGAGTGAGCGAGGCAGCTATACAACGCTGTTTTCGTCTTTTAGGCGTTATCAAAAATGGGTTCTGCGCAGTTACTTCAGAGAGCTAAAGATTGGTTGTGCGTACTGTACTTATCTATAGATCATAGAGGTACATAGTACTTTCTAGAATACAAGATCACAAAAACAGAACCGACCCCGTCCAATCCACTTTGCATAAAACTATTTGCGCTTTGCAATGCAATCAAAAAGGAACGAATTGTAATCGCCCAGCCCCAAAACAAATCGAATGGTATCGCGAAAGATCAAAATAACATTTGTACCGAAATCATTTATCAACGCTGATTCTCTTTCCATTTGGCGCCCCGCCGGCCTATCTCGCTATGATGGTCAGGGCTAGCATTGGGTGATAGAACGGGCGATTTCAATATAATTTTAAGGTATTCATTTCTATGAGCCTTAGAATAAGTTTTCGCTCGCCATCTTTGTACTTCTTAAGTTGCCTGAAATAACTTTATATTATTATTATTAATGTAAACATCCTAAGCTGCGCATCGTACAACATAGCCTGTGACACTCCAGGTTACCTTAAGGTTAGCCTTTGGTGTTCTACATTTCCTGTTATAACCAGTTTCATGCTCCTTCACAAATCGTAATGACATGCATTAGAGAAAAAAAAACTGAAAGGAAATAAAGACGTATTCATGTTAATCTCCTTGTTAATAAGTAGTTCAATTATTATTATAAAGCATACACAGAATAATCATTTTTTTTTTCTAATATGCTCTACATTAGAAAAAACTGATTATTCTTAGATCAATGTTAATATTTCATCAGATTACCTACAGATGCCTCTATCAGTTAATGCTTAAAAACCATGAGCTATCTACCGTGTCTGAGAAGCATTACTCATCGAATACATAACGTGATAATTCGATAATAGAATCGTGAAAAAGCATAATTAATTAATTATGTTTTTACTCTGTTTATTTATTATGAAATCGCTACCGCTTACGAGTGTACCAGCACCCCAACCCTCTGCGCAGCGCTAATGTGTTTCAGGGGAATTACGTCTTTGTGGGGAGTTCGTCATTAATACTTGTTGACGAGCATCGGATTAAAATTTAATGTTTGCATTAAACTCGTGATGAATACGTAAACACGAACTTTATCACACTTATTCACTTTATCAGTGATTTATTGTAACTTGAAAGAAAAAAAAATTATTGAAGTTAAGGGGAAGTTTACTTATCCAATTTAAAAAAGAATATCATATTAGTTTCCTTCAGAAATTAGAAGTACCTAAGTATTTGTAAATTAAATAAATAAATAACGCTGGATTTTTCACACAGCATCATCTAGCCCCAAAGTAAGCAGAGCTTGTGTTATGGGCGCTGTATAAATCATTTAATATGGATGTACAGGCCTAAGTTTATGAGTTCAAATCCTAGGAGATAATGTCATTGGCAATAGGTGCTGTAAAAATAAAATAAATTTCCTAGACTAGGTAAAGTTTATACTTTGTGCTTTTATCGAGAAAATAACACAAAAAATAGTACATACATATGGTAACAGATACTTAAATAGCTAAAAAACGGAATATACCTATACCTTTGAAACCCAGTGACCGTGAAACCGTAACATCTTTTCTAATCAGAAGCACTTGATACCAACCTCATAAATAAATAGTCCCTATTCCATAAAATAGGTGCGATTACGAAAATCCCCTAAAATCCCCATAGAAAAGCCATCCCTAACCGTAACTCAATTGTCGCGTCGGCTTTTTTGTTCCGACGAAACGGAATGCGCGCCATATTGCCCACCGCCCCATCTAAATGATAATCCGAGGACCCTTCTTACAATAAAAATTATTGCGGCCAGTTTACTTTATTACACTTTGTATTGTGTTCAAATATCTACACGAACCAATACACTTTGACAGAACAAATTCACTCCAATCTACACCTTATCCCGTATCGATAGAAAATAGTTTTGCTAGCAAAGACGCAAGGGTATCTTTGTCGAAGTGTTTGAACCTGTCACACTATGTCGTATTCGGCAAATAGACAGTGATTTCACGCCTTTACCCTTTGACCAATTTGGTACGATTCGACAAATTTACATTTCGGAACGCAAGCCCTTTTCAGCGATGTTTTTTACGGCTATCGGAAAATTTAGTTTTATTGCTACGGTAATCGAACTTCAATTTGGATGTAGGTATTCGGTTGGTTTCCGAGATATACCTAGTGGGTTTGTCTGAATTTGAACTCTACAAAATCTTTGAATAAAAACAAATCAGCCTTGCTCTTAACTAAATTACTAAGTGAGCTACCGATCGATGTAAGTAGGTACTACGTTTTCAGCTCTTGAAAACGCCATTTATTTAGTCTTCGTATATTTATTTTGAAAACTGCAAGGAGATCTACCAAGAATAAGCAAAGAGTTAACAAGTCAGTCCATGCAAGGAGTTTGAATTCTTATGTAGCAAAATAACTTCATGGGAACGTAAATAGCGACTTCAACTCTAGTTCACAATAATTATTTAGGCGACACAACGTCACAATAGTAATCAACCGCAAGACAAAGCTACCACCCCTCACTATCTCTCTTCTAGATCGCAATCAGTGCCGCCATGTTGGGTGCCATTATGAATCAAATTCCCGCCTTTTTAATTTTTTTTTTCCATTCGCTAGGCGTCAGATCTCACATACGATAAGTTCTTTATTATCCTGGATGATTTTTTAATCTGTGTACTTGCAGTCTCGTGTTTCGCATTTAACACGTTTTGCGGGTACTTGGAAAATTGCAGACAGAACAATAGGATTGCAGACTGCCAGATTGCTACTTCGTATTTAAATGCTGTTGTTTACCAGTTGCAGTTTGTAAGTAGCTCAGCGCACAAAAAAATCAATTTTTCAAACATTATTTTGTCGCTATTTTATTTTACGAACGAGTTGTATATATTCTGCTTTGGTAGGTAATTAATAATAAGTACTTACCAAGATTACATTTTTTCCAAACTTCAAACTTGCTAAGAAACTTGTATGAAATAACATATTCAATCAGACATCATGACATTTTTATTTACAGTTCTTCTGCACAGACTATAAATAACCAGTGACAATTTCTATCCGTCCGAGTTTTCCCGAAGTTAGCCGATAAATCCCCGAGTTCAAGTGAAAATGCTCTTTTCCCGCCAGTAACGAGTTCCAAATTGGAAAATCTACTTAGACTCCGCGTTGAGAAGTTGGAGGTTGCTTGTTTTTCTAATTTACTTTTTAGACACCTCGTTTGTTGCAACTCCTTTTAGTTACAGTTGGTGTTTTGTAGAATCTATGTGGGTAATTTGGTAGAAATTCTTTTGGAATTGGAAAATCTAAAGGTTTTTCAATTAGGTACTTACCTACTAACATATAAATTGCTCAAGTATTTCTATATCTATTAGGTACCAATCTTTACTTAGGTAGCACTTCTTCATATAAAACAAAAAATATCAGTTATCAGCAAATCTTAATCGTATATTTATGCTTTTACATAGGTACTTATGTATAATGGGACTATAATTGTACCCTCAATAATGCTACAATTAACACCCCATTATACCAAGTACATGTTTTTTGCCAATCACCTATTTTGCACAACAAACACAGGCTCTATGTAATTATTTGAGCAGCGCTGGGGACGTAATGGCTTTACTTCCGGTGAGGCCGCCATTAGTGCCCATTTCCTGCCAACTTCCTGTAGTGGCGCCGCCTGGCGGAATTTTCTAGCAACATCTGAAGGCGTTAACTGCTTCAGTCAATTAGGCGTTCGTAATGATGATTGTTATCGTAGACAGATTTTTTATAGTAGTTACTATACGAGTAAATCAAACCAGAGCTATTTATTTAAGTTGATAAACTTTGGTTTTCTTCATAATATCCCCTTATATCTTCTTTTATGCTGATCCGACAGACTATGTCTTATCCAAGCTCTAATTCAAATAAAAATAGGTATTTATTTTTCCAAAGTTCTCGATTATCCAGGCTTTTGATTATTCCTTTGTTTCTTCTTTATGTACTTAGCTATTTAGTTCCATAGTCTAACAAAAGTTTAACATATTTCTACATTTATTTCGCGTATGTGCAATGTTTTATATACAATTTTTATATATGCTGATTCTTGCTTCTAACTATGAAGATCTACGCTTATTCGTGCTTTCACTATGATCTAGCTATTAATGGTGTAACACAAACAGTGGTAAGTGGCGGAAGCGACCGACAGCACGTGGCGGTCCCACTCGGAAATGACCCGGATTCGTTTACTAAGTGACTTGAGAGCCATTTGATTTCGAGAGTCATCTAAGAATCAGGCATTCCTTTTTCAAATATTTGAAAACGTTCCAGTTACTTAAACAATAGCAGCCTTTATACGCAGAATCTATCGCGAGGGATACAGCCAATCGCGCGTGATAGAACGCGTAGCTTCAAGCAAGCTTAAAAAAAATTATCACTCACGATTGCGCGTACAGGCTTTTCCGCACGATCGCGTTTTGAAAACTAACAAGAAATCGCGCGCGAAAGAACGCGTAGCATCAAAATTATCACTCGCGATTGCGTGTACAGGCTTTCCTGCGCGCAATCCTGTACTCTCAATCACTCGCGAAAGATTGTGCGTCTAAAGGCTGCTATTGGTGCTGCCTAATTAAAGCTTAGATAAATTGATGATAAATAAATATTAATAATTTTGTATTTTTTGTGTAAAACATGCTTATTTCTCTTGGTGGCAAATAAATAAATCTTTCTTTATTTTTTTCTAAATATGTAATAATATAATCAACACTAATAAAACCTAACGGCCAGCGCTGATTATTATGAGTCTACTAAAACATAGCATTAAGGACGCAGATCACTTAGCAGTACCTAGAAAAATCAGGGATACCATGATACTGAACAATTATAAAAAAATAATATCCTTTCTTTATTGTAATAATGATCATGCTAGTATTGGAGACAATGTATAATAATATAAATAATAGCGTTTCAATAAAATTAGCATAAAACGATGCAAAAGACATCAACGCGTGTTCCTCTACGCCGTAGATCCACCGTAGACATACTTCTTGTTAGAGAATGTTTTGCACGGCAACTGAATATATAATTATAAATTTTTAATGAAATGCATTATTAATTGGTACTAAAAAATAAGTAAAATGATACGTTATCTACAAAATAAGAAAATTAAAACAAATAGTTAAGAAATATACTATAGAAAACTGTTTTACGACGCAAAGAGAGGAATGTTCTACGTTTTCAAAAATTACTTAACCCCTTGTCCTGGTAGAAAAAATGAAAAAAAAAAAGATGGCGGAAAAGAAATCCGGCCGTTTTTTCTTGTACCCTAGAAAATCATTTATTTTGACTAAAATACTAAACGTATGATTTTTTGGAATTACATTCTAATAAGACTTTTTCTTGAACTGATTTACGAGAATCCAGGAACAAACACGAAGCAAAGAAGAAAAAAGGACCGAGTCGAATAAATGCTGATTTATTTGAAATTGAGGCATGACAGGCCTAAACGACATACGTACTTATATCATCAAATATATTGTTTACCTAAATAAATTACTCTTTTTATTTGCCCAGGCCAACATTTTTTACAAATTTGAAACTAAAAGTATGGCACACCGCAAAACAGAATTTTCGAGTCAGATGAACGAATAAATTTGACGTAAAAATTCTTTCAAAACTATAGGCTGTCATTAATAAACACGAACTAGGGTGGTATTAGCGCTAATCCAAAGCATAAGGCTGTAGTAGGTCAATTCAGTATTAATAAACAAAGACCAAGGAAGAACTAAGCTAATTCGACTCTACTCTCGGAGTAAGAGTTACTCCTAGGCGCCACCTAGTATAGAGATGGAGTAGGCAGACGTAACACCAAAAAGTTTTAGAAGAATAAAACCTCTTTGAATAAAACAGATTGTCAAATACAAATTATTGTCTATCTCTGTCATTCATATAATTAATGACAGAGATAGACAATATTTTGAATGATAATATCATTCGTTCATTCACTCTTTTTCTACTAATCCCGATGTAAGGAATGTATTACTCATTCGAGGCTACTACCAGTTTATTAATAACATCAAAATATTCAAGTTGCTCCTTCGCTACTAAAGAAGTAACAAGTCTGAGAGTAGTCTCGTATTAAGCTAGAATTAGGGTAATCTAATTAATAAGGCCGATAGAGTATGATATGTCATTGGATGCGCCTACGTCTTTACTTCACTCTAGAATACAGATAATAAAGCATCAAACCATCAGGTCAGTCTGAATAACCTTTATCTATCTCAAGTACCTACCTTACTAGGCATATGTGTCCTTATCCGTCACATGACATTTTCACTGTCAGGCACCAACGCCTTTATCTGATTTATGATTCTGTCTGTTGTATTGAAGATCCTAACGGATAAATAAATTTTCGTTTTGTTTTGGTTTTAAAGGTGGCTTTGATAAGAGAGCCCTGCGTGTTTGAAAAAAAAAGTACGTGAGTGTCATGGAACCTCCGTGGAACACTCGGTTGGAACGAAGTTTCAACTTTGACATTTGGCATTTGACAAATAAATTATTCTCAAATATTAAAATCCCAGTAACGCTCTTCCGTACTAACAATGCAATAATCTATGGACGGTTTCGCGTCTGCGCACTTCGCACTGTGACGTTTTGACCTATGTATGTGTCGTGACGGTAAAATGGAACGCTTTTTTTTCTATCCTCCATCCTCAATACCGCCCGAAAAGGAACTTCGTTCCAAAATATTTTGTAAGCCGTTTGAATATTGTGTGATGTCACAAATGATTAGTTTAAACGCCTACTAGACCTTTATCAGGCATTACAGCGTCCCGTCAAGTGTAGGCATAGGTCTATATACATTATCTAATATAGATGTAAAGGCCTAAGACCTTTTTAAAGTTAACTGTACTTACGGCTATTTGAAAAATATCTCTTCAATATTCTTCGCACCTCCCTAAGTTCGCCTAAATCGTTGAACGCTAAAAATCAAGATGTCTGCCGCGGGCGAGGCGCAATCACCCGATGGATCGTCGGGAGTCGAACTGAATTTTAAATGGCTCACCCTTATTTTTATTATTTTAACATCCTTGTTTGGGTAGTGATTTGTAGTCGATCATTATTTTGATTTTGGAAGGTTCGTAGCGCGCAAGTCATTCAATCTCGCTCTTCGAATATTCATTTAATTTGAAACTTTTTTAATCTGTGGTTATTTTATTTAACGTTGACTGCATCGGTCATGATCGGTTCAGTAAATCAGTAAAATATTTGTACTTAGATCAAGAAATATCGTGGAATTACTCTTTTCTTGAACATTTATGTCATCAACACCTTTTTGATGGACCTACCCACTTACTACATATCTACCTATAATAACTAACCAGGTAGATATAAATGCATCAAGTTTACTGATTACGCAAAAACGTCATTTCTATATCGCTACCGAGCGAGGTAACGACAGCGCTCATTAGCGTAAGCAGGCAATCAAGCGATGTCAACTTGCGAGCCGTTCGTTCAATGATGCTAAATGAGCAAAACCACAAAATGCGCAAATGGCGCTGGCCGCTTCACCATTATATTGATTTCGACGCCATTAAAAACGAACCGGAAATTAAAAAGAAATAAAAACATATTGCTTTCCCGCGCGCACCGAACTTCACCCAATTTGTACGCGTTCTGTTTTCGAACATCGTTTTTTTCTTAAGTTCGGAAATGGCATAACACGATCGAGTCAAATCAGAACTTTTATCTTTGTTCTCATCGATTTTGATGATACAATTCTAAATCAAGTTTGCTAACAAAATTCGTTGCGTTATTAAAGTGATAAGTGTTATATAGGGTAGGTAGATTTTATTTGACATGCCATTATTGTCAGCGTGATATGATTATTATATTATCGGGCGATAAACGGGCATAAAAAAGATATATCGGCGGGCGAGGCAATCATCTCAAACGAGGATTACGAGGTTATTACACTGTTTCATATGGATTTATCGAGAATGTTTCGAGCTAATTATGTTCAGGATAGAACGAGCTGCTAATATGAACGTGATAAATGATCTTTTGTTTATAAGGAAAACTAAAGCTCATTTATATCTAGCGAAGCGTTTCTATATACAAAGTACTTATCTATAGGTGGTTACCTACCTAGCCTTGTTCATATTAAAATAAACAAAACAATCGTATGCCCAGGTAACAGCAAACTTATTTTATTAATATCAAATTAGCATCCCGGTTCCTCTAATGGGCTTATCAGAGTATCGCCCTTACCTACCACATATTGGGTATCAAAATCCCCTTCAAAGGGGATTTTGGGAATTTAAGTATCAAAAACCACCAGCCCTTTTACAAAAGCAATCATTCGTTAGGTGTCAGGATGCAAGTCAATCACCGCTTATTAAAATACTATAGAATTTCCTCAGCATATTTTTAAGCACATTAATAGGTAAATTTACATTTTATATTGGACTTATTTGGACGAAACTTAGTGTAGAGTCTACACCTTTATCTTTATAGCGTGGACTGTGGATTAGAATAGCTGTGCTGCTCCCGACGATCGACGTCGTCTTTCCTATGGGCGGCTGATTAAGCTGAGAGGATGGTTTAGGTGCTGGGCAAGCCTATTCCATCTCAAACAATGTCCCAGGCACTACAGCTTCCCGTGAAGTGTAGGCATGGATTGCCTCCTGACGCTGTATAAATCATCTAATATAGATGATCTATATAGATGTAAAGGCCTAAGTTAAGGCTGCTCATGTGCGATTGAGGCCGCGGGCGTAAGCTTGTTAAGTATAAAATAATAGGTTAAGTCCATCTACGTTGATGAAACAATACATTAGGTACCTACCGAATATCTAATTGTAGTTCCATTAGCGACTAATCTACGAATGACGCCACTTCAATGGAGTTATCAGCTTTTCAAAATAATAAAAGATAATGCGTATAAATCAGTCAGATTGTTATCCTGGCGGCTAGTTTGTAGGTAGGTACTTGAATGTACATGCAAAATACATTAATGAGAAAACGACAATAATGGACAGCAAATATTGGTATTAGGTTGAAAGCTCTTAGATTAGATCGTGTATCATCATACCTACGATATGACTGACATAGGCCTTTACATTTTTATTAGATGATTTATACAGCGTCAGGAGGCAACCTATGCGGGACGCTGCACTGCCTGGGACATTGTTTGAGATGGCTTTAATAGGCTTGCCCAGCACCTTAACCATCCTCTCAGCTTAATCAGCCGCCTACAGGAAAGACGACGTCAATACGTGTGGAGCTGACTAAGCTGCGGGTTTCCTCACGATGTTTTCTTCACGTTACGAGCTCATGTTAAAGCGCATATAGATTTTACGAAACGAAAAATCCATTGATGCACGGCCGGGATTAAAACCTACGACCTTCGGATTCGAAGTCGAGGTACAACCCCATTTGACCAACACGGCTCTCACGATATAATACCACAAGTATTATAGTGAAATCTAACTACTCACTAACGAATAAGATACTTATCAGAATCCTAGTGCTGACATTAAAGAAGTCTACTTCGCTATAGTGGAAAACTGTGGTGGATCGCTATAGATAATATACGACCCAGTTGGAAAAAGCTCAAAGTCAAACTGTATTTCATGGTCCAGAGACTGTGGACCTTTGTGGTCAAAATATGGAGTACTTAAATAGGTACTAAATAGTCTGCACTAGGCACGTAGTTCAAACCGCCTTAGGGTGTGACCAATTGATGACGCTGACTGTACCCCTACATACCTACCTACTGCTGTCAAATAACAAAGTTTTGGGAGCTTCAGCTGGGAGCCAGAAAAGAACCTACAATATGCTGGGTGCCTTCAAATTGAGATTGTAGGTACGTATGTAAGGGTAGAGCTCAAATTCAGCCCTGACTGTAGGTACCCTACCTAGGTACTTACCTACCTAAGAAAAAGTTTTATTAAAATTATTCAAAGTGTATTTTAAGCATAGTTTTTTATGTGTACGAGAAAAGGATTTTAAGATTTAGAAAAATGATGACGTGTGGAGCTGACTAAGCCGCAGGTTACCTCATGTTTTCCTTCACCATTTTGGAACTCGTGTCAAGCGTATAAGCTCTCTGTATTCTGTGGCATAAGTAAACGAAATGAAAAATCCATTGATGCACGGCCGGGATTCGAACCCATTCCTTCTTTCTTATTGTTAGTCGAGGCACAACCCCATTCGGCCAACACGGCTATTAAATATTTTCTACATGCTCAAATAATATTGATTCATTCATGAATGATGGAATCTAAAATAAATTATACCTATGTATGATTTCATTTAAATGGCACTAGTGGTGACATCTGTTGTCAAGTAGCGCGTATTTATTTATTTTCTATTCGCCGGTAGATGTCACAGCTATAGCATATCAACAGCAAGAGCCAATAGATGGCGATAGCGTCAGTCACAAAGTTCAACGAACTTATTTTGTTACATTCATTCATTTATTATCTGTGCAATTTCCTGCTGTATTTTTTGTTGGTTGTGTACTTGCTTGCTAAGTGTGCGTGTTTATGCACCTGAGTGGACAGGTGTTGTGTTGTGCGGTAATATATTATTATTTCGCGTTTTGTACATAACTTGAAGCTTCAAGTTTTTGAAGTAAATTAAATAGCAATAATAATAAACTGGAAACGCACCTAAATAATACAACTTTCGGACTATTATTAGTGTAAAGTGTGACAAAATAATTAAAACTTTCACGGCGTATCAGTTTCGCGGTGCCAAATTTTACCCAAACTGTAAAAATGAGTTGAATAAACTTTTACGTGACTACAGTGCCACTGGAAATAAAAATTAAGTGATTTGTTTAGATTAAAAACCATTAACAATGTCTACAGACAGGTTTCATAAGTAAGTAAAACTTCGTATTTTCTGTATCTGCTTCAACCCTGCATAATTTCTGATAAGATTATGTAGCTCGATAGTAAATTGTATAGGAAGGTTGATTCATACACGGAAGAATCTAGATAGGAACCTTTCTATCTAGATTCTAGGCAGGTACATAGGCGGTGGTAATCTATCCTAGGTACCTAAGTCTAATTCCCATTGATAATATACCATATTATTACTAATATTAAATTGTCTGTGGTTAAACATGTATTGAAGAATATTTGATTGATGGTATATGGTAGGTACCTATCTATACCTACCAATATTAGTACCTACCTACCTACTTACCTACATAAGAAGGTACTTACGTACCTACCTAAAAGGTAACTTCTTACATGCCTTGATCCTGCAGCTTAGGGTATTTTGTCAGTTACCTACTTAACGACAGCGACGGCGAAAGTTAGTACCTACCTACCTGTACCTACTATATAATATGCCTACTTAACCGACTCTTTCCGATTTCCATTTTCACCGGAAACTGCAGCTTTTTCTTTGGTCTAATACTTAAGTTGGTAGGTCTAGGTTACCTACTTACCTAGTTAGGTATTCGGAATGAGCCATAGGCTTAGATTGACTTGTCTTGACGGAGGACATGCAGCGTCCCCAGAGTTGGTTATAAACATAGGTAGGTAGGGTAGGTATAATCTTTGGTACCTAACCTACCTACCTACTACCAGAGAAGGTACTTGTGTTGGTACTTGTTGAAGGTACATGTTGGACTTGGTCAACCAACAAGTCTGGTATAGATTTCTTTCTACGTGCTTCATCCTCAGTCCAATTTTAGGAGCCTGCAATCATTGAACTCAATACTTACCTGCAATGCGCAATTCTTTCATAACCAAATAATTTATCTCATTTTAGGGCCAGCAACTTACGGAATAAGTCACTTCTTAAATGAGCCTAGTTGTGGCCAAAATTAAAAAAAAAAACTATCTGCATATTCTAAACACAAAATCATCACAGTTTGTGGTTCCACCACCTTCACGCTTCCATGCACTGCAGTCGAGGGTACCTACAAAGCCCTCGCCACGTGTTTTATTGCCATCATAATAAGGCTTAAAGTAGCGCATCAGTAGCTTATCGATTGAGCGATATGCGGGCTGTCGCCCATGGTGACCGACCACGAAAATGGCGGAAGTAGGTACCTAGGTACTTTGCTATGGAAGTTCAATGACATAAGTTCACGTTATGATTCCACTCGCAAAAAAAAAAACTAGATAACAACAAAAAAGTCTCAATGCGAATTCTGAACAACTTTCACTGCAAGCTCAAAGGATCATAAAATCGCCATCCAGCCCCCTTAGCCATTCAGCCCACGCTATCTCCACGTTAGAATATTTCTACGACCGCAATAAAACTCAAAATCGTCTCCGATCCTTGACCAGTTTGCCAACAATACGAAGTTACTCAACTTTATTGTGGAAAGATATCTTCTTCATTCACAAGAAATGATGTAAAACACAAACAATGCGGTTTCGTCGCACGACTTGCTAACAATTACTGGGGCCTGTGACATGTGAATGAGTAGGAAATCATTAGACGTAAACAATCTGTTACTTATTTCTTGTTAGACTTGCTATACTCGTATAGGTACTAAAAGAGTAGGTACCTACTCTAGGTACCTCTAGGTAGGTAAGGTAGAAGGTATCTAGGTTTTACAAAAAACTTCTGCAGGTATCATCGTTTCCACTGTATACATAAGCCACTGTTACTGTTCCTGAATAAACTTGATTTGATTTGATTTGATTTTATAACATGTTTTTTTGCAAACATACGTATTAATATTAGTTTTCCTTGATTATGTACGATCACGAACCACAGGTACATCATATTAATAACGACCCAGGATAGTTACACAATATACCTAAGTTAAAAATATCTACTAAAAAAATACTAGAAAAACTCGTATTATGAACGGCGATTGTGTTATAAACAATGGATCATAATACAATCTATAAACCCTCTTAATTTGATGAGAACTGGACCTCAATCTTATCTAAATATCTGATGAATGGCTTTTCTAACACATTCTAGTATAATAGTGCTACCAGCTTATCAGTTCAGCCTATAATAAAATAACGTTTGTGCTTAGTCATTTTTGAGTTCTATCGCGGTTGTAGTAAATGCTTTTGCCTAAGCTCAAATTAATGGCATTTGCTTCTAATGCTGGACTTTTCCACACAGCATCATCTAGCCCGAAAGTAAGCAGAGCTTGTGTTATGGCTACTAGATGATTGATATACTACTTAAATACTTTTTGTTTGTAAATATATACATATTATACATAGAAACACCCAGACCCGAGTCAAATATTTGCAGATCATACAAACATTGGTCCCGCCGCGGGGATCGAACCCGCTACCTTTTGCGTCACAGGCAGGCCTTCGCCCACTGCGCCACAGAGGTCGCCAAACTCTACTGTTGAGATAGAGTGGTCATTATTACCAGAATTTGTCCAACTAATTCGTGTTTCTTAGCTGAGTACTGTTATTCATATCATCTAAGAATGGCTACCCCACAACGGAAACAGTCGTGGTCGTTTTATTTCGTACTTTTACAAACCACCGCTGCATACTATACCACTGTCAACTAAACAGATAGGCCGATGTTTGTTGTGTTCTTAATAAATGACATGCTAGTCAACAGGCACTTAATCATGCTATCTTGGAAAGTAACGACTAACTTACGTAATCGCCCTCACAAACTTTCATTTTCATATAATTACGAGCTTTCTCAATTCATTTCAATATATCAACCTTTTTTAACTGCCTTATTTGGCAGTTAAAAAAGGTTGATATAACTATAGAAACGGAGCAAAAAAGGTCGATATAGGTAACTTTTGTTTGTATTCCACAAAGGAATGTACTAATTCGAGCTGTGAAAACAAAAAAAGAATTCAATAATGTAGGTCGTGACCAGCCTAGTAATTCAGACTTCAGCGAAATGCATTCGTGTCGGAATCGGTCAGCTATTCAACCGACCGCAACCAATAACAGTGCAGGAAACGTCAGTTTTGGATCAATTCCTGCACTGTGATTGGTTGTTTTCAGTTGAACAGCTGACCGATTCCGATCCGAATACGTTCCGCTGAAGTCTGAATCACTAGGCTGGAATAGCATATGCTACAGGTTATATTTTTGAGGTGATCATTTTTATAAGATGTCTCTGAGTTAAGTGTGCCTCCTGGCAAAGGCCACCTCCAAACATTTTCGTTGCTTTCTGTCTGTTGCGAGTCATTGCGACTCTTCTTCAGCTTGGAACAGTTCAGCTCGTCCTTCCAACTCATGATTTGTCTTCGCCTGCTCCATTTGATGTCTCTAGGTTGAAGCTAGTCCTACTTCGTACTAACATAAAAAATCTGAAAGTTTGTGAGTATGTTTGGATGTTTGTATGTTGTGTTTCAATCATGATTATACCAGTGAACTGATTTGGATGAAACTTGGAATAGGCCTATTCAAAGGTACAGTTACTTATGTTGTGTTACTTGTGTTGTAAGTACCAATCAAATACCCTCTTGAATGGAATGTTAGTAATTTACCTACCTACTGGTTTGATTGGAAAGATTAGTCACTAAACTAAGTTATAACTACGTAGAAAGCATATTTAGGTAAACCTACAAAAGTTACGTAGAAGACAGATTACTGAAATAATAATCTAAATTTTTTTTATAATATGTAGTAGGTAATAAAAATGATAGACCTAGCTGTACTCTTACCTGCTCGATAAGATGTACCTATGTAACATAATAATCAAACCATGCACATTATTAAGGTATGCGCTTATCGCGTAAGTCAGCGTGAGTAATAGGTGTATAGATTATATTATTGAACATGATTAAAAAAATTATCAGTTGCAAGGAACTTGTTTGCTTAACGTAATAAGTGATAAAGAATTATGGCCTTGCCTTCCTAAAAATGATAGTCTTTCTTAATAAATACCTTCCTTATGTACCTATACTATAGGTATGGTTAGTAACGCTATCACTTTTTAAAACTTGAAATGGGGAGGTTTTTCGTGCTTTTGAGTTTTCCGATATTGTGATATGAATTATGAAGCTATTACAAAATACTTTTGAAGTCCCTCAGCGTGCTACTTAGGGTCACTGGTCACAGATTTGCTTCCTTTCCTTGTCATAACACATATTTTGTCTGTCCTTATGTTCATCTTCATTTTATTATGTGTGAATCTTTCGCCAGGGCAGCCAAAGATGGCATGCTGGAGGTGCTCAGAGAAGCCACACGGAAGGAGTGCAATAACAAGGATGAATCAGGCATGACGCCCACTTTATGGGCCGCGTTCGAGGGTCATATTGACGCCCTGCGACTACTGTGTGGACGAGGGTATGTAGTTTATAATTATAAATCAGTTTATAATCAGTACCTAGCTATTTTTATTGAAAGGGCACTTAAATTATCATTTAATTAGATAGCTTATGAGGATCATAATTAGGTTATGAGTTTTTGTCAACGATCTCCGATTTTAGTCGCAAATATGCAATGCAAACCCAAAACGAACGTTGCGCGTAGTATTTTAGTAGGTAGGCAAATCAGTCTTGTTTGGAAAATCAGTTTAATTTGTAGGTACTGTAACACCTATAGATCCACCCTCTAAGCTATAACTCATTACTTTATTGCTGTATTAAACGCTCGAAGGAATTATTATTCAATTTGATAACACTATAGTAAATCATAATAGCATAATGATAAATACGGATAAGTGCTTGATAGTTTATCGCAGACGCCATTAAAATTAATGGTCGTAGAGACTTTGCAGTACCTACCTACGTCACAAGTTTGATCTAGGTTTTGTAAAAATTGTGCTGGGCACTTCAGATCTTTCTAGAATTTAAACAGCCTCAGGAGGTCTCTAGACTGCCTTTATTTTACAGACGATATTGAGTTTTATTGTTTTACACAAAGATGCTTTTGCCAAAACTGTCGGAACCTTCTCGGACGTTATCGCATGGGAGATAGACGAAAAAAAGTGTTCGATTTTTGCGTCACGACACATACATAAGTGAAAACGTCACAGTGCGAAGAGTGCAGTCGCAAAGCAGTCCACAGATTGTTACATTGTTAGTACTGAAGTGCGTTGCTAGGGTTTTATAATTTATTTGACAAATGCCAAATGTTAAAGTTGAAACTTCGTTCCAACGAGTGTTCCACGATACTCACGTACTTTTTCTACCGTAGAGATGCCCTCCAAAAGGGGCAACTCCAATAACGCCAAACATTTGCATCACATGCTAGTGCATGTGATGCAACTCTGGTTAGGCCGCCTGAATGCCTCTATTATTGCTTAATGAAAAGTCGTAAATTGTCAGTCTCGAATATAAAGATTCGTGGTCTCCGAAACACGGAAGCATTTTAAAATATCACTGGCTTTAATTCCAGAGGCGAGCCCGACAAAGCAGACTACTTCGGCAACACAGCACTCCATCTAGCGGCAGCACGCGGGCACAAGGAATGTGTTACGTTCCTCATAAACTTCGGAGCCAATGTATTCGCGATAGACGTAGATGGACACACTGCGCAAGAGTTGGCGGCTATCAATGGACGAGATGATATCCTGCGGTATCTCGACCAGACTACCGCTAAACTTGAGAATAATGACAAGTGAGTAGACATAAAAGAAGTCTTGTATTAACTTATATTTTTGTTTCCGTTTTGGAAACAAAACGGAATGACGACATATGTTTCAAAGGCAAGGTAGACACTGAAGGTATCAAAGCGGGTAGTCAGAGAACTCAGAGACACGCCCATATTATAGCACATGTGCACTCTAGTTTAAACAAATAAAACGAATAAACTAAACTTTATAAAACACTGTCCGAAGATGCTCCGTCTGACCTATATGATAACAGTGAAGAACAGTGAAATGAATCGGTGTTCGTCTGTTCATCAATCCAGTTTCACATAAATTTTCCTATGATTCCAGAAAAAAGGTTAAATCCCTCAAGGAGAAAGCGAAGAAGGACTACGAGAAGTCACACAAGCAGTTCCAGAAGCGGCAGAGCAAGGCTGACATCCTCGCTGAGAAGGAACTGAAGAAACTGGCCAAGGAGTGGGAGCAGGGGTTCACAGAGGATGTGACCACCATGCCGCATCGACCCAGCAACGTGCTGCTCGCTCTCAAACAGAAGATGACCAGATCTAGCAGTTCAGGTGAGGAGATAGCTGGTGGATGAGTAGAATGCTAATTCAGCAGCTCTTCGAAATGAAATTAATTTATTTGTCAGAAGAATTGTTACGTTGGTTTCGAAAGAGTTTTGTTACAAACACATTGATACGAGAATTTTATATATTAGATTTAAAAACTCGTATATTTCCAGGAAATCTACTAGCAGAAGAGGCGCCTAGACCGACATACAGTGCTTTGGTTGGCACCGTCAATTCGGGAGCACGCGGCCACGGGTCGGTCTATAAGAAAGCACTCGCCAGCAAACTCAGGAACAACACTGTGGGGAGAAACTCCAATGCACCAGATTTTAAGGTATTTATTGCGTAGTTAACCGATGGACCAAGACGGTTACCGAATGGTGGCCAAGAGATATGCGGCGGCCTCGGGGCAGACCACCTGCCCGATGGTCAGACGACATTGTGGGGGCGGTGGGAGAACAATGGATCCGGCTGGCACAAGACCGCCAGGAGTGGCGTACAAGAGAAGAGGCTTATACCCACTTCTTAACAGTGGGTGCTACCGGCTGAATAGATAGATCGCTTACATATAATGAATGATAATGTCTAGCTAGATCTTGATCAAAGAGATAAGCTCCTTTGAATAGTTTTATTCATTAAATAATTACAAAAACTCTGACGCTCGCTTCGCTTCACTTACTCATCTTTCAAGTTCCAGTTGAATTAATGGATGTCCAATCGAAATTACATTATAGAGTATTCTAGTGAGCCGCTTCGAATAGCTTAGAATTATTTCGATTACAATTCGATTAGACTCCGCTGTAAAATATTGAAGTAGAGACGTCAAAAATATCCTTATTCAAGCTGCTCGCTTCGCTCACAGGTAGGCGAGGTAGAAACAACAGGTCGTCGTTCAGTGACGTCACTAAGCGGGTTACGTCGTGACTCTGAGGTTATGTACGTGGGTACGTTTGGTGCTGGGCCGCAAACGAGGGGCAATGTTGCTGATATCTTCGCTGAAACTGAAGGGACAAGCAAGCCGCAGCTTACAAGGTACGGTACGCTTAATTCTGTATGATAATAGTTCCCTGTTTTCTTTAAAATTCAGTTTGGATTTTGAATTGAAGTTTTTTTAAAGTTTGATAAAATAATGCACTTAATGCACTTCCAGCTAGCCGGACTACCCAACCGTACCACGGTTAAGAATCGAAGTTATTGTTTTAAATCGTGTTTTGATGGCTCACGGTCAGTTTTTAATTCTTTAAAAAAAAACACATTTTTATACAAAAGCTTACTTTAACCCCGGTTTTGCGGATTGACTGTTTTGAACTCAAGATATCACTCCTCTTTCCTGTAAGGGTAGGCAGAGACCACGGATTTCCAATGGTCCTGAATCACATCTTTTGTCTCATTCTCTCTCATTCATACTTCATACAAGCTTAAGCATGACATTATTGTGATAAGTATTAACGACCTCGGCGCAGTGGGCGAAGGTCTGCCTGCGTCGCAGAAGGTTGCGGGTTCGATCCCCGCCGCGGGACAAATGTTTGTATGACCTACAGATATTTGTCTCGGGTCTATAAAGTATGTCTTTACAAAAAAATAAGTATTTAAGTAGTATATCAGTCATCTAGCACCCATAACACAAGCTCAGCTTACTTTGGGGCTAGATGATGCTGTGTGAAAAGTCCAGCGTTATGTATTTATTTATTAAACCATTACAGATCAGCCAGCCAGCCAGACTTCCAGGCAGCAGCGGGAGAAGACAGCGGCATCGGACAAGAAGTCATGCTACAGGAGCCAGCCAGCATATTCGACCGGCCTGGCTTCGGCAGCGTTGCATTCAGGTACCTTCACTTTAAAGCCGATAAATGACGTATAAAAACACTTGAATTAAAACGATTGTCTTTTTTATCGTGTCACCAGTTCTTTCGAACCAGTGTGGTGAAAGGTTTTAAGTGCGCCTCAAAGGCTCAAACTGCAACTATACATATATGTTTGGATCAAAAAATCTTCCCTAATTCATTCAACAATCAACGGAACCATACTTTACATAATTTAACATAATTTTTGCGGAATAAAAAAGTAGCCTGGGTCCTCCGGATACAACCTTTATCCAAAGTAGGTAAGTGATATTTTCATCTGAGCGCTTACTTGCTTCGGAGGGCACGTTAAATTGTCGGTCCCGTCTATTTAAGTCGTTAAGCCATGACGGAGGCCTTAAGACGGCCTAAAAACTCAGTCACGAGAGTTGGCCACTGACTCAGACTAACTTACTTTTTGTTTTTTTTTCACAGGAGGTCAATAACAGCGACCCTGAACGCTATCCCGGGCGCTCCGGGCGAAGACCTGTCCATCGGCTCGGCGGGCTCCCTGGCCGCCAGGCATACATATCAACCTGCTGAATGGACCTCAGCTCAATCAGGTACTTATTTGAGTACTTCATTATTATTCAGCCTGATTTTTTTAATTTATCAAACTTCAAAGTATTTTTTTTTTCAATAATTAAAAAAGTAAAGTAAACTGACACAGCGGGATAGAGAGAAGTTGGAGGCTTTTGAAATGTGGTGCTGGAGAAGGATGGAGAGGATTAGCTGGACGGAGAAGGTTACCAACGAGGAAGTGCTGAGAAGAGTTGAGGAGAAGAGGATTTTGATGAACACCATTCAAAATAGAAGAGGAAAAATAATTGGACATCTTATACGACATGACAGCTTTATCAAGAACATCATAGAAGGAAAAGTCGAAGGAAGACGAGGAAGAGGAAGGCCTAGAATAAATTTCATGAGTCAGATAAAGGAGAAGATCGCTGTCATGTCGTATAAAGAAGTAAAGGAGACTGCATTGGAAAGGGAGAGGTGGAGGAAGTTGCATCATTGCACCGACAAGAGCTGAGCTCTTAAATTTGATGATGATGAAAGTAAACTATAATATCACACATCCTACTGCAGCGATGGGCTTATCCATAACCTATTTACGAAAGGAGCCGCTTTTAGGAGCACTAAAAATCTTTCAGCACACTGGTTCGAAACAACAGTAACACGACAAGATGTTCCTATGTGTCAATTACTGTAAAATGCATGCATATTCGAAATATGTATTTTAACGTGTCTCTTGCAACCCCTTAGACATCTTACATACTTAATTTTACTTACCTACCTCGATTTTAAAATTAAATTAGTTACAGTTCGCCCAACGGATCTAGGTATTCGTGTAGCCGTTGGGCGCGCAGTGACCGATTTTTCATACAAAATTGTGTTCTGCGCAGACTGCTAACTTCACGAATGCCTAGATCCGTTGGGTGAACTGTACTTAACAGAGTAACACTAGGCAAAGGTCTCCCCCATTATTTTCTAAGACTTAATTGCGGTCGCTAGGTTCGTCCCACCAGTCAGCCCGGAATGCATGTATGACCATACTTACCTAAGTAGATAGGTAGAAATATTTGGCTCGCATTATACGACCATCTATCTGATGCTCTGTCTACCTTTTAATTATTGAATATTTAGTTACTTACCTATATTTTTATCTCTGTATTCTATCTAGAAATAAGTTGTTGTGCCCCCTTTTACGCATGTTGTGATCCATACTATAATATTATAAATGTGAAAGTAACTCTATCTGTCTGTCTGTTTGTTACGCTTTCACGCCCAAACCGCTGAACAGATTAAGCTGAAATTTGGCATAGTTAAAAGTTGTATCCCAGGGAAGGACATAGGCTACTTTTTATCCCGAAAAAAATCAAAAAATCGCGAGGGACCGCGGGTAATACCGCGGGAGCGCAGCTAGTACCCTATAATTATGGGAACACTAGATCTAAGACATTTTGTTTTAACTCTTGTATGTAAGGTGTACACCCGTGTTGAGTATCCTTAATAAATAAAATAAAATAAAAAATAAAATGCATCGAGATCAAGATTTATATTCTCTTCTCTCTAACAGATGTTTAACCGTGTGGTGAGAGCACTTGGTGACCTGTATTACAGGTTTTCATAAACCTATCTCAGACACCAGTCTCGCACAAACAGTTCAAACAATTCGCTCTTACATTTATATTGTACCTACTAACTAAATTTTATGTGAACCATTGTGTGAGACTAATAAACGTTATTACCATACCATTACCTACCATTCTCTTCTTATTTAAGGATTTACTCATTATCGGCACAACTGATGAATGCCTCTCCATGTATCTCTTTCCAGTAGGGCTATGATGAGCAACGTGAAATTGTCACGGCGTGACATGAGAAAATTAGTTATGCCGGCATTTTTATAATTTAGAGATTCCGAGATAAAACTCACAGATAATATAAAATAGGCACTATCTCACAATTTGACATAACGATATGAAATAACGGGCTGGCATGTTAGCGCATGACGACAGACAGTTATGACGATTTTTAACGAGAAAACGAGACGAGAGACTTCAGTCACGGTGCTCATCATAGGCCCACAGGGCAGCTTCCTTGACCTCTTTATACGACAAGACAGCTACCTACTTCACTTGGCTCATGTAGCTTATCCTCTGTCTTCCTCTTCTTCCTTCCACTTTCCCTTCTAATCTTCTTAATGAAACTATCATGTCGTATAAGATTTATATTATTACTGTTATTAAATCCATGCAGAAAGCTCCACAATAACGTCAGACGAAGAAAACGACGCGGAAGAGTCGGGATATGCGTCGCTTGAAAGATTCCTCACCGCGTGGGGCCTCTCGCAATACGTTCACAAGTTCAAGAACGAACAGATTGATCTCGACGCATTGATGTTGCTTACAGAAAGTGATATGAAGTCATTGGGCTTGCCGCTCGGACCTTACAGGTAATTTGCTGAATCTCTCGATTGAGATATGTATAGTATAATAATGAATGAATGAGAATTCTTTATTGTACATCTTAAACTATGAAACAAAATAATTAAATAAAACAAATAAAGACAATGTACAATGGGCCTTATCGCTAATGAGCGATCTCTTCCAGGCAACCTTTGGATTTTTAATAATATAACTCTGTTTAAAATAATGAAACTAATACTGCATTAAAATTGTAAAATGACTATTCTAAACAATCCAAAGTGATTTCAATGTACATATTTTGACTTTGAGATAACTCCCTCGATCCACTCGGGATTGTAGAGTCAACACCCTCGTTACGCTCGGTATTCAATATAACGCCCAATGGCGAATTTATTTATCTGTGCTTTATCCCCAAGATTAATTTTCATCCATATTAATGTTTTGTGAAGGTTTTTTCGGGATATAACGTACCGTAATAGTACGTTTTCAGGATACAATCTGTCAAATTACTTAGTTGTTTCTTAATTTGTCTTACAGGAAATTGGTGACAGCAGTACAGGAGAGGAAACAGGCGATGTCTCATCCGGGACCTATTATAGACACAGCCATATAAAGCCAAATAGTGGATTCAGAGATTTCAGAAGCATTTCAATAATGGAGTAACCAGGCCCTTGATTCACAATACAGCGGAATGCATTCGGTTCGGAATCGACCGACAGCAACCAATCACTCACAATTGATCCGAATTTGACGTTTCTTGCACTGTGATTGGTTGCTGTCGGTCGATTCCGAATCGAATGCATTCCGCTGTATTATGAATCAAGGCCCTGGTGAATTATTTTTAATGAATTTACGTTTTCTACAATCAGCCATTAATATAAGCTACTAAAAACTCGGATAATATAAAAACTATGTAAACCGCATCACATTAAGCGACTGCACAGATTATGAATAATTGTTGCATTTGTCGAACATGTATAAATTTGTCGGTCGGTTGGTCTTTATTGAAGGTAATTAGAGTACATGCTACTGGTAATGAGTGTAGATCTCTGTTATAACGGATGAAGATGCAAATTATTAGTTAATGAAGATTACTATCGACCGCCAGTCGCCATTGTTGACACCGAAGAATAAAATGGTGGCTCATATTTTACAAATACATTTTTAACTTTTTATAAATGACTGAATTTCAATAGAAATTGTTTTAAATTGTTACCAATTAGTTACGAATTAGACAATACCATAGATAGTCATAAAAAAATCCTCTAGCCCCAAACTAAGCAAAGCTTGTACTATGGGAAATAGTAACTAATATACTACTTATATAATTTTTTTTTCGTAAATACATACATAGAAACACCCGGACCAGAGATAAATATTTGTAGCATACAAACATTTATCCCGCGGCGGGGATCGAATCCGCCAAAAAGTATGTTTTTTGGGGTTGGGGTTAATTTTGACACAAGTAATTTATTGATGAATTTGATGGGTTTTCCAAAGTAAAATGGCCTCTGAATCCACCTGAATTATTCAGTGCGTGAGTTTTTGTGTGTTTTCTTCTACATTCCATTATTATGTGTGTTGTCCAAAAGAATAATTACATTTTATTCCTCATTCAATGTGATAGTAACTCCATCCAGTAATTGCCAAGCCATATATTTTGTACATTGTGAAATATATTTTATAACATTTTAAACTAGTTTTTGAATATAAACCTCCCCAGGGTCTCCAAAAACAAATAAAAATACAAATATTTTCATCTAATTTAATATTTATTTTGGAAAGTTTAAATACAAGTGAAAAATATTCCTATCCTCTTATTATTATTGCTTCGAATCAAATTAAACTAAATTATTTAATTTACATATTCTAAATGGTTACCTACCACATTGTGAACTCAACATTTGACTAAGAATTAAATACAACATTGAAAACCATGAAAATGTTTAATCAAATACTTGCTATTGAGGACGGTAGTCGCCAGTCATACTTATCTACTTAAAAATATAGAAAGAAAGAAATAATATATCAATATAAATATATAATATTCCTTTCATTCATCTTTGTATATTATTTAATTAAACGTATAGAAAATATTGAGCTAAAATACAGATAGTCAATACAGTGTATAAATAGTTATATAGTTTTGATCGTAGTCTTAAAATGAGCATTTTAAAGTGAAAGGCACTTATTTGTTCGCGTTTTGTTGAAAGATCTTTACACCCTTATGTACTACAAGTATATAATCTATAAGTTTGTTGTTATATATTATGGCGGAGTGACACTCCTTGCTCACCTGCTAAGTACAATAACTAAAATTCGTATTCGAGATAAATCGCATGAAGCGAAGCCAGTGGTGTTAAGAGTTTCGTAAAGCCGTGCTCAAAACCGAGGTCTTATTACTATGATATGTCTTCTATTAAATCTAGGGCTCTTATACTCAACCACTCTACGAAAATGACTTATAAAATGATATCTGTATGAATACAGTATAACAAAGTGACCTATGTACAGTTCGCCCAGCGGATCTAGGCATTCGTGAAGTTAGTCGTTTGTCTGTGCAGTGAACGCTTTTTCATACAAAATTGTGTTCTGCGCAGACAAACGGCTAACTTCATCAGAGATCGTTGGGCGAAGTGTATATAATTGTATTTATCAGTTTTTGAGATTGAGTATATATTATTTACTTCTGTATCTTTTTAATGGAATTTAAAATTATAATTGCTCGTCGAATATTACTTTTGTATCTAAAAATGCTGAGTGGTTGTAAGCCCGTAAACTACAATCAGTCGCGACGACCCCGGTCAAATAAAACGTGCAATTAGCAAGTTTCTCTTTCTACCAGATTCGGGCAACCCATTTATAAACAGTGTTTTTTAGAACAGTTATTTTCAAAGATATGGGTCTGTGGCGTCATTGTATCGGCTATCGAAACTCATAACCTAATACACCCGCGCTAATACATGAACGCTAGATACAAGTTGTTCTTCGACGCTTTCCTTTTTCTATTCAACCTGCAGCCGTCTTCGTGATAGAACGTATATTCCGGGTACGGGATATACGCTCCTGTCGCGGAATCAATCGGCACCATGATAGGTAGATCCGTCATCGACTGTATCTCGTAATCAGAGTCCGATTTGGGTTCTGCGTACTGCGGACTCCCGCTTCCTACATTCTCCTGACTCTGACTTTGATCGCAGACAGGAACGCTCCGGCTGGTGTCAGCCGATATATTAGACCTGGAGCGTAGAATACGTCGCGTTGACGAGAATTCTGTCGACGGTTGGATGCTGGGTTGTTTCGGTGCCTCGTCGATCGGAGCGAGCGTCTGCGTCGTATGGGGACGGTAGACGCGGCGCACGGAGCGGCGGGCGCGGCGGCGGTGCGAGTTGAACGTGTCGAAGGGGCGCGGGGGTGGGGTGTGCGTTCGGGAGGGGCGCGCGGGCGCCTGCGGGGCGGCCGCGTTCGCGAAGTACGCCGCCACGAGGTCCCTGGAATGTATTAGATAAACTAATTGTAATAAAACTTTGTACACATTTTTTTTTTATGATGAATGGGTCGGCTCTTGACCTCAAACTTACACAGGCAAGAGTAAGGTCTACGATGGAGCGAGCTTACCCAGAAGGTGCCTATTAACTCTCTTCTTAAAAACAACTTTCTTCTTTTTTCAGTAACAAGATAGTATCTTCGCCCCCGTCATGGCTTGACGACTCAATTCAATTCAAAACGTTTATTGCTTCATGTTAGTAGATACATCTTAAAATATAATAGTGTTTCATAACATGAACCCCGCTGGGGCAAGACGGGTCGACAATTTACCTCAGAAGCACATAAATGCTCAGTTGATAATGCCACTGGCATCCATCCACTAAGTAAGTAAGTTCGTATGAGTCAGTGGCCAACTAGTGACGGAGTTTTTAGGCCGCCTTAAGGCCTCCATCATGGCTTAATGACTTAATTAGCAGGGACCTACAATTTAACGTGCACGGAAGCGCTTAGATGAAAATGCCACTGGCGGTCACTCATCCACTTTCAAACCATTTCGAACGTTGCTTAACTTCGACAATCTATCAAGAACGACTAAAGAAGCACGACCACGAGCGCTTCACTCAACGATTATAAGAAGTTAAGAACTACTTCATAGTTGTAAATCAATCAAGCTAAACTTAGTTCACGTCACGCTTTAACTAAGATAAAAGTTACCATTTGGATTTCATTCACCAGCAAAAATTCAGGTGTCAATCTAACAAACGTAGCAAAAGTTACATTGAACTCGTCCAACAAAGCAAGCGATGAAGTTCGACCTAAGTAAGCTACATAACGAGCGCTTCTTACTTAGGTACTTTTTGAAGTGAAAACGTATTTAAGATTATAAGAAAAAGCTATTGAACTCGCGACACGTTTACCTCTGTTTGAGATGGTAAAAAACATCTGTTAAAGTTTTCACTTCTGTCGGCACTCCCGGAGTGAGTCTGTCTTTTTTTGTAACAAGATAAATAAATTATAGGTAATAGCTTACCTCATCTGGTCGCATGCTCAGTAGTTATAAGGTCCGTACTGCGAGCCGTGGTAGTACGGCCCGGCGGGGTACGCCTGAGGCGGCGGGTACCCGGCGTACGCGTACTGTTGCTTTTGAGGGTACACTGTGGGATACGGAAGGTACGTTACATTTTGTACGTAAAAAAATGTTTGAAGTATAAGCATATTCATTATTATGGTACACTGCGGGACATGAATGATAAGTATGAACAATGGCTTTTGTACGTGGTAGTACGGCCTGGCGGGGTATTTTGTATGTAAAAAGTTTGTACACTGTGGGACATAAACGTTAAGTCGGCTTTGTGTGTGTTACTACTTGGGAGTGTACACTGCGGGACATAAAAGTTATTTAAATATTTAAACATGGTGTCTCTAATAAATAAATAATTGTTCTAAAACAGAAAAGAGAACTGTTTGAATAATAAAGTCGTAAAATTATCCCGATCCCTCCATGCATTAAAAGCGCTATTTGAAATGAATATTTACAATAGATTCATGTTGTGGGTCGCTGCCAACTGGGTCGCAAACTTGAAATGACTGGAAACTTACCGTTGTCAGTTAAAATTAGTTTTTATGTGATTGTCGTAACTCGGTTCACGCGAAACGAATCAAATGGCTGCGATTATCATGCTCTCTTGCTTGCATACTAATGACGGCACTAGAGTGCAAGCGAGAGAACATGATTCGCCGCGATTTTAGTTTGGTTTCTGTTACCGAGTTATACAAGCTATTAACATGTATGAAAGCTAAGTTACCCGGCATGAGGTACTGCATGTTAAGCGCCTCTTCCCTCTCCCTCTCGCCACGTAAGCAAATGGCCGCCGACGAAAACAAAATGGCGGACACGAGTGACAGGCCGACGCCGCACCACGCGACGATGTATGACCAGTCGTACCAAACTCGTGCGTTGTCACGCAATATCTGGTTTATAGCCGTTTTTTTGCACGGAAGTGTAGGGTAGGACAATAATAGGTTTAATAGTAATAATAGTAGGTTTGGCAGGTTTGTATGTGTTTTTCAGTAAAGAAATATTGATAGATGATGTTTTAATTTTGATTCAATACAATTGAAGTTTTTTACAATTATTGAACAAATAAAAGTAGATATACACGTTAAAGAATGAATAAATTGTGAAGTTGTATAGTTTGTTGCGAATTATGTACAACACCGGTTATAAGCAAGTTAGTAATGGCATAAACCAGATATTATAGTAGCGCGTCGCACGGTCCGTTAACGCAGTAGCCAAGTTTCAAAGAAACATGAAAAGAAACAAAAAGCTTTTGTTAGTTAGAGATACTTACATGACTTACACTTAAGTTACTGGTTTAAAAATAAATAGATAAATAAATATTGATATTATCTATCGGTTTAAGTTTTAAATAAATAAAATAACAGGTTTTAAAATAGTCTATCTGTTTTGGGTCCCAATGTTGTAGTTTTTCGTTGTATACTTTTTTTATCACTTTTTAATGGGTTGTTTTTTTGAACTTGCAATTTTATGTAAAACAAATTCACAAAAAATACATAAACGTATCAAAGAATTTCAAATACAAATAGATGAAATAAAACATACATATAAATAACAGAAATATAAACATCTTATCTTCCTCGTACCACTGAAAAAATTTACAAAAGTCGTTCCGAAACCGGCAAGCATTAGCCTCAGCAAGATGGCCGCCGGCACAAAATGGCCGCCGCAAGATGGCCGCTAAGCCTAACCTGGCATTATATACTGCACGTTATTCTGTTGTTCCCGATGCTTCTCTTTGCTCAGACATATTGCTGATGAGAAGAAGAGAACGGAACTGCCGAAGGACACACCGACAGACAACCAGGCGAGAATGTACGACCAGTCGTACCATATCGAGGAGTTGTCTTTTAGCACCTGTTTGGGGTCAATGGAATCATATAAATTGGAATGGCATAGCTGGTTTATGTTTTTAGAGTAGCTTTCTTGTAGACAATTGGATATTTTCCTGATTAGTCTTGTCGTATTGGGAACTGTCCAAGCAATAATTCAGGCTCGAATATTGGATGTAACTTTCAATCAAAATCAATTGCAAATTTGATTTGATTGAAATTGATTTTAAGTTACTTAGAATTAAATTAAAGATTTCCTAGTTTCTTTCTCTAAATGTTGAAGATATTTTCACACAGGATCACGACTGCTATCCCCAAAACACATAAGTTCCTCTGAAAATGTCTTATAGGCTGTTTTAATAAGCGATAGTAACGTATCTTACATTAGGCCACTGTTGGTAGAACTCCTCTCCGACGACCTTTTCCTTCTCATAGAACTCTACTCCGTGCCATAATGCCATCGCACCTGCGGCTAACAAACCTGGAATTTAAAACAAAATTATTTAAGACTTGTATAAATAACCGTTTTATGTATACATTGCATACTTCCTTTCAATGAACAAACTAGAAACGACAATTACTTAGAAGCTTTAGGTAAGTATATCAACAGTCGTCTATTGAGGGTACTTTTGTTCTTGGCACCTACTGCAGTGCAGCAGTGTCTAGGTCCAAAAGTCATCATCCATCCACATTATTAGTAATCCTAGACCACTCCTTTTTAGGACACGTCAGGAAACAAAATACTCGTAAGTCAATGTAAGCCATAAATTCCCGTTTCACTAAAAGGCCCCTACACTTGTAAATTTTACTCTGGTTAGTAACTTACATGTGTGATTTACAAGTTTAAAGGCTGCCAAATGCTCTATACGCTGAAACAACTTGACTATCAAGATACTCACAAGTGACAAGCATGAGTATAGCCGTGGCGGTAATGTTCCCTGGACTGCGCTTCCAACAGCCGACCACGCCGGTCCAGAATGCAATGAACAAAGATAGGAACGCAACCATGAACAGAGCTACCGTTGAACGCGCCATGTGTAGCCTGGAAGGAGAGTTGAATATTACTATCAGAATATATAGATGTTGATCAGAATACCTTATGGTATACTCGTAATAAGCACAACGGATCTTTAGCTCTCTGAAGTTAGGTGCAATAGAAGAGCACGATTTTAGGCGTCATCAAAAATGGGTTCTGCGCAGAAGTAGCTAAAGATTGATTGTGCGTATTGTAAGTAGGTATATATTTCATGAACTGTGTAAGCGTCGCTAACTGGTAACCCCCTATTATGACGGTTTAAACCGGTGCGGGCGCCGACGCGCTTATTTCGGGTAACCTTCCAAAAGAGGACAGCGAAAGAGACTCCCACTTGGTGATTCTGACTGCACCTAGTTTGATCCTGATTTTTGCATAGTTGCGTGAGAGGAGGAGAAAGAGAGATTTTGCGCAAGCCTACTTCAAATCTTACAACTGTTCGGCAATTTGACAGCAAAGTTTTGCCTACTCCCAAAATGAATCTGGATTGTGGTCTTGGGCTCAATGCACATTGAATTGTCAGCGAGGCGAGACGGTCAGTTTTAATAACAAGACATTATAAACATTAACCACAATGTTATAATGTCGAGCAGCCTCGCCAATCACGCGCGGTCGCGAGTTCAATGTGGATCGAGCCTTGCGCTACGACAGGGGAATCGATATTCAATCTCTCACTTAACTGTTTCAGTATGTAAATATTGGAGATAATCCTATAATCTGTAGGACAGTATCAGGCAGAAATATAATCCTCATCAGACTAAAAGATTTGCAAGTGCTTATGAGTCAGCTCTTTGCTCTTCAAACTATAAAATGTAACATCAAAAGCCGTGCGGGATTAGAGCGAAGGTTAACCAAGAATCTAGCGAAATCCTTATTTGACTAGGTTTTTAGATAATCTGCATTATATACCTTTACGTTAACACATCAAAGATTATCTTTATAGTGACCAAAAAACTAGAATTAAGCAAACCTTTTTTTTTACATCTTGCATAGCATATGGATAGACCTTGAAAAAGGGATAGGGAGGCCTTTACCCTTGTTTTTTTTATGATGAAGGGTTAAGTGGGACAATATGGGCTAGTAATAACAATAAATACCAGGTGCATATTACAAGTTGAGGGTCAGATGGTCCCTAGAATTATCATGATAGAATCAGTTTAGCAATGAAACCTTTATGATTGAATCAAACGCATTGAAATAAAACAATGCAAATAACTAGTTACTGATTTGATTTACGACTTGTCTATGACTATTCGTTGTGTTGACCCACTTCCTTTCATGCGATACAAGGTCTTAAAAACGATGTGGTTTGGCTCCTAGGAGTTATTACCATATAGCACGTAGCATGCCTAATAGAATTGAAAGCGAAAAGCTATTAAGAGCTTCAAACAAATCTTGAGTTTGTGGTTTTAGAACTAGTGACAGGAAACAGACAAAAAAACAGTTACTTGAAAATTTTAAAAAGTATTTTTTACAATACAAACAATCAACATTTCAGAATAACATTAGTAGGTATAACCTTTTAAACTATCATGGTTATCAACACTATTAACCTAACCTAACCAAACATCTAGTAGTAATAAAAGACTGAGAAAGAGGGTAGATCGATTTGTCTGCCAATAATCCTACCCACTCGCAATGACCAGTTCTTCTGTGATCATGGCGTGTGCAACTGCGCCGAAATATCGTGAAACTATAGACTATAGAGAAACTTATAAAAGTTATAGATAAAATTTACCGACTTGTTTTTGAATTTATGAACCATGGTAAATATCCCGTTAATAGTGTTAATAACATTAGTAGGATTAAAATTTATTTACAGAAACTAAGCTACTACATATTTACAAAATACAACAGGATTAGTCAAGCTATCTAAGGATCGTTAGAAACGATCTATATATTAGTATTATTATATACAGGGTGTAAAAAGACGTCTACCGAAGCCGAAATGGGTAGGTACAGCATCCCAACACACAACCAAATCCAAAAGGATTTTCCGAAAAAATCATTATTATCCGGAGAAAACAGCGTTTGAAGATTACTGTTTGCGTATGTACTGGGCGCGTTTTTCTAAGTAGATTGCTGGATTTTGAGTTCTAACTGTTTTTTTTCTTTTATAAATGAAATTATTAGGTAGGTATGGTCTTATTATGTTGTAATAGTTGTAAATAACCGGAAATAAAAAATTGACCGGAATGAAAAAAATTACGTAGGTAAAACATTTTTTTGCGTTTTTTTTCCCGCTAAATATGTTTAGAATCATGGTCTGATTGCAACCCCTCAGTTTTCGGTAGTAGTCTTTTTACACCCTGTATATTAGTAGGATTAATAAGTGCAATGCCCTCTTATCAGTTACTACATAAAAGTTAAGTCAATAAACATGACCCCATATTGGTATCGTTATCTAATGCTCACATTTTTGTGTGCTAATTGGAACGAAACTCCTATGTCTCTACAAAATACATATTCAACAACACCAAAGACTATTCCACAATTCTGACAACCATGCACAGAGTTGTCACTCAGACTCAGTTGTTCCTTGACCTAGGTTAATAAAATGGTGAACTTGAAAGCTTATTGTATGAGCTCTTGGCTTACTCTAGTCACATGCCTACAAAGTTCAGGTGCCGCGCGTACGATGACCTACAATTAAGTTAGGGTGCTACAGTTTAGGTTCCTAATCGGAATCGCAAAGTTTTCGTACCGTGACAGCGTGACGTTTTAAGCAGAAAATTGTTTTACTTATATTACTTAAGTATTCTAGTAAATTTTATTATTAGTAACTTTTATAAACACACGTCATGGTACGTTAAAGCGAAGCAGTTCAGTTTAGGACCTAAACTGGATCGCTATAAGAGCTCATAGTAGGGCCCCTGATTCCACACTAGGAGTGTGTGTCGTGGGTATCTACTTAGCTACGCACCATGGAACCACAAAACTCACGATCCGCACCAATCAAATATACTGTTCAACTTATTTAATTGTTTATGTATTCACTAAAGTTTCAAAGTTACCTGTTCATAGCGTCGTCTGAAAGGCCTTTAGTCTCGTTGTTCTCATCGGGGATGAAGTAGTCCACATTGCTGCAGTGCGTCTCTACGGGCGAGAGGTAGATCTCCACTGGAAACAAGAAACATTTATTTTAGTCAAAAAATATCGGGGAAGGAAACAACACGATTACAACTACTTTAGTCTTCTTCTTTGTCATATCAGACATTATATTACAGTTAATTTTAATGGAGACAGGCAAGTTTTTAACTAAGTAGGTACTTTTTTATAAATGTACGGAAAGTCACAAAATAGAATATGACGTCATAAGGTCAAAAATATGACGTAAATACCGAGAAATGTGATGAAGGTAGTACATGCTAAAAGTTTGAGTCATTTCAGTAATTTGCTCCTATCCGTGTTTAAGCAAACATACCTATTCTATAGATCCAATTATTGAACAATAATTTACGCAGAAACATTTGTTATCAAAAAAAGCTCCAATATCAGAGACATGCGCAATCTTCGGTATTGGAAAATGTTGTGTCAAGTGCACGAGACGGCCTTTTTGAAGAAGCGAAAGTGTGAAGGCTGTCTGTTTACAAATCTCAAGTCTGTAGGTCAAATTAATAGCGTAAGCTCAACTTGCATCTATTACAATTGTCTTACAACGTGTTGCATAAAACGTTACATTTACAATGTATTAGGTAATTTAGCAAGTGCAAGATACTTTGCAGTTTCCTGATAGCTAGCTCACGGACACACTCACGGAGAACCATTGACGTGACAATGTAGGTTAATGTAGATAAAAATTCAGTGATTCTGAGACAAACATGCATCGATGATATCATTGGAGCGAATAATACCTACTCTTAAACCTTGATTAGTACCTAATGGTGGAAGAAGCACGTGCCCTCAACTCAACAAATCATAGGAATATCAGTCCATTGTTATGCCAACGTCATGATGCGTTGAACCAGGAAGATGGTGGGTGGCGAGCGAATCACAATGCTGGCCAACCAAGGGTGTAATTTCGTCTATTGTTCTATTTTGATGTAGGTAGTATTATATTCTCATAATAGTTTTGAATATCGGGAATTCACTTGGAATCCAAAATCGAGTGTGCCAAGAAAAGAAGAAGATTTTGGATTTTTGTGTTTTGTTTTAATTACCTACGCATTCACCGATAAGCTTATTAAATAATCAACAACTTAAAAGTGCTGGTGAAGGTTGTTGTTCCCCGAATCATTGTTACCTAATTCAGACACCTGCATCTGGAGAACAAATAGTCAAAAACGCATCCCAAAAACCTACTTCGTATTTGAAACAATTAAAAGAATAATAGCAAGTTGACTCTATTGTCTCATGTTCTCATGAGGCCATTCAATTGCAGAGAGATGTTTGTCTCGTTCTCGCTAAATGTCAGCTTCTTGGAAATGAAAGTGATGGATGTATTTAAGGTGATAAAACTTGTAGCGACCGCATTTCGATTTCACTAGAAAAATATTTTTAAGATGTAAGCTACATAGAATACTATTATTGTTATAGATACATTATATAGATTGTTATTATGGCATTGTGAGCTGTTTTTTTTACTATTTAGTCTGACTAATTCAATGAATAACAGGTAGGTATCTACGAGAAAGTTTTTCCTGATACTCTGGCCTTAGGCCATAATATTAGACCTAACCTACGTAATTAATATGACGCTGTACTGCTTGGAACATTATTGAGAGGTTTAAATAGCGCAAATAAAATCCTCTCTGATTCTTTTGCGACAAAGCACCCTGTCTCTACGCGTAGCTCGGGTTTCCACTATGTTTTCATGTCCGATTACAAAATAGTAAGTTTCAAATTGCAACTCTATTGCGCCGTTGAGTGTCCATTCACACGTCGCATTAGAATATAATCCTCATCAATTTGCTAGTATAATATTTCTCACTGTCAAATCTCTTACAACACGCCACCTGACTGAATAATGAACGGCCAACAAGGACGCGAATTTGCGACTTTCTACTGCGTGCCTACGGACGAAATGCCGGTGGACCGGGTCACCTATTTGTGGCATAACTTCACGCCTCCGTGGCGCAAGCGATAGGACATCAAGATAAACTATGAGAACTGCATTCTATAAGCTGTTGAATATACATAAGTACATACATACATGATACACAACCTAAGATATTCACCTATAAAGTAATAAGAACTATATTGATTTTTTTCTTAGTTTCAAGAAGATTCAAGGGTCGTTTTTATCAGAAACAGTCTCCACAATACCTCTTCTTTTACTATGTTCTTCCTGGATATAACTAATCTAATGATTTCGAATGTTAGCAGTTATCGTTGCGATTCATTAACGTCTCAAAATCAGAGACTTTCACCTCAAACAAACAATAAATCGTTCTACTTATATTCTAAGCTAGTTTGTCAAAGTTGGCATACCACTATGTCACCAACACCAGTCGTGTAGGTGGGACAATGCATTGATAATTGCATATTCATATTGTATATGGGTGATCAACAATGGTTCTACTAATGCCAACAGCCTTGATTGAGCTAAGTTTCGAGATATTTTTGCGCAATGATATTTACAACTTGATCTTATGCAGGTAACTTCAGATGAAATAAACTGTTGATTTCAAAGTCCATCCATAATGAAATCACACTACTTACTATCTTCGAAAAGTTGAAAAGTTATAAGTTGAAAAGTTAATAACTCTTAACCCCAGAATATCAAGTCGAGCACAAGCAGTTCTTCACCATCTTCCTGCCCTTTTTCCACATTACGTGGGGTAGGCACAACATGTGTTCTTCTTCCATTCTCCTTTATCAGCCGTCATCTCAACACTCTTTACTTACTCATGTCATCCTTTACACAATCCATTCATCTTTTCTTTGAAATATTTATGAAAAAAAAATGCCATATTTCATATTTAATTTATGAAAAGAAAAGAAAAAGAAAAAAAAACAAAACTTTTGAGCAGAAGCAGTTCCTCGTTAGCGTTATAAGTCCATGAACTCATGGAGTTTTTACTGAAGGCCAACGATTGATTAGTGATTTCAAATGAATAGATTTCGTCATTGCTATTGTGTTATCTTGGTATATCCAGCACTCCCTATCAAAACATGTCAGAGAATCTGAGCGGGAAACAATTTCGATCAAGTCACAGGCAGTTAGCGCCAGTCATATAAATGTTATAACAAAATGTTTATTAACTTCCTAGTTTTATTACGCAACTGTTACATAAAACGACACGTTTTATTATTAATAGTGGAAACAATAGAGAATTGCTGAATGAGATAGAAGTGAAAAGTAGTCGTAAAATTTACATAAGTTCTATTGAGCAGGTATTCGGTGGGTATTCGTCACGCTATCGTAACCAGTAAGCGCATTTTAGTCGCATTAACTTCGTCTAACCCTCAGACAATTTAGAAGTTTGGGACCAATGTTTATCTGCCCGCTTCTATAAATTGAATCGAAATTGAAATACCAAACATTTGAAGTTGTAATATATAAAAAAAATATAAATAACTAATTAGGTAAGTTACAATTTATGCATGATTAATGATTATTTATTTTTATAATACGAGTACAAACGCCTTCAATAGCTTCATACATAAATGATATCATTTATGTATGAAGTATATAATGAATATACGCAGCAATTTTCGTAAATGCAAGTATCTTATTTATGCCCACCTTGAATTGATAACAAACGCGATCATTAACCGGTTTCCAGTGCAAAGTAGAAAATGGCAGGAAAGAAAATACAACATGGCGATCCAGTCTTTCCACACGCTTTTCCCGCCAATTAGCAATAGCTAGATTCACTTTCACGATTTTCCAATGTACTATTATAGAAAAATGTCTGCTTGTTTATATTGTGACATACTACATTGAAATAAGGTTCTAAATAGCAGTTCTTCGATCGCAGTTCGTACATAGACGCCCGAGGTAGCAATTTACTGTTCTTACTACTTTGGTATGTAAATCGTGACCCTTCAAGGTGTGGTGTGCAAATGACATATGTTTAAAGATTGTTAAGAAGTGTTACAAAGAAAGTGGCCAACCTTGTCCACATTATCAAGAATTAGCATTGTGATTAGCATTAATTTTACTACACGACAGGTAAGCAAGCTTCATAGATTAAAAAATAACTGAATATTTAAAAAAGAATAAACTGCTGTGGTTTATCTGATAATACTTAATATATATATGGTCAATAATTACCCAGATAGTTATTTACATTCCAAGAGCCGTGTTGGTCGAATAGGGGTTTGCCTCGACTTTCAATCCGAAGGTCGTGGGTTCACATCCCGGACGTGCATCAATGGATTTTTCGTTTCGTAAAATTTATATGCGCTTTAACACGAGCTCTTAACGGTGATGGAAAACATCGTCAGGAAACCCGCAGCTTAGTCAGCTCCACACGTATTGACGTCGTCTTTCCTGTGGGCCAGGCTGATTAAGCTGAGAGGATGGTTTAGGTGCTGGGCAAGCCTATTCCATCTCAAACAATGTCCCAGGCACTACAGCGTCCCGTTAAGTGTAGACATGGATTGCCTCCTGACGCTGTATAAATCATCTAATATAGATGTAAAGGCCTAAGGAATTTCCAAATTGACAACGAGGAGGAAGTCATTTATTTTGAACAAACCAGGTAAGATATCAATCAATCAGCATTGCAAGTCTGCTAAGAATTTATACAATTCCATTGTATTGCATAATAAATAAGCGTTTACAAAATGAGTTTTGCTAAAACCATTAGGTTTGGCTCATAAACCAAAAAGCAGTAGAATTGATTACAAATTACGCCAGTAACTAGTTTGAAACGTTCTTAGAAAATTTGCGAAACAAGCACAAGTAAATGCTGATCAGTCAGCTGCAAGTCAAACGAAATCTTTATTGTTATTTTAGGAAATGAGTTAAATACCTAGGTACTGGCATCTTAGAAAACGAAAAATACTGTAGGGATCTGTGTTGGATGTAGAGAAACTGAAGATCTGAATTCTCATGCAACATTGGTTTAGATTTTTCCAGCTAGAACGTTACTCTAGCAGGTCTTTTCGTTTATTTCAAAAATGCACAATTTTTTATGGCACTAATTATTCGTCGTACTCTTATCACTCTAGGAGATACTTTCCAGCTAGAATAACGTATAAGACATTGTAAGGTAAACTTAATGTAAAGGGACGCCCGAAATACTCGGTAGTCGTGTCAACATGAGTCGTGAATTCGTGATTTTACCTCCATGTAGCGACCACGGCCGCCAAGCCTACGCGTCTCGACTATTAAAAAAGGTAGCGTGTGACAAAATTACAAGTTTCTCGTCGATATCAGTATCATGACCTACAGAGGTTATCCTATCCTATGATCTATTTTAATATTATAAAGCTGAAAAATAGAAGATTAGCGAGTTTATATACTTATTACATAGCCCAAAACGCAACGACAGCGCGATCGAATTTTTCCTGTGTCGCCATCTATTATGTAGTAAAATGTCTCTGTCTGTCTTTCTGTTTGTTACCTTTTCACGCCTAAATCACTGAACAGATGCGGCTGAATTATGACAGGGATAAAGATTATATCCCAGGGACGGACATAGGCTACTTTTTTTTCAAAAATAATCATGGAGGGCGTGAAATAAGTGTTGAAAGTTTGTATGGGTAGTTGAAAGTTCCAGTTAAATGCAAATAGATGGCGTTGCTAACCTATGGCTGAGGTTGAGCTGGCGCTATTATTGCATTTTTAAAAGTTTCAGAAGATTCTTGCAGTTTTCAGTTCTATTTAGAGGTCTTCAAGTATGTTATTTTGATGACGAAATCGCGAGTACCAGCTAGTAATATCATATACAAGAGCAACATTTGCATCAAAGAAGCCAGCTATAGGTATATCGTAGTATCCCAAACATTTATTTTACGTGTGTCAGCAGAATCCATTCAATTTCTTCATTTTACTTTCTTATGAGATGACTTCATCCAAACAGGTTAAGCTTGCATATTCCGAGCCAAATTACGGTACCTCCTTGGCGGTACTGGTTGTATGTCATTTTCAGCCAGAAGCTGCCAGCTTTTGATTTCGATGCAAGAAACGACGAGCGGTCAAGCAACGGTATACAAGCTTTACATGAATAGCGAGCTCCTATTGGTCCTGCTGGGGAGCTAACGAATTACATGAAAACAAATGTATTGCTTAGGTTTTGCTGAAAAAAATCTTATAGATATTACTACAGTTTTGTTAATACTAGTACTTTGTATAATAGAAGATTTGTCAGTCAGAACTGCAAGCTATATTTAGTTGGACAAGGCTACCCACCCAACATTTCAGGAAGTGCCTATCAAATGGAAGTTTTATGGTACCATTTGAAGAGCATGTAAATGTAGCAAAATGTGATATAATAGCCGATTGATCATGCGGTTTATCCACCCATCTTGTCTACATGCGGTGTCTTCCGTATGACAGTAAAGTAGGTACTATGTATGAAGTGGTTAGATTATGTAAATAATATGTTACTTGTGGATATGTTTTACCGTAAAGATCATTCCACCGAAACCAAATCCTGACCTTACAAGGATTTTCAACTACGAAGATGTCATCAACGTATCACGTTGTGAATACCATCTCCGACTCATGATTCTTGGACCATGTCTAGCTTTTGCTATTTTAACCTTTCCACAAGTCACGAATATTTTCGAATGAAATGCATTTGTAGAACCAGTTTAATAAATAAGTGGAAATTGAGTTTGATGGCTATATTTCCCGTTTCTTGTGTCCACCGCTCCAGTCCAGTTATAAATAACTGTGTCATATTGCAAACAGACATTCCGCGCGTATTTGTACAACAATCAGCTGAGATAATGCTGGAAGACACGACATTGTCCGTTAAACATCTCGTGTAAAAAGTCTTCCTTCCTGTGATCGTTTGCATGATACAATTTTATGTAGCCTTCCTTCCTACACAGACAAGTTATTGTGACTTGTGTTTACTCCATCAATCAGTTTTGCTTTTATGTGGATAAATAGTAAGGTATACGAGTATATGTATGTTATCAAAATCAAATTATTTCACAAGTCTCTATAATTCTATAAATATTGGGCAAAAGAACATTTGCTCGCGGATGTCCGATCCTCCATGTACCTTCACGGTACGCTGCTACTTACACAATCCTGATATGGACTTAGATTCGCCAGTTGTTTGCGAAACCACAACTATTAGTTACGACTGGGTAAGTACGGTTTTCTCCTTCATCGGTAACGGGTAGCTTGCAAGCTTCAAGTCGTGTGTTGGTTTGTATTTTTAACCGACTTCAAAAAAAGGAGGAGGTTATATGTTCGGCTGTATGTATGTTTTTTTATGTATGTTCACCGATATTTCCGTCACTTGTGGACCGATTTCCAAAATTTTTTTTTTGTTTGAAAGGGTATACTCTTATAGTGGTCCCATATAAATTTTATTCCTGAGGGATTAATAGTTTTCCCGTAAAACTAAAACAATCACTGAACTTTAAGAAAATTGTGGCCCGATTTCCAAAATTTTTTTTTGTTAGAAAGAGGTATACTCTCAAGGTGGCGCCATATATTTTTTTTTCCTGTGGGATTGACAGTTTTCCCGTAACATTAAAAAAACCTCATTCTCACTACACAACACACCCTGACTCACAATCTGAGTCAAACATTAAATAGTTTGAAAGGGTATTACACCCGAGGTAGTCCAAAATATGTTCTTTTCCTTATGGATTGATAGTTTTCCCCCTTGCTGAACTCCGGTGTGTCCTTTAGTAGGTCTGCCCATGACTTCTCTTATCCTTTCCTACTTAAGCTACGATAAGCAAAGTCTTAATGTACTCGTAGTTTACTATATTATTTACACATACACTTTTATTTACACAGTATTTATTTACTTATACTAAAAAGTGAAAAATAAAAATTGTTGAAAAAAAAAATTGAACCGACTTCACAGAACACAAACAGAAGAACCTTCTACACACTAAAAAGAGAAATTATTATTTATTATTTATTATTTAGCCTGTGTTGTCCCACTGCAGGGCAAAGGCCTCCCTTCCCTTCTTCCACTCTTCGCGATTTAACGCAGTAACAGGCCAAGTTCTCAGGTGAGAGTCCAGCTCGTCCCGCCATCTCATCCTAGGTCTTCCACGTCTGCGCGTCATATTTTGTGGGGTCCACTGCGTGGCTCGTTTTGCCCACAAATTGTCTGACATGCGACAGACGTGTCCGGCCCAGTTCCACTTCAGGCTGGCGGCTTTGTCGCAAACGTCAACAATTCTGGTTTTAGAGCGCAGTATAGTGTTCCGCATGCGGTCTGACAGTTTTACACCTAAGATACTGCGCTCCATGGCCCGTTGACAGACCCCAAGAGCGGACTTCTGACGTTTTGTCAAAGACCAAGTCTGAGCACCGTACGTAAGGATGGGGAGAATGCGTACGTCCATGAGTCTCTTTTTGAGAGTGAGTGGTAGGTTGCCCTTCATAAGATCTTTCATTGACCAGTAGCATCTCCAGGCGTTCTCTGTGCGTCTAGCAACCTCTTTATCTGCTCTCGCCTGGAATGAAACTACTTGGCCAAGGTAAAGATACTCTTGGACGTACTCAATCCCCACACCATCAACATCCACCCTGCGCTTTGTGCTATTCGTCATAAGCTTGGTCTAGAAAGAGAAGTCTAAAAAGAGAAAAATAAGAATATAATTTGAAGTCGGTGCCAAGTGAATACGATTAAGTACCTATCAAAAAAAGAAATCGAGCGATCGCTATCGCTATAAAATTGTATCCTGGTACGCTTACCAGGATACAATTTTGCACCCAAGTTCTTTTGAATTTCTTAGATGTAAATGAATAGTTGGCACCGACTTCAAATTATATTCTTATTTTTCTCTTTTTAGTGTGTAGAAGGTTTTTCTGTTTGTGTTCTGTGAAGTCGGTTCATTCCTGGTATGTTTTTCCATTGACACAGCAAAACGCATTATACCACAAGTAAAATGTGGCCAACATCTGGACATTCAAAGTGGTAAGTGACATAGTGTCTTATAAGTTTGTAGTACAAGTGATTCATAATAACAAAAAATATAAAATAGAAACAGAGTCTAACGATCTGAGAACTAGTTTCGATTACTCATTAGAGAACCTGTTTCTCAAAATGAAAGTATTACAGCTCCACAAGTCCAGTTGGTTGTATTTTTATTGGACTTGGTATACAAAGGCGCTTATCTGAAGCAATATTTGATCATAACGACATGGTCACGACACTCAGTGACATCATTGTATTGTATTCATACACTTGGCATGCAGCATCGCTAATTTAGAAGTGATGATTATATGAGTATAGCAGGAAATTGTAAATTCAGGGGCATCTGCAATATCTGATCATCTCTGCCATAATATCTGTGACTGTTGTACTTGAGCTCGCCTTTGTCATCTTGTAATTTATCGTAACTAACTGTGCCTTGTATCCATGACCAGACGAAGGTTATATAAGTTCCAATTCTGCCAGTGTCAAGTAAACTCAACAGAAATAACCTCGGTCATTCGAATGCTCCACTCAAGTTACAGTCATGTTGTCATTTTGTCCATTCAACCAAACCAAGGGACAACTTTATAGTGTGTTATGAGGTGTTATGACTTGAGATATACCTACAACACCAACCACCGGACTCTCTCGAGTCTCGTCCCTCGCATTTCGTGAGAAGTGATAGAATTTATTTTACTAAATCATTTGCCATCTACAATTCTAGCTGAATAGTAAATGCTTCAGTCCCACTGCGTTCCGCTAGTCATACAGACCGACTACAGCCTTCAAGGTCTTATAATTACGAGTCGGATAACAATTATCTGAGTCTGCCAGTCAGCATCAAATCTACGGCCTTTTAACGGACGTGTCGTCATCACTTGACATTTGAATACCATGTAATGGTAGAACATCAATAATGTGGTAAGAACAAGAGGCAAGATAGTTCTGTCATGCGAAGATGAAAAGCATTGAAGTTACTCGCTCACATATCATGCAGGTATTTAAAAGATTTGCAAAGATCCTCGAAGTCATCAGAGAATGTTGCAAGATAGCATTTGCAACAGACTCTTAATAATGAAAACGGCAATTTACAAGTTCTAGAATGGATATACGACTTTCGAGAGAAACTAAACCATGCTTAATTCCATATATGGCTGGAGATTGTTCAGGTTATCAGCAGGTGTTACGCATTTAAAATAGCGGCTGTCTTCATTATAGAACTGTAAGATATCAGTAAAATTTAAGCTTTTTCAAACTATGAATTTCGATTATTATTAGGTCTACAAACATAGAATAGTCAAGCGCTAACAAATCGGCATGGCTGAGATTTCTATCGAGGAGTCGAAATCGCCCTAGGCGTTCAATACCCTAGCGAGTCTGACAAGGCCTAGCTGCATTCCTACAAAGTTTCACATAGTTGAACGTTCTTTGTCCTGTTTGAATACCGTTGTTTACAAGTCGGATTGTTATCACGCTGACTTAAAATACAGGTTTAATTACTAAACGCGTAAAAACGCATTATTACTTGTGACACTTCCAAAGTCCAAGCACGATAGTGATAGTATCTTTTATTTATTTTTTTTACACTAATATAAGTAATACCGTTTCGTTGGGAAAATCTTAGAACTTCAGAGATCCTTTACAAATAACTTAAGCTTCGGGTTCAAAAATAATCATGATAAAAACCGATACTTTAAAAGTCAAACTTCCTGTTGCTTTTAAGAGATGAAACATGCTTGTACAAACAACCTTCGCATCACACGTTTCTGCTAAACGGCAAAAAACTCACTGAACAGACACGAAACTGGCTCCAAAGTAATCTTACCCAGATGCATCGAGTGGCACAATTTAGTTGAGAGACAAATTGTAGTTGAGACCGTTCAAGTTTGACTCTTGACTCGAACTTTAGGGTGTCTTCCAAACGAGATAAAACAAGATTATGTCTGTCTCTTAAAAGTCCTTGAGTTACTCTAAAATCGCATAAGTTTTTCATTCTGATACCGATACTGGACTGAACTGACGCACAACTAAAAGTTGTTAAGGGGAACATATTCCTTCCTTTTATGCAAAGTATCACTAGTCACCAAAGCATTTGCTCAATTTCTGGTTCTTGTTTCATATTTGTATGTTGAAGTCAGCTATTTAATTTCGACGACACTCTGGTGAGAACATCTCGAAAGAGCGATCCGCTACGAAGACCGGTTGTGACTCGGTTTGTAGCACAAAGATTTCACCTGCGAGACTAAGAAACTATTGAATCCGATGTAAAGTTTAATATTTTATTGAGAAAGTAAAGCGCTGTTAATAATCAAATCAGCTTACGAAGGATCGTAAAAACTATTATCAAGATAAATGGTTTATTACATTGCTTTGATAGGTAAATGGTTTCTGATTTCGAGATTCAATCGTTCAATGCGATTTCTAGGATATTGGCAGCGTCAGCTAATAGTTTAGCTGGTTAGCCGGACACAGGAATCAAAGTTTAGGTAACTGTGTCAGCATAATTGTGTTTTGTGTTATACATTTTGATGACACAATAGAATTAAACTTTGGACTCCAGTAGATACCACCTAATTGTCTTTTTGGATTTTGCCCATATCCACCCTCTGCTGAGAAATAGACCTCCTGATTTTACTCTATTTACATATAATATAAAAAATAGCTGGGCTATGAACCAGACACCGCTTACTGCCCTTGTTTAGCTTTACATTGCTGAGTCTGACATTTATGAGGAAACAATACAACGCATGGTATTTAAATTGCTCAGCCATTATATTTTTCCCACACATTCAACAAGTTACTAAACAGTTTTCGCATGACCAATGACAATTAAATAATAATCTAGGCTTGCAACTTTATTGGTTACCCAACACTTAACACTTACTTACCGTTCGGGTTCTATCAGAACATTTTGTAAAGACACGGCACATACTTGTTACCTTACCTACTGCATTCTTCAAAATGTGTATAAATTAATATAATTACTTAATTATAACCAACTTTGTATATTAGTTATCATTCAGATTTCGATGACTAACTAAAAAAATCAAAAATAGATTCACCGGACCTAAAGCCGTACTTAGGTATGCTAATTCTCAAGTTTAATTTTTGTAAAAAGTATTCATATTCACTCACTTACTTGTGCATATAAATGGAATATATGTAAGTAGTATCTACCGTGCATAGATGACGGTAACCGCAACCATCGACCTAAACTTCGTTTGCAAATCAAGGTTACGCATATTACTTAGTATAAGCAAATTGTTTCATGTAGATTGCATAATGCGAGTTGAATTGCTTTTTACACAATTTTCATTGATATAATGATAAAGGCCATTCGTGTACGGAAACCTTTATTTTATGAGACTGCGTGATTATAATATAATTTGACCAAGAACCTTGATCAAATATTTCAAGGGTTAACATAGATTTGGTGGAAATTGCTCTAGAATTTAACAAGTAATCCCATTTACATATTTACCTAATACTCGTAGATGTCACTCTCATGTAAATAGATCGCATTAACATGTTAATAGAAGCTCAAACGATTTGGTTACCAACGGTCCTATAGTATAGGAAATCTGTTAATCCTATAGACATACGATTGACGCCACCTAAATCATCTCTAGTTGATGGAAAAAGATGATGATGATAATGATCGACATAATTTTATTATCGCCTGAAGCCTATCCTTATATTAGTGCGTATTTTAGTCCCAAAACCAAATTTTTAAGCACGGTGAACTTCATTGGAATCGATTAAGTCAATAGTAAAATTATTTACGCTAATTTTAATCAAACAAGCGTACAAACAATACGAAAATGGAAATGGATGTAAGTGTCAAGGCCGTGCTTCCTCCGGAGTAGGCGATGACCTTTAGACCTGTGTCATTGTCTTGTTAGTCACAGTAACGTTACAATATTCATAAAAGTTTACAGTTAAATTGTGATTAGGCATGCGAAAATCATTCAAGGCCAAGTTATGGTGACATGTGTTTCGCATGCAATAGCTTTATCTAAGGGTGTCCATGTCCATTCCCTATCCTTCATCATCATTATCATCCGCACCCCGATTTAACCCACTGCTCGGTATAGGTCTCCCTTCGCTTTTGCCATTCCTCCCGGTTCTGTGCCAGCCTGATCCACTGTCGAACTACTATCCTTCATTCGATTACAATCTCAACTTCAGGAAGGTACACTCCTTGAATGAGAGGATGGTCACACACCTGAATGAAACTGTTATTAATAACTCACTACCTACAACCTCATCAATAAACGTATTCAATTATCAAAAATTGCAATGAATTAGTATGCGCTTCACAAAACCTAAACCTTTGTAGAGTTCCTCGATCCAAACCAAATAAGGTATCTCAGGGAAAAGTGGTCCGAACAAGGTACAATTTAGAACAGCAAACCATAGCCACGTTTCGACCATAGACAATACTTTTACGGTATGTTTTACTCGGGCTGAATATGAAATTTAATTAAGGCCACGACTTTCAAACGAGCCAGCGGATATTGTAAGGACGTCGAATGCAATGGTTCAAGGAACGATGAAAACTTGAACCGTGAGATTGTTCGAAAAAGTGATGAAACTAATAATATTACTTACCTGCCTAACCTACATTCTTATTAGACAATCAACAATCAACAATGGGTTTCAATTTGGTTTAAATAGATTTTTTAACAGCAATAGTCATGCATGATAAATACAACAAACTATCAAAAAGCTACAAATCGTAGATCTGTAGATACAATCTCCATGACTTGAGTGTCAGCTGTGTAGTCGATGTTGAAACTAGAAGAATTCTAATTATGTCCTTATCCGCCCACGGAGGCATGCTAACGGATTTAGATTAGTTAACCAGTGAGTATTTGGATAGGAATTTGCGAATTAGTAATTAGCTTACTTTATCTATTGACTTTGAGCAGACTTGATCAAAGAATAACTGAAGGTTGACGTGTTCAATTTAATAAAACCATAAAACCAGATCACGAATTCACGACCCTGCCCAAAGGCATCTTCTCTCATTTTTTATTCAAAAATTCAAAATTCTTTGAATTTGTCTATATTCAGTGCACATACCCACATTTTGGATCAGTTTAATAAAATACACCGTATGAACATGTAGGTACCTACTGTTATACTGTATGTTTTTTGCCTTAGGTAACGCTTGAAGTTGAAGATAATAAATTCGTTTTCTAATTTCGCTGCGTTACTTTCTACGCATATCATGATTTATTTATGCGTACTTCGTTTGAAAACACTGTACTTACATTAAAGTCCGCCAACGGTTGTGAAATCGATCACCTAAGTTCATACAACGTTGACCTCTTGTAATGTATAGGTAAATATTATTTTCTCTGATCAATCTACGTCAAAATGTATGTTTCTTTTTCTGTAGATCCTGCTCAGATTACATACATAGTTACTGTACACTCATAAGCACTATTTTCAGGTCTACTAAATCTAATGCATATTGTATGACTTAATGTTTTGGTTAGGTAAGTTTAATTAAACTATTATGAATAAGGAAAATAAAGAATAAGTATAAAATTTATTTATAATCGAAGCGGATTTCTTTGATCATAAAGAAATTATACAGGGTGTAAAAAGACGTCTACCGAAGCCGAAAGGGGTAGGTAGGTACAGCATCCCAACACACATCTAAATCCAAAAGGATTTTCCGAATTGTTTTTTTCTTTTATTAATGAAATTATCAGGTAGGTATGTATGGTCTTATAATGTGTTCCTAGTAGTAAATAACCGAAAATAAAATAAAATGACGTAGCTAAGACAATTTTTTTTTTGCGTTTTTTTTTTTCGCTAAATATGTTTCAAAGTAAAAGTCAAAGTCAAAAAGTTATTCAGTAGGACCGCTGGGATCACTTTGAAACGTCTTAAAACTAGGTGATTCTACTCCTGTTCCTTCGCGACCAATACCGTGAAGAACCAGGGCAACAAACACGGTTTGGGCCTAGCTTTTTTTAGGTGATCGTTTAGAATCGTGGTCTGATTGCAACCCCTCACTTTTCGGTAGTAGTCTTTTTACACCCTGTATATTCTCCAATCAAGTTTTCTGCGGAACAACAATTGTATTTAAATACTTCCGAAGTATAAAGAATCCTTGGCATAAATCAAATAAATAACAATCCTATGTACCGATATAGATCTAAACAACAAACCATAACTCGGTCAATACTAACCCAGATTGTACAATGTTATTTAGTACCATTGCGATTATTGTACTTCTTAGCAACAGTTAGACATCTGCCACAGACATGTACCGTACACCTGTTCTACTGACCACGCATCACAGCTAGTGCATTATGAACCATATCTGGTACAAATTAGAGATCACTTTTTACTGAATCAAAGACGATAAGATCAGTAAAGCGAAGGATTTGAAATGAGACGTAACTCGGGACAATAAGGTAGGAATTTGATTAAATGGTATTGTTAACGCGCCAATGAGTTTGAATAATCACTCGTATGATCAATTAGAGTAAACACTGCTATTACCGTTTCTGGTATTTTCTAAGAGATTGCGGAACATAGTAATTAAAAGTCTTTGAAGGTAATATTTAGCGGTTTGATCTTTTATCTAGATATTGAATTAATTGGTATTTTCTTACATTTTCATATCGTTTTTCATTTATGCCGCACTGTTAATCATTGAGCTATCTATTTATGAACATTCTTCATTTTGTTATTGTTTAAGTACTGTGAGTAGGTACTCTGAGACTTTTAGTTATTATCCTGTATTATCATACCAGCCAATATCTAAATGAAGTACCGAGTTTAAAGTAAGAGTTTGAGTTGCCGATTTTGCCATTTGGACTAAGGTATGCGCATAAGGAAAACAGTAATTTTAATATCGGTCTTACCTGTCGGAGGTCTTTCTTTAGGATAGCAGATCCTGAAGAGACCTCTCGTCCTCGTGTAGAAGAAGTACTTGTTGTTTAGGTTCTCCAATATCGCCATGTTGCCAGCTGAGTTCTCTGCAGCATAGGTCTGTAACAAAATAGAGGATTTCAAATCATGCACGTCCCAAATGAGTTGCATACAGGGTGGATCCCGCGGAGCTTAATATTTTTGTATCAATGATACAAAATTAAGGTAGGTAAAGGTATAGAACAGGAATGTAGTTTCATCGTAATAGTCAATAATAGCTCTTTGATTGGTCTTTAGAAGGAAACAATAATGAATCACTAGTAAAATAGTTATCAAACCACAATAAGTTCAATAAACAACCATTTAAGCAGTAAGATAAGTCATAATAGAAACAGACCACAGAACGAATGACATTAACTACTTATTTTACGACATCAATGAGAAATACGAATAAAATGCGATTATACAATGGTCGGCACAACCATTCGGTGAACACACAAACACATATCTAATAATTACGGTCTAGGAAGGAAACAGGCTTTTTTGGACCGCATTCTTGAGTCGGTTTGCTCAGGGACGAAATAGATTTGACAGCCTTGAAAGGACCCGACCGCAGACTGGGTACTTAGTTAATTTGAGGGTTGATAACTATACAGGCTAATATAATGTGGAACTTGATTTGAGGAACCTTTTCTTTTCAAGGAAACATTTAGGTTCGTTTACTATTTTGAATGTGCCGAAGAATTTGATGTTAACATGGATTTATTGTGACCACTTTTAGATACATGCAACAATGATTGCAGATACTGGTTGTACTTTAGTTGCGCATATTTTGTTATTCCTCAGTATTCATTGTCATCCTATTATAATGCAAACCCTGTACTATATGGATACAAAAGAATGCACCATTATATTGTAACAAAAACGTATTCTCACGATAAAAGAATTTTCGTTCCGTTTCAAGAATTACATGATAAAGTTGACGCTCGCGCTAACTTTTTTCTGAGTATATCCTGATTCCACTCATATAATAAAGCTGAAAGTTTGTGAGTTTGTTTAGATGTTTGTATGTTTGTGTAAGGATCAGGCTCAAAGGACGAAACAATTTACAATAAAATTTGGTAAGGTGAAAGGTATAACTCCAGAATAGCATATAGGCTAGTCTTTGAATAAAAAAACGCTTCAAAAGTGACGACAATTCTTAACTGCGCTTAAGGGTACGCAAAAGGACTAGCTCTAGAGGGCACTTATTCTGTCGTTTGATCTTAATCTACTAGATATGTACACAAGGCTAATAATTAAGAACATAATTCCGCGTGACAATGATAAAAATAGGCAGAGAATTGGTATATTATGCAAATCGTTGTATAGTATGAATTCCTTCCAATTATTATACCCTAGTGATGTTTTTAGTATAAGAACCGGTTGTGTTGACATTCTTGTTACAATTCAACAATGCTCCCCCACGCCTAATGAGCTCACGATTCAGTAAAAAAACTAAACGTGTGCTAATAGATTGACAGGTTTCTAATTAGCGAGACAATTTGATCGCCAATCGTCTCGGCAAGGTAGACGATAATGATAAGATGACACGCTCAAACTGCCGAGAATATTTTTTAACAAATTCCTACAAATCACATTCATGATACATCATACAAATAGTTAAATAATGTTTTAATTTACTTTATCATTAAATAGTACTTAGGTAGAATCCTGTTTTATCAAAGTTAACGCTTAAATATTTCTACCTACTATATATAGTCTTGTGGGTTTTTTCCGGTAGTTTTGCTCGAACTTCTATCCTTCTGCACTGTTTAGTTCCTTTCTAGTGCCCCTGACAAAGTGCAGGTATAATTTCATTGCGTTCGGTTGAGTAATTAGGGCGTAAAAACGTAGCAAATAAGAAACTAACATTTATTCAAAGAGGCAAGACTTTGATCAGTGATGTGTCTAGAAAAACAGCAATCGAAGCTGACTACACATTTTTTATAAATGCTTTACTAATGGATGTTGGATTCTCGTTATCGCGGACAGACTCGTCTCAGAAGACGGGACAAGAAACCTGACTACAAGCACAATACAAGGCAGAAGAATGCTTTGCCTATCCATCATTGCAGTTTTCCAAGAAACGTTATTTATAATGACTTTCCGTGCCAGGAAAGCAGGGACCGCATTTCCCTTACTTGAGGTTAGCTCATCTGATGGGAGAACATTTGTTTTTATGAGAGTGCTTGTATATGTAGATAAGCGTATCGATTCTCATTTCAGGCATGTATGGTGACAATACAAACGTATCATAACAAAATCGAAATGTTATGACCGGGTCAATGAACCAGTAATTTTAAAAAACATCACACCGTTTTATAAGTCGTGTTTGTAAGGTTGGTTCCAATCCAATGCAGTTCTCATTGCACATGGCTTCTTATTACGTGTTCTAGATGCAACATTTGTTGCAACACGCGTGGAGACAGTTTCAACACATGCTATGAAAGTCAATTGCTTATCTGAGTCGGAGGTTTTTATCGAAGTTTCCTCATTTTACTGATTTATGCCTACCGTAGGCTAAACTAGAGTAAGAATGAAGTGAAAACAGGATTACAACTATATTCCTCAAGGCATGGTAGACAATCTCAGATCTTTTATGTGTATTCAGGATCAAAGGTATTTAAGCTGGCCAGATGAACGTTCCTGAACAAACGGATTCAAATACATAAAGGCAATGATATTCCCACATTTTGCATTTGGGTTGCAGGTTGGAAGCCCATCACCACCTGTTAGAACTGGTTTCCTCACGCACAAATCACAGAAGAAACGATTCATAAGTATTATGTCGTCGAGTCAGTCGCGTGCTTCAAATCTAGCATTGATCTGTAATCAATCACCGAAGCGCGACGTTCCTTCAACTCCTCGTGAGTTCATCGCTCGTCGTTTTTACCCGATCGGATGACGATAATCGATGGGAAAGTCGATGAAAGGCATCTAAGTACTTATAATATCTTGAGAAAATTTATTCGTATTTAACGCAGAGTCATCAATAGAATATTATCTGAGCACTGTAGGAAGTGCATAAGAATGTAACATACCTACTTTTGGTAAAACTTATTACCTATACACTATTCATTTTATTTTTTTCATTTTACATAACTTATTAGATCAGTTTAACCATTCAAACTTCCTTGGAAACAATCTGTAGTTAGCTCAACTGATTCAGTCATAGTCGAAAGCGTGTCCAAGTCAAGTATGTTCGATTTCACATTGTACTTCTGTCTACCCTCGGTTTTGTACTGCTACCTACATAATTCTCAAATGGCCCAGATTCAGTGTCGTCTTGCAAGTGGCATGTTCATTTCCTCTATGGTCAATTTCGGTCACTTTCACACATCTCCACGCCTCTTGCTAGTAATTATTACACACCCATTGTCTGTAAACTTTCGCTCAAGTGCCGCTTCCGCAATTTAGAATCTTTGGCACACTGGCACTGGTCTGGTCAACTTCAGGAAGTTACACAAAACGAGTTTTACAAATAAACCTGCGACAAAATAAAAAAAAAACTGTCCATCCGTTCTGTTTGGAAATAATAATAAATCAATTAACACGATGGCGCAACCTCAGCGGAAAATTTATAATTTCTATGAAGCGAACAACAAAACCTGCTAAAATTAGACCAAACCCAGTGGTCAAAATTAGTATGAGTATTGCCTATACAAAAGATTTCAACGCGTGATTCTGAATTTGCTATTTTCACGTAATGAGAGAACGTAGAGAAAGTATAAAAATAAATATTACGTTGCCTTAAAGACCATTGACTTAATACCTACCTATGTTAATATTACATCCGGGAATGCAAAATATGTGTAGGTTTCCCTCGGTAGTGCAAATGCATGCCTAGAGAATCATGACAACGTAGATAGCTTCGATGTCAATGTATGATTCGGCACGTTCAAGCTTGCACAAGGCCGCTTCATATTTTGATCGTATCACTGTGCAGTAAGATTCAAATTACGGTGGCTTGTGATGGACCATCCAAACCGGTATTACGACTGGACGAAGCGTGTTCTAGGCGTGCTTATAACCCACCTTGTTTTCTGCTGAATACCATAAATTCTTTGTTGTGAATATAAAAAAGGTTTATGTAGCAGAGCGATAAGGTAGATTTTTGTATCATCAGGCATTGATAAAATGATGAGATGATTCAAGTCTCATGAAAAAAGTGAAATACCTAAATCATAAGCAAGGATGACGATTAAAGGAAAAGGATACGATTAAAGCTGGATTGCCTTTAATTCAATAAGTGTGACGTGGGCAGATAATACTGTCAGTATCACTAAATTGCAGCATGTCCGATGTCTTGAGCAGGATCTGTAAATCTTCATTTTGAGAACTTCTTTATAATGAAAAATAACATGAAAATTGTCCTTTGTAACGGTGTTGTCGCTCTCGTCTTGACCTGTCATTGAAACACGATTGCAGAAACTAACGTCGACCGGTTTTATGCAGTGTATTATGGAAAGCATAGGCTTTCAAACGAAATAAATTGTGCACAATTTCAAGCCAATATACCGTTTAATTTTAACTCCCACATTCTCATGCTCATCCCATTTTTTGTTTTGAGCAAAAAACATAAGTTAATCCTGCTAAACTTAAATTGGTTCCCAACCTTGCCGTGTTTACCGACCTAACCTGTTTGGTCGTCTGCTCCCGGCACAGCTGTGGAGTCAACGTTTTTATAATGGCTGGCACTTGATCCTGGCAAGGTCCCGTCTCGTTTACCTTGCAATGTCGGCAGTATACGTTCAACCAGAATTTTTGTATTAAGTTTGCTTTTCTTTCGTGCAATTTCGAAACACAAACAATTGGAATGGACCGAGGTACAATGCACATTTTACATCATCATACAAACAACAAAACATCATACAAACAAAATCATATTTAATGAATAAAACTCGGATATTAAGCATCCTCGTACGAGTATAATATTTACATTTAAATAAATTAACAGGTGACAGCTAATAGATGAGAAATATTTATGACAACTCGAATAACAGGACAATACTACGTAGATACCACAGCTATTCTTAAAGGTAGGTACAGTAGGCACAACCAATCTTCAGCTCTCTGAAGTTAGGTGCACTAAACGATTGCGTAGGTTTGCGCGAGTAGATGAGATAGGACGATGCAACAAACTAAGCGAGTGAGCGAGGCAGCTATACTAACGCTGTCTTCGTCTTTTAGGCGTCATCAAAAATGGGTTCTGCGCAGCTACTTCGGAGAGCTAAAGATTGGTTGTGCGTACTGTAGATGCTTTAACTGGCTTCTGATAAAAAACTGACAACCTTGAATACCCAACGTAGGCTGAATAATTGTAAGACAGAAAATATTCGTTTAAAAAAACAGCACTACGCTAAAAAGCTTCCTTCTTTAGATCATCGTTTAAAAAACCAAATAGATACCTACCTACTTTATCTTTTTAATTTGAGTCTTCTCAGATAACGCAAATTATTGTTTTATGATTCATAAACAAGATCAATTTACTGTGATAGCAAGATTAGCTTTCTCTAATTTCGGACCTTATTATCAGACTAATGCTTGAATGACATCATGAAGAATGACGCTTCACAAAAACTTACAGAAAAGAAACGCGTATTTCATTTAACTAACCACAGAATTATCATAAGATGCCATCTTAAACAATATACTATCCTAAGAGGCTCTCCGCATAATGGAATTTTCCATTGGATAGGAACAAAGGCTAGTATTAAGTTCAGAAATAACCCACACCTGCTTTGTATCATCTGCTAATCGACGTTGCTTCTTTTGCTGTTTTAATAGGCATAAATATAGTGGAAGAAAGACTCCTTGGTTAATTAATGGGTCAATAAAGCTTTAGTGAACCAGGCGATCGATTTTAATTTACCGTAAGAAAAATTGTCTGAACTAAAACGAATGTCTAGCAAGTTGAGACGCTATGAATTATCAGGAAATACTGCCACTAAATGCTCCATTTTGTAGTAATTAAACAGGAATATTAATAGTGACAATACACTTTGGGAATTCCTGAACTGAACATTATTAAGATACTTGTCCAGTACCCAAACGATTAGTCAAAAAAAAAAACAAACCCAAAGTCTAAGTGCGAAGCTGAATAAACGTTTCTTCAGTTTTCGCTGTGTTTTCCATCGTTGCGTTCCATTTTAGCAATGCTTCATGTCATAGCTGCAATTCAAATTACTTTTACTAGTTATTCTTCCTGACACAAAAAATATCCTAACTTCTTTCAACACTGATTTGCTTGAGCTACTCCATGTAATCAGGTTTTCATTAACTTCTTTACTTCCTCCCCACTCTGATAACATGCAATTCATTAAAATTGATAAGGTTTTTGTAATATTATGAAGCAATAGTATGTTATTTCGCTTTAATTATGATATAATTTATTTGCTTATTAATACTAATAATACATTAATATGTAGTAGAACCTACTAAGAACAACCCGTAGTGGCAACTCTGGTGACCCGTTAGTCGTTCATTGTATTTTGTGTCACTGTGGCCTTTGTGAATGGACAAAATAGGAGGACCGTATCTATTGTTCTCAAAGGGAAAAATAAAATTGAGTTACGCAGAACAATTAAAAGTTCCAAGTGACACAACCTCGATGATCGTGAGAGTGAGGTGTACAAAGTCTTACGCAACATCGTTATGAATTTAAGAAGTTTCTTAGCAATAATAGCACAGAGGAATGCGAGGTGAATCTGTGAAACTACACATCTAATTTAAAAAAATATTTCACAGGTGGAAAGCTGCAGTACATCTCTCAGAGTAGGTGGTATCGTAGATTTTTGAATGGGGGAAGTCAGCACGTCAGCGGCCACTTGTTTAGAAGTAGCAATATTTATCCCTAGTAAGTCTTCGTTCAATCTCACATCAAATATGGTACCTGTAAATGCAGTCCAGAGAATGAACTTACTTAAAATATAAACTAGGTAAACGTCATTTTAGATGACTTTATCATAATCAATTTAGCACAAAAAGTTGACCAAATGCTGTTGAAAACGATGTAATAAATGAACTAGTGAAAGGCAATCGTAATGACGGATCACGGATTAAATTATGAACACTTTCCAAGATCGTAATGTTTATTTGTTTTATGGGGCATCGTTTCATAACTTTGTCTATTACAGCTAAACGAGTATAGTTGTGTAGATATGTTATCATAAAAAAACGTGTTCCAGCTTAAGCAATTTGAGGTGAAGAACATCAATAAACGCAGAAAGATTTTAATAAAGTTTGCTTTGCCAAATCTATTTATTCTACGTGCTACCGATTTCTTCGGACTTGTAGTAATTTTAATTTTATGTAAGTAGGTAATCGAATTTTAGTACGACCAATTTTGACGAAACTTGGAATAATTGACGAGGTACTTATAGGCTACGTAAACTTAATTAAGGTTATTTCTAATGGTAGCACACCAGCGATGGGTCGGGAGCTTTTTTAGCTAAAAAGGGCCCAGTAATACCTACTCCTTTCTGAGACCTAGCTAAATCTCATTCATTGCATTGCTATCATCATGTATGGCTAAGAAGTGACTGCAAGTTTCGCGTGAAGCATTTGCAATGCTGGCCACAACTAGGAATGTAATAAGTATTCCGATCAGTTCCTCATAGGCCAGACGAGGTGAAGTCGGTGGTTACCCACTATCTACCCCGCCATTAAAGGATGCATTGGAGCTTGAACAAGCAATATCCGCGACTTGTTAGGCAAGCATTTGTAAAATATAGGTTTTTCAACGATAAATAAGCCACACAGATCAATAGATACGATACCTACATACTGATAAATTTTTTAAAGACACAATTAATGTTCTAGATCTGAATGATCTTCCCAAGGATCTTAAACTGCGTATAGATCTGAGATAATGTCTACAGCGGCAGCGCCTTGTGAATAGAGAGAGACGGGTATTTTTTTCAGATAATAAAGTTGGTTTCTTGTTGTCATGTCCTAGTAGTTTTAAATAAGATATTTATATGTCACCAAGGTCTTCATCAATAGAGGAAATGTTCTAACAAGATCAAATAGCTAGAATTTTATTGTTCTGCCAAATAAGGCATCCACGAAAGCGGAATAGTATAAAAACCAACAAATCGTGAGAAATGGGTGTTGTCTTCATGAAGAAAGCTGGTTTCCGCTATATAATCGTCTATTGTCAACGCATCTCGGAAACGATCGTAGGCGCGACAATTTCAATAATTCGTCCGCTGTGGCTTTGATCAATTACTTCGAAAAGTCAAGGGTTTACGCTCTGCGATTCGATTTGAAAGTTATTTTTCTGCGTAGGGTTAAAGTAGGTACCAACTTAATTGATTACGCGATGTTCGTCGATTAACTCTCGTTGATACTTATCAACGAGAGTTAATAGTTAAAAGCGTTCGAGAAACACTTTTCAAATTGACAAACCGATTAAGCTTGGATTCTTTGGTCCTCATTGGTCGAATGACAGATTTGACCAATGATTAGGTAGGTACTAGGGCATGTAAACCGATTAATCGATTAACCGAAAAACCGGTTAACCGACTGATTTTACGTCGGTTTTTAACCGGTTTTTTCCCTTCAAAATAACCGGATTTCGGTTTTTTTTTATAATGAGTAATAGATGAAAAATTTATTTAAAACTACGCTTTCTAGACTTTATTTAAAACTATCTTAATAATCTACCTAATTATATTACAACATAATACATTACAATTGCAAAAATACAAACAAAAACTTCTCAGAAATCCATCTTTGGACCGCATAAAACGCCGTTGATGAGTGCACTTTGGCATTAAGTTGACAAGCCAGAAACATTACCGAATGTTTATAACTTTACTTGAACAAGAGAGAGTTTTAATATAAAACTGAATTATTTGAATTACATACATACATACATAAAATCACGCCTCTTTCCCGAAGGGGTAGGCAGAGACCACGGATCTCCACTTGCTACGATCCTGACACACAACTTTTGCCTCATTCACTCTCGTTCCATTCTTCATACATGCTCGCCGGTTTAAAGTAGGTACTTTTGACCTGGCCCTTTTCCAAAATGTCGCCAATTTGATCCAAGAAGGTGCGCCTAGGCCTTCCCCTTCCAGCTGTCCCATACACACTTGCCTCATACACTTGCTTTGTCAAACGACTGTTATACATCCTCTCTACATCCCAAACCATCTTAACATAACTTTCTAAGACGATTTTAGAATTTACTTCAAAATTTATTATTTATTGGTTTTTTATAATTGTTGCATAATGATTTTCAAGGAGAACAGACGTTCCACCAATCACAGCGCAGCTACATCACAAAAGGGTTTAGTTATACAACAAGCAAATAAAAACTTAATAATACCAAATAAAAAAGTGAATTACACTTCGTAACTATGAGGACTGATTTATCATATTGTTGAATTTTATTACCTTGTTCGTTAATTTAATTGGTGCTTGCTTATTAAAATAATATATTTCAATTTTATTAAAATTTATAGTTTTATTTTGCCCAAGACACCGATCATAAAAATCTCGAAAAAAAAAACCGAAAAACCGGTTTAATCGGTTAACGAAAACATAAAAACCGAAAAACCGGTTTTTAAAAATAACCCGGTTTTTACACGCCCTAGTAGGTACCTTATTAATTTTGAAGATAATTTGCGTTCGAGAAACCGGCCGTAAGTAGGCGCAAAAGTTTAATTTTAAATTAACTGGCTTGTTGTCGTTCATTCCTTTAGGTTGTGCATGGGATCTCTGATTCTTCTGGAGTAGAATAACATATAGATGACTTTTGAATAATTCGCAAGATCTCTGGAGGTCGGTATGACAATAAAGCCCATAAATATTGACTCTCGTACCCAGAATGACGATCTTGTCCACTTTTCACCCGGCGACTGTCAAAGGAATTATGTTTTTAACATAGTATCGAAATACAGTGGTAACCGATCCTTTTTCCCAACTGTTTAATTTTGGCTTCACATCCGGTATATTCATTCAGGTAACAAAATAAACAACTGTCATCTTGCTCTTACAGCACGTAAATTGATATCTTTTTATATCTTTCAATATTTTTTATCAGTTAAACGTGTTTGTATAAGAGGTTGTAAAATGTTGTTTTGTGTTTGTCAGATGAAATCTATTCCGATCCGATTGTATAGGTAATAAATCTTTCGCAGAGAGCTGTGCTATATGCTAGTATGCAAGAAGAGGAAGGCCGAAGATGTGGTTGGATTGTGTGGGAGATGATATGAATGTAAACGGAGCGGATGCACAGTTGACAAGTGATAGGAGTGAGTGGAAGAAGAAGACATGTTGTGCCGACCCCACTTAGCGTGGGATAAGGTCAGGGAGATGATGCAGAGAGCTGCGCTATTCTTGACTATAATAAGATAACACTACGTCTATCATAATAAACATAGTAACATACCTCTACTTAACGTTTTATGATAGAAAATCGCCATAACTTCAGGACTTTTCATTGGTCAAACAGCGAGTTACAGCTAGTTAGAAATAAATAAATAACTTTCGCATGTAATGTTATAATATATAATTAAATTATTGTTATATTAATTGTCGGTCTTTACGTACAGCGTTACATGCATTAGATCTTCCCACAAAGATTTCGTCACTTTCACGATCGATTTCTCCCAAGCTTTCCAATGTTTGTCGTCTGGCAGAAGAGCTAATAGATTACGTATTTACTGAGACCTAATAGTGATTCTATTCACATAACTTTTCTCAGTAGATGGCATCATTTCAATATATTTTCTTCAACGAAGCTGTCAAGCGCGTGCAAATGTGTGTCTCAGTAGGTCCATACGATCTTTAATACCTACCCTTTTAGAAACATCGAAGGATGAAACGTCCATACATCTTTATTAGGTAGGTAAGAACTGTTTCTGGATCTATTTATAGTTACCTAAAAGAAGTTTCAGTTTGTTAAAGTACTTAGAAAGACTTCATAGGTTGGTATTTTTATTATATTCTTTGCTAACGTTTGTTTCTGTTATGGTTTTTTCATTGGAAATAGAATAAAAGACCTCACGTACAAACCTTCGGCAAAGGCACAAAAAAATTAAGGCAGGGCAGGTAGATCTCTCTGAACAAGTTGTTCGTGTTGCAAAAACTCAGACCCCGGCTTGTGAGAAAAAGAAACCAGTACCTACCTACTTACCTACCTCTCATACAAATACTTTATTAAGCACGAGATACCTAGCCTGTATTTTTTTTTAAACATGCGCTATCTGAAACAGCAATAATTCCAAGTTACTTACTTTTTTTTTACGTTTAAGTAGGTATATTATAATTATTCTGTGCATATACCCACATGCCTACCAAAATACACGTCGTGTTAGGTAGATCCTATCAATTTTTTTATGAACTTCTAGGTACCTAACTAGCGTTGCGTTTCCGCATTATATTTTCTTACAGCGGGAGCCTTTGAAAAATTATAAGGTGGAAAATGGCTACCTACCGTATTCTTCTACTTGTTTTGGATAGGTAGTTAGGTACTTAATTTTTTTTTGTTTTTTTGTTAGCCTATACTGTCCCACTGCTGGGCAAAGGCCTCCCCCGTCACCTTCCACACCTCGCGGTCTTCCGCGATTTTCCCCCAATCCTTCCTAAAGGCGTCGGTCATCGCGCCAGCGCTTTTTAGGCTTGCCTTGGAGTCGCCTGCCATCCACCGGGATCCAAAAAATACAATTTTGGATCCCGGTGAAGGTACTTAATTATCGATTGTAATTCTTATCTCCACGTTTGGGTGGGCAGGAGTAGCACGGAACAGTAGGTACAGTTACACACATTCGTGCCATTAAATAGTACGTGCATATTTATGCGTAGCGTGTCTGCAATAACGGGGTCTCGGAAAGGACTCGGACGTGTTACAATGATCTTTACGATAACTCGATAGGCAATGAGATCAAAGGTTTAGGTAGGTATTTTATCTTTGCCTAAGGTCCCTAAATCAAAGATTAGTAACTGCCTAGTGTAGGTAACGTGTTTAGGGAAATGACCATCATAGCTATAGGTACGGTTAATAATAAAAATACAGAGAGATCACATACCTAAATCAGCAATACTTTGTAGTTTTTCTTGCGGGTAGTAAAATAAAAAAATAGGTAGGAAGGTACTTAGGTACCTATAGTCCTCAGTCGGGTTGTAGGTAATTTAAAGGGTGTGCAGCGAATAATATTTAAATATTATTCAATAAATCTCTCAAATTATCTATCTACGGATTCTACGGTACAAAGTGGTAGGTGGGTAACAAATAAATTCTTACCTGGATGTTGCTGCGTTTTACTTCGATATAAAGCCAGTTGTCTGTCGAGAATGCAATAGCCATCAAAGCAGCGGCCACGATTGCCGTAATGGTCGCTATAGACAAAGTTACCGCTGAGCAAGGCATTTTTAAAACCTTTGAGATACAGTAAAAGATAGAAGAACTAAGATTTACACAACCACAGCACTTTTATTCAGCGTTCACCTACAAAGCATTTTGGTAAACACTGAACGGAACGGGAGAACACGACAGCACTCTCACAATATTTTAATAAAAACTCATATGAATGCGGTCATCGCCTGCAGCGTACAGAGTTCGCGCGCGAGACTTCTTTGCCTACTTCGCTTCGCCTCGCCTTGCCTTGCCGCTCTCTTGCTTGCGGATGTGAAACTTTCGAAAGTGAAGCAGCGCTGCCAAGTGGCGGGAATGTCAACTAAAAACCGGTTTTTTAGTTACCAGTAAAATAAAAATGATATTTGCGTGATAGAGGAAATTCTTCTTGGTCTCAAAAAACTGGCAACATTAAATAGTTGTGTTCCAGTTACAGTTTAAAAACAGTCCTGATAAATTATTAGCATGACAACAAATGCGTGAAGGTCTCTTTCTTTCTCCATAGAGTTATACGCTTTGTTCCGTTTCAAACGCTAGATTATGCTAAAAGTGCCGATTAGCTCATTGTAACAAATGCAACTGTCAGCTGTCTATTGTATGCGTTTGTCACTGTCACTGTCAAAGTTCTCATGAAAATAGCTACCATTTGTTTTCAATTCAGTGTGAGTCCGTTCCGTACAGTAGTTTTTCATATTGCAGAGCTTTTCCGATCCAAATTGTTATAGATAAATCAAGATATAGGCGAAATGTCTCAATCAACAATGTATGACGAAGTGCTATCGACGATTTTAGTAAATGAAAAGTCAATCTTGGGGTTCCTCTCTACTGTATTTGGCTTTCTTGCAAGGCGGTAAGTTTCACATATTATCAGTAAATGAAAGAAAGTATTAGAAGTTATTGGTTAAGAAGACAAAACCCGACGTTGCTTTAATCGTATCTTATACTTATTTTTTAGCACTGATTTCTATTACGTGCCTGAAGGGCAATACGAAAACATGGGCTTCCCGGCCGGTGTGGCTGAGGAACTCGTCATCAAAGTGCTTCGGTCGTGCGATCCGAACACTAAGAAAGCGCCGAATGGTGCTAGGAAACCCGTAGATATTAACAATGAGATTATGTGCTCTACTGTCGCTCAGGAAGTGGAGATAGAGGCAGAGGAAGATGAGGAGTATGGTGAAGAGTATGAGAGTCCAGTTGGTGACCACCAATACGCAGCACCTCTGCCAGACACGCCAACAGAACCAACTACAGACAAAAACATTCCCTTGGAAATCAAACCAAGCATCTCAGTTAAACCTAAAGAAACACCAAAAGACCCTCCTCAAGTAATACCAGATGATTACAAACCTCCGGTGATACCAACACAAAAGAACAGTGAGACTTACAATGGTGCAGAGCGCGAAACATACTCTTGGTCCCAAAATATAATGGAAATTGGTAAATTACTTCTCCTAATATTCAATCCTACTAAAAACCTAAATAATGCTTGCATAAAATATCTAGTGTTGTAAATGTAATAGAAATGCAGGAAGAGCTTCACCCAACTGTGGGATTTTTTATTTTTGTTTAGAAAAGTCTTGCTACGATTATCAGTATTTGTGCCCTATTCCACTCTGATCCACTAATCAAATCCATTAGGGGTTAATTTCTACTTTAATTCATCAATGGTTTTGTTTCCACTTTGAGTTCCACTCCGATCCATCAATAGTTTTGTTTCCACTTTGAGTTCCACTCTGATCTTATAAATAAAATAATAATTGCTGAGCAAAGGTCTTCCCCATATCCCAGAGTATCCCAGACTACTAAGAAACAAAATGACTTATTTTGTCTCAAAAATATATTTCAATCCACAGATGTGACTATGAGACTGCCCGATGATGTAAAGTCCTCGAAGGATCTCAAAGTGACAATAAATGCTGGTGATGTCTCCATCGCTAAGAAAACTGGTGAGGTTATCATCAAGGATAGCCTGCCGTGGAAGATCAAAGCATCAGATAGTTTCTGGAGCATCAGTGAAGGAAAGCTCTTAATGCATTTAGGTAAAAATACTTTTTCGTTGAACTTTGCAATCACTGTTTTTATTAAGTGCTCATATTTAGATTAGTTTAACGAGACACCAACTTCGTAGAATGAGAAGTTTCTTGTATTTTCAATATATTTTGTTTGGACCATTTCAAAGTAAATTATTGTAGACTGTCTATGCATATTCTAAATGGCCCATTTTTATTATTTACAGAAAAACAAAAGGAAAGATGGTGGAACAGGTTCCTGGATGCTGAAGAACCTATTGACTTGGACAAGATTGACTGTTCTAGACCACTTGATGAACTCCCACAGGACCATATTGATAAGGTATTAAATAGTATAAGTGAGGATGTTTCAATGTTTGTTTGTCAATCACGCCTAGTATATCAATTTGGATGAAACCTGGAATATGTGTAGATAGTAGCTTGGAATATAATATTAGGCTATATAAAATGTTGATATTATCAGAGTGAAGGTGTGGATGTAAGTTGTTTTATACAATCAGCTGAAGATGTAGAATCAGAATCAGAATCAGAATCAGAAAATTTTTATTGCATACTGTTGTACATGATAAGGTCTTATTGTAAATGGTACAGTTTTAAACAGTTATCCAATTCGGATGTGCAACATTATTGTCTAGTTTTAATAACCTAAACATAAAAAACATAAGTAGGTAGGCCAGGTAGGTTCCTTAAGAAATCCTTACAAATTACAATTGAATTCAACATTTTACCTATCATAATACTCATCTAAACTATAAAATGTACTGCTAGTTAACCAACTTCTAAGTTTATTCTTAAATTTATTTCCTTCAAGAATTTTAAGATCAAAAGGTAACTTGTTAAATATGCGTGCAGCAGAAATAAAAGTACCATTTGAGTACATGGTATTATTAATTTGCGGAATACAGACATCAAATTTGTATTTAGATCGCTGGGATTCGGATCTAGATGATTTTTTTTCAAAAAAATATTTTACATTATTTTTGACAAAAAGACATATTTCAAATATATAGATACCAGTAAGAGTCAACAAATTTTCATCTTTAAAAACATTACGGAGAGATTCAGTGCTTTTTTTATTGTAAATTGCACGCAGGCATCTTTTTTGCATAATAAAAGTTGATTGTATATTTACAGAATTACCCCAAAATATTATACCATAACATAATTGAGGATAAACAAAACCGTAGTAAGTTTGTTTTGCAATTTCTTTAGATGAAGTTGAGCTAAGTATGTATAGGGCGTAGCAATATTTCGAAAGTTTACTATTTACATTACTTAAATGGGCTTTCCAGTTAAGGTAACAATCTATTTTTAGACCTAAAAAGTTTGTTGTATTTATTTCATTTACTTTACTTCCTCTATTCAAAATGTTTACATTTATTTCTGGTGTTTTATAATTTCTAAATCTAATCAAATTTGTTTTATCAATGTTTACTTTTAAGTTTATTGTTTCTAACCAGTTTACGATAGAATTTAAGGCACTATTTATTTCAGCTTCATGTTCTGCTACTGTTAAGTTTCCCTGTGGTATGTAAATAGTTGCGTCGTCAGCAAACATTACGCATAGATGATTCGTTACCTTTGGCAAATCATTTACATATAATAAAAACAAAAGAGGTCCGAGTATGCTTCCTTGAGGAACTCCAAGCGTTACAACTTCAAATTGAGATTGTACTCTTTCAATTGTTTTTGTGCTTTTATTAAATCTGTCTATTATTGTTGACTGGCTTCTACCATTTAAATATGATGCGATTAATGATAGAGCGGTTCCTCTAATGCCAATGCTTTCTAGCTTACCTAGTAGAATTTGATGTACTACGCAGTCAAAGGCTTTTGACATATCTAGAAAAAGTGCCATTCCATATGATTTATTGTTTATGTCTTCTAAGATAGTTTTTAACATTTCGAAAATAGCTATGGTTGTATTTTTTTGTTTTTGGAAGCCAAATTGATTTGGACTTAGTATTTTACTAGAGATAATGAAGGATTCTAGCCTGTTATAGATAATTTTCTCAAATATTTTAGAAAAGCTAGGTAGGATTGCTATGGGCCTGTAGTTTCCCATGTCAGATTTTGTGCCTTTTTTATGCAAAGGTTTTATTAAAGCTCGTTTTAGCTGATTTGGAAAACATCCATTTTCCAGAGATAAATTAATGATGTATACTAGAGGTTCAACTATAAATTCTATGCCGCGTTTTATTACTTGTATTGGAATATCATCATACCCAGCACTTTTTTTATTCTTCAAATATTTAACTACATTTTTGACTTCATTTGAGTCAACGGGGTTCATGAATATGCTGTTTTCGTTTAGTTGGGGTGTATGATAGTTTAATTGATTATCTTTTGTATTGTTTAAGTTTAAAAAGAAGTTATTGAATAACTTAGCTATGTCATGCGGATTTGTTTCTTTTTTGTTATTTACATCTATACTTACAATCGATGTTTGGATATTGTTTACCGGTGTGGTTTGTTGTTTAATCATTCCCCAGGTAGCTTTATTTTTATTAGTGCTTTTTTTAATGTATTTAATATTAACTATTTTTTTCGATCTACGTATTACACTTTTCATTACCTTACAGTATTTTATGTATTTATTAGAGCAGTCTTCATTTTTAAAACTATCCAAGAATAACTTTCTCTTATTTTTACTTGAGATTTGTATGCCTTTTGTTTTCCAATTAAGTTTTCTTTTGTATGTTGTTAATTTGCGCTCTACTGGAATGCATAGATTAAAAATAAGACAAAATATATCAATGAACTCTTCGTATGCATAGTTTGGATCTGTATGTTTGTAGGTTTCATTAAAGCTTATTTGAGATAAGTATTTTATAAAAGTATTCATGTGAATGTCGATATTTCTTTTTTGAACATACCAATATTTTTCAGAATATCCTAAACTAGTTTCTACTTGTATAATTTGAGCTGTATGATCAGATATCCCTAAATTGAGTACTTCAGCTTTAAACCGTAACCGTAGCTTAAACTTAACAGTACAATATAAGATTTTTAAAGTGCCTCTCAGGATTATCATAAAGTTAATAAGTGCCCATTAAATCTTGTCTAAAAAAAGAAAAAACATATTTGTTTCAGGTCAGAGAACTTCAATGGAACCAAGAACGTAAGATGAAGGGTCTCCCTACGAGTGATGAAATCCGTAACATAGAGATATTGAAAAAAGCTTGGAACAAGCCCGGATCACCTTTCCAAGGCCAAGAGTTCGACCCTAGTGTGCTCCGGCAAAACCCACCTAATTTCTCTGAACAGTGAGCTTATATTAGTCTGCATTTTGCATGTTATGGTAAGTTCCAGATTTAAATTATCTTGTATGATGTTTATGACGCTGATGAAATTCGAATAAATACTCGTGATGCCAGATTTGTGTTTTAAATCAAATATCAATTTAGAAATACATTCTATACGAACTATACAAATTAAAACGTCGAAGTAAGATAATACTGAGTAGTGCGAATATTAAAACCGAAACGATCTCGTCCCGTTATTAAAAACAGTGAAATATAAATTTATTTACAGTTCCCGATTTTTCGGGTGATTCGATAAATATGGTTGCGAGCAGACTTAAATCAAACTTACACTCATCACAAATTTTATCATATCGCTGGATATATGCCATAATATCTGGTGCTAATCTAACATATTTTTTATACATTAAAATACTTAAAAAAAACAAAAGTTCAATAAAAATTCTGTAAAATTTTATGATAGTTAGCATAGAAAACAAGACACGAAAACCGCCCACTTCCATTCCAAGTCATACCCAAGGCATCTAAAACCCACTCAACACCAGCTTCCCAATCATATGCTTATCCTCAATCAGCCGATGCGCCTCCCTCAAATTCGCAGCGTTGATCGGTGACAGAGTCTTCGTCAACGTATGTCTGATCTTTCCCTCATCCACTAACCTCGAAACCTCTTGTAGTATCTCATGGTGTCTGAATTTATCCTCAGTATCATACTTAATTCTCGTTGCCATCATTTCGTAAACTAACGTGACGCTTTTGTCTTTAAGAGCCGAGATGTCGACTAAGCCGCTGCTGTCGACGATCATACAAATTTTCCCTTGTGGCTTGATGGCTTTTGTGATTGTATTCCAGTAGGGAAAAGGGTCGTAGTTCACCAAGATCAAATCAACTCCGCCTTTGTAACCATTCTCTTCCAACTGCGGTAATAGATCTTGAGTATGATTTAAAACTAGATCAGCTCCGAACTGCTGAGAAAAAGCTTTCGTTTCTTGTCGTGACACTGTTCCTATGACTTTTAAACCGATGTTCTTTGCTAGCTGAGACGCTATCGAGCCTACTCCTCCAGCACTGTTGATAATAAGCAGTGTTTTACCCTTATCTTTCTCTGTCAACGCCATTCGGTCAAATAAAGATTCGTACGCAGTTACACTGGTTAAAGGCAACGCCGCTGCTTGTTCGAAAGTCAAGTACTTTGGTTTTGCTCCGACTAAAATCTGGTCTAAAGCTGTGTATTGAGCATTGGATCCGTTCTTCCTCAAATCTCCAGTAAAGAATACCTCGTCCCCTTCCTTGAAAAGATCCGCATTCTCTCCAGTTGCAACAACTATTCCCGATCCGTCCCATCCTAAGATTGTTGGTTTTGTTTCAACATTAGGTTTTGGTGCGCGTTGTTTCGTATCTATTGGATTAACAGCTGTAGCTTTCACTTCAACTAAAACCTCGTGTTTCTGTATCGCTGGCACTTCTAGTTCTAGATCTTGGAGACTGTTTACATCTGTGATCGGTAAATACTTGTATAAGCCGACTGCTTTCATTTGTTTCGGCAAATTCTTCGCCATCGTAGAATGTGTTCTCGCTATTGTCAAGATCGCTAGAATACTCTTCTGAAATATCATTGTGCGGACCTTTTATCGCGTTGTAACAACGCGTTATCGCTTTTATCAATAAAACTCTCAGACGAAAATAACCTCTTGTTAAAAGTTACATCAGTTATCACTTCGGTGAAAGACAGACCTGTGCCGGCGCGTGCACTGTTTTCGTAAACAAATCAACATGAGTTGCGAGAAACGAAGGTAACTGTTGCGCAACCGAACACGGGGGTCGTGTGAATAAATATTGAATATTGCAGTCCATATTAAAGTCAACATGTTTTTTTGTGTTTCATAAAGTTTTCCTTCCACAGACTTATTTTATGAATAGAAGCTAAGTAAAAGTTATGTGTCACGACTTAAATCGTAGTAGATAGAGGAAGGGAGAATAAAACACACAGAATGCTTGTTAAACATTTACGATATGGCTATTCTAATACGTCTATACAATAACATTCAATATTATACAAGCAGATCATCTTTTATCACAGAGTACGCGCAACAATTCACAAATGCGAAAATAAGTAACTTATTGATGAGCATATTTAAAAATATATTTTTTCGTAGGTATAGTACAATACGCACAATCGTTCTTTAGCTCTCTGAAGTAGGTGCGCAGAACCCATTTTTGATGACGCCTAAAATTGTGCTATCTCGATTACTCTACCAAACGTGCGCAATCGTCTATTGCACCTAACTTCAGAGAGCTAAAGATCCGTTGTGCTTAGTATAGGTAGCATGTTAAAATCAAGATAATTTTCAAATTAAAACACTAAAATATTAAATATCAAGGATGAAACTGGTTTTCTAAATTCTGATAAAATGCCAGTTATGTTATGATTATTTTAATGAATATGCTCATCAATATTTTTAAATACTTATTAATTAATTTTACAAAATAATAACTGTCATCTAGCAAATAATAGTTGTAATGAGATCAAAAGAATTAATTTATTTACAAGCGGCTTTTTTTTCGTATCTTAAAATTTTAGAAGGCATGCTTGATTGTGATGTCATATTATTCAGTAGGCTAAAATCAAAACTTAAAGTATCATTTTTGTTTCATAAAAAAAGCCTGATGAAAATATCCGCTTTCGCCATGCTCATAATACCTAATAATAAATCATATAAATTATAAATACAATAGAAAATCTGTGCAGTTCAGGTACACGATCATAATCAAGTCAATCAACATTTTATATTAATTTTATTGTAACATCAAATAAAGTTCCTTCTTGAATTATCTAGAAAAGTATCGTAAACATGAAAATTGTAAATTATATTTCTTACATTATAAATATATTAATTTAAATCAAAAAAGCTAACAGGCAAATCCACAATCGACAGATAATGTAGTCTACGCCACCAAGGTATCGCTAGTGTGAACTACTTATTGCAAAAATGCAATACGGTAGGTAGGTATTTATTGACGGATAAGTGTAGATAGCCTTAGTTAAGTTGCGTGCCAAATGCTACCACATTTTACAGCATTATCATACAGCAGTGATCACGGGTGTAACTTAGGAGTAACCATACCATGTTTGAATTTAAACCTGTCGTAACTTTACACCACGTTTATTAATAAGGCCGTAAGATTATTTGTTTGTACTATGATAAGAAATATTCAATACTTACTAATTTAGTTTTGTTCAAACTTCCTTGCATTCTTTACTGCGTTACGCGAGATTTCAAAGTGGTACCGTGCTAAAATTACGGCCCTGTCAAAATTCAGCGTTAGCTACAATCTGTCGATGTGGAAGCCTAAAGATTAAATAATATTAATAACATTGATATGGGTGACTCTACAACGAAATAATTTGTCTAATAAATATATTTTCTAAAGCGGAATACACATAGATTGAATATGTTAATGAACATATCAGTTGTTTTTGATATGTTTAGCCATATCCATTTCAATCCATATCAAGCGTAATACTGACTTTTGTACTTGGAACATTTTGTACCATTCCTTCATGCCTTTCTAGTAAACTTCTTATATCGATTCCATTGACAAACTTAAGCCTTTACAATATAATTGAATTCTTTCCTATCCAGATAGCTCAGCTGCCCTTAATTTCTCTTACAAAATGGGTTTAATTTAACTGATTTAGGATTCAGAACCAGAGTCATTTAGTTCTGGTTCAGAACAGCCTGAAACCAGAACAGATTAGTCTAGATCGATTTTATCTTTAGTATCTTCAAAAGTTCTATTGAACAGCATATTCACATATATCGTGCGCGCCGGTGCATTCCACGCTTGGTCGATGTGTGGAGTCCCATATACCTGGGCCGCACCTCTGGCACATCCCAGCTAGGGTGCAGGGAATCCGGACCAGTTGACGGAACTGGTGGAGAAGACCTCGCGCTTTTCGAAGAATCAGCCTACCGTCCATGTACATTGCTGGAAATAAATTGTACCTCAATGAAATTAAATAACCGAATCACGATTACCTACACGACTACCTAACCCCAAGGCATGATTAAAATAGTATTCATGATCCTTTGACCTTAATATCAAGCAATAACAGAAAATGAAATCATAAGCGGCTTAGCATAATGTGACATTTATGAATGTTAATGGTAATCGGCTGAAACTTTCGCGTATAAAAAAGAAAAAGGCGATGCTTTTATTCGATTTGCCCTACAGTAATATTAATCCTAAGTAAAGATGTAGAAAACTGGTATCTAGCCTTATAAGGTAGAAAAGTAACTAGCAAGGTCTAATGACCGTTTTAAGAAATCTTGTTTAATTATTGTTTGAGACTTGCGTTTAGGTCTACCACCGTATTTTGGTGACACATTTTAAATACACTAAGCTGAGCCAAAATTTTTAAAATATGACCTTTTGCGTCTAATGTACGTGGCGTGATAAGTGCAGCTAGCTACATTATTCATCACTTGATTCATCATTGATATACAAAGGTGTACAAAAATATCGTTACAATACGGGAAAGGCATCGTCGATAAAAGATTGGTGGTATCGTGATGGTGAGTATAGAAGAAAATCTCACCTAAGGAACTAAAATGCAGCAACATCTCATCGGTGTTCAAATCCTGGGCGATGACGTCATCCTGGTATACGGCGATGATGGCCAAACACAGGAACAGGTGGAAGTAATCTGTCTGATAGTTTGCCCAGCAGGCCTCCCACATCCTCAGGGCTACTGCCTCGGTGAACTCGCGTTTGAAACAACTGGAAGGATAGACAAACGATATACAATTTCACCAAAATTTTGGCAAAAAATATTGGCAATTAGAATCAAATCTCAAATGAAATCTACTCACAGAAGAATCCAACGATGACAGAAGAGTAACTCCATAGCATCTACGTGCTTTTCCAGATGCTTGTAGAAATGTGGCAGCATCAGTCGAATCAACTCTCGTAGATAGCTCTGAAACACACCCTAATTTATAAATTTTATCAAAAACATCAATCGGTTAAAACATCTTAACTTCACCCACTGCTATGCTTCCCTAAGCTTGTACCACCCATTACGATCCTGCGCTAATCTGTCCTAAAACATAACAATATCCTCTATCTATCTCTCCGCCTTTATGTACCTAACCCTTTGTGAATTAATCCCCAATTCCAATGTAATCCTTTATGAACCATCCGACCCAATAAATCTACCTACGCTAAAACGTAAAAGGTTTTCAGAAATCTTACAAGATTATTATCCATATCGTTGTCAGTGGGCGTGCAGACGAATATAGTCCTTTGCATGAGACCCACGAAGCACCAGAATGCCTCCGCTTCGCATTTAATTTCGCACAAAACCGGCGCCAAAAGGTCACTCATTCCTTGCGTATATCTGGAAGGTTGAGGATTGAAGATTATTACGTAATCTTCGGAAACTCAGGAATGTTCCGATAAAATAATTCATGCGTTTATAAAAATCATTTAGTCATATTGGATCAATATAAGTCAACAAGTTACCCAAGAACAGGATTATACACCGCGTAATTCAATAAAATATTCTTCATTATCTCAACATTGTAGTTATTTTCTCCAGCAAAATAAGGATTTCCTCTGTCAGTTCTAACCACGTCCTTCTCTATCACGCATTGTACGTTTTTCCAGAATATTGCGTGTTGCTCCGGAGACATCTTCTCGACTCTTCTTATTGTTATCTCTTCGTATTCTCTAGCCCTCATTTGCAATATTATTTCTCTTTCGTCGTATGTTGAATTGTATGGGTAGCAGTGAAGTAAAAACGGCCAGACTTCTCTACGCAACTCCTTATCCAAACCGCCGAAGAAAACGCATTTTCTTAAAAACAGATCGTCTTCTATTACCCCTTTACCGTTCTGAACTTTCTCGTAGAAGAATTCGGGAGTTATATTCGAGACTTTTCCTTCCTCTGGGTGCTGTTCGGATTTCTGCACTTCTGGACGGCACACCATAAAATGGCGATATGGTAAGTTCGGCTCTTCTGAACCTGTAATACCGTTAGCTACTTGAGTTATGCGGGCTGTTCAGAATCGATACCTACTGATAATCTACGTTACTACTTACATGCAACAGTTTAGATGCAGTCTTACCAGGTGTTAGTTTTATGTTGTGTAACAGCGAATGCCATCTATGCAAGACCTGTGCCAAGTGGTCCAAGCCTCCGTGATGAAAGTGCAGGATCTTGTATTGCGACTCTCGGGATGCGACAACGAGCTGGCCACACGTACAGCTGTCATCGTTGAAGAATAGTCTGAGAGATCGCATTTGACTCAGGTCTACTGAGAATCTGGTAAGGAAGAATGAATTATAAGTAAGTATTATACCTATCTACGTATGACGTACCTAAGTAGTACTCATTAAGGCCCTTACTAATAAACGTGGTATAAAGTTATTCCTCGGAATAAAATAGGAATAACCATACATTTTGATAGTTTAGAATTAAGGAATAACTTTATACCACGTTTATTAGTAAGGCCGTAAGTGTTTACATTCGTTATGAGGCAACAACTTAAGCACCATGATTAGGATTCCAGTCACTGGCAGATATGGTAGATAAATTGATTTCTGCATAATATCTTTAGGTCCGTTTTCTCTATATTATTATATTTTTTCGATACCTACTTCTTAAAATTATGTTTATTCTATTTACCTGTTGCTCTTTAATTGCACTTAATAATCACCCACAGGTTATTTTGAATAATGTGTGGATCGCGCGCTCGGAGGTCAGGGAAAACTAATGACATTCCTGACGTGGCAGATTAAATTTAGTCAGCGTTATGGGACCCGGGGAATGTGAATGGCAATTTCTCGCCATTATTAGTACAAAATTAACGGGATCACGATTGTATAGGTACGGTAAACGTTCTCTCAAGTCTTTTAAGGTTAGTCAGAGGTACCACTTTGCCTAGGTACGTCTTATTAGGCACTTATAACTATTACTAAGCAAACAAGTTCTTTAGTCTCTAGTGGGTAAACTAAAATAAGTAAGTATTCTAGTTAAAATAACTTGTTAGTCATTAAGATAGGGAAGGTACATATTACTCTCATATACTCGAAGTTAATTACCTACTTAGAACAGATGTGTTTTTATGAAAAATCTTGTTATTATTCTCGAATTTCATCATATTTTCCACACAAAGAACAATAGGGTAGGTAGATATTAAATGAGCTGTTACACAGGCAGAGTACCTATAGGCTCTCTGTATAGGTACACCATTCAAAAACCGTGTAATCGTTATAAGATAAGCTATCGTAAAACCTACGAGGAGCTTAGCAGGTACCTACCTACTTATTGATTTTACATTAATCTTTTCGCTACTAAAAGCTCGTCTATGAAATTATTTATGTGGCACTTTAGTAATGTGCGAGGTATTGAGACAACGGATTAAAGATGCAAACTTTACGATAAGTGATAACTGAACAAGAAGTAGGTAAAATATAAACAAACAGTTATGAAGCTGACCTTCTACATTTCATAGGCATCTTCCTCTGAGGCACCGGCGAGCTGTGCACGCTGTCTGGGAATACCAAATTGTGCTTCAAAGCCAGAAACTCCGGCGTACTCATCCAGTTCGGATTGCCTTCATCGCACGAGCTCATCGACAGGGATCTGATGAACCTCTCCCCAGTGACGGAATCTGGGGTCAAATCTACATTCTCTATCGTAGGATTAGCAATAGTTATGTTGACTGACGTCATTGACTGGGACCTCACATGTCTATCGTTTACAAACACCTCGTCTCTCGACTCGTCTTTTTCAAAAGATCCGCTGAATACGTTGTCCTTATTGGAATCGATAGATTTCACAGTCGGCTTCGAGCTGGTGGACAGCTCCGTCGTATCATTAGTGTACGATTGAATGCTCTGTTTATCAGAATTCGAAGTAAGGCTAGTTGTTTCCGAGGAATCGGAAAATGCAGTATCGTTGTTAGCGTCCTTTTTTTTAGAATCACTTCGTTTTACAATTTCCTTTGGTTTTCCCGATTTGATTGCGCATCCTAGCTCATCACTCGGACTAGTTTCAACTGCCGAAGGACACCTACGCAGCGTCGAATTAGGGATCCAATTTAAGAACAGTGTCGGCCGTTTGGAGTTGTTGTGCTGATCAGTGAATACTTTGGTGGTGACGGTTAAGTAGCCGGGGTGATGAATAATATCGAGTTCATGGCGAGCGACCGTCGGTGGATGCACACAAACGTTGTTCTTACAGAACAGGATCTCATTGTCGACGTAATCGAGCGGTTCCTCTTGGTCGTCGAACTCGAGGCCGAGGAAGTAGCTCGAGGCACGTTTGATGAGTTCTGGCAGCGGCATGATTTCACAAATTGATCACATTATTTAATACCATTTAGTGGGCTGTTAGTCGCGTCAACCTCATTCAAGCGCGCGGTGTGTACTACGCGCGCGCATGTAAACACCTACACTGGTATGTTGATAACGCGTATTGATCCGTTCGGACTAGAATAGCATCGCGTTTTCAGCTAACGTCACAGCAGTTTGCGAGGACGACAAACTACCTTTAGTTAAGTAGGTATATTGACCGATCGATAGAGGTACGAAACGATCTCAGTCAGCCTGTAGGTAACCTACTTAGGTACGTACCTATACCTATCTTAGTAGGTTATACCTACAGGCTGACTGATAGGTAGGTACCCATCACCATTAAACTCGGGAGGTACCTAGTTACATGTGATTTTGTCATTGTGTGTCCTCAGTAGGTACCTGCATAGAAATCACTGCAGGCATTTTTGCTCAAGATCAGCTACAGTTCTTCCAACGGATCTAGGCATTTGTGAAGTTAGCCGTTTATCTGCGCAGAACACAATTTGGTATGAAAAAGCGGTCACTGCGCAGACAAACGGCTAACTTCACGAATGCCTAGATCCGTTCATCGGACCTAGATGAATGATGTGTACCTACCCAACGAAGGAAATAAGCAATTCTACTAGGTACTCCGAGTCTCCGAAGAGAAGCGCCAACTTTCTCTAACTACCCACAACAGCTTGGTTGGGTAGTTAGCTAGTTAATTCAGTTAAATTGATTTTTTGAATGGAACATAACAATACGCATTTGAATTTATAATTCTACAAAACTTATACCTTACTAAACTTAAATAATGACCTATTAATTATAATTTTTAATAAACAATAAATAAAATTACCTTAGCTTTGCCGCACTGCGTAAATCGGAACGTTTAAAATGGTTTGCGTTAGAACCGCAAGATGGCGTAGCCGCTGCATATTTTATTGACGCATGCGCCACACATTGCAATCAGCTGTCAGAAAGAATTATCACGTAAAAAACAAAATTATTTGTGTCTTTTAGATATTTCCCGTCAATATGGCGGGGCAAAATCCAGGTTCGCCAACTGATTTTCAGTATTTTTACGAGGATGAAGTGTATAAAATCAACAATCGCGGGCAAGTGGTGTACGGCCTCGTCCTGGAGAACTATGAAGCTAACTCGAGCGATCAGGAGAGCGACGTCGAAACACCCATTCAGAAAGGTGAAATTCGAGTTGTGTGGCATCCTTCAGGCACCGAACGAGTGATATCCGAGAAATCTGTAAGTAAAACACATGCTCCATTGTCTTTTCCACATGCCGACAACGCCGAACCTTCTGTACCTACTCAAGCTTGCATTGGGCATGGCCATGTATTGAGAATTTATTATTCTTCTATACCCATAGAAGCTCGAACACCTCGGCCTTGGAGATAGCATAGAACAATCTTGAATAATTCATAGCTCCTATTAAGCTTGAGGGTAAATCAATAAATCCTAGGCACATTGTTCATTTTAGTTATTTGGCAGATACCCTCAAATTGTGAATCTTTGGTGTTATCCAACTTTACATTCTCACATTTCAGATTCAAACAATTTTATTTGATTTATAAATTTGCAAAATAAATAAAGTGTACTGCAAAAATACTCCCTTTGGCCGTTGAAATCACTTATGGAGCTTTTTTTATGATTTTTTCCAAATTTGTAGCAAAAATGATTATTGAGGACTAGCAACCTGTGAAATTACTTTGTATGCTGCCAACATTTAAAGTTGTTTTAGCTGCAAAACTACTGTATAGATTTTGCCTCAAAAGTTAAAAAAGAAACTAGAACAGTTTTAATTCCAAGTCTGATTGAAGCTAATCACTCACTAATAATTATAATGTAGGTATAAAAAAATATTTATAAGAAACAGTACACAACTTTTCAAAGATAATGTTAGACATTCCTAGATGTTATAATAGGAATCCTTTGAAGTCTAAGATGTTAGTGAAAAGTATTGTCTAAAAAATAATTGCCACTTAGACACATTTTGACGAAAAACGCATAGTTTAATTACTTTACATCTTAACTAGATAGAACTGTAAAATTTGAGAGGAGCCCTTTTCCCAACAGTGGGACAGCGAGGGCTAGAAACAACTACAACAACTTTACTAATACTATTTGAATAGCGTACCTACTCTAAAAAGGTTGCTGTTGTACCAAGGACATTGAGTTGTAATAGGCTTGCCCAACACCTAAACCATCTCCTCAGTTTTAATATTAATCAGTTTTAATAATACTGAGTGTTGTGCAACAAAAGGGACGAATGAACAAAAGGTACATGTGGCTGAGATGCGAATGCTGAGATGGATGTGTGGAGTGACACGAATGGACAGAGTAAGGAATGAGTACATAAGAGGAAGTGTGAAAGTGGCGCCATTGAATGAAAAGATTAGGAGCAACAGGCTAGCATGGTATGGGCATGTAATGAGAAGGGAAGGTCATGAAGGAGAGTGCTTGGTATGAATGTTGATGGATTTACGAGTAGAGGTAGGCTAAAGAAAAGATGGATGGATTGTGTCAAGATGAGTAAGAAAGGAGTGAGTGTTGAGATGAGGGCTGATAGAGGAGAATGGAAGAAGAACTCATGTTGTGCCGACCCCACATAATGTGGGAAATGGGCAGGAAGATGATAGATACAAGTTCGTTTGTTAATTGATACATTTTGTTGTGCCTTATATTCTATAGAAAAATGGATTGTTCACTAATTCGTAGATTTTTATTACTTAAGGTGGGACTCGCCGATCGTTCTCTTATGCCCGGCGATGTGGTCCGTCGTCTCATCGCCGGTAAAGACACCCAGCGCGGGTACTGCCGGGATATCGTTATGAAAGCAGCCCTGCAGATCGTCGGTACCAAGCATGTGATACCATCTGTGGCCTCGGAAAGACTGCAGCCATTGGAGGAGTTCACACCAGACCTGGCCGTGTGCCTTGACTCTTGGGTCGGCACTTCTAAGGTATGTTGAGGAATGTTAATGCTTGGTGTTTGAAAGAAGTGAGTGCTGAGTACAAGTGATAGAAGAAAGGGAAAGGATAGGGGTTGGATGATGTTGATAATTCTTTGCTAGCTATAGTTTGAAACAATAAGAAATATCCTTGCTTTCGAACCTTTTAGGTTCTTCGACATGCCGGTTTCCTCACGATGTTTTCCTTCACCGTTTATGAGTACTGGCAATAGTGCACATAAATTTCTCGGCAGAAAAACTCATTGGTGCACGACCGGGATTGAACCCACGACCTTACGATCGGAAGCCGGGGCCACTACCACTAGACCTCCAGTTCTCGCTAAAGGAGATAAATAAAAATATGTAACATGAATTAACCACTGCATGATCTGTTGTGAGTAATTGCCTGCCTCTTATCTATCTAATATCAATTGTACTACAATACAGATAAAGTAATACATTTTCTCATTGCACGCATGTAGGTAGATCCTCAGGTTATCACTTTGAACGGCTTCGAGCCTTTGATAAGTTAAGATCCCTGAGGTTAATTTACAGCAAAACAACGGGCAAGGCAACCAACCCCACATTGATGGACCAAATCATAAGCCACAACTGACATTTAAAGGCGTGGGGCTGGTTGAGGTAAGGTTAGATGGGGGGCTTGCACAGACCCTTATCTAGGCAGTAAGTGCAGGTTCCCCCTGTTAGAATCTAATGTAGCCAGCAAGATCTAACTGTTGTTGTTTTCAGGCAGTGCACAGCAAACTTCGTCTGGTATCCTCCGATGGATCTCGGCTAGAATACCCAGACCTAGACTCCTGCCCTCTGGAAGATTACTCGATGCGTCGTCGCCGCTCAACTCCTTACCAATCATCAGAGTTCTACCCGGGACAAGTGGTGTATGGACCACTGGGATCACTGGAGAACGCCAACTGGCTGAATCTTACTAAGGAAATGAAGGCAGCTAGAAAACACAAGATGCATGATCATAAGGTAGCCTGCTGTTACTCAACGGTTTTTCGCATACTTATTTTTAGTCCAATGTCCTCATAATTAATAATGTCTTCAAAGGATCTGGAATAAGTAACATAAAAAGATCTGAGAGAATGACTACCGCACCTTGTGGATACAGTCGTGAACCTGTTTGTGTCCTCATAATGTTAAAGGCAATCCCCCTAGCATTACAACAATCTCTAACCAAGCAGGAATAGTAGGAATAATTGAAAGGAAGGTTTTTTGTCATATTATTAAGGCAGGATTACAATAACAGCTAGCATTGTGTCCACAGGCATATGTAGGTATCCTATCATTCTTGATACAATGCAGTCAGTATTATTACATAATCTTTTTGTTCCAGTTCACTGTTGAGTCTGTGATCACGGAGAGTGTAAGCGTTCATTGGCAGTGCCGAGCGCTTAGCACGGCCAACTCTGATAATAATGCATCACAGCAACCCAGATTTTTGGTTGAAGGTATGTCTTTTAAAGTATCTTGGATTACGTAATGTCGTTTAAATCGAGAGATAAAATAATGTCCTAGAAATCTTTGTCCAAATAACGGAAAAGTTAGTTACAAAAAAATGCAAAAAAACTTATTCAAAATGTTGAATTTCATTAGGCTTTACCTCCCTAACAAACATCCAAATAAATTTAACATTGACGTAGCAACAAACATACAACAACACTCTCGCTTTAACCTATATTAGTATTATAGTCAGATGACTCCAATATAAATGTTCTGTTCTACAAACCCTGTAAGTTTTGTGTGAAGGATGGTCTTTGTTTGCTCAAACATTTAATTTGTGTAGTTCTTCGCGCGTCGGTAGTTTCTGACAATAGGTTTAGGTATCGCTGGCATTCTGCGACGTAGGGCAGGTCACTGACTGAACATTCAACATGAATTATTATGCAAATTCTCGATAAATCTCGTAATAAAATAAAAAAAAAATGGATTTCGATATATATACATATTTTTCTCTCAGATGTTCAAAAATAATGGTTTTTTTTTTGCATTATCGTTCTTTACTTATACTTGATCCCTGTCTCCATCATAAAATGTAATAGTTAGATATACTGTGATAGTGTTTATCCATCAGGAATAATACAAACCTTTGTTCCAGGTCCTGAGCTAAAGAATCTCAAGTTGCTGAATGTATTTGAGCCTTGCACGCTGCAGGTCGGCGATAGGAACTTCCTCGTGATCGAGCCAGAAGACACCTTTATCAGCAAGAAGCAGTGGAGGAAGGATCAAAGTATGTTGTATATTTTGCTAAATTCTTAATTATTATGTACTAACTGACAGCTAGTAGCTACTAGCTACTAGCTAGCTGCTAGCTAGTGCTCCCGCGGTGTGACCCGGATTATTAAGTTTCATTTTTTGGGATAAAAAGTAGCCTATGTTCTTCCCTGGGATACAACCTTTATCCATGTCAAAGTTCCGCCTAATCTGTTCAGTAGTTTGAGCGTGAAACGGTAACAAACAGACACGAGTTACTTTCAGATTTATAATATTTGTATGTATGGATAGTATGGATGTAGCACAGGATCGTGGTGGATGGCACAAACTTAGAGAGGCCTATACCCAGCAGTGACTGAAATCGGGCTGTGGATGAAATGATGATGTAGAAGGATTGATCCTTGGTTTCACATTACCACTACTAAAAATTGCTACTTTATCGCAGTGGCTAATCTAACAATCAAAATGCGATCAGCAATCGATCGCTTTACATAATCAGGCGGCCGGTCACTAGTAAATATTATTGCTCTTTCAGGTAAAATATACAGAACGCTACGTAAAGAGTCACGTCCGTCGAAGAAGTCATCTAAAACAGATACGAACACAGAACGCCTGCCATCCCGCCCTAAGAAACGTGCATCATCACATCGCAAGTGGAAGATTACCGAGGTATGTAGAGCGAGAAAACATTGCCATTACAAGGTACCATTGCAAAACAGCATCTATTTTTATAAGCCCTTTATCCTGAACCCCATTCTGTCTTTTGAGTTTCTATAAGATGTCTCTGAGTTCAGTGTGCCTCCTGGCAAAGGCCTCCTCTAAATACATTACTAACAGTGCTAAATCATTACCCTTCCTTTGGCTTCGCCATAGTCGCCAAGGTACAACATTAATATTAAATGTAATCTTTAGAAAGACACCATGGAGGTAGATGGTTCGGATGAGAAAATGGAGTCCTTAGACGACGTGCTAGCCGAGGTCGCCAACTGTCCCGCCATCAAGATAGAACCAATGGGAGACGGTTCTGGTCAAGGAAGTCAGGAGGATACCGCTACGGAGGAGAAAAATGACTCTGGGATAAGGTAAATATAAAGCCCTATTTCACTCTGATCCACTAATCAAATCCATTAAAGGATTAGTTTCCACTTTTTCTTCCACTCTAATCCACAACCACAGTGGATTATTTTCCACTCTGATCCACTATCACAGTGGATTATTTTCCACTTATGTTTTATAAACACCCATAATTTATTTCTTAAACTTCGCAATCACAACTTATATTTTGAAATACAGGAAATCCTGTATATGTTTTTCAAAATACCCATAAGTTCAATGATTTTGGATGCATTTCCACTGAAGTTGAGCTGAGCGGCGCAGCTAATCGCATGAATTCTTCTTAAAGTGTCTATAGTCCGCTTCAAAAAGGCTGTTTTGATCTGAATTTACTCATAGCCGAAAAAAAATAAAAAAATTAAACTGGGCCTTAATTTTTTTAAAAGGATCTTTGTATTGACATTGCGTGAAAAATCCGAAAATTCGTTAAAAACGAATCTTGCTTGTTTTTGTGAAATTTTTGTATGAACCAGAAACTTGGACGAGATATTCTTGTGGCGGCTAGCCACAGGTAGCAAATTGGCTGACGCGTATATTTAGTACGGCGCGTCGGTCCTCCCCTCTCGCTAGGTCCAGTCATGTAGTTGCTTGTATCGTGGAAAAATATAAATGAGTATCCGGAAATATGAATGTTATCATTTGTGCCATCTCCCATCATCTTCTCATACATAAAGTAGGAACGGCATCTTCTCACCCCTACATTCTCAATCGGGTCAGCTTATTATGTAACAATTACTACAACTCCAAATTTTATGAATAATTCACAGCCCTGAGCCTACCCGTGAGGAATCTCTTCTGAACGGAGATCTCAAGTCGGATTTGGCCAATGACGATGACTCAGACAACTGGGAAAATACTAGCAGTGACGGCAGTGATACAGATAGGTTTGTATCATTATTATTGTAATAATTATAGTACAATGGATAGTATTTTATCAATGTTAATTTTTTGTTTGGATCCATATTTGAGCACTGTATCATAGTATCGGTAAATCTTGGCCGATACCTACTGAATAAAAATGCTCTTCACTTGTGATGCAGAAAGCAGGCTCGATTCCCGCAGAGGGATAAATTGTATAATTTGCAAATATTTTCTATTTGTTATGAATATAATGTTTGTGTTTACAAAAAAAAAATAGCGTAATTATAGTAGTTATCGTAACACAAATCCCATTGCTTACTCATCATTATTAATTTATTTGTACCTTACAGCGGTGCGACATGGTCCTCCCGCTGTTCATCCGTCGCGTCAACGCGCGGCAAACGCTCGCCCCAGCTCGCCGTACGTTTGTTACGCGGCAAGCGGCTGAAGCGTGCTGTAAGACGCGCGCCGCCCGCGCCGCCGCCGCACCTCGGCGAACGCGTCGTCGTAGAGACGCTGCATACTCAGAGCGTTGCTAACGTCGTCTGGCAGGTACACGGATTTAAAGAAATGACGGGATTGGCTATGGAGGTGTAGCCCGTGTCACAACATCAAGCTTATTCCAACTAGGTCGGTCAAAATCGGGCACTAGTTGCGCTTCATGCCTGGTCGCGTGTGCATTTACCAATGTACTCAAAATTATAAGTGATTCAATACAATGTTCGACATACATTGCTGTTTTTATCTTGAGACCAGTCACAATCCAAGCAACAAATGGCGCAATGGAATGTAAAGTCAACAATGCTTTCAACACTACGTGTGTTGCGTGGTACGGCCGCTGGTGCGCTCCGCCGCGCGAGAAGTTATATGGTATTCTGTGGAAGCTAGATATCGATACTTAAGTTTGTATAGTTATAATATGGTTCGCATTGATTGGGTAATTTGTTAGTGTGATTCGGTCAAGTAGCCAGTAATAGCGTTGCGTTCAGTGTGTCTGTTGCGCGAGTGGGGAAAATCTGGCGACATCGTGCTGCATATGATTATTATCAAATAGCCAGTCTATATATGTCTGTGGGCAGGTATGATACACAGCCTTATCACACTGGCGGTCGACGAGCGGGTGCGCGGCGACACCGCCGCGGATTAGCACGCGTGAACTAAATTTATCCATTTTGTACACTCGTCGTAAACAGCCAACATGCCGTAATAAAGAAGACTACAACAAAATTAAATCGTATTTTGTTGGCTGGTTAATTCTGTCACTAAGCTTACAATGCGTGGCGAATCCGCTGCGCAACGGTGGAGTATCCGCCGCGCGACCTCTCCGCTTTGAATCCGCTCGTGAACCGCCAGTGTGATAAGGCTCTTAAAATATTATTACGAGCTCGGATTTTGAGGCAGAATAGGGGTTAAAAGTCAAACAAACATTTTTTACTATATATCCAATATTTTACCCCAATTATATATTCGCAGGACGGCACAATCGAACTAGGCATTCCATCCACTCAACTGTATCCGATCCACCATCTCGACGGGCAGGAATGCTTCCCGGGTGACTTCGTCGTCAGCGGGGCTGCTAATGTCGAGGATAATCAACAGGTTGGTTACAACATTACACTAGACGACGTAGAAATGTAAAAATATTGCCGTAAAAGTTTACCGAGTATAGAACTAGATGGCGCTACTGGTAGATGTCGGTGAGCAATCACGTGACTCACATGTGACCTTTTCGAGACGAATCCAAGAATCTATTCTCATCTCATCAAATATGCCCAATGCGCCTAAAGAAGTTTTCACTTCAATAAGTACTATTAAATTACAATGTTTTTAATAAGTAAGAAACGATTAGTAAGCGAGCTTACGCGGTTTCGAGCAGAAAATGTAGTTTTTAGGATGTCGACTGACATTAATAACTTTAATAGCTAGTAATATCTAATGTAATGTAGTTAAGAACTGTATGTTATTGTTGCAGCTAAAACACAGAGAGTATGGAGTTGTTCAAAAAGTAGACCATCACGGGCGCACTGCTATTGTTCATTGGTACCGCACTTACACCAGTACCGAGGAACCTGTGTAAGTATACCTAAGGATTTTGTTGACTTAATGAAGTCTCATTTGTCAGCATTGTATTCTCGTTGATGTCTAATGGGGGTAGTCAGAGGCATGTCCAAACACATATTTGATACATGCCCACACCTTGCAGAAGTTAGTATTCCATAAGTGACAGGTTGCAAGCCCATCGCCGCCTATAAGAACACTAACTGGTTTCCTCACGATGTTTTTCTTCAAAGGATCTGGAATAAGTAACATAAAAAGATCTGAGAGAATGTCTACCGCACCTTGGGGATACAGTCCTGTCTGTTTTTTTTTGTATTCTCGTTATCAGAATGCGTATGCCTATTGTAGTTTGTGAAATATGGTGCGGGTGAAATAGCATAGGTGGGCCCCTGACCTACATTGTACAATACATTTTATTGTACTATAAGATTGAAAGGGGCTTTGAATTCAATCGATCAAATATATTGCACAATAATAGGCATTGCGCAATGTTTTTAGCCAGACATTTCACTTCTTATTCATATTAAAACTGAAAAGTATTGCGCAATATGGCAATACTGACCTTACACGACGAAATAAAAAAAACTGGTGCAATAAAAATTAAACTCGCACAAACTTTTGTTCAATCATTGCGCAATCTTCAATATTAACCCTAAACGATCAATAATATTGCACGATAAGCTACATTGCGTAATATAATTGATAGTCTAGGGCCCGCCTTAATCGGCCTAATACAATCCCAATGTATTCCTTATGCTACTGCTCCACGTCTTGCATGCTAACGCGTCTTAACGCGTTAAAAAGTGACATATTTGACAGAAAATGTATAGATCTACACAGTACTTTCGAACGAGTGTGCTGGAAGGATTTAAGTGCGGCTCAAAGAGGCTCCTTTCGTGCACTAGTTGGTCACTAGGTCGTCGTAACTTGTTGGTCGTGCACTGGTTGAAGGAAAACATCGTGAGGAAACCCGCAGCTTCGTCAGCTCCACACGTATTGACGTCGTCTTTATTGTGGGCGGCTGATTAAGCTTAGAGGATGGTTTAGGTGCTGGGCAAGCCTATTCCATCTCAAAAACAATGTCCCAGGCACTACAGCGTCCCGTTAAGTGCCTCCTGACGCTGTATAAATCATCTAATACAGATGTAAAAGGCCTAAGTTTGGTCACTAACTCATATGAATTTACTTTTTCCAGGCCGCAAATGTTGAATGAGAGCGAAATGAGTGTTTACGATCTAAAGGACCATCCTGACTTCCAATACCGGCCTGGCACAGTCGTGATACGTGTCGCAAACTTCACTGGCGACGACTCGCATTGTACCGCTGGACAGGTGAGTAACCTCTAGTAGCTCTGTAGTGGGTGGGCTCGATTCCCGCCGGGACAAAGTGTTTTTGATGTATTTATAAATAATAAATAAATAATGCTGGACTTTTTCACACAGCATCATCTAGCCCCAAATTAAGCATAGCTTGTGTTATTGGTACTAGATGACTGATATACTAATTGTAAATACATACATATTATACACTTTTATATGCTCTATTTACAAATACTGTTGTAAATAGAGCATATAAAAGTGAAAAAATTAATAACAAATTGCTTGAATTAATGAGAATTCTTTGTTGTACACCTTAAGCAATGAAAGACAATAATTAAACTAAGTGACAATGTACAATGGGTGGCCTTATCGCTAATGAGCTATCTCTCCCAGGCAACCTTTGGATTTTTTGCTTGACCATTTTGAATGAAAACTAAAATGTAGGATTTTTAAGTGTACCAACGACGCGCGACGGGCCCATAGTACTTTGATTGAAGTATTTGTTTGTTATATGGTAGAGCAACCAAAAACGCAAAAAAAAAACTATATCTTCGAAAAACTAAATGTTTTTTTAAATGCAGTTCTTATTTTTTTTATAAATATCAAGCTCCTACGTCCTTTTCACATAGAAACGGTTCCGTGTCGAGTCTCTTCTAAGTTAATTTCTGAATTTATTAAAAAGAAAATAGACAAAATTCTTTTTTTTTTTTTAGGTTGTATCTTTTAGTATTATCACTAGATTTTATTTATTTCAAATGTTTTATTGTTGTACATCGTGAAACGTAAAAGTTCTATGTGTCAGGGATAGGTTCATACGTGAAAAATACTTACCATTTTAACATAATAAAGCCGTTTGATTTGCCTCTTAAAAAAAACTCATCTGGTATAATTGCAGGTGATTGACAACTTCCCGACCGGCCGCGTGAAGGTGTGGTGGGTAGACGGACACATGAGTATGTGCTGGCCACAGGACCTTTATAAGGTAAGATTATACACATATATATTTAAAACAGAGTTGAGATGTGTTAGATAGGACAACGAAATCTTGAAGATTTGTTTTTAAACATAAACATAAATGATTTTATTTGTTTCCAACAGCAGATACAAGTAATGAAACATACATAGTTATCTTAAAATAAAGTAATCTAGGCTTAGGTTTCTAATAATTTACGCTTTGGTCGCCACACTAGGATACCCTGTGTCGTGGTGACCAAATTTTTTGGTAAATGTATTATGTTTTGTAAGAGTCATAGAACAAAAGTTGTTGTTTATGATGATAGTAATACAGTCCTGAGAGTTTACCGGTGTTTTACAAATAACCCTGTTTAATTCCCTATCTTGATGCAGCTACAAAAAATAGTGTAGACAGAATTTGTACTCGTAATATCTCTCATTCCAAGATTGAAACTTATTTTTTGCTATAATTACTTCTAAATTCGATTTTAAAAACTAGTAACATTTATAGAAAATGTGGTATTTTAATTCAGAACATTTTGTGTATTAATATTTAATATACTTACACAGATAGATCGTGGAGAATACAGTTGTAAACATGTTTATATTTTAGATAACGCAAGGATAGCGCGATCTAATTTGACAGTGTCGCCATCTAGTTACATATTTCATCTCCCAGGTCGGCGAATACGACTCGGAGGAAGGCGATCTGTGGGCATCAGACGCATCGGGTTCCGAAGACTCGTGGGAGACGCAGAGTTCCGCGCACGAGGCGGAGCCGCGCACGCCCGACCAGCCCGCCTGCCCGCTCAGCCAGACCGCGCAGGCAGCCACCGAGCCCTCTACCGGTATGCTACATGTATCCGACATGATAGAATTATCTTTAGAGATATATTTTTTATAACAGGATTTTATCGCGTTATATCACCTTTATTATTTCCCGACGTTTCGGCTTTATTGCAACAACCGTGGTCGCGGTAATAAAGGTAATACGCGATAAAATCCTGTTATAAAGAATATATCTCTAAAGATGAATTGTGATCGCGAAAGTTTAAGAAAGACTATGATAGAATTATCTTAAACTAGCTGCGCTCCCGCGGTGTGACCCGCGGTCCCTCGGGATTTTTTCATTTTTTCGGGATAAAAAGTAGCCTATGTCCATCCCTGGGATACAACCTTTAACTATGCCAAATTTCAGCTTAATCTGTTCAGCGGTTTGAGCGTGAAAGCGTAACAAACAGACAGACAGAGTTACTTTCACATTTATAATATTAGTATTGATTGTGTGTGTTTTATAAAGTGACTATAATTTACTTAATTCTGATTTATTTAAGCAATGTCTATGATTTTTTTTTTATATTTTCCTATCTGTTCTTTTTAATTAATGTTATTGGTCCTATCGTGTTAGTTAAAGTAAAAAAAAAATAAAAATGTTCAACGACTTCTGTGGCGCAGTGGGCGAATGCCCGCCTGCGACGCAAAAGGTTGCGGGTTCGATCACCGCGGACGGGACCAATATTTGTATGATCTACAAATATTGGTCTCGGGTCTGGATGTTTCTATGTATAATATGTATGTTTTTACAAACAAAAAGTATATAAGAAGTATATCAGTCGTGTAGTACCCATAACACAAGCTCTGCTTACTTTGGGGCTAGATGATGCTGTGTGAAAAAGTCCAGCACTATTTTTTAATTTATGTCTATTGCCGGCTCATGTCTTCTTATTACAACTGCAGCCGCGAGACTTGTTGGAACGAAGTTTCTTTTCCGACGGTATCGGATGGGGGCTAGACGAAAAAAGTGTTAGATTTTTGCGTCACGACACATGTCAAAATGTCACAGTACGAAGTGCGCAGTCGCGAAGTAGTCCATAGATTGCTCCATTGTTAGTACGGAAGAGCGTTTCTAGGATTAGTATAAATTAATTTTAAAGCATCAACACAATTTAAATTCTTACCAGAACTTTTCTTTCAGATTTCAAAATGATAACATACAACACAGTATTCCCCCACGTGACGCCGGATTTGATAGTGATGTCAGAGTCAACACCGAACGGTCCGCCGCCTGTGCCGCGGTTATTAGAACCAAAAGTCGCGGCGCATATCGAACGCGGCCGAATCGCTATGTGCAAACTGGAGGAAATGTTTGCGACGCATCCTGTGCTTCAGAGCCAAGAGGTATCTATTTAACTTACAAAACTAGTTAGTTTTCCTCCAGTTGGAGTGTGACATGATGTCTATTAGAGACGAAAGTTACTGCGCATATCGCGGTAGAATTGCTATGTGCAAACTGGAGGAAATGTTTGCGACGCATCCTGTGCTTCAGAGCCAAGAGGTATCTATTTAACTTACAAAACTAGTTAGTTTTCCTCCAGTTGGAGTGTGACATGATGTCTATTAGAGAAGAAAGTTACTGCGCATATCGCGGTAGAATTGCTATGTGCAAACTGGAGGAAATGTTTGCGACGCATCCTGTGCTTCAGAGCCAAGAGGTATCTATTTAACTTACAAAACTAACTGGAGTGTGCCATGATGTCTATTAGAGACGAAAGTTGCTGCGCATATCGCGGTAGAATTGCTATGTGCAAACTGGGTATCTATTTCACCTACAAAATAACTAGATTGAGTAAGATGTGCTAAAAGTTGTTATCTCTTATCAAATAATTTGTTTGAAATAATTTCTAGCTTCGCTTTTAAACTCGCAAAAAAACTGCTAAAGTGACTTCTGCGTAGTGCAAACTTTACTTGCTAGCTTGCGAGCAACCGGCGTGGTACCAACATTTTGATAGCCTATATACTATTCCAGGTCACTGTCTACTGCCTATTCCAAGTTTCATCCAAATCGGTATACTGGATTAGGCGTGATTGGAACACAAACATACTCAATCACTCGCAAACTTTCAGCTTTATTTTATTCATGTGACAGTACGATTAAATAAAACAAGTTCAGTGCCCAAACCACTATTTAATCATTGTAGGTCACGAATAAACTTCTGGTAAGCGATCATCCCATTGGAACATTAAGTAAGTTCGTATGAGTCAGTGGCCAACTCTGGTGACGGAATTTTTGGGCCGCCTTAAGGCCTCCGTCATGGCCTAACGACTTAGCCGGGACCGACAATTTAACGTGCCCTCCGAAGCACGGAAGCGCTCGGATGAAAATGCCACTGGCGGTCACCCATCCACTTACATACTTATTGGATCAACCATTAGATGTAGAATGGTTTAGTTCATACCTAAACTTATAATGGATGATAAATTATATTTTAGGTTATGCGCAAGCTGCTGAATCTGTACAAGGATTGTCGGTTTCTGGACAAACTGATGGGCACGTCTTATTTCCATGAAGATCATTTCTTGGTAAGGCATGACATATTTTGTATGAACAGGAAGAAATTATCTCTCTGTCTTTGTCCAATATCTCTCGGCAAAATAGGTTTTTATCTTCCTCTCTATTCTATCAGCGGTAGGAGTCCTAATTATCTTCATAATGTATGTTCTTTTGCATCGGGGCACGTAGCTTTAAATCTTTAGCTTTATGATGTGATATACACGATACGCCTCTGGGCCTTGCGCGAAAGCAGACGTGTGCAAAATTTTGTCGTAAATATTATAAAAGTTCTCCAACCAAAATTGATCACTAAAATCATATAGCTAAAGTGGAATTTCAAGTGTGTGCAACGCGCGCGGACCCTTCCCTGGAAGAGAGGCGCGCCTACTTTCCATCCTGCTCGCACTTACACGGTGACTATAGCACGCCGCCCGGCCACTGTTACTACACGTGACGTGTTGTTATACAAAATTATACAATGAGCGTACAGCGATCTCCGCGGTCTAAGCTCATAAGCGGTAGCGAAATTGCAAGCGGGTCCGCACCGAACTTATCCACATATGGCAATGATGCTTGTTCAAACACAAAGTATCTAAGGAAACGTAAAGAACGTACTGAAGAGCAAGATTATAAGAAGGATTTTGCTGATTTTCGCAATGAGATGATGGCGTTTTTACAAGACTTTGGCAAAACACATACCGAAAATCTAGCGATTATCCGAGAAGAGATTGCAGAGGTGAAAAGCGAAATCAGATCGATGAAATTAGCAACGGAAAATTTTACTCAGCAATTCGTCCAGGTAAATACTGAGATAAAAGATATAAAATCACAAAATAGTGAAACCCAACAGAAAATCGCAAAGCTAGAAACAAGAATGGATATGTTGAAACCCGAGACATTCGGTGAAGTTCTATCATTAAATCCACCGACCTCCCTTACAGGAGAAGACCTCCTTCAGGAATTGCGAGAACGCGGTGAACGCGAGAAAAATGTAGTAATCATAGGATTATCAGAAAAAAACGAAAAGAATCTCAAGTTGAGGCAGGCTTATGATGATGAAGAAGTGATGAAGGTAATAACCTCGATTTACGATGCCTGCCCTAGCGCAATAAGAGCATTACGCTTGGGAAAGTACGTTCCGAATAAGAGTCGCCCTATCAAGGTATGCTTTAGCGATAATAAAGTTCCTAAGATTTTACTACGAAATAGAACGAAGTTGCCAGAAAATATACAAATATATGACGATAAAACTCCAACACAAACGCAGTACTTGAAGTCCGTCAAAGAAGAGCTTAAAAAGCGTATAGAAGATGGGGAGAAGGACCTCACAATAAAATATATAAAAGGGACACCAAAAATTGTTACAAATGTACCTACCTAAGCAAAAAAACTAACTACGAGAGACAACACAGAGAAAACAAATTCCCAGCATCACCTTGTTCATAACTACGCAGACATACCACTACAATCTTCGTCACTTCGTTTTTTCTACGCTAACCTACGCAGCATCTGCAAAACAAGCAAATTTGATGAAGTAAAATGTATACTTAAGTCGATACCTAAAACTACACACATTCTAATCTTCACAGAAACATGGATAAAGTCTGAAAGCGAAGCTAAAACGTATCAAATACCAAACTATAACCATATATACAACTTTAGGCCAACGAATAAAGACATGAAGAAGACGTCAGGCAAAAAAGAAAAGAAGAAAGGTGGCGGTGTCTCTATCTACGTCCACAGCAGCATCAAGTATGATATCACGGAAGAATTATTCAAAGACGGGAATCATTACTTATGGCTGAAGATAGACAAATTATCATTACATATTGGAGCAATATATAAACCAGGAGAAAGCAACCTACAAGATTTTTTGCAAATATATTCATCACAGCTAGAAGAAAGAAAGAGGTCAATAATTTTTGGTGATTTTAATATAGATTTACTAAGTAATGATCCTGAAACTAAACAATACATGAACGAAATAAAAGGAAGTGGTTATCAAATAATTAATAAAGTAGATAGTAGATACAGTACGCGTGTAACCAGCACTACTAATACTCTGATCGATCATGTGTGTTCAAATTTATACAATCACTCATTTGGCATGTCTGTGATAGAATCATCATTATCCGATCACAAACACATATACCTTGAAATTAGTAAATTGGCACCTAAAATAAATAATAAAATAACATACAAGGCTATAAATTACGAAAATCTTTACAACAGCATACTTAATGCAAATTATACAAACGAAGATAATAACTATGACAATTTGGAAAGATTCTTATTACACCATATACAAAAAAATAAAATACAAAATGCACCCCAAAGTGATTGGATCAATAAAAACATTATAGACTCGATTAATCTTCGCAACAATCTGTGGCATCAAACTAAAATAAATCCTAAAGACGAGAAAATACAAAATAGCTACATCGAAGAACGAAACAAAGTTCATCACCTAATACAAAATGATAAAAAAACTATTACTTATCTTTGTTCCGTGATAGCTCCAACAGCCCCAAAAAGATGTGGGAAACCATAAACAGCCTAGCAGTAAATAAAGTCAAAGATAATATCACGTTACCCAAACTAAAGACAGACAAGGGTCTTATCACTGAAGGTCATGAAGTCTGCAACATATTTAATGAATTCTTTTCAACAATTGGTTCTGCTCTAGCAAATAATATATGTAGCGTCTACCACAAGAATAACAATAACATCCTTAAGTACGATCAAAATTATACGCATGATACGACGTTAAATGGTTTTTATCCATGTGACAGTGATGAAATATCTAAAATAATAGACCAACTAGATAGCAATACTAGTTCTGGTCTAGATGGTATTAGCACTAAAGCTTTAAAATGCATCAAAGGTCTAATTTTAGAAAAACTCACTCAATGTGTGAATGTATGCCTATCTCATGGAATATTTCCAGATTCACTTAAAATTGCTAAGGTGAGCCCGATCTATAAGTCAGGAAATAGGACGGATCCTGGGAATTATAGACCAGTATCAGTTTTACCCGTAATCTCAAAAATTTTTGAAAGAATCTTATACAACCGCCTTAATGCATACCTAACAGAAAAAGAATTTCTTATCGAACAACAATATGGGTTCCGTCCAAAATCCAGTACATTGGCTGCGGCAATTGACTTAGTAACACTAATTAAAAATCATATTGATCAGAAAGATGTCGCTTTAGGAATTTTCATTGATTTAAAGAAGGCTTTTGATACCGTGAGTCATCAAAAGCTACTTCAAAAGCTTTACAATATAGGCGTTCGAGATAAAGCTCTAGATATGTTCAAATCGTACTTGACTAACAGACGGCAAGTGGTCAAGATTGATAATTTCACCAGCTGTGTCAAAAGTGTGACCTATGGCATTCCACAAGGGTCAATTATTGGGCCTTTGATGTTCCTAATTTACATTAACAACATAAATTCTATAGGATTAACCGGTCACCTAACTCTCTATGCGGACGACACGTGTCTCTTTTACTTCGACAAAAGTATGAAGGATTTGATAGATGACGCTCAAAAGGATCTGGACATACTGAACGAATGGCTTAAATATAATTTACTCACTATAAACACATCAAAGACATCATATATGATTTTTTGTGCAAAAAAATAAAGAAATACCTGAGTTCCCGCCGCTGACTATAAATAATGACATTATTAAACAATCACATCTAGAAAAATACTTAGGATTATGGATAGATGACAAATTGACTTGGACCTCACACATAGATCACGCTAAAACAAAATTAGTGTCATTATTGGGAGCTTTACGCAAAGTCTCAAAATGCATCCCGAGGAAGGTACGCAACGTTATTTATAATTCACTTGTAAAATCGCATCTGGAATACCTAATTGAGATATGGGGCACGGCTGCTGATACAAATAAAAAGTCCTTGCAAAGAACACAAAATAAAATAATTAAAGTCCTGTTCCATTATCATTACCTTATGCCGACAAAACAGTTGTACAAAAAAGCAAAAGTCTTTAACTTAGACCAACTTTATTTTTATAATACATGCAAACTTATTAAAAACATAACTTCAAAATCAATACAATCAAACATAAAGTTACAACTACGAGAGAATAAATACGGTTTGCGAAATAAAATAAAGCTACATTTGCATAAAGCGCGGACCAATTACGGCAAAAAATCTATTCTGTCAGAAGGTGCACAACTATTTAATAGTCTACCGCACAATATAAAAGATTGTGACAACATAAACGCTTACAAAAATAAGCTCAGAGTGTATGTCTCTCAAATGGGTTAACTACATATTAGATTAAATTAGCTTAAGTACCTAGTATTACTACCTATCTAACTATCCTAGTTTTAGTTTTAGTACCTACTTCTTCCAAATAGAATTAAGAAATACCTACCTACCTATGCTTATAAATACTATTATAAGTATGTAGGTAGGTACTTACTCACCTACCATTGTGTTGGGCCTAGAGGCTATAAATAATAAATATAAACATAAGCTTCTTAGTTAAGTAAGTATATATGTAGTTACCTACCTAAACTAAGTTAAGTATCATATTTTTGTATCTCATTTTAAGTGAACATTTTGTAGTTCTTATGAGAAATAAAAATTCTTTAACCTCATATCTTGATGATTTATACATCGTCAGGTGTCGTCCTAATAGAACGAGAATGCGTCATCGCGCAAGCTCAAAAAAAATCCATCAATTTTGTCACGCGATGCGATCGACTCCTATTCGACATCAATATGTTTGATCGCGATCGTACGAACGTGCCTCAGAATCAATCAAGGCAACGCATGTCTGCCTACATTAATAAGACGCCTAGTATATGTTTGAGAAGTTACCTAACACCTACACCATGACGACCTCTGTGGCGCAGTGGGCGTAGGTGCGCCTGCGACGCAAAAGGTTGCTGGTTCGATCCCCGCCGCGGGACAAATGTTTGTATGACCTACAGATATTTGTCTCGGATCTGGGTGTTTCGTATAATATGTATGTATTTACAAATAAAAAAAGTATATAAGTAGTATATCAGTTACCTGGTTCCCATAGTACAAGCTTTGCTTTGTTTGGGGCTAGATGATGCTATGTGAAAATGTCCAGCATTATTTATAATCCTCAGTAAGCTGAGTATTGATTAAGATCAATACACGACAAATAACTGAAATATCACTACAGGGTTTGCTGGAGCGAGTTCGCGAACGCGGCGCGTCGACTCCGTGCGCAGGCGAGCGTAGAGTTCACGAGCAGCTAGCACGTTTGTTCACGCCGGACGAGCCGCCCACCGAGCCGCTCGCCGAGCCGCTCGCTGAGCCGAACACAGAGCCTGCCCAGAGTGCAATGCCACAGGAAGATGTAAGTAAAATACGCTCTACGGATCTCGTCATTCGGACGTAAGCCGTTCTGATGCACAGTTACGCTTTCTCATACAAAATTGTGTACATCGAAACTGCTAACTTCACGAATACCTACATTCATTGGATGTACGGTAAAAAACCTGTGGAGGATCAAACAAGTTGGAATAGGAGTCAATCACCTAGCTTTTAAGACCATTCAAAGTGATCCCAGTGGTCCTACTGAATAAATGCTTTTTGACTTTGACTTTGACTTTGTATACCTTTTAATTTTTTTTAAAAAGCAAAGATACTATTTCATATAACTTTTTTTTGACGGTCTCTGTGGCGCAGTGTGCGAAGGTCCGCCTGCGACGCGGAAGGTTGCGGGTTCGATCCCCGCCACGGGACAAATGATTGTATTACCTACAGATATTTGTCTCTGGTCTGGGTGTTTCTATGTATAATATGTATGTATTTACAAACAAAAAGTGTATATGTAGTATAGCGGTCATTCTAGTACCCATAACACAAGCTCTGCTTACTTTGGGGCTAGATGATGCTGTGTGAAAAGTCCAGAAACAGCACAGGTTCACGACTGTATCCCCAAGGTGCGGTAGACATTCTCTCAGATCTTTATGTTACTTATTCCAGATCCTTTGAAGATTTCTAAGTTCTAAGTTTTTATTTTTTGTTTTCCTTCCCAGGTGGATAAATTCATGAGTGACTTTATGAAAAGCATAGGCAGCAAGTCGAACAATTCAAAAGAGGTCGCTGTTACTGAATCAGTTAAGGATGAGACTGGTGAGTGCATTTTATAAAACCTCTCATTTTAAATTGTATGGACAACATGTAAGTTTATGGAAAATCTTCTGAAATCGGGTCAATTGAGAACCACTTGCTTTTTTGTCGATAGACATTATACACGTATATTTTCTAGATTCTACATATACGTGAAAATACGCAAAATTTAAGTTTCATAAGAACTAAAACGTCTAACTACAAAAGATGAGTGTACCTCTGAGGGTGCTACACCCTCAGACACCCTCAGAGAGGTAAATTCTGTTCCATCCTTTAAATTTCATACATAGATGCAGGGTGGGACAATATTATACCATTTATATGTGTAGACTAGCTGGTACCCGCGACTTCGTCAGCGAAATAACATACTTGAAAACATCTAAATAGAACTGAAATCTGCAAGAATCAGCAACGCCATCTATTGCCTTTGACTGGTACTACCAACTCCCCATACAAACTTTCAACCCTTATTTCACGCCCTCCATGATTAATATAGAGATTTTTTCTGTCATAAGAACCTTCTGACAATAACAAACACAACAAAAAAAAAATAGTGAAATCGGTCCAGCCGATGATGATGATCGTGATGGCGTGACCAAGGGATATAGGGATTCATTTTTATATACAGGGTGTAAAAAGACTGCTACCGAAAACTGAGGGGTTCCAATCAGAGCATGATTCTAAACATATTTAGCGAAAAAAAAAACGCAAAAAATTTTTTTACTTAGCTACGTCATTTTATTCTATTTTCTAGTTATTTACTACTAGTACAACATAATAAGACCATACCTACCTAATAATTGCATTTATAAATAAAAAAAAACATTAAAACTCAAAATCCAGCAATCTACGTATAAAAACGCGCCCAGTACATACGCAAACAGTAATCTTCAAACGCTGTTTTCTCCGGATATAATGATTTTTTCGGAAAATCCTTTTGGATTTGGTTGTGTGTTGGGATGCTGTACCTATCCCTTTTGGCTTCGGTAGACGTCTTTTTACACCCTGTATAGAGATTATCTATATTAATATGTTTATGTTTGCATAGCCGTCCGGCCCGCACCGCCAAGCGATCTAGACGCAAACTCAGGCAACGTGTGCTACAAACTATGCGGACTAATTCACACGCAACTCGTGAAGGCTCACGCTGAAATCAGCCGGTATGTTATAGTATTCGAAGCTTTAATATTATACAGCATAGCGACGATACCGTTCCGTGGAATTCGTCCAATACTAAAGTTTCCCGCTGCGATTGGTTGCGTTCGGTTGAACAGCGGAACGGTTTCGTCTCAGATGCGTTTCGCTGAAGTATGAATCGCTTTGCAGGAGGTATTTTAATTCCGAAAGCCCGAAGATTCGTTGTCAGAAAATACTCAACGAAATGTGGTTTTCAAAACTTCAAAGGCTTCAAAGGCCTTTCCAGCTATTAAAATTGGTCGGGTAACTCCCGATAAATACGACAGCTTCGTGTCGAATTAAAATACTTACTCCCCCAGAAAGTATAGGTCAAAATAACATACCAACAAAGTGATTGCCTTAATGGTATAGAATAATAGTAAGTCACAAAAAAATAAGTTTAGATTTTGTTTTTTTTACCTTATTTTTCATCGACTAACGGCGGGTTTCTCGAACGCTTTTCAATTCGCTGATTAAACTTGGAATACTTTGTCCTCACGAATGACAGATTTGACCAATGATTAGATAATTTTGAAGATGATTTGCGTTCGAGAAACCGGCCGAAAGCATAGTCTCTTTTGATGAGTGACAAATTAAAAGTAATAAAAATCTCTAAAGCTGTAATATCAATTGAATGTGAATAATGGGGTTACACTATGTAGTGTAAAATATTCATGACTTATTTTATGTAATCCCTGTAGTGTATTCTATCAATTTTCTTACAGATCAACATGAGAAAACCCCATTTATTTGTATTTTATTTGCCACTATTGTATTTTTATTTACATTTTTACCATCACTTGTTTAATGTATTTTTTATTTGCTATGCATTACATAGTGAGAAGAATTAAAATCAGGGTCGGGATTTACATTACGAAAAGTTTGAAATGTAAAAATAAATATCTAAGTACACCAAAGTATTCTTACTTTGCCGGGAATTAAGTTGTAAGAAAAGCGTTACTTATTTTTATTTTAGGCCCAAGTTAGATATTGGTCGCAATGTATGCACAACACGCATACGACGTTTTCTACTTTTATCAATGATATCTTTGAGGCGCACTTAAAAACCTTTCAACACACTGGTTTGAAAGAACTGGTGACACGATAAGAAGAAGATCAATGATAAGATATTAGTATCATTATATTATATCATTACTTATATTAATATCAATATTGCCAACAGCTTGCAAGAAAGTATTTAATCTAGCTGTTGGCAATATTGATATTCTAATATTATTGATAAAAGTAGAAAATATTGTTTGCATGTTGTGCATACCTTGCGTCTAATTTCTAACTTGTGCCAAAAGCAAAATAAGTACAGTACGCACAACCGATCTTTAGCTCTCTGAAGTTAGGTGCATTAAACGATAGGTTTGCGCATGTAGTACATTGCGTATGTAGAGTAGGCGAGATAGGACGATGTAACTTACTAAGCGAGTGAGCGAGGCAGCAATATAACACTGTCTTCGTCTTTTATTTTAATTAAAAATGAGTTCTGCGCACCTACTTCAGAGAGCTAAAGATTGGTTGTGCGTACTGTATTCAACGCTTTTCTTACGATTGGAAACGCATTGCACGGCACGCTAATTAGAGTGCAATGCGTTTCGTCCAATCTTTACTTGTGAACTTGGATCATGGTTAATGAATGACCATTTACCAAAACAATAAAAAAACAGATACTGAGTCTTAACCTCGTACTTGATCACTAATCTGTTTAAAACTTAAAATGCATCTCAAACAAATCTTTGAAGTTGAAGCCAAAATATGAGAGATTGATACCAATAGAATAAAGAACCAATTTGTACCTTAACTTAAATAAAATAAAGACTAATTTGTTCCGCAGGCGAAGGCCGACGGAGCTCGCCGTATTCCTCAACAAACTTATGCAAGTGAGGCATACGTTTCAAGGGAACATGCCATATCACTTCTCAGTGTGAGCTCGCATTTTATATTATTTTTATATTAACCATTTCATTCTGTACGTTCTAACCTTTCACTTGTTATTGCATCTTTATAATATTTTTAAGTGACTATTCTAATAAGTTTTCCGCGTAGATCCATTAAAAAAACGCATGACTTTCTGTTATAAGTTTCATTTATAAAAAAATAAAATCATATTTAATCAACCACAATATGACAGGTTTAAAATGAGCAGGTTGGATTCTAACGCATGGTAGACACAAAATTCTTTCATTCTTGGTCTCTAAAGGGCTAGTCAAGGACACGTCCCAAAACGCTTGATCTAATAAACATAATCATATACAATATTTTAGCTTCTCTCTGTTTGTGTATTCATCTTATATCTTTATTTAATTGCACAAAAGCCTTTTACATATCATCTTTATTACTAACATAACTTACATAACCTTAGTGGTATCGGTCTTACATGTAAATAACTTTGTACATAAATATTTATATGCCAATCTAGCCCTACCTTGAATTCTTATATTAGTTATTTGCCAATCTATAATACCTTGAGCGTATTTCCTCATTAAAAGTCCTACTGTCAAAATCACCGCATCTTTAAACGCACGCACGTAACAGTGTTTTAATATTCGTGTATTTAGTTGTATTCATTCATGCATTTGTAATCAACGGGGTCAACATTCAAAGTGCTACTATGCTTTATAAATTGTGGAATTGGTTTTTTGGGTATGTTTTTGTTAATGCTTTTTGTTTAGTTTGGTGTCGGTTTGTATTGTATTTATTAATCCATAGACATATAAGGGTCTTTCATTTTTATACAAACTTAATTCAGGAATTTCAAACAATAAATTAAAAAATATAAAACCAGGGGATAAGGTTTGCTGTAAGAGAATTCTTTTTAGGGTTAAGCTCGCCTCTGCCATTACTTCTCTTTAAGATTCTATATATGTAATTTCTTTGTGCAATAAAGAATAAAGGATAATTCTGGCATTGTCTGAGCAAATTGATTAGTTCATTTATCGCACCCGATTTCACAAACCTTTTATAAACTGCCTCCTTACCATATCGGTACCAAAAGTAAAATGTTATTTTAGTCATTGTAGACAAGATGCTTTTGCCTAAACTTTAATCTTAGTTTTCTCTGTCCTACCTCGAGATATGGGTGGTCATCACAGAACTGGTCATAGCTTGCATGTATATTGGTATATGTTTCTTCGATGTTGTGGTTCCAAATTTGTTATACAGGCATGTGTGTTGTACACACATGCCTGTAGCTGACACTCTTGCATGCCAGCTCCTTGTATGTATGTACTGTATGTATGTATTGTCAAGTGGTTACAGTTATGTATGCCAGAGCATACCTGTATCTGGCGTGCAAAATGAGGGAAACGCGGGGAGCTGCAAAACAGCATGCGCAATAGTACAGTTCTTCCAACGGATCTAGGCATTCGTGAAGCTTTAGCCGTTTGTCTGCGCAGTGACCGCTTTTTCATACAAAATTGTTGACAAACGACTAACTTCACGAATGCCTAGATCCGTTGGAAGAACTGTACATGCCATTTACAGGCAATAATAGTTTCTGTAAATAAACTTTTTTTTTTTTGCTACTTTTGCAAGATGTGGTCATGCATCAGTATTAGGACATGCCTCTGACACCCCCCCCCCCCCTTAAACATCTTCAAAGGATCTAGAATACATCCCATATATTTTGCACAGTCAATACGGCCAGCTAGTGGTGACTCTGGCCACTGAAGCGGTCCGTATGCAAGAAGAGGACGACCGTAAATTGGCGGACAACGGACAACCAGATACGAAAACGTTGGATAATACAGCCGAGGTGGCCACTGACGCTCCCACTGATGTGGCTATGGAGTCAGCCACTGGAACAGGTAATAAAGATAAGGTACCATAAGGAAAGAGATGGTTGGAAAGACATGGGGGACACCTTTGCCCCCAATGTAATGTTTAAATGTAAAAGTAACTGTGTTTGTTACCATTTAACGCCTTTTCTATTTCATTTTTTCGGGATAAAAAGTACCCTTGTGTCGTTCCCTGGGATACAAACTTTAACCATGCCAAAGGACATCCATCTTGGTCCAACTATAGCTTTGGTGCCATATTAACAAATGCTAACGCCGACGTCTATCAGAATACAGCATTTTTTTTTGGCCAAAAATGTATGAAACGTGGATGATGTCCAGCCTAATCTGTTAAGCGGTTTGGGCGTGAAAAGGTAATGAACAGACAGAGTTACTTTCACAGTAGTATGGATAACACTACCACAAAACATGCTGCTACTTCAACTTTTATAATTTAGTTCCAGAAACATCCACGAAAGCGCCACTCGCAACAGCGGAAAAGATCGAAATCTCCGCGGCAAGAATCGAAATGGATGGAGATACTCCTCCCGCTGTATACGGCTCTGGGATGGAAGGATTCAGTCTGCTCGAGTCGGCACCGGCGGGGCATCGCTTTAGATTGTCAATGCTACAGCCTTCTGAGCCTAGGACGTTCTATTCGGCTGTGAAACGCGAGATTAAATTGCTGAAAAGCGATCTGCCTCCTGGGGTAAGTATTGCACTCTGATTGTGTAATTTGATATAGAAAGAGGAACTTTTACTGAGTATCGTAAAGTACAGTGTAATCAATCTATCTATCTATCTTTCCTTTCTCCAAATTTGGTAATTTAGCAAAGTTTGCTGGATGTTTTATTTTATGTCCAACGACGACCTCTGTGGCGTAGTGGGCGAAGGTCCGCCTGCGACGCAGAAGGTTGCGGGTTCGATCCCCGCCGCGGGACAAATGTTTGTATGACCTACAAATATTTGTCTCGGGTCTGGGTGTTTCTATGTATAATATGTATGTATTTACAAACAAAAATTATATAAGTATTCTTACAGTTATCTGGTTCCCATAGTACAAGCTTTGCTTAGTTTGGGGCTAGATGATGCTGTGTGAAAATGTCCAGCATGTATGTTCGCGGATTTCTCCTTCAAATTCATATCCCACTAATATAATAAAGCTAAAAGTTTGTGAGTTTGTTTAGATGTTTGTATGTTTGTGTTTCAATCACGCCTAAACCAGTGAACCGATTTGGATGAAACTTGGAATGGGCGTAGATAGTTACCTGGAATATCACATAGGCTATTCAATGTTGGTACCACGCGGGCGAAGCCGCGCGCAGTAGCTAGTAAATTTTATTCTTGAGAAGTTCATACTTCCCGTAAAAGTAAAAAAAAAAAAGAAAAAACCTCATCTTTGCTTGTAATTTTTAAAAGTGTTTCCAACATTAAAGTCGGTTTTCTTTTTAGATTTTAAAATTATTTATTATGTTTTAAAAGTACAACGTATTTCTTTGTAAATTGACTGAGGTAATAGTATTGTAGCCAGTGAAAATTCGTTGTCTCTGCCTTCCCTAAGACTGGTATTCCTGTCACGCGTACCGTCAGCACTGATAGAAGCATTATACCTAATCTTTATTACAATGAATGTCTCAGCAGAATTGATTTCTCTCGACGCTGCTGTACAATTAGTATCCTTACTACATTGTAATAAAGATTATGTTAGTTATTATTTATTTTATCTAAGTATATTTATTTTTTATGTAAGTATATTAATTTTTTGTAGTGTTATTATTTATTTTATATAAGTATATTTATTTTTAGAATGTTGCCGTATTATAAATTAGTAATATTTTGTATTTCTATAAATATTTGTACACCCCCTGCCATACCTTCAATATGTTCGTTTCTTTCCATCCCAAGGTTGTCTGAAAGAAATCGCTTCTAAGCGATAAGACCGCCCATTGTACATTATCTCATTAGGTTATACTAGTTCATACATAAGTTATTGTGTACAATAAAGCGTTTTTCATTCATTTATTCATTCATTATGTTTTCTATCAGCGCTGACGGTCAGAGTGACTGGAAAACTAGCCTAAGATGCATGGTTTCATATATTTTCTATCTCCTTAGGTATGGGTCCGAGGCTTCGAAGACCGCTTAGATCTACTGTCAGTGATGATAGCCGGACCAACCAAAACGCCGTATGAAGGCGGACTGTTCATATTCGACGTGCAACTCGGCGGGGAATACCCGCGAGCGCCGCCGCTATGTCACTACCATTCATACTGCTCTGATAGGCTCAACCCGAATCTATATGAAGATGGCAAGGTGAGTCAGATATATTTTTGTCATAAATGGTTTGGGCATGTAGAGAGGATGGATGACAGTCGTTTGACAAAGCAAGTGTATGAGGCGAGTGTATGAGACAGCTGGAAGGGGAAGGCCTAGGCGAACCTTCTTGGATCAAATTGGCGAAATTTTGGAGAAGGGCCAGGTGAAAAGTACCCTAAGCCGGCGAGCATGTATGAAGAATGTAATGAGAGTGAATGAGGCAAAAGTTGTGTGTCAGGATAGGACAGGTAGCAAGTGGAGATCCGTGGTCTCTGCCTACCTCTTCGGGAAAGAGGCGTGATTTTATGTATGTATGTATGTCAGGCTTAGTATTTGTGAGTGGTTCATGTTGGTGCAATGCAAATTATCAATAATGTTAGTTGTATCATGACTTTGTGATGACTGCTTCACACACACGGGTGAACTCGACTGAAACGTTGGCGGTTGTTGGTTCGATTCCCGCCGCGGGACAAATAAATGGTGATTCTTAAAAGTTAGTCTTAGTTAGACTCTTGATTTTGTACTGTAATTAAGACCTTAGGTCTATTCAAATTTTTTATAAGAATCACCAAAAGTATTTAAAGTCGCGTGCCATTTACACTTTAAAACCTTTTTCATTCAAGTGTACGAAATTAGCTTCTAAGACAAGTTTGACCTGAAACATTACGACGACGTAAAATCCTTTCACCGCTGGTTTTTATATAATTTGCAGGTGTGCGTCTCCCTATTGGGCACGTGGTCTGGTCGCGGAGTGGAAGTGTGGCGCAAGGACAGTTCACTGCTTCAGGTGATAGTGTCGCTACAAGGGCTGATACTCAACGACGAGCCTTACTTCAACGAGGCCGGATACGAGAAGCAGAAAGGTACTGAATACATTGCAGGTGTGGTCTTAAAGCGGGGCTTAAGTGGAGATGGAGAGGGACGGCTACCGATGATAAAAATAAATAAATAAATAAATAATGCTGGACTTTTCACACAGCATCATCTAGCCCCAAAGTAAGCAGAGCTTGTGTTATGGGTACTAGATGACTGATATACTACTTATATACTTTTTGTTTGTAAATACATACGTATTATACATAGAAACACCCAGACCCGAGACAAATATTTGTAGATCATACAAACATTGGTCCCGCCGCGGGGATCGGGGATAAGATGACATTGTGTTAGAAGTGCAAGGATCACAAAACTGCTAGGAGTGGTAGAAGCAGAAAGGTACTGAATATACAGGGTGTAAAAATACGTCTACCGAAGCCGAAAGGGTACAGCATCCCGACACAACCAAATCCAAAAGGATTTTTCGAAAAAAATCATTATATCTGGAGAAAACTGACCTAGCACAGCTGGTCGAGCGTATGAACTATGGCGTGTTTTTATCCGTAGATTGCTAAATAATTGTAGGTATGGTCATATAATGTTGTACTAGAAGTAAATAATTAGAAAATAAAATAAAAAAGTAGCTAAGTCAAAATTTTGCTAAAGTTGTTCAGAATCATGGTCTGATTGCAACCCCTCAGTTTTCGGTAGTAGTCTTTTTACACCCTGTATATATTACAGGTGTCTCCCTAATGGAGATGGAAGGGACACTTCCAGACGGGACCAAGGTTATTGAGTGGTGGCCAGAGATATGCAACAGTCGATAGTCATTGTGAAGGGGCAATAGCTTGCTTAGTCCTTCTTAATAGATCGTTGAAGTTAAGGACGAATATACAATTTGATAGATGCCAGTTTAGGCCTGCATACAATAACAAAACACTTACGCACACTTTGAAGCCGCATCCCCGTTCGATTATTAGTTGAACGAGCTAATTTTGATACTTGAATGTTTTGTACGTACCTAAAGTAAAAAATAAAGTAAGGTAGATGGTGTGCTATAAAACAATTAAAATATTAGGTAGGTAGGTTAGGTGTATCTTTATTATATAGCATATTATTAAGTTGCAGCATACCTATAGCATTTTCAATTTACTTATTCAATATATAATCTCAAATATCTTAGGAAATCTATCATTTATCTTATCCCGCAATACTTTTGGAACGAAGTTCCTTTTCGGACGGTATCGAGTATGGGGGCTAGAAGAAAAAAAAGCGTTAGATTTACCATCACGACACATACATAATAGGTCAAAAGATCACAGTGCGAAGTGAGCAGCCGCAAAGCAGTCCATAGATTGTTACATTTTGAGTACAGAGCAGCGTTTCTAGGATTTTAATAAATGGCAATAATTTAATTGACAAATGTCAAAGTTGAAACTACAATCCAACGAGGTTCCAACCGAGTGTTCAACGTAACTCACGTACTTTTTCATAGCGCTTACGACGTTTTGGTCGCTAGAATAGTATACTCGTAATTTACTAACAAGCTATACCACAGAATTCCATAGTTCCCAGACACTTTGTACCGTACTAACTGATATTTATTCTGTGGTCGCGGTGCATCTTACATTTTAACTCATGATATTATTATATTTTGAATAAAAAACCCGATTTAAATCATTCAAAAAGTAATCTACGGGTTCTGAAACGGCCTTTACTATGAAGAAATTAATTTAGATAAGAATAAATAAATACGTGGTCTGACTTTGGTCGGCATTTTTATTCACTTTTTAAATGTTGTTATACTGGCACAACCACAATAGTTGGACATATTTTTTTTGTAGATATTGATATTTTCTTTAATGTTGTTGATAGAACAAGAACATTTTCTTGTTCTACCATGAATAGTTTTCGCGGCGCACGCAATATCGCACCTCCGATTAAAAAAAAAATACAGAATTTTTTTACACGTTGGGTTACATTTTGCAATTTTCATAAAGATCTCTAATTTTTTCTTAAATAAATTATAGCTTATGTTCATCAGGGATAATGTAGGATTCTAATGGCGAAATAATTTTTCAAATCGGTTCAGAAGTTTTGGAGCCTATTCATTTCAAACAAACAAACAAACCTTTTCTCTTTATAATATGAGTGTAGAAATGTGTTTTTAAATCGACTGTCATTAAAGGGTTGAGGAACGAGTAAAAATCATAATATTTGAATACTTTTACTTCAGAAATTATAACAAAAAAAGTACGTGAGTGTCGTGGAACACTTGGTTGGAACGAAGTTTCAACTTTGACATAGTCGTTTGAAAATTTTGTCATTTTACGCACCTTTTGCATAACTTTGCGCACTCTGCGCATCTATTTTATTTCGTGCAGCACTGCGCACAACTTTTGCACAACTTTGCGCACCTTTTGCACCACTTTGCGCACTCTGCGCATCTATTTTATTTCGTTCAACATTGCGCACAACTTTGCGCACCTTTTGCACTACTTTGCGCACCTTTTGCACCACTTTGCGCACTCTGCGCATCTATTTTATTTCGTGCAGCACTGCGCACAACTTTGCGCACCTTTTGCACCACTTAGTCGCACTCTGCGCATCTATTTTATTTCGTGCAGCACTGCGCACAACTTTGCGCACCTTTTGCACCACTTAGTCGCACTCTGCGCATCTATTTTATTTCGTGCAGCACTTTGCGCACAACTTTGCTCTTTTTGCGCACAACTTTGCGCTTTTTGGGCACAACTTTGCCCACTTTGCACCTTTGCGCACTATGCGGACTTTGTGCACTATACACACAACTTTGCGCACCATTTTAGGCCTTTTGCGGACTTTGCGCACTTTGCACACTACTTTATGCACTTTGCACACTTTGCGCAGTGCTTTGCGCACCTTTACTCGATGTCAGAACTTTGCACACTTTGAAAACATTTTACTACTTGTGGTTCTGTGAGAGCAGTAGACCTCGCTCCAAAAAAATTACGAAGAAAGTAAGTACCTATCTACAAAACTAAAAAATAATTTTTTTGAAAAAATATTTTCAATAGGTCCAAGCTTTTTATAGGTGAGAGAGATGAGCTGATTCATATGAGCCCAAACACGGATATTACTATTATCCATATAATAAGTTCCATTAAACAGCTCCTGGCTCCATCACCAAAACATTTCCTGTTACCATTTTTTCAAATTGTACAAGTAACTTGACCGATTTACAGAGCTTTAATTAAATCGGCCTATTTTCTGAGGAGTTCTGTGGAACAGCTCCTGAGTTCACCATCAGATCAGCTCGTTGTCACCATATTTTAAAATTGTAGATGATACTTGATCGACAAACCGAGTTTCAACTCAATCGGCCTATTTTCTGAGGAGTTCTGTTGAACAGCTCCTGATTCCATCATCAGATCAGCTCGTTGTCACCATATTTTAAAATTGTAGATGATACTTGATCGACAAACCGAGTTTCAACTCAATCGGCCTATTTTCTGAGGAGTTCTGTTGAACAGCTCCTGATTCCATCATCAGATCAGCTCGTTGTCACCATATTTTAAAATTGTAGATGATACTTGATCGACAAACCGAGTTTCAACTCAATCGGCCTATTTTATGAGGAGTTCTGTTGAACAGCTCCTGATTCCATCATCAGATCAGCTCGTTGACACCATATTTTAAAATTGTAGATGATACTTGATCTACAAACCGAGTTTCAACTCAATCGGCTTGATTTCTGAGGAGTTCCGTGGAACTGCTCATGACTCCATCATCAGATCAGCTCGCTGTCATCATAAATTATTGCATCATCTCCAAGGACTCATAGGTGTACCAAAATTCAGCTCTATCGGAAGCCGGGAAGTGGGTCAAATTAAGTTTGTAAAATTGAACTCGGACAAACATACATACATACAAACTTACGAACATACAAACATTGCAAGTTAATAAAAAGCTTTTAAAATGCGATTTATAGGCGAGAACAGACAGACGGTCAAGAGCATTTTTTGCCAAACTCGAACGGAAGGCACTTCGCTCGCTTCGCTCGCTCGGTCAAATAAGCGCGCACCTATTATAACTGCTGGCGATTTTCACGTGACGGAAAAAAAAATTGAAAAAAAAAATTTTTCGTCAACCTATTCTACGAGTATCATCAGCTGTATCGTCCGAAACCAAAAGTATCAATTTTTTCCAGTCACAGTATTCGTATTCATACAGAATTTTAGATAGAACCTTGTCGAACTAAAAAATTGAAAAATGCGATACACCCGTCCTTCCATAAGCACGTTTGACGTGCATCTGAACCGTCTGAGCTCGGATTCAGATTTATATGGCAAATTGTGATTGCGCACGCCATAGAAAATGTATGGAGAGAAATCGTACTGTTTTTTGTACATTTTAATGTACTCATAAATAAAAAACTAATTGATTTGGGATAAAAATAATTAGCAAGACGCTTAGAGGACTATATAAGCTAAAATTTTCTATAATTTTTTTGTCAAGATTTACTGCATCTTTGGCTATTTTTGTTCCGATTCGGACCCCATTTTTCGTCATTTTTAGCGATTCTTGCGTTATTAAAAGCTTTTTTTTTTGGAATTTTTGTATGGGACTACCCAGTTTTTTTTATCACCCCGTGTAGATGAATACTTAATTTTAAACTTTAATTTTGTACCACAATTTTACTACAGCTGTGGTTCCTGGCTCTGCAAATGGTACCGAAAAACCATCAAATTTTGTATATTCACCCTTAAGCAACTTTCTGTGCGGTTACAAAAATGTGTGATCGTCATTATCAACTGAACGCTTCCGTGCTTCGGAGGGTACGTGGCCTTGAGACTGCCTAAAATCCCCGTCACCGGAGTTGGCTACTAAGCGTATGGGTATTTTTTTTTATCGGCACATAATAAAACGGGGTCGCGTTCGGCCGAGGAAGCGTTGGCGGGACGATCTCGACGCCTTTGAAAGAGAATGGTGGGAAATCTCGAAGGAGAGAGATGATTGGCGGGATTTGGGGAGACCTTTGCCCAGCAGTGGGACGAAATAGGTTAATAAAAAAAAAACGGGTATTACGCTTTGGGCTAAATGCTGTGTGAAATATTCATAAATTAATTTTCTAATTCCAGGCACACAACAAGGCACAGAGAACTCCCGCATGTATAACGAGATGGTTCTACTGAAGCTCGTCCAGTCCATGACGAAAATGCTCATGAACCCACCGGAGCCTTTCCGCGAAGAAATCCTCCACCACTTGCAAACCAACGCCGCTGCTTTATGCACAAGGCTTGAAGGCTTAGTCCAACTCTCAAACGGCAAAACCGAAGGCATCACTCCTCCAGAATACCCCCTTATCCCAGCCTCACGTGGCTTCTGCCTCACGCTTTCCTCCTCACTCGAGTCTTTCCGGAACGCACTCCGTCGCAACGACATAATAGTTCCCCCTTCGACTTTATAGCCAAACTTGATTAGCAAGTAGTTTGCTGTCGCGTTCTGTTCTGTGCAATACTCACCGCGGTTCTGTGCTTGTCCTTCGAGAACATTCTTACCTTTCTGCTTTAATTATACAGATAATTGAAAACTTAAAGCCATGTATTCACTGAGAAACATTTGTTTATAAACACGGTTTCACAAAAAAAATTCTTCGTGATTCTGAAACAAGTTAAATTGTTTCAGACACTTTTTAAATTGCTGCGGTAAACACTACTGCCCATATTAATAAACGTGGTGTAAAGTTACGCCACGTTTAAACTTCAAAAATTGTATGGGTACTCCTAAGTTACATCCGGCGTAACTTTACACCACGTTTATTAATAAGGGCCTACGTGTTTCTAGAATGATTCTGTGCTCCCCGATGGAAATGGAGAGCACCGAAACAAATCTGTTTCGCAACAGCTGTATACAAGTGTGGACGTGTGTTTCAGTTGTTTATAAACAACATGGCGGTAGTTTGGAATGTCAACATCATAGTCTTATTAAAAAAGGAAGACGATATTAGGGATTGCGCAACTCGCGATCGCTGTGAAACAACAGGTGTGGACGGCCAAGTCTCCGAAACATTTGTTTCTAAAACATGTTTCTCTGTGAATACATGACTTAATTCTCAAGCAAAAGATCCAGAAACATACATCTTATGGTTAATCTAGTGTCACTTTGATAATTACATCAGTTTGGAATGTCTCTGATCTAGGGTACAAACGTAAAAAGTATCGGCCTGATGAGACAACGCGTTATAAACTAAAAAGAGTTCAACATTCAATCTATTATTAGATTAGAATTATGTTACAGCACATTATTGTATAATTTAAAAACTTGTGTTTCATAAAACAAAAATGTAAATGTATCTTGGCTGTCTTGAATTCAGCTGTTTGGTTTAGTGATAGATTTCTCAGGAAATAAATAATGTACCAAATAGCCATGTTTGGGATGGCCTAGTTGAATCAGTTTTGGTCGCGAGATGTCTACTAACGATTCGCTCAAACTAAATGTGATTTGCGTGGTTAACATTCTTACCTTTTCACATAAAAATACAGAGCATTTTACACAGTACGCACTCGCGACGTCTCGTTTTCATTCGGTGAACATTTGTGTGACAAGTTCAACGATATGATTCGTCATACGATAGACAGAGATAAAACTCGAGACGCACGTTTAGACGTACATAATAAATGTGTCAATGAGTGATGTTATAAGGCGGGTCCTAGACCTACAATAACATTGTACAATACATTTTATTGTAGAATAAGATTGGAAGGCACTTTGATTTCATAGAATTAATTTTATTGCACATGTATTTAGCCTGATATATAACTTCTTGTTCATATAAAAACTGAAAAATATTGCGCAATACTGACCCTACACAAAGCAGCAAAAATATATGGTGCAATAAATATTAAACTCGCTCAAACTTCCGTTCAATCATTGTGCAATATTCAATAACATTGCACAATGCGTTATATTGCGCAATAGGTATGATTGTCCAGGACCCACCTAAGGCTCAAGCTACTCAAAGGGACGGGCTAGGGTTTATTGTGCGTCTCTTTCTATCTTATAACGTACGTCAAGCTGGACTTTTTATAGTCATGGCAATATGTTCGATGTAGCCTCACAACGCTTCGCCAGAATTATGGTGAGTATTGCACTTGTAGTTTCGACTTTTCGAGCCATCACCGTCACGGGCAGGGCAGTCGTGCTAGATCGGTCCCTCACAGCGACTTCTCAACTCATTTAAAAATATATCGTAGTCATAGTATTTATTGTGATGTACCTTTTCGATTCTAGGATTTTAGATGTTCGAACCGAGCGTTAGATTTATTTATTGTTATCTCTTGTTTTGTCTCAATAATAAAATTGGATGATTCGAAATCTTCACTATTTTAAGTATTACGAGAGACGATCTGTTATACATATTGCTATAATATGACGTGGCAGTCCTCTTCAGAATGCAATAATGAAATTCTAAATGTAATTCGAGATCTTATGCGAATGATGTACCTAATGTTAGATGCATTATGAAATCTAATAAATGTATTTAATTAAAAAGTAATTTGTACTTTAATTCGATATACAGCTATAGTTTACGAGTTCTTATTGAAACTGTACCTATACTTTTTAAATACGTTGTTGTTCGCTGTAATTCAATTTTTGCTACTAATTAATTAAAATAATAAAGACAGGTAATTTTAGATAATGTCTAGAATGTATTTGTTCCTGATACTTCATAATTTGATTATAAAAATTCTTATTGTACGTTTGGGATGGTATGTCCACGTACTATTAATTTGTCATCGTTTTATTTTCATTATGTGTAATAAATTCACTAATTTTGTAAATTGTCTATATGTTTTTTTATGTGGGAAATGTTATTTTTTATTGTATTCCTAATAATGATGAAAGTACATACACACTTTTGTAGTGATTGGCATCAGTAACTGTGAATTTTGTGTTTCTCAGATGAGAAATAAAGATAAACATATAATATTACTATGTTACCAAAATACAGTTAGTTATTTCACTTGTGTTTCTTAGATATAAGGGTGACATTTGTCTATCACCACGCGTCATATAAATGTTTGAAATGAGGGTATTTTGATTTTTTGTTTATTTATTTGCATGTGTTTTTATTTGAGTTACTTCATTACTTGTGGAGAAAAAAACAGCTTGTAAAGTAAGCCTGTTCTAATTCTATCCAATGTTATGTCGCTTCAGTTTAGGTTTTATTTTCCCTATGAAATACTCGTCTATAAGTCTGTTTAGCACTTGCTAGTATACTGCTTATTTCCACAAGTGTTGGAGTTTCATTACCCAGTGAGACATTGCTTACTAAAGCGATATTTTGTCGAAATTTTAGTGTTATTTTAAAACCTCAATTTTCATTGCTTGAACACACATGCTATACTAACTAAATAGCATGTGTGGTCTAGCTTTGCTACGTCCTACAAACGATCCGTCTGGCTTGTCTGCTTATTCTGAAACTTTAGCAAGTCAGGCGTGGTCCGAAGTGGCCACTAAGCTTTTAGATACGTTGAGCATAGCGCTCGCTGTTGCACAAATACAATGTAACTTCATGCCAAAGTCAATTGAGCTATGGAAGGCTTTCGTCGCTTGTGTACGCGAGATAAGTGACAACATGTATTATGATGAGGATAAAAATAAATAATTTCTTCAACCTTATGATTTGTTTTCTTTATAGTTAAGTAACCTAACCTATTTTTCTTAGGCCCGCGGTAATTCAACCTAGGGCTTGTAGCATATACAGTTGTGGCCATACAATTAGGAACGCTTAATGAAAGGGAAGATTTTTTTCGAAGTAACAAGTAAAACTAATTGCACATATTTTTTTTTATTTCTCCCAGTATCGCATAACTTTTCCATACTTGTCTTACATTCGTTGATACACATGATTGGCAAAAAAATTATCGATATACTCTATACCTTATATCTCGACCTAGTATTACTACTTACTGGCTGGTCACATAAGCTGGTCATATAAAAACGATGAATAGTTTTTTTTTAATTCAAATTCAAATAGAAAACACTGTGGTTCTTTGTCAATATTCGTATAATTTTGGCGCCATTTAATGCTGTAAAAGTCTTAGGAGTGATTGCTTTATAATAAAACAATGGGAAAAAATAAAAGTTGTGATAAGCCTACCAGAGCAGTAATAATAAAACTTCGCCAGAAGAATTGGTCGTTTAAAAAGATAGCCGACCATCTGCAATGTTCAAAAACGATGGTTTTCAACGCTGTGAAGCATTTTGCCATGTATCAAACTACTTCAAATGTACTGCGTGTACCTAAACAGAGAAAGTCATCTCGTCGTGATGATCGAAATATCGTTCGTTTGGCAAAACAAAATCCTTTTAAAGGGTCTAATGAGCTGAGAAAAGAATATTTTGGTGAAAACAACCCCTTAGCAATCTCAGCACGCACTATTCGAAGGCGTTTGGTAGAAGCAAAGTTGCACGGAAGGATAGCAAGGAAGGTGCCCATGTTGAAAAGGTCGCATAGGCAAGCCCGACTTTCATTTGCAAGAAGGTATGAAAACTGGACATCTAGTGGAAAAATGTTCTTTTTTCTGACGAGACAAAAATAAACAGGGTTTGTTCTGATGGAAAACGATATGTACGACGCCCTCCGAATAAAGCATTCGACCCAAAATACACAAAGGTGACATTAAAGCATGGTGGAGGAAACGTGAAAATTTGGGGGTGCTTTTCAGGACATGGTGTTGGACCTGTAAAGTTGATTGAAGGAAATATGGATCAATACCAATACAAAAATATACTGGAAGAAACAATGTTACCTTATGCCGAAGACGTGCTTCCGGTTATTTGGACATTTCGGCACGATAATGATCCGAAACACACTGCACGATCCGTAAAGGAATTTCTAATAACGCAATCAGTCTCCGTTTTAGACTGGCCAGCTAACAGTCCAGATCTCAACCCGATAGAAAATCTTTGGTGCGAAGTCAAAAAAAAATGTTTCTAATCGGCAGTGTGGCAATCTAAGAGAGCTGTACGACGTTTTTTTAGAAGAATGGAACTCTATTTCTCTTGCGAAATGTCAAAAATTGGTAGAGTCAATGCCTCGCCGGTGTAAAGCCGTAATTAAAAGCCGTGGACATGCTACTAAGTATTAATTTTAGTTTAAAATGTATTAAATTGGTAATTTTTCTTACGCGCTTCACGCTAGTGTGATTTATTCAATCTAAGTTTCATAAAAAGTATTTCTCGAACAGTTTAATAAATCGTTCTTAATTATTTGTCCAGCTTCATTACTATTTGATTTTGATAATACAGAAAATAAATGAAATTTGTTATGAAAATAGTACGCGATTTTATTTTATATTCCTAGTCCCGTTTGCTCTATTCGTGTGGCTATTTCATAACATAAATAGTCACTTCTAAGAAGGAACACATAACCACACATGACATGATTTAGATAAAAAAAATCTGGAATTTCAGATCGTTCTTAACTATATGGCCACCACTGTATATAGGAAAAAAGGTTCCATGCTAAATCTATGACTTGTAGGAACAAAATAACACAACTAATCAATTGATTGAAATGAACCATTGATTTAGGATGAATAAAGTTACACTACACTAGCGTGCTTGGTACACTATAATATAGTGACAACAGACTTTGTTGTCGGATACAAAAACTAGAACCTACCCTAGGTTCTAGTTGTTCAATAGAACATCATCTTCCTGCCCTTTTCCCACATCATGTGGGGTCGGCACAACATGTGTTCTTCCATTCTCTATCAGCCGTCATCTCAAAACTCACTCCTTTCTTACTCATGTCATCCTTCAATCCATCCTTTTCTTTGGCCTACCTCTACTCGTAAATCTATCAAAATTTATACCAACCACTCTCCTAGTTACATGACCTTCCCTTCTCATTACATGCCCATACCATATAGTTGTTCAATACTCAAACTCATACTCATTTATTCGCCGTAGGTGCTCAAGTCACACTTGGTTTTGTCACTTAGATACATGGTAGATATTTAACTAAGTCACTACTTACTAATTTAAATGAATAGAACGTGACTAGAGTCTGGCAAATCAAGTAGACCCTGTAAAAGAGGCGGCAAATTCAAAAATATAAGCGTGTAACCCCATAAGGACATTTGGAAGAACACAACTTGATACTAAGTTATTAATTTCTAGTACCAAATATAATAGTTATATTAAGTATATTATTTAGAGTTATTAATTAATGGGTTGTCACGCTTATATTTTTGAATTTGCCGCCTCTTTTTCAGGGTCTACTTTCATTTGCCAGACTCTACTTATATTATTTTAGTCTTAACCTTTTAACTGTCGGATATCCAACTCCGGCGGTTCTCGAGACTCAAGCGTACCTACTTGATCCCCTATGACACAGATGTCCTATTTATTATATATATTCTATAAGACCATTGAACCGCTAAATTCGGATGGGGGTAGTGAGAAAGAAAATTGATAAGACGCATTTATTTATTACGCATATAAAAATTATATTTTGTATATTTTGCACTTCTAAATAAACAAACCAGTCATTCATTTCGTTACAATAATAAGGTTTGCTATCACAGTAAAATCAACACAATTTATGGGAAAATCCAAATAAATGAAAATAAAATTTACTCCAAAATTGGCACAGCACCATAGAGTTATAATTGAACACAGTTGATAATACTTAAAAATTTTTTGGAATGCAAAAATTTTGTTCAGTATATGTATTGTTCGCAATACACTGTTTAAACAAATGCTAGTACGAGTAAGTTTAGTACGTAACTTACAATTATATAAAAATGCAATAAAGGTTATCTAGGTATTATCTAAATACTTGTCCTGTCCTAAAACACCTTTGATTTAAAAAAGATCTGCTGTAAATATAAATTTGTAGGTAGGTACTTTGAAGGTTTAATTTTAAACATTAGTAAAAAATCATAGGTACTCATAAGTAACATCTTTGGGTTAATCAGGGTAACATAATATTATAAATAAACATATAATACTTAATTACAAGCCTAAGGACTATAATAATGTGCGCAATGGATTACAAATATTCTGACACAACCCAATATTTTTGATCATCGGGGTTTTCATTTTCCAAGACTAATTAAGCGAGCACAGAGCATTGAAAATCCTTACTGGACTTATTATTATTTATTGTTCAGCCACTAGGTACAGTCAGCAACGAAAGTCGATTAACAGTTGGACTTTTTAAAATGGCTTTTGTTTTCGATAACCAAGAAAAAATAAACTTTTCTTGGGATATTATTATGAACTAAGACTTAGTAAAAATGTTGGTCATGATGTTACGGATTTTGGATATATTCAGATTTGTGAAACATAACATGTTAATCGACTTTCGTTGCTAACTGTACATTATAGATTTTACATACAATTACAATACAAAGTTAGTAAAAAAGATAAAACTCTCAATTCATCCTTATTAAGTACTATTGTCTCTTTGTCATGTTTCCTAATGATTTAGTGTCATGATTTCTTTTGGAAAATGTTAACAGATACTAGAATGACACACATCAATGACCACAGCAGAACAAAAATCGCCCAAGCGACATGTGAAAATGGGCTTCTGTATTTGTTCACAACGCCTAAGCCTAGTAAGTTTACGCAATGCCGTCTCGCGGATACAACAAGGAACGTCGGCATTAGGTATTGAATCCCGGTACCAGCGTACGATCCAGTAAACTCTATCAATACTCCTATATCCTCTAAGTAATAAGTTAACAAAACTGGCGGTACAACAGTCACAATCGGAAACAGCAATTTTCTCAACACAAAATTGTATGAATCTAACCGCGTCATATCCAAAAACAGAGACTGCAGATTATTGCGTAGAGTTATAGCTATAATTGGAAAACTAGTTGATAATGTAAACACAGGGAACAACGCAAGGAAGTACTCGATAATTTCCAAAAATATATTCTCATTATCTGTGGGTACGAAATTCAAAGTGTAGAGATCGCTTAGATGCGCGAATGCGAAAGCTCCTGTGAACGCTAGAAGGAGATAGAAGACGCTTATAAGTGCGTAGTCGAGTGAGAGGTGCAAGCCGAGTCTGCTCTTTCCCCGGATAGGGCTTATGAGTGCTGGTAAAGAGTGGTGGCACATGAATGAGTAGACGCAGGCTCCGAAGAGAGTCGGCATCCCGGTGAGGTCGAAAGCAGTAGGGTGGCCTTGAGGCCCGCGGCCGATCAGTAAGTGTATGGCCAGTGAGATCATTATCGTGAAAGCTGGAATAAAAAGTACCATATTAAATAAGCTGAATTCTACTAACCTTTTATAAATGCACAAGTTTAAAAGGATAGATGGATATTTGTTACTCCTTCTTTTAACATGTGAACGGATTTTTGAATTAAGTTTAGGAAGTAGCTTATATCCTGGATTAATGCATGGCTTCTTTATCTAGAAGTCTTCCCGGGCCGTGGAGCGCATCTACTGCTTGTTATTTATAGAAAACGACTCATTCGATCCGTGAGTTGGTGACCGCTAGTGACATTTTCATCAGAGCGCTTCCATGCTTCGGAGGGCAAGATAAATTGTCGGTCCCGGCTATTAATCGTTAAGCCATGACAGAGGCCTTAAGGCGGCTAAAAACTCCGTCACCAGAGTTGGCCACTCATACGAACTTACTATTCTGTCACACATGATTGCAATTTTGGGATGCACTTAAAAATATTAAATATGAGGGTACTTATTAGTTTTATTACCTAGCCACCTCATTCCCGAGGTAAGTAGCTGCAGATATTTCGTCTTCTGCACATTGAAGAACACAAATGGGCCCATGGCAGCAACGAATGTAAGTAACGCTCCTCTGTACAACGCCAAACGAGTCACAGCATGGACGATAACTGGCTGAGTAGTGGACTCGGTTACTATGCTCTCTGAACTGTGGTTTGCGTTGAAGCAAGGCAATGCATCCCAGTCGTCGGAGTTGGTTATATTAGTTGGGATTGGAGAACTAAAATAAAAATATAGGAAATAAGTATTTGCTAATAGCTTTAAAAGTTGGCTTCTGTGATGGTTATTAAAAGTTAAAAGTTGATTATTAGGTTAGCCTTACCATCGTACCTAGTACATCATGCGTGTCTTAGAACCTCATTCTTGCCTGTGTAAGTCTAGAGGTTAAGAGCCGTTCCATTCATCATAAAAAAAAAAGAATAGCCATCATTCAAAAAGACACACATACTAGATTCGAACGGTCTGTGATTCGAACCCACGACCTTCAACGATCCGTGGTGACGAATGACGATCCTGTATTCAAGTTGAAAGTCGAGGTTGCAAACGGTGCCTCTGAAAATCAGCGCTCCATCAGACTCTTGGGCTGCTGGAGCAAATGCTGAGGGGTAGCCTTATTTTCAACTACTTATATTGAAATGCTCATTCGTGTTTATGCTTTGTGGAGGAAATAAAATTGTATTATATTCAATCCGTCTTTATTTCGTCTTTACGTAAACACTTGAATAAACAGTTAATGTCGTTTGTACAAGTAGATAAAATCGACTCTTTTGTCACAAAACAATTGAAATTATTTGCTTAGAAACATTGCATTGTACAGTGGTAAATTGTCAATCCCGGATATTAAGGCCCTTACTAATAAACTTGACATAAAGTTATGTCATGCATACATTTAAAATTTGTATGGTTATTCATAGGTTATGCATGACATAACTTTATGTCAAGTTTATTAGTAAGGGCCTCCTTTGTCGCTAAGCCTTATTGCGACTTAAAAACTCCGTCACCAGAGTTGGCAAAAACTTATTGGAATGATAGATAGATAGATAGATAAATAGACAGATAGATAGATAGATAGATAAATGATTTATTTGACACACAACATTTCAACACAGACACAAAAACAAAGACAAGTAACAAGTAGGTAGGTGCATAAGTAAAAACAAACCAGAAAAAAAAATGAATGAACAAAATTATTAGTGTAACTAATACCAGCTAATACGAGCAGTCGAGCACCTACATAGGTGGGTGCAGTAGTGCTCTGTGTGCTGTAGTGAGCCAAAAAGGTCCAGTCTCAGCTTATTGTTACTCCATGCCCGAAAGCACAGATTAACGCTGATCTTCAGACTGGACCTGAGAAAAAGTGAGTGAAAGTGGAACTTAATGTTACTGTAATAGAAAAGGACACTCACCACACAACATCCATAACACTCTTAGCGACGGCCGCGGCGTATATAGACAGATCTCCATACAGATATATGCAGAGCGTGCAGTAGAAAACAGTACGGCCTGTACTGCTGAGGAACAGGTTGGCCATTTCTCCGAGCTCAACTCTTCGGTCAAGGCTGTAGTAGCGAGAGGGTATGGTGTCACCGCATACAAGAGGCTCCTCCATGTCGCCGTAGCTTGTGACTGTTCCTGGCTCATCATCTGAGTGGTGTTCTTCTATCTAAAAATAAAACCATTTTTTTCTTAACCTATCATGCATGTCCCACGCCTGGGGAAAGTCCTTCAACTTCCATTCCTTGCGCTCCAGGCCACGGTTTGCCAGTCTGGCACGAATGCATCCAGATTGTCTCTATGATGTATACATAATGACTATTAGTAGCAGAAAAGTAAACTTTTTTATTCAACCACATTTTGCACTCTTACAAGAAAAACGAAGAGGCTTATGCCCAGCAGTGGGATGAAGCAGGCTGCACATGATGATGGTGATGATACACATAAGATACTCACACTATCACGTTTAATGGCCTGCAGGCGTTTCCACTTATAAACAGCATTGGCACACGCCATGGTCTCTATGACGTATGTCGCAGTCATGAAGCTCATGAACGCAAGGAATATCAGAGATATGGTGCTGAGGCCCCATCCTGCTCGGGCGAACGCTGCCGGTAAGGTCAGTGCTCCGGTGCCCACAATCAAGTTGAATATGTAGATCAAACCCACCTAAAAAAAACCGTGGCACTCCCGGGAGTGCCGAGAGAAGTGAAAACTTGAACAAAAATAAATTTGCTCATTTTATAACTAAACACTTTTTTTGCCTGTTATTTCACACACATAGAGACATAAACATCTGTTTAGTTTTGTGAAAGCCCTTTGTTTTTATAGTTGGTCTCTATTGTCGCCTTCAGTGGTAAATAAAACTTTTGTAAAGAGGGGGCAATACTTCTCTGATATTGGTGATCAAAAGCTAGCAAGGCGGAGGTAGCTGCTAGTCGCTTCACAGAAAATTCACCCTTAAGGTGGTTAAGCACATTTTTGGTGATAGTACATGGAGTAACAATAAGCTGAGACTGAACCTTTTTGGCTCACTACAGCACACAGACCACTATTGCACCCACCTATGTAGGTGCCAGACTACTCGTATTAGGTTGTATTAGTTACGCACTGTAACAATTTTGTTCATTTTTTTTTCTTTTTTTCTAGTTTGTTTTTACTTAAGCACCTGCCTACTTGTTACTTGTCTTTGTTTTTGTGTCTGTGTTGAAATGTTATGTGTGTCAAATAAATCTTTTTATTTTAATGATTTTCAAGTTGGTAACATTCTAATAGTAGATTAAATAGTCGAAAAATACCCGCGCCCAATGATGTTATAGCCCAAACTCTAATGTTTATGTGTAGGTAGATGTGAAGCTATTTACAAGCAAACAAAGAACTTTTATCTAGGCCAGCTGTTGCAAAACTTTATACTTCAGTTCACTGTAACTGTATCGGTAAGATTTACTGACCACGTTGGCTGAAGTAGAACATACGGTGCTATCAGCAATTACTAAATTGATAGAAAACTAATCAGTAAAGCAAACACTTACCCATATTGAGTATTGATCCCCAGCCTCTGTGAGAGGCATTTTCAAAAACCTTATTATTCCCCAAAATCGACGTAGCATAGCAACTTTTTACCACACAACATTGCTGCCGGATTACTGACACAGCACTGACTAAATATGATTCCCGTTATCGGTGAAATATCTATGAAAACAATAATTTTCCTTGAGCAACGACCGCCGAACAGAAAGAAATCAGTACGTACAGTAGTCTGCTGGCGAAATCATGTAGGCATTGATTTTGGTATTTATTTGATTGATTGAAATCAAAATGACACTAGTATAGTGACATTAGCAGATCCAATATCTGACAGTAGCATGTTGAAATACATAGATTGACATTGACACCGTATAGCTGACATTGAACGTTCTGACACATAGAATAAAATAGAATAGAATAAAGTTTTATTTTCTCCACATCATATACACAGTTACACAATAGGTACTTAAATCTAATTTTATGTGGGCGAAAATACGGCTACCCCTCAGCATTTGCTCCAACAGCTCGAGAGTGTTGGAGCGCTGGTTTTCAGTGGCGCCATCGAGATGACGTCGAAGTCAGTTAAATAGTAGTGTCCTACAGTTTAATCGAGATTAACAAAATCGATTTTTATTTCACTACGATCATTTTCATCTCGTAAAAGGTTCATTCATCATTATGCGGTGCATCCATATCCATATCCATACTTCCATACTATATACTATAATATTATAAATCTGAAAGTAACTCTGTCTGTCTGTCTGTCTGTCTATTTGTTACGCTTTCACGCCCAAACCGCTGAACAGATTGAGCTGAAATTTGGCATGGATATAGATTATACCCCAGAGATTTATAAGGGGGCGTGAAAATAAGGGTTGCAAGTTTGTATGGGAAAAAAAGTTCAGCGACCCTGGGCGAGGTCATAAAGATGATGGGTGACCGCCGCTTTTTGCTATGTTCTTGCATTGCAGATTTTTTGTTTATTTTTCTCATTTTGCATGGTAAATGATTTTTAAATTAATGATAAACATGTAACATGTATATTTCCACTCATCAATATATCCGAAATTATGTTTTTTTTTTGATATTAAAATACTTTTTCCTTGGCTTTGGTTAGAACGCCATCAGTATCGCCCGAGGTCAAAACTGCTTTTTACTTTTTTCTCCTAGGTGGCGTTTCTACTATAACGGAGGTCGAGATACGATCATTTTGAGTTTTGAAAGCTATTGGAGATTTTTGCTTAGACTTTTCGATAATTTTTATAGGTTTTCAAGTACCCTACCTACTTATGTTATTTTACTGACAAAGTCGCGGGTACCAACCAGCTAGAAAATAAAATATTTTTACTTGGCGTTGGCGTTGGTTAGCAACGCCATCTATGTTTTTCATTTTCACAACCAGGTAGCGTTGCGAGGTCGAGAATGCAGATTTTTGGAAAGCGATTTAGCGTTTTGGAAATTAAAATTTGAAGTACCTACCTACTTAATGATTTTAAAATTAATGATGAGCATGTAGGTAATCATTCATAAATCTACTCATCTATACATCCGAAGTTTCAATTTTTAATATTAAAATTATTAACGCAACTAGATGGCGCTGCTAATTTTGACCGTTTTCTAGATCGCGCTATCGTTGCGTTTTGTCAAGTTTACTTTAGCCTGTGCTTTAGCATAAACTTATTTCTCTGATCTTATTCCTAAAATAATCCTATCCCACTAAAATTATTAATTGATCGAAGATTATTAATTAAAGTTTATTAAATAAATCTCTATTAATGAATTTTTATCAAAGAGAATATAAATAGTTTTTTTATTTTTTCAAAACAACTTCTATGGGTGGTGCAAGGCAGTTTCAAAGTCGTAAGATTCGAAAAGAAAGTCTGTGTTAGTGAATGTTTGTTTTGTTGCTCCGTGACGACTTAACCGATTGTGATGAAATTTGGAACGTAGATGCTTTAAGTAGGTACCTACTTGAATATAGGCTTATTTAATTTAAAAAAATCAACCCATATGGATGTTTTAAGTACAGGGTTTTAAAGTTAGAATGGAAAATTTTATTCCTTGGTCTGATTCACTGCCAACACAGTGTAAATAAACTTTAGGTAACACTCCTGCACTTGAATCCTAATAATGCGCAGACGAAGTTGCGCGGGTCAGCTAGTTATCTTCATAAAACCGTCAAATAACATTACTGAGTAAAATGGAACGTAACCTAATAGAGAGTGCATGAAAATCGAAACAATCGATGTATCGATAAGTAGAAAAATAATCGTTGGTTTAGTAAGTAGTAGTGGATGCACCCTTAGATTTAGCATGGTACCTTTTCTATATACAGGGTGTAAAAGACGTCTACCGAAGCCGAAAGGGGTAGGTACAGCATCCCAAAACACAACGAAATCCAAAAGGATTTTCCGAAAAAATCATTATATCCGGAGAAAACAGCGTTTGAAGATCACTGTTTGCGTATGTACTGGGCGCGTTTTTATACGTAGATTGCTGGATTTTGAGTTTTAATTGTTTTTTTCTTTTATAAATGTTGTACTAGTAGCAAAAAACTAGAAGTATTGGGTTCCGTGGTGAAAAAAAAGACTTTATGCGAGCCTTCTTGGATCAAATTATCATAGGATCAAATTGGCGACATTTAGTACCCTACACCGGCGCATGCATGAAGTCACAGATTAGGTAGAGATAAATCAAAGTCAAAAAGCATTTATTCAGTAGGACCGCTGGGATCACTTTGAAACGTCTTAAAACTAGGTGATTCTAGATATACCTATAAATGGATAGATATATAGATTGAAGAATGTAATGAGCGTGAATGAGGCAAAAGTTGTGAAGATACGTGGTCTCTACCTCCTCGCCTACCCCTTCAGGAAAGAGGTGTGATTTTATGTATGTACTATGTATGTATATACCATTTCATATTATTTTAGTTGGTAGGTAGGTAGGTGCCTACCTATAGGTAAAACCACAGTAAAACCTAAAAAAGGTCATGAACATTAGTACTGAGCCCAGATTACCTACTACCTACCTACCTACTCATAGTAGGTAGGTAGGTACCAGTACCCTAGTCTGGGGTCCCCAGATAGTTAATAGTAGTAGGTACTTAGGGTTCCCACTTAAACAGATTATATAATGAGCATTTTTTTAAGTAGTTACTTACCTAAGATTGTATTTTAGGTAGGTACTTCATCATTTACCTTTTTTATCAAAGAAAGCAATAAACCTTTACTTATGCGCCACAGGATTTCGTCTGTGGTATGCGCATTATGGTATGCGATAGATACCCACTAAAACCTCGCATTAGGAAAAGTAAGTAGGTACCTACATATTTGAATGCTGCTGTAAACTTTTATTTGGTAGCTATGTAGGTACCTTCCTTACCAGGATGGATGTTAGGGGATATCAAATTATGTCTACCTACCCATAAAATATTAGGTACCTACAACGTAGTACCTACATTTTGGCTTTCCTACATAAACATAGGTAAGGTAGGTACACGGGTACCTTCTCTACTCTACTTATATAGATAGGTGAGTAGGTAGGTCTAGGTAAGGTCCTACCTAGATAATAGGACCTATACAACGTAGGTTTGGATTTGTTTAATTAGGTAGGTACAGTTACGCAAGGTTATTTTATTTATTATTACTTACCTACTTACCACGAACTTGATTGATGTACCTACCCTACATCTTAAATAGGTAGTAACCACAGTTTAGCAGTATGTAACCTATGATCTAAGGTAACCCACTGTTAGGTATGTATTAGGTATGTAGAATTATACTATTCAATTCACTATTATACAATGTAGATACATAGGGTTTGTACCGTTCGTACGTACATTATGTATATTTTAGAGATAAATATACAGGTACGTGGTATGTATGTATCTATAGGAAATTGCTACTGTACGACTAAATTAGGAATGAGGTAAAACCCAGGTTGTTTCGCTATGATCGAGGCATGTCATTGTTTAGCAGTATTCTGCAGTTCTTCTTCGTGCGAACCCCGACGACAAAATCATTCCATCCAGCCGTCGAAGTCGTGTTCTCGGGGGTTTGGGACTACGACTATAGAAAAAACTACAAAGTTGATGTGCCAACAACTAAATAAAACGAAGGTATGCGTTAATTTTGTATACAATTTAGAAATATCCCTATGTCGTCGTAAATGGCTTTGGTTGAGCTGAGCATTTATGGCATCGCTTTCTTCAGACTTATCTTTTCTCTCAGTCTATCCTGTAGAATCAAAGCAAAGCGTTAAATTTTCCGTCTCGCTCTCTCTAGTAATATAACACCGTTGTGCTCGGTCGTGTCACGTAAGGTTTTTACGTTTTTTGCTTTGAAAATTAATGTTTTTTGAAAAAGTTTTTATTTATTATCTTAGTGGTGTGTTTGTTTATTGATTGTGATAATAAGTCGTGAGAATATTTGCTATATTTGCGTGATTTAGGTCGTGCTAACTTTCACTCTAACTATAGATAGGTGCTTTAGATGATATAGCACAGATACATGTATACGAGCTAGATATTCAACATCGAGTCGTCGTCTCAAGGCCGAAATATACAAATACCTATGTGCTTGCGACTCGATTATTGAGAGAAAGATATTGGATTTGTGGAACAAACAGATGTCCATGTAAAAGTAGTGGTATACGCGAGGTACGAGTGATTGTCCATTTGCAAAAAGATACAGTTAGTTCGATAGCGTGATGGGAGCTCTCTAGATTTAAATAAATGCAAAGGATACGCTCTATAGACCTGAACGCGACGCAAATAGGTGCCTGTTTCTAAACTACGGATTTTGTAATGGGTGCCATTGGCAAATCGCATGGTATGCTCGAAATGTTTTAGCATCTTCCATTGTCTCTGTGACGTATTAGGGTTCCCAAGTTTTTTAGGATAACCTCAAAAATTCTGATCAGCAAAAATAAAGTATATGATGTAGCATGATGTTTGTAAGCTATGTGCAGTACTTACAGTGAATAATAAATATAGGTAGGTCTAGGTGATCAAAAAGTTTTTTTTTTCAGTTCCATTTTAACAAAAATATTCTACATAACTTTACAAGTTTTAAATGTCATGCATCTAATAAAATTGTATTTACAGATACCGAACGTCACGAGCTGACTGTAGGAGCTGCTCTATAGGATTTGCCGAGCCCAATTATCTGTGATATACAGCTCAGCCTCTCGTCCGTCCTAAAAGGTCAGTTCCATTATATTACCTGTATTTAGATTCCAATTAGAAATTCTACTCCGAAGAACTCTAAGAGATAGAAATAAAAAAAATGTGGATTTGTCACTGTTATCATTAGTCAGTAAATTAGATTATGAATCTGACCTTAGAGCTGAATAACTATTAGTAAAGTATTTTGTTCAGCTTAAGCAATGAGTGTGTTTTTGTATTATAGGGCTGGGCTACTCAGGGCTTGTGGCGAGTCCGCAGCAGCTTCCAGTGGTGATCTCACCTTGTCCTCAGCCACTGAGGCACTAAACACTGATACCTGCAATCTTGACTGCATCACGACAAACCATTGTTACTTAGTGTATAATAAACATGCGATCTGTGAATAATCTAAGAGATATTGTAGTAAACTCTATTTATAATCTTCTGTAATGTGTTCCATGATTAATTAAGGATACCTACTTGTTACAATACTGTTACTGAACCATTGCAATGTAATGATTCCACCTAGTCGGTGGTAGACACAAATATAATTGGTGCTTTTAAGCGATTAGTTAAGAAGAATGAAAATAAGCTTTTAGTCGTAAGGATGATAGATAAGAGTATTTATAATGTAGATATTGTTGAAAGTATTCACGAAAACCAAATGATTGGCGATACGCCTAACGACATTCCTTGTACGACAAACGCCATAACAGTCCAGGGTATCTCATACAGTGACCCATATTTCAGTAGCTTTAAATTAAACTATAAGATGGCGTTCGGAGCGCCAAAGTACATGAACAAGTCTGATTATGCTTTTAATTCCTTGGTACGTATACCTGAGCCTGGCAATTCATTATTGATAAGGCATATCATGAGAAAGAGGATCGATGACAAGACGTCAATGAAACACCATGACAATAAGGATGCGAAAGATGAGAGGATGAATCTGAGGAGGTTCAGGAACGGTGATCTCACGTTCGCGGCGATGGTGGATCTGACGAGGGACGAAGGGAGAGTGGTGCAGGGCTTGCGCGGGGCTGGCCTCGTGAACAGTTGGGGCGTGCCTCGGAGCTTGCGGCTGCGTGGCGGCGGAGAGAGCTCGCTCAATGCTGCCAGCGGCTGGGGCAGTCCACCTGCCTCTAACACGGGTTAGCACTATTACGTTTCTTATAAGTTCATCTTTAAAGAATTCCGTGTGAAGACTTGACATGAAATGCTATTTTTTTTTTGTAAATTGTACTTATGTTTATCAGAATTTCATAAAGTTATAAGTTTGTTTGTTATCAATGGTTTTTTTATTTTCTAGCAGTTACGCATATTTGATTTTGTGGTTTTATTATCAGCTGGAAATTGGGGCGGCAACTCCAGTGGCCAGTCGAATAACGGGACGAACAATACTCAACAGTGGAACAACGGCGCCCAACGCCCGCCGACATCTCAAGCCGACCGTAAGTTCACTAAACAACTACCTCTCTTGCTGCTAGGCTATATTCTGGAGTCTATCTACTAATATATGTACGTGCTTCCGGTTAAAGGATTATCTCTTTCAGTGAACAGTAACAAGGGGAATGGTAATCAGATGCCACCAACTAGTGCACCTTCTCAGAATTGGCAATCTTCCCCGCCTAACATGCCAAATTCGCAGCCTAACAATAATGGGGCGCCTGCTACCAATGGTGCGTTGGTACTATACAATACTTGAACAAACATTTAAATTAAAAGTCTTTGTATCATACTTTGTTTTTTTTTAGGAACAAACGGAGGGAATGGAAATGGAGGCCCTAACCCGCCGAATCCGGCTACTAACGGCAACAACTCGCCCAATGGAAGCAGTGGCGGGAACAACAACAACAACTCTTCTGCCAAAATCGAGCAGCTCAACTCCATGAGAGAGGCTCTTTACAGCCAGGATGGCTGGGGAGGCGTAAGTGTCTACAAACATTTTACCCTAACATTTCTTAACCAATAATCTGACTAATATTCCCAATAATTTGCAGCAACATGTAAATCAAGACACGAACTGGGAAGTGCCTGGATCGCCTGAACCTGGCGCGAAGGTAGAACCCAACTCGACAGCGGGCCCGCCGCCGTGGAAGCCGAATGTCAACAACGGCGCTTTCCTCGGAACCGATCTATGGGAGGCTAATCTAAGAAACGGCGGTCAGCCCCCGGCGCCGCCCGTATCGAAAACCCCCTGGGGACACACACCGACGACGAATATCGGAGGGACATGGGGTGAAGATGACGATGCTGCTGATTCTGGAAACGTGTGGAACGGGCCGCCTCCGCCGCAGCAATGGAGCGGTGGCGGCGCTCCGCCCCCGCACTCGCAGCAATGGTCCGTGCCTAAGAAGGACGACTGGAACGCTTGGGGCGAGCCGCGATGCGCCGACCCGAGGCTCGAGCACGGGCGCGCGGACCCGCGAGCGCCGCCTCCCGACCCGAGGATAGACTTACGCGGCGGGATCTCCGGCCGACTCAACGGTGGAGACATGTGGACGCAGCATCACCAGCACACCGCCCCGCCCAACAAAATGATGCCACCCAACTCGGGTGGAGTCAACCAGTGGAACTCTCAGGTACTGCTCATTGCAACAACTTTGATTTGTCTATTTGGGTTATTTCAGATCTAATGATATTTTCTATGAACACAGGGTCCCAAGGATTCGATGAAGGGCTCGGGATGGGAAGAGCCTTCCCCGCCGGCGACGCGTCGCGCCACCGGAGGCTTCGACGATGGCACGTCTCTGTGGGCGCAGCGCGGAGGCATGGGAGGAATGGGCCGAGGCCCGCAAGGACCGCCGCCCGGTCAGGCTCGCGTGCCGCCGACGCCGACCAAACCCGATGCGGTATGGGGCCATGGTCAGCGCAACGGCTCATGGGACGAGGCTCACACGCCCTCATGGGAACAGCGCGAGCCCGGTTGGGAAGCAGGTGGCCCGGGACTGTGGCCGAAACAGAAACAGGCCGGCCCCGGCGGCTGGCCCGATGATATAGGAGAATGGGGCGGCCCTAAGCCTCCTCAAGGAGGCCCTATGAGCGGCAAGCAGCTGCCTAAGGAGCTCGTTTGGAACAGCAAGCAGTTCAGGTTAGTTTTATCCTAAACCACGTTACACTATCATTCCTTATTCCCTAGCTGATGGTAACTTTGTGTAGGTTCCTCGTCGAGATGGGTTTCAAGAAGGAAGAGGCGGAAGCGGCACTTCGCAGCCGCGACATGAACACTGAAGAGGCGTTGGAGCTGTTGGCAGGACGCGGTGAGAGTTGGCGTCGGGATGAGTTCCATCCGGGCGCGCCCTTCCAGCCGCCGCCGAATGTGCCGACCGTCTCCCCCGCTGTTGTTCAGAAGATGCTCAACCAACCACCACCGCAGACTCATCAACACCACCAGTCTTATAACCCTAACAGGTAAATAAAGCACATCTTCATGATTACCAGCAGAATTTAATTCTTTTTCAGAGTTTCAGGTGGGCTTTTTGCAGACTTATTTCGATAAAACCTTATGCAGAAAATAGATCGTGTGAACATTGATACTTATCGTAATGATGATTTGCCATGCTAATACCGAGGAAGTTTAAGACTTTCGCTGAGTTGAATTGCACATTCTGAACAGATTTAAAAATCCATTGCAAATCCAGGTACTTTTCTTGGAATTATTTCCATTCTAAAGTTGTTTGTCTTTGTGCAGTGGTGCTGGAAACAATGGTCAACCAAGCGCAGCACAGCTGAGAATGCTTGTGCAACAAATTCAGATGGCAGTCTCAGCTGGCTACCTCAACCATCAGATACTCAACCAGCCTCTGGCTCCTCAGACACTTGTTTTGCTGAACCAGCTACTTCAGCAGGTATGTTTAAAAATGTATAAAATGTGTCTCATGATAATGTCTTACGAACTTGAAGAACAATGTTGGATTTAGCAGAAGCAGCAGAAATAAAAGATGGTTGGACTGTGTGATAAACTGCATATCCCTACAACCACATCTAATTATTACATTACATTAACCTGTGTCATAAATTAATAATGCACAATTGACACGTAACAGACCATTAGGATCGTAATTTCCGTTTATGTTTTCGAGACAATTATTGTAAGTACACAAAATCTCTTTGTCAATATAGCAAAATTGATATAATTTCAAAGTTTGCAATGTTTGTATTGCTTGTGTTTAATTTACAGTAGTGGTAACAACCACACAATCAGCTTAGGAATTTTGGGTGGGTGGGTCTTCTTATAATATAATATACATAACATAGACTGGGTCAATGTGTACTGATTACATAATGAACTCGACAACACGCTATAAGGTTTATTTAAATAGAATAATATAATGACAATGAATTTATGGATAATGAATTGCAAATCGCGCCTTGAAAACGTTGGTCACGCATGATTTAGATGGCCAAGTATTTCTGATGTTATTCACATTTCAGTCATTTCACACTTTATATTCGCCTTGTTGAAAAACGGAGTTATATGCTATTTGATAATATCCAACGCAATACGTCGCTAGGTGGTTTGTCGGAGCCTCACTTTGTTCGATTGGCACCCCACTGGAGCTTGGCTATTTTTAGAAATACATTTACACGGCAAGTTAAAGCGTCATTTTCTTGACTATTTTAATAGGCTATGTACATTCGGAAAGATTCGGCGACTCGATTCAAATTCAAAGCGTATTATTGTTGACCTTTTAGTTGGCTAAATAAAAAAGTGTCAGAAAGCGTGAAAAATGCTGAAAAAAATAGTAACGTTATAAATGATAGGGAACAACGAAGGAAATAACATGCCGACATCTAGTTGTGTAAAAACAGGAAGATGATGATTAATATCCATGGATGCATCGTATCATTTCATTGCTGCGTATTTCAATATAGAACATCTGTGAAAATGAAAATGCATTTAATGTAATGCGGATCACATCTGTTAATAATTTGGTATAAGATTATTAGAAGTTTTGATTATTTAAAGTCACTTACCGCGTACATAAACCAATTCGTATGAGTTACCTATTAGGTTTACCTATTTGGTAGGAGTTACCTATTTGGTGACTCAGTTTTTTAGGCCGCCTTTAGGCCTCACGATTTCAAGACTTTAATACCGGGATCAACAATTTAACGTGCCCTTTAAAGCACGGAAGCACTATGTTGTTATTGCCACTAGCGGTCACTCATCCATTTTGTGACTGCGCAGAACGTCGCTTAACTTCGACGATCGAGAAGAGATCTTTGTTGAGGCGTTAGTTTTTTGTACTTTTTAACAGCAACTAAACTTACTTTGACGAGCCTTCATTTTTTTTTGACTGGCTCCCCACTGTATCTTGACTATTTAGTTTTAAGATGGATCATCTAAAAGAATGCTAGGCCCCAAACCATGTTTGTTGCCCTGATTCTTCACGGTATTGGTCGCAAACGAACAGGAGTATAATTAGTTGTAATACTATACTAAGTAATCCCAGCGGACCTTGACTTTGACGCAAGTTAGCGTCGAGAGCGCTTCATTAAAATCACACACGATTCACAGTAAATTACGCAGGCTTATAGTTTATAACAATCAGTCAACAGTTACAGTTAATCTGTAATTGAGTCGCTCGGTCCCCATTGTCGGCACCTTTCATCCACTTAGTGCCGCCGCGCGCCGCACGTCCCCACCGGGAAGTTATGTCAAACAAAACAGTAGACTACTTACTGCGTACTTCTGCCTGCTTTTTATGATTATTGGTTACTAGCTGTCCGTCAGGAAAACTTTCCCGGGATAAAATATAGCCTATGTTCATCAGGGATACTGTGGGATTCTAATGGTGAAAGAATTTTTAAAATCAGTCCAGTAGTTTCAGAGTCTTTTCAATTTAAACAAAAAAAACAAATCTTTCCTCTTTATAATATTAATTTAGATGTAGCTGTATTGGGGTAGTGAGAATAATTCTTTATCATCAGGATCACGAATGTATCCGAGACTTAGAAGGTCTCAAATTAATGAAGATTTCTAAGGGACACCTCTAAATACATATTGGCACGTGCCCAATTTGGCCTATATTTACTTAACTCAATTCAAAACGATGTTGCCTGTATAAACTTTATACTCTATAATCAACCTAACATAGAAAACCAATAGTATGTTTTTTATGAATAAATAATGTTATTCTTCGAACTCCACATTAGATAAGTTATTACAATGTTATAACCAAAATATACATACACCCAAACTTTGAGTATATTCTAAGAAGTAAAAAGTTGCCTTTGAAGTGGTTCCTTTAAAACTTTTGAAACAGAAAGTCAAAAGCATTTGTTCAGTAGGACCGCTGGGATCACAGAAACATTGTTTAGGCTGTAACACCGCTTACTTTGCGAAGTTCTAAAGAATTAATATATATTAATTAATATATATACATTTGTGTGCAGCCACACAAATGTATCTGTAATTCTACTAATAAATTGTCAAAATGACTGACGACATTATTCACGTACGACGACAGCAGCTGTACCAACTTGCATATAAATTCGAATAAATATTACGTGATTACGTGCCTTAGTATAGGTTGTATGAGCTTCATACAGGTACTACGCGGAAGAAACTAAGCGTGGGTCATCATTTTGTTTTCTATCCCATCAAAATTTCAGAAACTCAGATAAGGTCACTTGTAGACAGATAAAACGATAACGACGCATAATACATGCAACATTTATTGTGTAATTCAACTGGCAATGGACATGGGCTTCATTTTGACATTTGAAAACCATTCTGGACTTCAATTGTCATTTTCCTATTATGTGATAGTTTGATCTCTATTGGGATCACATGACAACTGGCAATGGATTTCAAGTTAAACAATAAGGGCGCCTTCAAGCCGCAAAGTGCAGCGCGGCTTTGAAAATGTATATAGATGTAAAACGCGCGATTTCAGCGCTGCAGCCGAACTGCGGCCGCGCGTCAGTTCATCGATCGACTAGTGACGTGTTTATAGGCTTCTTATCTGGTTTTTTATCCAAAATCCTTTTTCATCATCAGAGTCTATAGTGAAACTAAATGTACAACACTACCATTCTCAAACCACGCCCAGCGCGCGGCACTTTGCGGCTAATTTGAAGGCACCCTTAACCCAAACCATAGACTTTTAATTTAACCACTTATAGAGAACAAAATGATAAGGACTCATACATTTATACCAACTGTCCCCTAATAACAGCTTTACAATAGAAATGAGAAATGACCAGGCTGCTATGTGCTATACATAGCATTTTTCAAGGGCACAGTATTATTACTAGCACCTCGTGCATAAAATGAAGCATAAAATGTTAGTGACGGCAATGCAGTCACGAAAGTATAAAGTCTAACATGAGTCCTTTGTTTTTTAGATCAAAGTTCTGCAGCAGTTATTGCAACAGAACTCCGTCGCGATGACCAAAGGGCACTCTACCCTCACTCTGCAGTACACAATGCAGATCACCAAGGCGAAGCAGCAGATTAGCGCATTGCAGGTAATCTAGACTTCATAGCTTGTACTTGAAACATGTCTCTAAAACACACATTGAACAGGAGGGTTAAGTGTGATTTAATTCTACATAGTGATAAAAACCGACCTTGGAATAAGCTTGAAAATTACTTTTGCATTATGGTTATATTCAAACTTACTTCAAATGCCTTCAAATTCCTAGTTGTCACTGGAAAATTTGATAATATTGATATCCTACTTGTAAATGTGGCCTACACTCCTACAGTGAGCCGAGCAGTTTAATATACTGACAATAACTATTGTATTGTACATGTGTAACTAAAGGAAATGTAATTTGTAATATTTGTGCAGAGTCAAATCGCAACTCAGCAAGCTCTATACATGAAGCAGCAGGCCGGTGGTAACGACCTGTTCAAGCCTGGCCCGCCGGACCCGCTGGGAAATCTGCAGAACAACTTCAGTGACCTGAACATTGCTAAGGATCCGCATTCCGTAAGTTTTAAATTCACTTATTAGGCACGAAAACGTTTGCGGGACGATCTTGGTTTGAGGAGTGGGGAGATCGCCAAAGATGGCCGGCTGAAAATTTTGGTGAGATCTTTGTCTAGCAGAGTTACACAACAGTTAAAGAAAAATAGAATGTCCGAGGGCATGTTGCGTCGACTAAGGTCGTTGGCCCATAGGGAGACAAAATGCAAGAGGCGTAAGATAGCTAACTATGATCGCAAGTCCCAATTAAAGTGGATGATTATAAAGAAAGATATCCTTATGGGTCCTTATGGTTTACACCTCTTTTGGCCAATTTTACACATAAAATAATCATTAACATTTACCATTCAATCTTAATTCTTATCTTGATTGATAACAAAACACGCTAGTTTATAAGATATTCTTTTGTCACAGGCGTACGGCAGTGGTGGTGGAAACCAGCAATCTCGTCTCAACCAATGGAAGCTGCCTTCTTTGGATAAAGACAGCGACGGCTCTGAGTTCAGCCGCGCTCCCGGCACCGCTAAGTCAGCTACTAGCCCGCAGCTAATGGGCTTGCAGCCTGATTCGTAAGTTATCACTATACTATACAGAACACCCTGTATAATGATGACATATAACATGTATATTATATCTATACATCCAACTGACGCGGCTTTTACTTAGAATAAGGCAGTGACAACAGGTTTCATCTATATAAATGAATGCTAGAAAAAACTTGAATCTGTAATTTATCTCGTCTTTCGTTATTCAAATTAACCTATTTTGACACAATTTTTGACAGTTTTCTTCAAATATATTTCGTTTTGTAATACCAGCTTCTACTAAATCCTTATTGTGTATATTATGAAATGAAAAGCTAGGCCAATCCATGCTTCACAGATAAAGCGAAAAGAAAAACTATAATATGTAAGAGAGATAATATGATCCAGCTGAGACTGCTTTACGCTTTACATTAAATCATAAAACGTATCTTGTTGATCATATTGAATGAATTCCTATTGACTTTAATCTTATTTTACTAGAACTTGGGGCGTCGGCCGCGGCGCCGAAGGTTGGGGAGACGCGGGCGTCGGCGTGGACTCCGCCGACGGCAAGGACTGGCCTTCGCATCCTTCGCACCAGCCCGTCTATGACCTCGTGCCAGAGTTTGAGCCTGGCAAGCCTTGGAAGGTAACTTAGTTCAAGTCTAGTACTTTTGAAGTGAAAACTTCTTAAGGCGCGTCGGGCATTTTTGTCGGGCATTGTACTCGCGACACCGTACCTATGTATAAGTATCTGCTATTTCGACCTCAACACCATAAACGACGGTGGCCTAGCGGTTCATAACTCTGCTTACGATGCGGCATGCGGCTGGATCGTATCCCACAGAGGTAATGTACTTTTTGCATTTTTTTGAAGTTTAGAACCGTTACCGTCACCTCGTTCAAGTTTTCACTTCTGTCGGCACTCCCGTAGTGCCTCTGTTTTTTTTTACAATCTAGACGGGACGAAAACGAATTGACCAAGTTGGTTGGTTACATTGGAGTACATAGGATTGGCGTTATAGAGAATTAACCTTTGCCCAGCAGTAAGTGTTTCCGGCTGAATAGATAGTAGGCATACTTAGAATAAATAAATAAATAATGCTGGACTTTTCACAGCGCATCATCTAGCCCCAAAGTAAGCAGAGCTTGTGTTATGGGTACAACATGACTGATACTTAATATACTTTTTTTTGTAAATACATAATATATATTATACATAGTAATACTCAGACCCGAGACAAATATTTGAAGGCATATGAAACTCGGCGTAAACTCTGACTAGAAAGAGTTTTACTAACTGAATACGTCGCATAATCTAATTAGAGTAGTTACTGTACATGTACAACATACAATTACTACTTCTGTGGCGTGAGAATGTTAGCATGTGTTACATTAATATTGCAAATAATTAAGTTCATGTTTCCTTCACATAGACTATACAACCAGGAAAAATATAGTGTTGTCAGAAGTTCCTTTGCGATTTAAATAATTGACTTTATTAAACAATACATCGCAAATAAGTCTAAGTACGGCAAAAAAAGGGAATTAAGAGACATTTTGATGAACATTAGTCTCTTCGCACGTATTGCCATAAGTTTTACCGTCTGCCACCGCGTGGGGCAGACGGTAATAATTTTATTTAGCATGCTCAAAATTTATGAAATGTACAATCCATCCAGGGTAACCAGATGAAGAATGTAGAAGACGATCCGGCGATGACCCCCGGCTCCGTTGTCCGGTCGCCGCTGTCCCTCGCCGCGATCAAAGACTCTGAGATACTCGGCGGCAAGACTTCACCGCCAGGAAGTGAGCGATCACTCTCTTCTTCCACTTGGTCGTACGCGCCGAGTGCCGGCGGCGGTGGGGTCAAGACTGGCGCTGATTGGGGAGCTAAGGTTGGTATATGGTCTAGAGATTCGTGTGCACTTCAAGTAGGCATATTATTCAATGTTGTTATATGAAATAGTCTTTCTTATACTTTCGCGATCACAATTTAGGAATTTAACCGTTTAAAATCCATACTAATTCCGTACTATTCTATATTCCATATCCATACTGTCTGTCTGTCTGTTTGTTACGCTTTCACGCCCAAACCGCTGAACAGATTAAGCTGAATTTGGGCATAGTTAAAGGTTGTATCCCAGGGAAGGACATGGCTACTTTTTATCCCGAAAAAATGAAAAATCCCGAGGGACCGCGTCACACCGCGGGAGCGCAGCTAGTCCTGTATAATATATTTTTGTTAAATGAATGCAATATTTCGCACCATTATATTTTCGTACTATTATATTTATTAGTTTATTTATATATACAGGGTGTAAAAAGACTGCTACCGAAAACTGAGGGGTTTCAATCAGACCATGATTCTGAACATATTTAGTGAAAAAAAAACGCAAAATTTTTTTTGACTTAGCTACGTCATTTTATTTTATTTCTAGTTATTTACTACTAGTACAACATAATAAGACTGTACCTACCTAATAGTTGGATTTATAAAAGAAAAAAACTATTAAAACTCCAAATCCAGCAATCTACGCGTAAAAACGCGCCCAGTACATACGCAAACAGTAATCTTCAAACGCTGTTTTCTCCGGATATAATGATTTTTTCGGAAAATCCTTTTGGATTTAGTTGTGTGTTGGGATCCCTTTCGGCTTCGGTAGACGTCTTTTTACACCCTGTATATAGTTTATTTATTAGTAATGTTTTGTATTACTTTTTCTAGTAGTCAGTGTGTGTATGTTTTCCAAATAAATGATCAAACCAATATACTAAACTGAGTAATGTTTGTATCAGCCCCGTCCCGCTCCGCCCGGTATCTCGAAGCCGTGGCCGCAGCACCACGCCGCTCCGGCCGCTAACCCGCGCGCGCTGCCTTCTTGGGGAGGTCAGGCCTCCACTTGGCTGCTGCTGAAGAATCTGACTGCTCAGGTATGTTAAATATTTACTTAATAATTCAGCGTCAGGAAGCAACATATGCCGATACTTAACGGGACACTGTAGTGCCTGGGGCATTGAGATGGAGGATTTACCCAGGACCTAAACCATCATCTCGGATTAATCGGCTTTGTCCATAGGGAAAGAAATGGAATACATGTGGACCAGACTAAATACTCAGATTTTCCATCTGTGGTTTGCTTTGATTAGATATTTTTTTAATTATTTATTTTGAAATAAACTATTTGTGGTCCTGATTTTAAATTCGTAAAAGTTATTTTTATATGGTTGGCTAGACTACTGAAAATAAATAGGAACACTATAAGAAGTGACTTTTCAAACAAAATCTAACTAGTTCATCCTTTCGGTAGCTAGGCCACAGGAATACACGTCAAAATTATAACGTATTGCGTTGGGGTTTGAAAATTGTGTTGTGCACACATTGAATGGTATGTTGTTGGTAACAGATTGACGGGTCTACACTGAAGACTCTCTGCGTCCAGCACGGACCTCTGCAGAACTTCCACTTGTACTTGAACCAGGGCCTCGCCCTCGCACGCTATTCTACGCGCGAGGAGGCTGCTAAGGTAACTTTACATTCATTAAATCTATTTTGTCCAATTCCTGGGCAAAATTGCTTCAAGTCTCACCAATTGTCTTTCTTTGATTGGTTCCTTCAGTCAACTACAAAAGGAATCTTAAGTTTGCATGTTGATCTGCCAGTGAAAATGAATGCTGAGTCCTGCCGTATTACTCACGGTTCCAGGGTTTACCATATTTGAGATTAAAATTAGTCCATTCGTTAATCCAGAGAATAAGCTAACATCCATAACAGATTTCATCTAAATTCGTTAAGCCATTTCAACATTATGGAGTAAGGAACATCCATCTCATATTGTCATATATATTTTTTTCATTTAAAATGTGTGTGTGATATGGATCATGGTATCTGAAATAAATGTATTGATTTGAATTGAATTGATCCATGAATTTTGAATTTGTCCGATCACAAACAATACCCGCTATTTGACATTGAAAATAAAACTATCTTTCGTTGTGCTCAGGCCCAAATGGCGTTGAACAACTGCGTGTTGTCCAACACGACGATCTTCGCGGAGTCGCCCGCCGAGTCCGAGGTGCAACTGATTCTGCAGCATCTTGGTTCCGGTGGCGGCGGCGCCTGGCGTCCCGGCTCTCAGGCCGGCAAGGTAAATACAACTTTATTAACTTACTATAATACTAGTTCATCATAATTTTGGGCTGGCACATATTCTCTTCTTCCACTCTATCCTTCTTTAGGGTCGATTGACTCATAATTTCTGAAAGAACAGGAGCAAGGACACTATCCCAACGGTCCTCATGCATAGATGCTATGTTATTGTTAACCATTCAAGATTTATTGAAGACTAGCTACTGCGCCCGGCTTCGCCCACGTGGTACCAACATTTTGAATAGCGTATATGCTATTCCAGGTCACTATCCAAGTTTCATCCAGATCGGTTCACTGGTTTAGGCGTGATTGAAACACAACTCACAAACTTTCAGCTTTATTATATTAGTGGGATTAAAATGCATCCCAAAAATTACACCCATGCTGGCATTTGAACCCAAGACATTCACCCATCTGTGGTAATGCTCAACTGAAACAATGGGAAATAGTAGCATCAAGATTTAAAGTAGCATTCCGTCCTTTTCCTATCGTGAATAATGGTATAAGTTTGCCTTCCTTGCCGTCAGTATTTAATATGATGTACCCTCAGGAGGCAGGCTGGGGCGGCGGCTTCCCGGCCATGTGGCCCGACTCGCACGAGCAGCGCGCCACTCCCTCCTCCCTCAACTCGTTCCTGCCGCCGGACCTTCTCGGCGGAGAGTCCATCTAAAGCCGGCCGGCGCCTTCGCTTCGCACGCCGCGCCAGCGTACCAAGAACCCTACCGCCTCGTCGCGCTCTCATCGACGCCTAGTCACATCCGCACGGTAGCACGTCCGACGTCCACGTCTACTGTATGTAAGTGTTCACCTAGCGTAGTGTAAGTAGGATAGCTCCTCTCTACCAAATGACATAGGTAAAACGGATTAGAGTAGTTGTCGCGGGCTACCTCAGTCACTCGCCCCGTGGCCCTATATCGCTGTATTTGTATTTATTTTGTTGCGCCCCCGGGGCTGTTGCTGTTTCGCCTCGCGGGCTGTTGAGTTTCTTTCGTGCTAGTTTTTATTTTTTCTCGTTTTAAAAAAACTATTTTAATTATTTATTTCTATATTTTTTTTTCGAATTGTCGATCGCGAGCCTCCGTTTTCCATTAGTGATATTTTATTCAGCAATAAGAGCATTTCGTGGAGTGGGGGTGAGTTTCGAATGGTCGGACACGCTCCCTTTCCCTCGCTCGGTACTCGGGCCGACGTCGGAGCCCCCCGGCTGACCGCGTCCGCCTCGACCGAACTCGCCCTTGCGATACGTTTTTATAATTAGTTGTATTTTTATAAAGGTAACAAAATTTGAAATTATGAGATTTGAAGTGCATTCTTCTAGTGGTAATTCCTTTTAAGCAGCGTTTATAGTCTGAGATATACAAATATTGGTTAAGAGGCCGCGGCCAGAGCGGCGGCCGTGTGATGTCAAGTATCTTGCCTAAGTAAGGATAGTGTATTTCGTTGAGTATCTGCAGTGATCGCGTCGGCGTCGCGCTGATTTCCCCAAATTTTTTCCAGTATTTGTGATTCAAGTGCCACTTTAAGTTATATTGAAACGATTATCTAGATTATACGATTAATGTAAGGATAACTTAATGAAGATTGTTTTATCATTTTATATATTACATTTTGTGAAAAATGTTACTGAAGTACTATAATTAACGGTAATTTAAATATTACACTTTTGTGTATAGTTAACTTAAAATTAGCCATATCAATAACTTATAGAAAAGATATGTGGTATTTTATATAGGCTCAATTTCAACGTTATTTAAAGTGGAAATAATGCTTTAGACATTGTATTCTGTTAATCATATACTTGTAGCGGTAGTCTCGTCGGTATTATATAAATGTATAAATGTAAGCGTAGCTGTAAGTCCTATGTTAGTTCTCGTAAGAATACTATGATATTGACGGCAACGATAGTGGGTGTAAGTGTTTGTTCGATATGAGAAAGTTTATTTACAATTATTATTTACTTTATAATTTATCGATGGTGTGCCACAGAGTGACTCTGCCAAACTATATCATTACCAATTATACCGGGCGTCGCTACTTGAATATCTTCCAGTGATCCCTCGTGTAAGCGTAACGATTGTTCTCGTATTGCTAGGCTGGGCTATGGGCTAGCGACCACTCTTCACAAATTTATCTGATAAGTTAGATTGTACGAGACTTTGGACTTGTACCTACTTGTGCGTCTTTAAATAAATTCTAATCGCTTTGGACCTGTTTAGTCTAGTGATAAATGTTTCTATATGTGTGATGTGTTCATCTAGTGACAAAATTAGTATTTGTCATGTCTTACCTTATCTCATAGGGACCGACATACTGTTTTATATTTACATGGATTGCATATTCTTCGTTGCCTTTTTTGCATATCTCGATTGAGTGCAGATTTGATTTACACGATCGTATATTTTCTTATCGATGATTAAACTGTAAGTAAATAAATAGTTGTCTGTGCATTCGATGAACGATGTAGCATCGCATGTCGAGATCGGAGTGTGGAACGTGATGTATCGGCACAGCATGCCACCGAGCTAGCAGACTGGGCTGCGGCCCGCGTTAGGTGCCAAAGAATTAATATCAAAGATATCCAGACACAATTAGCATTTCCCTGGCTGGCGAAGATCTTCCAAATGAATGTGCGTGTACCCGCTGTACGGTACCTACGGGCTATCGACCTGATGTTCCTATGGCACTCGTGCGTATCACAATGCAGCGTGGCTCGACCAGGCTCATGTCAATTCTACTATTATTGTCGTAAAGCTCAATTTACGTGAGGGTCTTTATTTTTATTGACTTACTACGTCATAGAATAAAAAAATATTTATTATTTTTAAATCGATATTGTTCTGTCCACATTATTTGATAACGGATTACGCCTAATCTCAGTCGTTAACTGGTGCAAATCGCAGCAATAAATACGTCATTATAATTTTTATAAATTAGTGTTTTTTAAATGAGACAAGCCGAAGAAACGGAGATATAATGTTCCAGTGCCCTTTAGAATACGTTGTCCATAGTATAAATATTAAAAGACGATTGTGTCATGCCTTCAAATGTTTAGTCACTTAAAGTTATCAGTACTTAAATAAATGGGTAATATATAAATTATATTTGTATGGTCATATAAAGTGTTGTAAAGGTGTAGGTGTCGTGTAGCGTGTAGTCGACACACGGCAAGGTTGTGAGAATAACTGAATCTCCTTTCGGTTCAATGACTGCATCATTATTTCCTGCACACAATTAATGCGCCATGTGCAATTTAGTCTGTGTTATTATGTTGTTGTGTATTTATAAACTTACATTATTATTCTGTAATATGTATATTGTGAAATTATATTCGTAAAGAAAAAAAAAATATACGCTTCACGCTTTCATTTTTAACATTTTTTCGTGACTTGTTTTTGTTATTTAGAATAAATTTACGTACCTAAAAGTAATTATAATAATTATATTATTGTAGGTGTATTGTAAGAAAAAAAAACATAAAAAAAAACAAAAAAAAAACAAATAAAAAAAAACATAAAAAGCAATTAAAGCAACCAATGATTGTGCCTCAATGAACTGTGGTACGTTACCGTAACCAATGGCAGGTTTAATCGTTTCCTCGAAGATTTTATAGTAATGAATTGTGCGCTAGGCATCGTTCCGTGTCGTATCGTGTCGGCGGGACTCGGGACTCGTGACTTGTCGCGACTAGCGGTAGCGGGTAGACAATACAAGGCTGCCATCGTGCAACCGGCCCACGCCTTTCGTAATCATTAATGAGCTTAGCTGTTTTACTTTTATTAACTAAGTGTTACTTCATCAATCATTTTATATATATTTACGTGTAAATATTTTTATCCATTTAGTTTTTTTGGTTCTCATGAAGTTTACCCGAATTTAAACCGCATAATTTTTGCACTTGAGGCCGTTTGATTTTAATCATTCGGATTGCGTCCTCTGCATTAATCCACAATCAAATGCCAAAGTCGATGTCTGAATGCCATTTAGCGAGCACTGATGTAGGTATGTTGTTTGTCCGTAGATTGTTACATCACAAACATAGATCGTACAAATGGAGCCATTTTCTAAAACATCCGCCGAACTAGGTCGTCTGCACTCCAAGCTGCTCCGGTGTTATTTTAGCTCAACTATTATAATAGTTTGCTCATATTGTTGTTAATTTTAATAGTTTTTACGTCTTATTTAACGCTTCCTTTTGTATGGAATAAAATTTTTAAATTATTTTCGTGTAATCTCCAAATTAGTATTTAAAGTTCTGACCATTGCCTCGACTCGTATTTGGCAAATACAAAATGCCGCCTGTGACGCGTTTAATCGTCCATATTGTTGTATAATACTTGTGTTCTATCGCGATTTGCCGTCGCCCGTTGCCTCGCGAGATTACCATTTCTTACACTGCCTTAGATACCTTGATCGAGTCGCTCGAACAAAATCAATCGGTTAAACCGTCATTGCAAAATGTAGCTTACGAACAAGAAATTAATGTTCAATTCCGAATATCGCTACTGGTAACGGGTCGGTTTGGATATCGATTGGCTTTCTCTATTTAGCTTGACATCATTTACCGCTTCTGCACTATAAGTCGTCGGCACTTCTCATTTCAGACAGATTTAGGGACCAAGTTGTTTCACGTTTAGTGCATTCATTTACTTACTGACGTTAATCTTACCAAAAGACAATCGCATTGAACTAAAACGTGTTCTATTGACGAGTGGGTTTTGAAAGAAATAATTGAGTGATAGCGTTTGATATTCATCAAGGCCTTTTAATTTTAACATTAGATAACTTTTCGCTTATTGTGTATTTATTTATTTATATACGATATATATTTTTGTAAAGGGTTAGTAGACGTTCTCGTCCTGATACAATAGCACATTAGGTGATATTCTACAAAGAAACTAGTCTTCCTTATTTATGTGGGTGGAGATGCGGCTAGGAGTAGACTAGGCTCGCGTCGGCACTCGGCACAAGAGGCAATTATTCCTCTAGTCTTGTTATGTGGTGCGATAACATAATACCAAATATATAATAACGAAGGCTTTGACGGTGTTAGTGGTAGTCCGCCCCGGGCAGCTTGGAAACCTTGGAACGGAAAGGAAACGTTGGCTAGTATTATTGTAATGCATTTATTTCTCTTTGTCATAGTCACTCAATCATATTATAATATTAATTATGCTAATGCCTAAAATTGGGAATATCAGATTTTATTTAGGATGTTTAATATTTTACATTTTTAGCGTTTAAATATCTAAAATTTACCTTAATTATAGTGAATGGATTTTGTATTATTATTGGTAAATAGCTGTAAGACAAAGGGTGTTCTTAATAGAAACACACAACTGAATAAATACAAAATAATAAAAAAAAAAAATAATGTACTGAGTGACTTACGCGTAAACAGAGGGCCATTGAAAAAATGTTGAGCTAAGAAAATTTGTTCTATGTGGTAATTATAACTAATTGTGATTGCTGAGAATATTTTAACCGCTCTATGTATAGTTTAAATAATTGAATTAATAAGTCGCCGTTTGAGCGACCAGTCCGCGCCAGTTGGCCTCCGACGACGCCCCATGCACCGCCGTATTACTAGTTATTCACCAACTTATTGCATTTTATTCGTTATATCGGTATAGAGTTTATCTCGTATGTATGTATGTATAGAGCCAACCCCCACCACGGTTAATTGATGCAGTAGACTCGACCGACGACCTACTCTGCTCTAGTCTTTCGCATTCGTGTATGTATCGCGACCTGCGACCATACTCTATCGAGCATAATTAACGACCATTATCCTATTAAACTAGCTTGTATTATTATTTCATTAGATCTCTGTTGTACCTGTGTCAAATTGTTTATATTCATGTTCATTCGTACTGTGAGTGTACTGAACCAGTCTCGAAGACTCCGCGCTTTATACGTAATTGTATAGTTCGAACGACCAAATCCTTTGATGTTCCACTTGATTGAACGAAAAAACCTCTCGATTTTGTCGATATTTGTATTCGCATCATAACAATACTCCGCGGTCTTTTTAGTCACTTTTGTACCTTGATCGTACTTGAATAATATCCTTAGTGAGGAATGAATAATCCAATTCTGAAATATACTTAATTTAAATTTTGACAGACTGATATCTGTGATTAAGAAAATATTTTTAATATAATCCAGTGAGTCGGACGAAAATATTTATTTTGTTAGAGGTTTCCTACTGCCAGCGGCATATCGCGTGTCCCTTGACATTACTGCTTCGTGTGTTTCTTACTTTAGTGAGGTGACATGGCGAGAGCATTCGACTCGAGTAGACTGGCCGATGCCGGTGGCGCTATATTGTACAAAGGAACAAGCTTAATTAGTAATAATCCCCACCATATTATCTAGACACGTACATTAGCAGTTCCCCATCGGGTTGCATCACTGACATCGTCCGCGTCTAACAGACAGAGACTGATAACAATAATTCTCAAGTACCACCGATGTCACATGAAATTTACGTTTCCTTGACTCATTAATTGATCTTGAACGTTGCATATCGATTACATTTCTCGTTCGAAATATTTTGTTGTATTCATATCCGTTATTTTCATAAAGTGCGTTAAGTTTAAGTTTAAAGTAAAGTAATAAAATCACTTAAAAAGTCGCCTTTTTAGTATAGTAGTGAATTTGTCCCTCTCTAAATGTAAAATTATCGATTGGCGTTTATAGATTAAAAGTAATATTTTTGGTACCACCTTTGAGTTAAAGTACAACGTTAGTTAATGTTTCAGTGACGTTTTTATCGTAATGATATCAGAATGACGCTAATCAATAAGATAAGTGTAGCCTTAAGCCGTCTCTTCTCAGGATACACCAGTTTAATAACTCTCATCGTATTTCTATTGGAACACTTATTGTAATATGCGGATACTAAATTATGACATAATTATATCAATAGGCTAAAAATAATAAGGTTTCTCTGCAAATCTCTGTGATGGGAAAAATTATTCTAAAGATCTAGTATTAACTGAAAATGAAGCGAGGGTCGTACCATGAGTCGTGTTTCGAGCGTCCCCGGGTAGTGGCTACGGCTACTGCCCGCTCGTGCATTCTGCCGGCGCGCACGGAACTATCTGCAGCTGTCATGTTAAGACCCAAGTTTCACTGTGACTTTAAAAGTTGAACTTTTCAGTCTTTTTCGCGCAAAGGGTTGTGTATTATTTTTTATGTAGTACAAAATGTGTTCGCAATTTGATTGCTGCTGTAGTGTTCCTTATGTTCTTATTCAAATTTGTTGGTAGTTTATTTTTAAATTTATATTCTCTTTCTGCCTTTGTAACAAAACATGTTTGTATTATGGCATGCCTATTTGTACTGCAAGTCCGGCTGCCTTATAGTTCTATGACACGATCCTGTAAGCTCCGTCACGTACCAAATAATAGAGTAGCCAGGTGTCGGGCGCCACTGCTACATCCCTCGGCTCTCGTCTCTGACCGCATGTAATCATGAGCTTGTCCAAGGAACACAATCAATCCCCAACAGGACGTTTTGAAAGCACATTTATTTATGTTTTGTTGGTTGTAACAGTATTATGTTCCTAGTGCATGCTCTTGACGATTGGACGTTGTAAGCATGTATGACGGATACGAAAGCCTCGGGATGTGGCCGCTTGCCGCCAGCCAACCCTCCACGTTTATATTTGTAGCATATTACCTCAACTGTCGGTGTGCCCCCGCATGCCACGTCACTCGTACTTATTAACTGCACTGTTATTTGGTACACTATCAAATTTTCCTTAAGTTAATTTTAAGGTGTTTTATCGTGAATTTTTATCAGTGTATCAAATAGTCAATATATTTTACTGTTATTTTTCTGATACTACTAAAAGCAATTGTATAATACAAAGTAAAACAGGAGAACAATAATTATTATGTAAGTGTAACAGTTAGTGAATTTAAGTGTGCTATTTTCCATTCCAGAAGTCAACGATAACAATGTTCTTGTAATAATACTTATGTTCGGGTTTTTAAAAGATGTTATTATGTATAATGAAACTAAACCTTATGTGATTGAAATGCAATGTTTAGAAGTATTTTTATTCTTTATTTTTTACCATTAATTAATAATATTATATGTAGTTAGTAGAGATCTATTTGAGAGTCTAATGTATCAATTATTTGTAAAGTTGGCTGTAACTTAGAAGTTACAATAAGTAGAAATATTTTAATATAACATTTGGAGCAAATTTTATGTAGATGACATAGTTGTTTTGAGAGAATGTGAAGTGTTGTAGGTACTGTATGGTGTGTCTGTATGGCTGTATGTCTGTATGTAAGGCATGTACGGTCATCAAGGCGCAAGGTGCGCAAGCGCACAAAGTCGCGAGGCGTGCGCCGACGCCGGCGCCGGCCCACTCACCGCACACCACTGCTAGGGTTATTCAGTTATGCGTAAGGATATTTTTCTTACATTTCGATAAGAGTAATGTTTATAGTTCGTAGGCAGTACATAATATAATATAACAAAAGTCCCTATATATTCGAACTGATGACAAAAACGCATGTTATATTTGTGGCCTCTTTACTAATAAGATCTATGTTACATGTTAAAGAAAATTAAATTTGCTATGCAGTATGAACAGAGATGATACTCAATAAATTGCCAAAAAGTTAAAATACTATATGCATAGATACGATAATTTCTTTTGGGCATATTATTTTGAATTTATGCAAAACTTAGATTATGAGTAAGTAGATCGTAGATTATATTTAGTGTGAATGCATAAATATTATTCTATATTATAAAAACTAAGTGAATTTGGAAATTATCAATTCTGTATTGTTCATAAGTTTAGATATTAAATGGGTTTAGCCATACTCTGGCTGGTTTGATATGTATGTTAACTTAATTGTAAAAAAAAATTAAAAATCAATAAAATATCTGTAGTTTTATTTAAAATAACCTACTAATTCCTGATAGATAAATTAGTGCATAACATTAGGTTCAAGGGTCAGACTGGCGCAGGATAGGGAAGGTTGGCACAAGCTGAGAGAGGCCTATACCCAGCAGTGGGATGAAAAAGGCTGCGGATGATGATGATGATTACGTTCATCATCATCATCATCATATAACTTTTTAAACTATCATGGTTATCGACACTATTAACACGCTAACGAAACATCTCGTAATATTATAAGACTTAGAACAATGACCAGTTCTACCTTGATCATGGCGTGTGCAACTGCGCCGAAATATCGGGAAACTAAAAAACATTAAATAATGGTAAATATCCCGATAATAGTGTTAACTAGCTACAGCGCGCGGCTTCGCCCGCGTGGTACCAGAATTTTTTGAATAGCCAATTTGCTATTCCAGAATTTCCACTATCTACGCCTATTCCAAGTTTCATCCAAATCGGTTCACTGGATTAGGCGTGATTGAAACAAACATCTAAACAAACTCACAAACTTTCAGCTTTATTATATTTATATTAGTGGGATAGTATCATCATCATTATCATCCGCAGCCAATAATATCCCACTGCTGGGCTGCCTCTCATTAGGTAGGTACTTAGTAAATATTATAATAAAAACACATTATGTACTGAATAGTGCCAACGTATTGTCGTATTACTTCAATAGAGTCCTTTCGCACCCTCATAAAAATACTAAATCCATATTACCTTACCTATTACGAAGGAGTTTGTATATATTACTAGCTGACCCGCGGCAAACGTTGTTTTTCCATTATATCGCTATTAAAAAATAAGGGTTGATCGTAGAAGGGTGAAAATTGAGGATTGTATGCATTTTTGTATGTTGTATCATAAAAAAATAGAGATTAAAAATTTTGTCTAAAAAATAAAAATAAAAATTTAGGGGTGGACTACCCCTAACATTTAGGGGGATGAAAAATAGATGTTGGCCGATTCTCATAGATACCGGATAAGCACAAAAAATTTCATCAAAATCGGTCAAGCCGTTTCGGAGGAGTATGGCAACGAAAACTGGTGACACGAGAATTTTATATATTAGATAAGTATTTATCCTATCAGCTTTAAATTCATTTTCTTTTTATTATACACCTGACCAATCATTCTTTCACTGAGTTCCTCTCCACCCTAAGGTTGCCTGGAAGAGATCGCTCATTAGCGATAAGGCCGCCCATTGTACATTGTCATTATTTGTTATAAATAATTATTTTGTTTCATTGTTTAAGGTGTACAATAAAGTATTCTCATTCATTCATTAACGAAGATACCAAAACGAAAACAAATATCAGGTACTTACGAACACTGACAAAAGTAAATTAGCATGTCACTATATTTATTCCCAGATAACATACAAAGGTTCCTAATAAACATTAGAAGGCTGGAGTATGTATTTGCAAAGCTTTGTTTCTTTGTTCCGAAGTTACGTGTTTGTGCTGTAATGTCGAAGAGGAAAGTGGGGCAAACTCGACATCTTACTTCTTAAGTAATATTTGTCTTTAGCGTTGTGCCTATTGAAATATTTTGTCGTATTGTTTTTGTTGTTTAATCTCATTTTGTTTTCTTACAGTGCATAATACGCACAATCGTTCTTCAGCTCTCTGAACTAGCTGCGCAGAACCCATTTTTGATGACGCCTAAAATCGTGCTACTATCTCGCCAAACCTGCGCAATCGTCTACTGCACCTAACTTCTGAGAGCTAAAGATCCGTTGTGCTTAGGATACATACGTATTTAAAATTAATTATTTGAAGTGTTTCTAGTGGTTTTATTACGAAGAAATGCGAAGAAAGCTATATATTTTATTGATACTAAGAAATACAACCAAGGAACCGGCGCATGGTGGAGGAAACCTTGAGAGACCTGGAAGATAGCGGTAAGTTGCATTTATTTCATACTAGCTACTACTCGCGGCTTCACCCGCGTGGTACCAACATTTTGAATAGCCTATATGCCATTCCAGAATTTGCAGGTCACTATCTACGCCTTTATGGTAGGATGCCTAATAATCATACCTATAAGTTAAACATTTTTTTTATGATGAATGGATTGGCTCTTGACCTCGAAACTTACACAGGTAAGAATGAGGTAGGTATTACTTATGAGGTACAGGTTTTTCTGTTTTAAATGGTTGTCTCCACATCACTGTTCGCATAGTCCATCCATTCAAGCCTTCCACAGAATTATACTACACCCCTACACTCAAACAACTTACCTCCATCACTATCAGCACTCAGAAAGTTGGCTATTTTCAGTAAATCACCAAATCTCTATGCAATAATCTTTCGCACGTGTTTGGTACAGCTCACCCTCCAATACATGTAGAGCTCAAGTATTACGCTATAGGTACCTACTTGATCTATCTAACGAGGGCGGGTTGGTCTTAATTGTGTGTGTAGATTGGTTTCTCTGTGCGTAAGCGATACTGAGCGCTCTCTCAACCATGGAGCGTTCCCGAGCTTACGCACACTGAAACAAAGTGCACATGCACGTGCACTTACATGTTGTTTCTACACACTACACACACAAATAAGATAGAACCCAATTATTGTACTAAGAACTTGTTATTGTTTAAATATTTTCTTGGTGTACAAGTGTTCATTCATTCATTCATTCATTTCCTAGACAATCGCCATGGTAAGGGGGCTGTATCGAGTTAGGCGCGTAGAAACGGCGCGGGTCTATTAAATATGCAGGAACCAAGCGACTGAATAATGCAGAGCCTTCGCCATTTCATTATCCTGCTTCGCTAAGGATTGGGAATAACATGAATTTTATTTTGCAGAGAGATTCATCTCGTTGATTTTTATTTTATCGAGCGTATTTATTATGCAGTCGGTAGGTAATTTTCAATATTCGTACCTATTATCGAATAATCGATTACATCGCATTATCGATTAAATAAATCGTGCTGCTTGGGGTACGCATACACAACAATGTTTTATAAATATGTAGGTAAATATTTTTAACATTTATAAACACAACCTAGAGCCATGACTGTGAAAGTCGTGTTTAATGATGATGATATGATTGATTGACACTGTCATGGTTTACCTAAACACGGTTTCAAACTTGATTCAGCGATAGAAATAAAATAAACTGACTTATTATAAAATTTAATGAAATAATATCCATCGATAATACATACCTACTTTACTTATATTTTTGGTTTAGTAAAACAACTGTACACTTTGTAAAAAACTGTAAGCACTATTTACACAGAGTACCTATTTACAGCGATACATGAATGCTTTAAGCATGTGCTATAAAAAATACTACCTATAAAGCTACGTTTTATCTTAATAGCTTCTACAATTGTTCAATTTGAGATTAAATTATATACTATATTTTATGATATGCACTAAGAAATCAACTTTAACAGCTAAATGGCGGAAAAAACGAATTAAAATAAAAACAATGCGTCATTTTTAAATTGTATCAAGGGTTTAAAAAATTAAAATAAACTTATTTTTCCTACTACGAGTATACCTAATTAAGCTGGTTAATGTTCCAAACTAAACTATAATCTTGAAAATTGAAATAGTCAATAGAGGATTTGAAACATCAAATAAAACACCGAAAAAGAAATATGGGCGGTTCGAATTTTTTTTTGTAAGTAACTCTAAACTTCGATCGGAACTCAAAGGTAACAAAATAACCCGGAAAAGTTTTCTACATAAAACTGGGGAAATATCAAAATTATCATAACAGTTTAATTCAAAGAATCCCAAATCCGTCTAAAAGCATTTTTATGTCAGTTAAACCTACTACTTCTCTTCGAAATAGCTCTTACATCCATTCAATCTATTTCCCATGAGTTGAATGAACCGAAATAGAGTCTACGTATGAAGCGTCGCTTACCGTCTATTGTATGTGTAATAAAATATTAAGTGGCCAACAAAAGCCTGGGTGACAATAGTCTGCTATCTATCAGCCTGGTCCAAAGTTACGAATATATTCTTGTACCAGAAGTCAACGGTTTTGCTCCACGCGCCCAAGGTAGCTCCGTCGAGCTGCAAAACTTCTATAAACATCTTCACGATTACTTCTTTTAAATCCTGCAAGCAGAAAATTAGTTACAAAATTTAATATACCTACAATTTATATAGGGTCTTTCATTTTAAACTACACAAACAGACTCAATTTAATTCCTAAGCCCATTTAAGTTTTCACTTCAAAATTTATCATTTATATATTTTTGCATATATAGATTTTCAAGGAGAACAGACGTTCTACCAATCGCAGCGCAGCTACATCACGAATGGGCTAAGTTACACATGAAGCAACAATCAATTGAAAGGATAGTCTTTATCAATTTTCTCGGGATTTTTATAACACAACAAAAAAAAAACATAACATAAATATGTTTTCATTTTTTTTTCTGAATTTTTTCACTCAATTTCTGAATTAAGTTAGTATAAAATGAAAGACCCTATTTTACAAAACTGTCATTGTCCGAGTAGAGTCGGGTATCTTGCATTCCAATGGTGGGTTCGAATCACGACCGTGCATCAATGTATCTTTCGTTTGGGAAAACATATTGTTTAAACACGAAATGGTTAAGGAAAACTCTATAATATGGTCTAACTCATTTATTTTACGTTAGTAATTCATTTTATCGATATAATAATTAGAGGCAGCTGTTCTCAATACAGTTTTGTGAAAGCTATCGAAAACACTCATTCCCAAATCGAAAACATAAATGAAAAATAGCTTTTCAAGTCCACTAAAGTTCGTCCAATTAATTCCAAACCAATTTTATTTAACGGTGAATTTCGCTGTACCACCGATTTCAGTATTTTGTTTTTGGTTGAAAATCATTTTATAACGGTAGACGATATTTTCTTCAGTACACAGTTGTAACTCGTTTTTATGGCTCAGTAGCTAACTATTTACCTAGATCTATCTAGGTTGCTTGGTTGATTCCTAGGGGTAGAGTATATTTCATCTGGGGTACAACATTTTTTAGTCGGTTATCGCTAAGAAGCAATTCCTTCCAAACAACGAACCCCAAGTAAAATGCTGACCCTAATTTTCCAATAGACGAACTGATTTTCATGAGTCATAATTTCTTCACCAGTTCTTTCGAACCAGTGTTTGAGAGTAATGGATTCATAACTAAGATCACTCCATATAAACCGCATCAAACTTCAAAATTATTTTTTATCACTGAAATGGGGATTGTGCCGAATATGTAATCGAACGCGTCTCTGACTAGACTAGACTAGACTTCAAAGGATCTGTAGTACCTAGACCTAACTACTTAGAAAGAAAATGGAACAATTGATGGTATAGCTGCAGTTTACTTACAATAAAATGTTTCTGCTGGATCTTCCTCCTTCCATGTGACTCTCCAAGCTTGTTCATCATGGCTGCCACCACCTCAGGTTGGTGTAGGTTTATCACGGCGAGATTCAATGACGTCATAAGGTTAATCACGTGGGCCTTGAACTGAGGATTGTTGATGTACTCCGCTTCAGGGAGTTTTCGGACCATCTTGAAGAACTCTTTGGTTTCTGGGAATGTTGCGAATAATCTGGAGAAGAAAGGAGGATGTAAACCACTTATGAGTAATAATCTTCACACACAACGCCCATACGAAATACCTAGGTTTTAACTGTTAAAACAATTTCGAACGGTCATACGATTTATGTTAGAACAATTCGTACGGTCACGAGATTACCCCTAATATGTGCTTATTCCACATCCTCTATTAAAAAAAAGTAAGTACTTAAGTTGGAGTTGAGAGTTGGCCACTGACTCATACGTATAAGTAAGTACTTATACTCTATTTATTCTTGTATTACTCTTCCGGGTATGTAGCTTTCTCGGTCCATCTATCTAAATCTGTTCAGCTGTTATAATATAAATTTTATTCATTCGTAGGCAATTTCGTAGGTATGTTTATACGCGTAGATGTTAATAATAGTACCTACTATTTCCAGTTTTATTGTTGGCTTCAGTTCTAAGTTCCAACACTGTATGAAACGGTTGCATTATTGCTGTAGTTTATTAGTGTGCACTAAAACTGCTTTTACAGGGGAACGAATTGCATAATTTACTGCGTATTGAAGTGGTCGCTACGAGTACAGTTTTAACCTCCGCCATTGAGTTATAAGTCTTATGTTATGTGGCCGATAAATTAGCAACATGTATACGATTTCCACGTATTTATTACCTAACAAGAAAATAACAATGTATTTGACCCAGTATAAATATGAAACTATGTAATGTATGTTTGTGCTTCAACGCCTGGACCGCAAAGATGATGAAAGAGAATGAGATTTAGATGCAAAAAAGAGAGCATACACTCTGTGATTTGAAAAAGTATAATGTCGCAACGACGATAAAATAATCTTGAATGTAGTATTAAATGTTGGCAATACGGGACTGAAGCCAAAGCCAGTAGCCTGTTTTCTTTTATTTAAATTCGTAGAGGTTCGTAGAGGCCTCTACGAAAGTTTGTCCTAAAACAACGCAGCTAATTCAATGGGCACTTAAAAAAGATCCTTGAATGTAGAATTAAATGTTGTCAATACGGAACTGAAGCCGTAGGCAGATAGCTTGTTTTCTTTTATTTAATCTCGTAGAGATTCGTAGAGGCCTCTACGACAGTTTGTCGTAAAATAACGCAGCTAATTCAATGGGCACTTAAACTGGGTCTATAAAAAACCGATGTCTTCATTCAATCACAATATCATAATATCGTTCTGTTCACGAACGCAATAAAATGCCAGTAACGTTGATGCAAGCTGTTAAAATTTAAGTGTTTGTTTAATTTTATACTCTGGTAATAGGGAATGGAACTATACTGGGTGTTTTTCTTTGGAAAAACATTGAAATTGTGGAATTAATGGTACGGTTAAAAAATCGAGCTTTTGAGAGTTTTGAGGAATAGATGGGCGGTGAAGGCCAAGTCCAAATTCACAAAGACACCTGTAGCATTGAAATATTTTATGAATTTTATTGCCCCTGTTTGCACCCTGAATACTTTTTCCAAGATGCGTCTTAGTTTCATTGAAGAATCCCATGTTTTATTTGCGTTCATGAACTACTCTACCACCCCTCTAATAGTAGGTAAAGCATACAGATTAGAGTGGTCTACTCTTTACATAGAACCTGTTTGATTAAAACCTCAGACCTCTTTTGTTTCCAACTCTACGCTTGTCGACCGTAGGAAGTTGGAATAAAGGAAAATTATGTTCAAATTGTGTTTTTTTTTTATTTACATGAACAACAAAAAAAGAAAAGAAAAGGGCTTTGTCGCTGAGCGACTATACCGCCCAATCAGTAACATCCGTAACATCTTACCTTATGGTTGAAATGAAGCCAATCGTGTCTAGTAGATCTTGAGTAGGTAAATCACAGTCCATCTTTTTAAAATTAACTTGCAATGTTTGTATGTTTGTTTGTGTATTCTTGCAAGCTTAATTTGACCTAATTCCCGGTGACAGAGTGAGCTGAATTTTGGTACACATAGGGCTTCGGTAACAATGCAATAATATGGTGACAGTTAGCTGATCTGATGATGGAGTCAGGAGCTGTTCAACGGAACTCGCCAGTAAATAGGCCGATTGAGTTGAAACTCGGTTTATCGCTCAAGTATCATCTAACATTTTAAAATATGATGACAGTAGGTACTTGAAACTGTATTATGTGCTAGAACTAGGAGCCGTTCAATGGAACACCTGAAAAATAGTAAAATATCCGTGTTTGGGCTCAATGAATCAGCTCACGGTCACCTATTAAAAGCTACCCATTGAAAAACATTTTTCAAAAAAACTTAAAAACTTATTTCGGTTAACTTCTTCCGTATTGATAGTTTTAGGATAAAAAAATATGGTACAATCTAATAAATAGTTTATTAAAAAGACAACTAGAATTTTTATCTACAGACAATCCAAAGCGCTTAACTAACGTAAGGGTCTAAACGTAGGGACTAGAAATACGGCGCTAAAATTGACAAGGTTCATTGTGTAATACGGCGCTAAAATTGACAAGGTTCTTAGTGTAATACGGCGCTAAAATTGACAAGGTTCTTTGTGTAATACGGGGCTAAAATAAATGGCAAATGCATTGGCTGCCTCTTGGCCCACCACTCCCTTTTCATCATCCGAGTATTCATTGGACTGAGTATTATGTCTAAGTTATTATAATAAGTAGGTAGTACATTTACGCAATAAAGAAAGTACCTAAATGCTTGCAACTAAATAGCACTGTTAAAAATAAACTCATGCTACAACATTGTTATCGAAGAACAAATAAGTACCTACCAGCCCAGTTCTTAGTTTATATCTACACCTGCGTCAGTGTACATATTTAACTGTCTGTTTTGTTTATTATTTGTCTATCACAATAATATGCACTACATAATAGGTAAATAACATGTCAGTCAAATCAAACACCAACAGGTATCTTAGAATTTTTATGAGTCATTCTTATTTTATACTAACTGCATACATACATACATACATAAAATCACGCCTCTTTCGCGAAGGGGTAGGCAGAGACCACGGATCTCCGCTTGCTACGATCCTAACACAACTTTTGCCTCATTCACTCTCATTACATTCTTCATACATGCTCGCCGGTTTCGCCGGCTTCTCCAAAATGTCGCCAATTTGATCCAAGAAGGTTTGCCTAGGTCTTCCCCTTCCAGCTGTCCCATACACACTCGCCTCATACACTTGCTTTGTCAAACGACTTAAATGCGAATTAATGCATTTGGACGTGTCTCTGACTGAGCCCTGCATCTGTGGGATATTTTATTTGCAAGTGTGATCTGAGAGATTGTCTACCGCGCTAGATTGGAAGAAGTTTTAAGAATGTGCAGGTCTTTAAGAACAGCTAAGCTAAGTGTAGGTATCCCGTTTCAGACTTTGCATGGCAACAGCTTTAAATAGTCTTTACTAAGCGCTAAATTATTTGTGGTTCAAGAGTGGTACAAATGAGCATGTTTCTGCCAACCTGCCAAGCCAACATATCACGTCTGAGTTTTATTGTTTTGTAAACATGTTACAAGTAGAATGCAAAAAATGTTGACAGTGTGTGAATGGTCATTGTGATGCCAGAGGAAATTGAGATTAATCTAATTTAGAACTAATCACAAGCTAAAAATATATAAACTTGATCCTAATCGTTGTGTAACTAATAGATTAATACCTAATAGATTCATTCAAAATTAGGATGTTGTTTTTCTGAACGGTTTTATGAAAACATTTGACGACCTCTGTAGCGCAGTGGGCGAAGGCCCGCCTGCGACGCAAAAGGATGCGGGTTCGATCCCCGCGGCGGGACCAATGTTTGTATGATCTACAAATATTTGTCTCGGGTCTGGGTGTTTCTATGTATAATATGTATGTATTTACAAACAAAAGTATATAAGTAGTTTATCAGTCATCTAGTACCCATAACACAAGCTCTGCTTACTTAGGGGCTAGATGATGCTGTGTGAAAAGTAAAAAAATAAATAATAATAATAATAATTTGAAAGGTCAAAGACGATTTTGAGTTTTGTTGCGGCGTATAAGCTTTTATAGTTTTTACCATCTCACGAAGGCGTGTCGGTCTTCATTGTGTGTGTAGAAACACGCACACATTGTTTCTGCATAACAGACGTTTGTTGTTCCTACCTGTCTGTGCTCCTACTAACCGCAGGTGAAACCGCATTGCCTGCTAGTATAAGACTAAATACAGAGGTGTATTTCAGCGAGTAATACTATGGTAATGTCATATTCTCTCCCTGAATTCTTCTCTTGGAATTTGCGCGTAAATTCCAGAGATTCCACGCGATCCGTAGTAGAGGGCGTGTCTGTCTGAAGGACAAGTCTCTACAAATCTATACCTGGGGTGTTTGAGAGGGGTTATGCTTCGCTTATTTACCTCTTTATAAAAAGTAGCTTGCTTTTTACACTGAGAAGAAAAATGCGTAATAAAACAAAAGTAAAAAGATAGAACTCGTGATTGGTGCCTACTTTTGTAAGTAGGTAGTAGGTACAGGAATACATAATCTAAATGAGTATCATTAAAGTTGGTAAATTTTTCAAATTAATCAGGATTATCACATAATAATACGAGTATGATATCATCATCCATAACCTAACCGTACCCACTGCTGGCCTAAGTAGTTTTTTCATTACTAGCCTAACCTCATATCCAGGGCCGCACTAACCTCATCTCCGACTTATCAAAGTCGATTCTCACCGTGAGCATTCGCCCTGTAATGGTGTTATTAGGTTCGATTTTGAGCATTATGCTCAAACAAAAATGAATCTGTAACGTAGGTAACATTACAGGCGAATGCTCTTTTGGGGCTGATAGGTTCCATAGAGTTCCTCACCTCTTCAGCAGTTCCGTTCCATTAGCAAGTGAGTTGGCATAAACTGGCGCCCAGGATTTCTGCACGGCGTGGATCTCGCGCCGCGTGAGGCCCGACACGGCACTAGCGACGTCAGGGTCTCCGCCCCACCAGATGTAGCTGACCCAACCGCCCATGGTTAACTGAATGATACATAGGAAATACTTTATTGCACACCAAAAAGTAAACAATAATAAAACAACTTAAACCTATGATGTACCTACATACCAACGTACAATAGGTGGCAAAATTAGGATAATATAGGTACACTCATTTATTCAATACCCACATACCTACTAGGTCTATTTTGCGGTTTCGCTCGTGTTCCACTTATACCTACCTTAATGAAAAACAAAAGAAGGAAAATCCTTAATTTACCTTATTTTTGTCCTTACGTAGGTACCTAGTATCTAGGTACTTATACGTTACTAGTTACTAAGTCACAAGGAGGTAAGTAGGTACCTAGTTCTAAATATTTCTTAACTATCTTGTGGGTTAGTTTGGTAGATACTGTAAGTGTGTTTCATAAAAAAAAATACAGCATGCATTCATATAATATGAAAGTATGTTACTTTCATATAAGTATAATATCGTCACTACGTACAGCAAGTACCTACAGGAGATCAATGGGGTCAATTTTGGTATAAGGTCCAGGTATTGTCTATACTTACGGTCAGCGACAGAACAGTCCCGGCTATTTAAGTCGTTAAGCCATGACGGAGGCATTAAGGCGGCCTAAAAACTCCGTCACGAGAGTTGGCCACTGACTCATACGAACTTACTTACTTTAGCGACAGAAGTTCATGAACATATTTTGATGTTTTTGAATCTTCATTATCTTCGAAGTTCGTAGGGTTTTAGATAAAACTTCACCTTACATTGGATGTTTTGCCTTGCACCATAAGGTACTATTATGAAATAAAAATTTTTGAAAAAAAAATTGAACCGCCTTCACACAACACAAACAGACGAACCTTCTACACACTAAAAAGATATAAATAAGAATATAATTTGAAGTCGGTGCCAACTATTCATTTACATCTAAGAAATTCAAAAGAACTTGGGTGCAAAATTGTATCCTGGTACGCTATCGCTCGATTTCTTATTTTTATAGGTACCTAATCGTATTCACTTGGCACCGACTTCAAATTATATTCTTATTTATATCTTTTTAGTGTGTAGAAGGTTCGTCTGTTTGTGTTGTGTGAAGGCGGTTCAATTTTTTTTTCAAAAATTTTTATTTCACACTTTTTAGTGTAAGTAAATAAATACTGTGTAAATAAAAGTGTATGTGTAAATAATATAGTAAGCTACATTAAGACCCTGCTTATCGTAGCTTAAGTAGGAAAGGATAAGAGAAGTCATGGGCAGGCCTACTAAAGGACACACCGGAGTTCAGCAAGGGGGAAAACTATCAATCCCTCAGGAAAAAAAATATTGTGGATCACCTCGGGTGTAAAAACAACCTTTTCAAACTATTTAATGTTTGACTCAGATTGTGAGTCAGGTGTTGTGTAGTGAGAATGAGGTTTTTTGAATGTTACGGGAAAACTGTCAATCCCTCAGGAAAAAAAAATATATGGCGCCACCTCGAGAGGATACCTCTTTCTAACAAAAAAAAAATTTGGAAATCGGCCCACAATTTTCTTAAAGATCAGTGATTTTTTTAGTTTTACGGGAAAACTATCAATCCCCCAGGAATAAAATTTATATGGGACCACCTCGAGAGTATACCCTTTCAAACAAAAAAAAAATTTTGGAAATCGGTCCACAATTGACGGAAATATCGCTGTACATACATTAAAAAAAAAAAAAAAAAAAAAAAAAAAAACATACATACAGCCGAACATAGAACCTCCTTCTTTTTTTGAAGTCGGTTAAAAAATAGGCAATTTTCTCACATATAATAATGAAAATAAAGCTTTAAAATCTCTAATTGTTCATGAACTTCTGTCGCTGACTGTAGGTACCTGTCACTCACTATTGAAATAATATTACTTATGTTTTAGATTAAAAAAAAAAAGAATAAAATCTTACAAAAGGGAGGTCCTTCTTTGTCCTAATTCTTTTCAACACAACAAAAGCGGTTAGTAAAAGAAAAACGGACGACATATATACGAAAAATTGCATTTTAAATGGAACTTCCTCTTACCGTTGCTCACTAACTAATGTCTAGTTAAATTAACATTTCTGTGTAATGAGATGCTCATTATACAAAGTGAAGTTATCTTTGTCACAAGACTTAAGTTAAACACTGGTAAAAGTCAAGTGACAGTTTTTTGCTGTTAAAATTATATTTATCATTTTGTTTATTAAGAGACACGTGGTTAAACCCTGTTTAAACAATGACTAGTCATCTAAGTATTTGTATTTGTGTAGGTACTCGAAATAACATAGAAATAATACCGTGTGAAATAACTATTGGCCTAAATGACCCTGAATTAGGTAAGTGGTTGACGACCTCTGTGGCGCAGTGGACGAAGGCCCACCTGCGACGCAGAGAAGGTTGCGGGTTCGATCCCCGCCGCGGGACAAATGTTCGTATAACCTACAGATATTTGTCTCGGGTCTGGGTGTTTCTATGTATAATATGTATGTATTTACAAACAAAAGTATATAAGTATTCTATCAGTTATTTGGTTCCCATAGTACAAGCCTTGCTTAGTTTGGGGCTAGATGAAGCTGTGTGAAAATGTCCAGCATTATTCATTTATTTATTAAGTAGAGTAGGTAAAGCTAATCGCGAACTGAACATAAAATGTGTTAGGAATCCGTTGGGACGTGGCCTGTTTTACTATACACGCCCCTGTCTGTGGCATAACCACAGAATATAGAATATATAACTTATATGGCATAGGTAACTGAAGAATGTAGGGTTGTCAGGTCAGCCCTACAACGAAACAGGATCTAACCCTATGCACGGTAACCTTTCTCTTGGAATTCTAGATTCATTGAATTTACAATACTTACCTTAAAAAAAAGATAATAAATAGATACCTATCAATAAAAAAAAAAATACTACTGGGTGTAATAAAAACACTCTTGACTCTAGCCATCCAACGAGGTAATGCCGCCAGACGTTTGGGCACTTTACCTGCGGTCGGTGATTTGAACTCTGTTGTTTATTTATGGAGGGTATTTATAAGAACCAGATTACTGATCTAACCTACTTTGAAATAAGTTGTCAACCCTATAAGGGGTACACACGAATAATTAGTGCGATTCCCACATCGGGAAATGTATTTTAGTACCTACAAAATCTTTATATACCCATCACGTTTTCAATAGTTATAAAAAAGTAGGTATAAACGTGATGTAACGTGCTTTCAAAGTGATCCCAGCGATCCTTCTGAATAAATGCTTTTTGACTTTGACTTTGATATACCTACCTACTACCTACATTCTCGTAAAAAAAAAACGTAAACAGGTTCACGACTGTATCCCCAACGTGCGGTAGACATTCTCTCAGACCTACATTCTCGTAGAGGAAATATGCGGAAATTATAAAAAACTATACATTATACTTAGGTATACCTATTTTTCTGAGGATTAAGGTGCCTGTTATTGAAGGTGTCGGGCAATCAAGAATATAAACTAGAAATACTTATGTAGGTACCTAGAGGCACGCATAATGCCACGCTTTTTATAATCATCTCTTGGAAGAAAAAGTTAATCAGACATACCTACTACCTATAATATTGAATTCTGATTGAAGTTCTTAATTCAAATCCTTTAACGCTCATAGAAATTGAAGGATTTGTGGCAATTTCATCGGCAGTGGTTTGTATTCAGCCAACGGCAGATTAATCAGAGTTTGACGGCAGCCACAGCCCGACCAATTGAACTCCAATGATTGCATTAACCTAGAAATTGGTGTCGAATTTCAGGCCAATTTGGTTAGGTGGCTGTCATCATGAGAGTAGGTGGTGTTTCAATTTGCCTCTCATAAATTCATATGCACTTACGAATAAAATTATTGTCTAGGACAAATCGTGGGTACCTACTTATCTAGGTCCTTAGTTCGTTTTACGATCGTTTTCTAGTCGAATGATTTTCATTGTAACCTTTGTTGGCAGGTATAGCAGCACAGTACAATTAGCTTTTAATATTATCGAGCTTATCTGCGGGAAGAGCGAGTTTATCTTCATTCACCCAAAAAAAAAACCACATTTTTTAAAGAGAGCAGTTAGTGTTCAATGTGCTCATAAAGCACTATTGATTCTCTTTTATAAATAATTTATAAATAAATAGGATTCTGCGATTTCTCTCCATTGTCGCGTTAGCTTGTCGTCACCCCGATTCCCATAAAACGCATAAGGCAATTAGTCTATTATTTACTTATTCTATTTTTGTCAGTTCATTAGAATTGGTGCTACGACTATCTACAAACAAACAGTCAAGATCGAGAGACTCTAAACTATTCTGACTTTCGTGGATACCTCTTTGATGTCTTTTCCATTAAGTTTTCTATTTTCTAAGAGAAATCCGCGATCACGAAAGTTATATTAGATTCTTACTTATAGTTTCAGTTTGCAGGTAACTAGTTTCTGATAACTGTAAAAAGTTTTTCCACCGTTTCGATTGAGTTGTTCTACCTTTTTCGTAGATACCTTTTGAGGGTTTTGCCTTTTCCTAGCAAACCAGCACATGCTATGAATGATAAGCAGGGAGTACATTCTATAGTTCCTAGGCTGTTTAGTAGGGTTAGGTACCTAACCGTGAAGAAGAAAAGGATCCTTTTTTTTTATGATGAATGGGTCGGCTCTTAACCTAAGACTTACATAGGCAAGAGTGAGGTCTACGATGGAGCGAGCTTACCCATGCCTATTAACTTTCTTCTTAAAAACGCTCAGCGGAAATACAGACACTGGAAGCTGATTCCAAATTTTTGCAGTGCGTATAATAAAAGAACTTTCGAAGCGCTTAGTAGATCCTAGATATAACTACAAGTATCTAGGTAGGTATACTTGAAATTGTTGCGGATTGTAAAAATAATTATTATTGCCCAGATAATTAGATCTATTACTTTTTTTTATGAACTGGGTGAGTTCATAAAAATGTCTCAACTTCATAAAAGTTACGTCCAAAAATATTTTTGAATTTTCAGCTTATTAAAAAAAACATGCATCTAGCATTTTTGCCATCTGTGATTTACTGTGTGATTTAGTTTACTGAATGGATCTCTCAAAAAATGAAAATTGAATACAAACCTACTTATTGATTTAAAACAAAATTAAATAGGTACCTACCTACTTACATAAAAAGAACCAAAACTCACAAATTCAGCGTAAATATAGGTTGAATGTATAAATTCCACAATCGGAATATCTTCTGTGTGTCGATGAGCGATGACTGAGTACACTGTACAATACCTAATATGAAACTTGAGATACGAAGATACCGCGGGTCAGGGGTCACCTAATAATTTATTATCAGTAGAATAGATAATTTATAATTATTATTCATCAATTGCCTACTCATATGTATCTACGTCAAATGGTACCTACTTATTTGACGCGAAATATCATGTCATTTAGATAAGATAGATAGATAGATAAAATATTTATTTGGCACACATAACATTTCAACACAGACACAAAAACAAAGACAAGTAACAAGTATGTAGGCGCACAGGTAAAAACAAACTAGAAAAAAAAAAAAAGAAATACACACCTAAAACTAGTAGTCTGGCACCTACATAGGTGGGTGCAACAGTGGTCTGTGTGCTGTAGTGAGCCAAAAAGGTCCAGTCTCAGCTTATTGTTACTCCATGCCCGAAGGTACACAGTAACGCTGATTTTCAGACTGGACCTGAGAAAAAGTGATATCACGAACAGAAAGTAGCACAAAAAGTATGAACAAAAATAAATAAATACGTAAGATATAAAATTGAATACTTATAAAATTAAATACGAAGCTATTATTTTTTATAAATTTTGACATTTGTAGTAAGGAAGAAAAATGCGCATGAAAAATATGAAATTAGATATAGCCGTGGTGCACCTTGTATTTTAAGAATACCATTATTAGTATGTGTTAGATATTTTTTTATTTAAGTGTTTATATGGAAGAAGAAAGTGAAATAATTTGTTCAGGAAATCTTCTATGGGATCATTTTATGATACGTTCATTTCTCAATTTATCAATCTTAGCTCTCACAAAACAATTAGGTACTAGGTATTAAGGGACCTGCTACAACTATTATTAAACAGGCAAGTTTTAGATAATTTTTATCACGCTGATAAATAAACAATTACTTACCCGATACCTATCTATCTTAGATAAGTAACCAAAGTCAGTAGTCAAAATTGATTTCCTATCTTTTCTTAAAGATTGATAGAAAATATCATCATCATCATCATCAACCTTTCTCATTCTACTGCTGGGTATAGGCCTCTAGAATAGAAAATATATCTAATAATTATTATTAGTAATAAGTAAGTAGGTACCTACTACTTACCTACATACCTACTCAATCAAAATTTTCTTTAAAAAAAGACAAAGACAACCAACTTTTATTTTGCGAATAGGTAAGTACTTATAAAATCTCTTCAACTTACTTTTATAGGTAGGTAAGTATAACAACTATTCGCGATCACAATTTTTTTCATTTTTAATTTTTAACTAACGCAAAAAAGGTTCTTGGGTAGTAGGTAAAAAAAAATAACGCCATAAAATAAAGAATCAATGTTTTTCATATTTTTATTTCTACTAATGCGAATATAGAATCGCTTCAATAGAAGGTATCTAAAGCCGATTTTTTTTACCGATACTTTTCCTACAGGTAAGTACCTAAATATGCAAAAAAAAAAAACAATAACATGCAATGTTTTGAAATGCGTTCACAAACTATTAGTCTAGTTGCATGAAACGTATTAAGTTTCTACTACCGGCTACGCAAATACACACCTGCCGATCCTCTATTACACAAACATACCAGCGACACTATTGTAAATATTTATAGTTTATTTTTACGAGTTTTATTAGTAGGGACACGCGCGCGATACGTTCGGTCGGTGGAGTGATACTGAGTGAGAGATTTTGTTTACTATGCTTCCCGCCCGCCCTACGATGCTACCCTGGCTCTTGAGGATTATAGGATTTATAGGTAGCTTCAAGAAATACGGGTTACCTAGGTATCGTGTGACTTTGAATATCTGGTACCTCCCTAAGCATTGGTTATAAAAATCGATCTTAGGCCGCGTTTCCACCTGGAAGAAAATTACGAGAAATATTCAACAGTCTGGCCGACATCGACAGGATGCAAAATGCTTCGGAGCACTTGGTAGTAGACCTACGAGTCTACTTGCAAACTACACGGACAAACTTGGACCTTTCTCATGGAAGTTTTTGCAGGTGGAAATGGAGATGTGGCCTTGGGTAGGTACCTATATCTTGGAAGTTTGGATGTTTTGCTTGCGGTTCCGAATGCTTGATAAACTCCGTCCATTGAGACAGTTTATTTACAGTCGCTTTAACACGAGCTCTTAACGGTGAAGGAAAACATCGTGAGGAAACCCGCAGCTTAGACAGCTCCACGCGTATTGACGTTGACTTTCCTGCTTATTGACGCTATATAAATCATCTAATATAGATGTAAAGGCCTAAGTTTTTTTGAGACAGTTTGTTCTGTGTTGTTTTGTAGCTTTAAAAATGCTTTCATTTTATTTGCATTTGGTAAACAAGTATAGTTAAAGTTTCGGACTTTCAGTGTTCTTATTACAACGCTTATGGGCTTTGGTTGGATATGACTACGATTGCCTATATGGATTTCTGAAGTGGCTTGTATTGTGCTGTACACGTGTCATGATATATCTTAAGAGATGTAATAAGTGTTCGATTTCATAAACAAACAACAACTCAAATAAAACGTGACTAATTACCTGCCTAAGAATTTGGTAGGTATTTTAGCAGTTATATATTTGATAAACAAATATATGGATATTATTATACCTAGTTTGTTATAAGTAGGTACTAAGTAAGTATAGGTCGTAGACGGATTAGGAGTAGCACAGGATTGTGTTAGATGGCACCACAGACTAGAAGAAATAACCGAAATCCGTGGATGGCACAAAGGGAGGAGGCCCCATTTGTTTGTGCCATCTAACACAGGATTGTGGAATCCCAGCGGGGTATTTCAGGCTGTGGACGATGATGATTCGTTTTTACGTATTCTTATAAAACTGAGATAACTCAGAAGTCCCTAAGATTAATTTCGTCTAGCAGGCGTATGTATTACTAATACCTACCTACTGAAGGTACTTGTCAGTTCCACCGACCTTATTTCTATTACACTGCATCAAAGTGCATGAATGCAACTCAACCCTTATACAGCCTTTGACAATGGAAGCATAAATCAAAATTGTCGGCCAAATCACTTGTGATTCAAAACGCGCAGGGCAGCTTCTAATCAATGACAAGCACCGTATAATCTTCCATTGTCTGGTCTCCTAGGGCCTTTGGAAAGCAGGAGAGGAATATAAATTGCTTCCGAGCTTCTGTAGATGGGCTGGTATGCAACATTGTAGAAAATTGACGGAAAAAGTTGCACCTATGTTTATGCGCCATGCGTTCCCCGCGGGAATCTTAACTCTTACGGGATAAAAAGTACCCTGGATGACCGGTTTTATGGTATCCTTTAAACAAATTTCATCCTTATCTTTGCAGCTGTTTCAGCGTGAGCGCGTTTGAGCGCTTGTCAATAGCAATCGTTGACACTGAGCCTAAAATCATGAAATCGAATTTGAAGCGTCGTTTTTCAGATTCCATTATTTTGTTTTTATTTTCATCCACTTACCTATAATCGTGTTAGAAAAACAATCTGCCTGCAAGTCACAGATATCCATTAGCATTAGCCATCCATGTATCATTATGGTTCGTCTCACCTGCAGCTGTGGTTCGTTGACTTGACTGTCATTCCCTAAATGCCTGGTGTCATTGAATACTTTGTATTTTTGTTCAGTATGCACAAAAGACTTGACAGTTTAAAATCCTACTCGACTCGAAATAAGCTACAGGCATTGACAAAAGTTTTAAAATTATTTTATAGAAACTGATTACCTACGTTCAAGCAATTTATGGATCATTACAATATGGTATTTAAAGGTACAGGTAGTTTAGTTTTATTTAAGTAAGTATTTATTAAAAACTAACATTCTTCTTACAATTTTGGTTGAATGCTATAGGTACTACCTACCTATTTAAAAAAAATTGCTGTTGAAAAGTAAAGTAAGTATTTAAAATTCAAAAAAGTCTTTAACGGTACAATCGTATTTGCAAAGTCTCTTTTAAATCCTATATTCTCTGTGGTTACCTATTTAGGAATTCAGAGGGCGCTTACACGACCAAAGTATTAGGTGGGTACCTACCTACTACTGATTACGAAGGTGTGCCAAGCCAAACCGTTGCCTGAATAGCAATGTTGTTCGTATTGAATTTTAGTGTTTCACTGGGGCTCTATTAGCCTGATCGCACACTTAGCCGCGCCTCATCAGTCATTTTTCTATACAAAAAAATGCTGATGATGTCAGAAAATGCGGCTGGCTTCTGACGTCTCAGCGTTTCTTCTATTGAATTGACAGTTCGGCGCGGATAGGTCTGCGACCACCCTTAGGCGGAATATCGGCTTAGAATCTGAATAAAACGCTGATCTAACTGGTAGAGTTTGAGCCTGTTCCACTAAACTGATAGAACTCCAAAGGAAAATAGTATAATCATGTACAAATCTGTGGCCTCTTACAGTAATGTTTCGGCTTTTCGCATGGCATTCTGCAAGATCCGTGTGACAATAGGTAGGTACAGTCAGCAACGAAAGTCGATTTACAGTTTGACTTTATAAAAAAAAAATTGTTTTTGAAAACCAAGAGTAAATAAACTTTTCTTGGAAAATTATTATGAACCAATTAAGACCTTCAAATATTAGTAAAAATGTTGGTCATGATGTTACGGATTTCAGAAATATTTAGATTTGTGAAACATAAAATGTTAATCGACTTTCGTTGCTGACTGTACTTACTTATAAAGACCAATCTCGGTTTGCTAATTTCTTTATCACCCACCCACATCGTACTTAGCTAGTACCTAAACGAATTTGTTTTACCCTATATGGTTTCGGTAATTGTCAATGCGATGTTTGGAGACGCCCACATCATCTTTATCTTGTTAGCGTGTTGGAAAAATTGCTGGGATTCACCTTATTTTAAGGTGAATTAAGGTGGATTCACCTTATTATCTACCAAAGTCAAAGTCAAAAAGCATTTATTCAGTAGGACCGCTGGGATCACTTTGAAACGTCTTAAAACTAGGTGATTCTACTCCTGTTCCTTCGCGACCAATACCGTGAAGAACCAGGGCAACAAAAAAATACCTACCATAAATAAATAACTACATAGCTCAATGGAGTTTAAGCACAGTTTACTAAATGCTTCTGTTTGGGTAACATGACAGATTTTCCAGTTTAGTTAAAAAAAAAACACTGAAAACAAAGTGTGTCAGATTTATTGTGGGTAGGTATCACGACACGAGGTATGGTCAGCGTCACCAGTTGGTAATGCTGGTTACCAATTGATGATACGTGTAGGTACCTACATATTTAGGTACATACGCTGGTTAGTAGAATGACTGTTTAAAAACTTTAAAATAATAAAGTAAGACTAACTTTCACAATTTAATTTTTCATAGATGTGCTTATAAATAAAATCAATAAATTTAATCCAGGACGCCATGATTTTAGTGTTCACTTTCAAGTCCACTTCCAAAAGCTGTGTCCAGACTTCTCTGAATTTCTGAAAATGTTTTTTTATTATGTAAGTACCTATACCTATGTACGTTAACGTCACCAACTTGTAACCCCCTTGCCATTCAAACCGCCTTATTATGGGGGTTACCAATTGGTGACCCTGACTGTCAAAGTTGAAACTTCATTCCAACCGAGTGTTCCACGACACTCACTTTATTTATTTATTCATTTAAGTATACACATCTAGATAATTTATGACAGAATTAATTATTCTAATTCGTAATATCTAAGAAAATACAAGGACACATAATAACATTCGACAGAAAAATTACTCAAAAATAAAAATATTAAAGGTAACACTAAAAATAAAGGTACACCCAGATTTTCTGGACAAATTTTAGGACAAATTCACAAAAACCTCAGAGTACTTACAGCAAAAAAACTTTAAAACAAAACAACAACAATTAACAAAGGTTTATTTTTATTTTTTATTTTACCTAATAAATAAAATAAAATAAAAAAAAGGTTATAATAATTGTGTTTTGACTGTCCCAGTGACAGTCCATGTGACCCACACAATTTTTTTTTCTTAATTCTTATTTCTTATTCACACTTTCGTGTTTCTCAGAATTTAAATGTTTTAGGATGCTTTGGGAAATTACCTCAAAATGCACTCTCTCAACCCGCCTCCCGCAATGCGTCTCCCCCAGTTTATTCATCAATGCTGCCACAACCTGAGGTTCTTTCAGGTTGTCCACGCACATATTGATAGAGCTCATGAGGTTCCTCACGTGGGCTTTGAACTGGTAGCTGCTGGTGATCTGGTCTTCTTCCAGCTTACTGATGGCTTTGAAGAAGGTTTTCGTGTTCAGATCTTTTCGGAAGAGTCTGGGATGGAAAAATGTTTTTCAAAAACTGTTCCTCACGAGGTACGAAATAGCTGAATGATCCCACTGGGCAAAGGCCTCGCTATCCCCTTCCATAGTAGTCGTGAGGCCTTTGTCAAGAAAACAGCGACTTTGTAGCCGGGACTGATATTTTAAAACGGGAGGGTTTCCTTTTTAGGGTTCCGTACCTACCCAAAGGGTAAAACGGGAACCCTATCAGCTATTACTAAGACTTCACTGTCTGTCTGTCTGATAGTTAGACAGTTGAAATTTTCACAGATAACCTATTATAATTTAGGCCTTTACATCTATATTAGATGATTTATACAGCGTCAGGAGGCAATCCATGCCTATACTTCGGGACGCTGTAGTGCCTGGGACATTGTTTGAGATGGAATAAGCTTGCCCAGAACCTAAGCCATCCTCTCAGCTTAATCAGCCTGGCCCACAGGAAAGACAACGTCAATACGTGTGGAGCTGACTAAGCTGCGGTTTTGTATTATATTATAATATAACAACAAATAAGTAGGTACCTGCTAAAAAGGTAGGTTGTACTGTACCTACCTACCTATCACCGATTCGTGAATTCGAGTCTCAGGTTGGTTAATCCATTCAATACAGACCTTAAAAACATTTCCATCCCGTATTCACCTGACTTTGCATAGACTGGGGCCCAGGATTTCTGGACGTGGTAGACATCTCGTAGCGTCAGGCCAGAGAACGGATCCCCCTGGTCCGGATCTCCACCCCACCAGTAGTGGATTATGACGTTCCCCATTCCATAAAAACAAAACAAAAAATAATTTTTGAATTTGCCGCCTCTTTTTCAGGGTCTACTTTCATTTGCCAGACTCTAGTAGGTACTTACCTACCTACCTGGTAACCTGCTCTTGCATCAGGACTCTACACTCATTTGCATACCTACCTACATATACTTACAGGGTTATTTGTAAATCACCAGTAACCTCTCAGGACTGTATTACTATCATCATAATTAGAATTTCAATAGGTCTATTTAAAGCGCCCCTACCGCCCTAACCCCGGTTCCCTCGCTATTGTACCTACTATCGCTCTTTTGCTTCGCGCAATACTTCGCATAGACTTCGAAACATTTAGAGCGTTCCATTTTAATTTTTTAATTTTTGTATGAAAATCTGATGAACTAAAATAATTATGATGTAGGATTTTTGAAAGTCATAGAACAAAAGTTTTTGTTTATGATGATAGTAATAGTCCTGAGAGGTTACCGGTGTTTTACAAATAACCCGGTATAGGTAGAGTAGGTACCTACGGCAGTGAGCTGAGAAATCCTAGCAATAGTATTGCGTATCAAAATATTGCAATTTAACTTTATCGATACGCAACGTCTTATCTAAACGAGTAACGGTGATTAACCGCTAGAGACGCTTCTTCTTGAACACCACATACACCGAGATAGACTTCTTGGTCTCCTTTTGTTCCGCCTACAAGTTCACTATAGGACTCTTCTTTGACATGGTAAGTAGATTTATAGTAGATCTCTTTGTTCGCTCTAATAAATGGCATTAGACGCAGGCGCAGGCGAGTCTCTAGTAATTCATTAATAGGTACCTAGGTATGATTTATTAAAAAAATTGACAACTACTACTTACGAAAAAAACCTCCAGTTTATTCGCCGTATTTAGGTAGGTATGTATGTACCTATAACATAAACGATAGGCAAATAGGTAGGAAGGTACCTACTTGAATTAACTAAGAAATCACAGACTGACTCTTGAACACGCGGTCAGTAAAATAAACACTGGCGCAATAATAGATTTATGATTGGTTGAATAATATTTACACAGAACACGTGTGTCTTCGAGACCAATAGTTCAATTATGATGGATTATTCATGGTTTTTGTATATAAAAAAATACGAGAGACGAGACATAAAATTACAGTGTAGGTAGTAATTATTAAGTACATAAGTACCTACCTACCTACAAACCGTTGATTCTATTACGTTACTCACGTAATTCACGTAGAATTATGTTAGTTACTAGCTGCGCTCCCGCGGTGTGACCCGCGGTCCCTCGGGATTTTTTATTTTTTTTCGGGATAAAAAGTAGCCATGTCCTTTCCTGGGATACAATCTTTAACTATGCCAAATTTCAGCTTAATCTGTTCAGCGGTTTGGGCGTGAAAGCGTAACAAACAGACAGACAGACAGACAGACAGACAGACAGTTACTTTCACATTTATATAATTATAGTATAGTATATAGTATATATAGTATATAGTATAATAGTATATATAGTATATAGTATAGTATATATAGTATAGTATAGTATGGATAGTATGGATATGGATAGTATGGATATGGAAGTATGGATTAAGTAGAACCAACTCAACCCTTTAAACGTTGATCTAGATAACAAAATATGGGCTCTTCTTAGCTCTACCATATGTGGCTCTACATGTATGTATTCTGTGGCTCTACGAAAAATACCTTTCTGTATTCTTATTTATTTATTTATTTATTCACAAAAAAAAAAGGGCTTTGTCGCTGAGCGACTATATCGCCCAATCGGTAATAAACATCATCTAGGTCTAGGTCTTCATCATATAGGTCTTCATATTCTTTATGGTTTCACTCTACTTATTGGTTTCTTCTTCTTTTATTCCTTCTTCTTCTTTTCACTCTGACTTCACTTCAAATCTTTCTTCAAAATATGTATTACGTCACGTCAATTTGAGTCAATTGAAAAAACATGGCGGCTTGTCTTTTCAAAACTCCAAGGGAAATCTTTCGTCAAATGAGAAAACTTCTTGAATACTCCCCCATTCCATTTGCCAAATCTCCTGTTACGTATCCAAAGCTTCATTAGTAAAATGCCACCGAAATTACATAATAAAACCTAGTAAAACACGAGAAAACTAAATAAAATAGCAGAGCCACTAGTTCCTTCAAAAATGGCGAAAGAAGTCCTTCTGTATTCTTTGAAAATAAAAACCTACTAGAAGTAGTCTATCTGTTGGTGAGTAGCGTTCTAAAGCAAAAGTTTGTGTATCCGAACTATAGAGATATATTATCCGAACGACACAAATCTTGACGACACTGACACTAGGCCCGTTTGACAGCTATCATACCAAAACAACGTGTGTCGGTCGTGCACGACTTTGCTGTTATCCTGCTGCTTTACTTTATTAATTATTTCAATAATGATGCCTAACATCAGTGAGTTGGCAGTAAAGAATATCGGGAAGGTCTTGAATGATCCCGCCAGACCCATGAAAGAGCGTTTCAGAGCATTATTTACATTACGGAATCTAGGAGGAGAAACAGCTATCCAGTGTATCAACGAGTGCTTTGTTGATGAATCAGTGCTGCTAAAACATGAACTAGCTTACTGCCTTGGTCAGATGCAGGACAAGCGCGCTATACCTATCCTCAGGAGTGTTTTAGAAGACAAACTTCAGGACCCGATAGTCAGGCATGAAGCAGGTAACTACCTTACCTACCGTTTTATCGTTTTTATCTATATATTTTGCATGTCGTTGTAGTTGAAAGGGATGCAAAATCAAATCAAATCAAGTTTATTTAGGAACAGTAACAGTGGCTAATGTATATAGTGGAAACGATGATACCTTGTAATACTATTTTCCCTAGCCTGATAGGGGTAGATAGGGGAAAGGGTAGGTCATACAAAAATAAAGAATATTTCACAAAAACGAACCTAACTTTATTACATACATTAAGTACACCAGAACATTATGGTATAAAAGAATCTCCACGCTAACAAACAAATGAGAGATTATAATAAAATAAATACCTAATGATGTGATGTCGACAAAATATAACTTCTTTTAGACCTACTCTTACATAGATAAAGGTAATTTATAGGGTTGGTGATCTGCCTTGACCTTTGCCGAGGTAGCAATAAATACAGATGAAAACTTGTCCGAACACTTTTCACACTCCGGGACGGGATATGGTTAAAACGTCACGGTGGAATTCCTTGGATAGAGTCAATTTTGGTTAGTAGGAAAATCTTCGCACGCACCCTAGGTTAAATGCTTTTCCCATACATATAACTCACAGTACTCTCAAATTCACAAGGGTAGAAGCTTGTGCTTTGAAGGTTACGGCGACGGAATCGCTCCCAAGGCTTGACGGAAGATGCGGCAAGCGGAAGTAGGGCTGACTGCAGCTTCAGCAGGCAAGCATCAAGACGACAAAGCAGCAGGGCGGGGCTGATGGCCCGCGCGGAGTCTTTGAACACGTGCCACGTGTTCAGCTGGTAGGCAGGAAAAGACAAAAAACCTCTTTCTCTGGAAAAAACCAATGCCTCGGTAAGCGAATGCGTCCGCAAGCGAGTCCATGCGAACAGAGGAAGGAAAGACAACATGCCTGAGGTTCGTTCGCACGGCGAGAGAAAAGTTTGAACAATAGGAGTAAATGACAATGATCTTACCAGAGGTCGTATAAAATTCACTTATGAAATCCGGTTGTAGGCCACGCCACGGTAGGTACAACTCGGCGACAAACTCAAAGCTCCAATTAATATATTTAATAATTTAGTTAGCAGACGAATCGATCCGCCAACACAATCAAATCAAACCTCAGCAAAATGGCGTCAGTCAAGCTTCAACCTCAATCCAATCTTTCATAGACATCAATCTGCCTGTCAGACTGACATTGACAATTGCACAGATAGCAAATATGACATGACTGAACCATTTCCCTAATAATACAGTGTTGCCAGACTTAAAAATTTATTATATTATAACCTATCTCGCTGCCGCCAAGGTTTGAATCTGGCAGAGGACAGGACAAATCAAAAATGGACTGATGCACAATACCATTGTTAAAATCGGACGTTACAACCTGCAGAAGTTTTTTGTAAAACTGTGTCGCAGGCACCAACGCCCCCATCCGGACTTATACTAGTTCCATCCAAAGAAACGAATGGTCTAAGTTAACTATTTGATTAAAAGTAGTAAAATAACTAGATAAGAAAAGGAAAAACTTACTAAATATCAAGTTATGTATTTATGTTTTTGAAGTGTGTATGTGTGTGTGTGTGTGTGCCTGTTAGAAGCGCATGTGTAATAACTTACTAAGTTAGTTGAAAGCTTGGTACTTATTTTTAAGATTGCCAGAAAGGGTCTCAATATTGTTCTTAACGTTTCCTAAACCTATAGCTGCTTATTACATAAACGTTAAACCTTAGTTGTGGCAAGTAGTCGGTAATCTTAATGAAGGCTTTCAATAATAAAGCGATACAGTAGCCTCCAATAATATCTACCAAACCAACTTGAAACCATACTGGTGCTTATTACATAAACCTTAGTTGAACCCCATGTTGACACATGTCAAAACAAAACTGTTCACCACAACCACAAAAAAGCGTTCTATGTACAAGTGTTTAAAGATCGTTTTTCTAGGGACAGTTTTTTAGTTAGACTTGGTCTAAACTCGGCTCATTCTCTTGTAATAAGCCCCTTATTGTTTTAAATTTCAGGAGAAGCACTTGGCGCTATTGGAGACCCAAACCTTCTAGAATTACTTCAGAAATACAAGAATGACCCCGCTGTAGAAGTAGCTGAGACCTGCCAAATTGCATTACAAAGGCTAGAATGGGTGGCCAGTGATGCCAAAGAGAACTTATCAAAGAGTCTGTATACCTCCATTGATCCTGCTCCACCGAGTGTGGAAAATGATGTGGTGAAGCTAAAAGAGGTGATGATGGATGAAGGGAAACCGTTGTTTGATAGATACAGGGCCATGTTTAGTCTGAGAAATTTGGGGACTACAGAGAGCATCCATGCTTTGGGTGAAGGTTTGTATTGATTTCTATTAATATTAATTAACAATAATGCTCTTAATAACAAAACTCTTCTTTCTTATCTGGATAATGGAGGCAATCTTTGTATTTAAAATAAATTATCTAATTTAATCTTTGTGCAATTCCTTTTAACCAGATGAAGATTCTGATGATAATAATATTATGTAGCAGTTATTAAATTACTATATTGTTTGATTAATTTAATATCTCATAATAATCGTGAATTCCTATGAGACAATCTACAATGTCTTAAAGTAAAATTTGTACCATAATCTTGTATAAGTATTTATTAATTCTAACTTGGGACACCATTTTTCTTTTTCCAGGCTTCAAAGCATCAAGCGCACTGTTCCGTCATGAAGTGGCATTCATCTTCGGCCAGATGCAGGATGCCAGGAGTGTGCCATTCTTGAAGGCGACCTTGGAGAACACCTCAGAGCATGAGATGGTGCGTCATGAGGCAGCCGAAGCACTCGGGTCTATTGCCACCGATGAATGCACCGAGGTTTTGAAAAAGTAAGTATTTTGTGTGTTGTGGCCGTTGTGGCATTATTTTAGTGTATCTAGCTTTGCATGTGGTTTCGCTTTTTTTGAATAGCCTATGGCAGGTCGCTAACAGCAAAGTCGGGGCGGCGTCGAGGAGGGGTCGGGGCGTGGGCGAAATTGACGTGTGCTAAGCGTCGAGGAGGCAGTTTTTCAGTGAGTTTCGCGCCCGCGCTGCGCCCCTGCCTCGACTTTCGTTTCTGTTAGGGTCACGCCTATAATGCTATTCCATACACACCTATTCCGAATTTCATTCAAATTGGTTCGCTAGTTTAGCCGTGATTGAAACACAAACATACTTATTCAGAGTGGGATGGCATTGTTTTATACTTACTTGTGATAACCTACTTGCTTCTCACAGCTTACATCTTCGCATAGAAAAATAAGACTTCTCTCATTCTAATCTAGGCAGAGAACTATTAATTTGGTTGTTTGAATATCTACTCTTCATATTAGTGAAAACCCTTATTATTTTTTGTGAATCAAAATATACCTTGTTACAACTATAATAAAGCTCTGGTTGGTCTAGTGTGTTGTCTCGTCTTTCAATCCGAAGGTTGAATGATCTGTGGGTTTGATTATTAAGTTCGGTATATTCATTTCTTCACTTTATCCAAAGCATTGAATCTGTACTCTAAGATTTGAGATTACTCATGATTTTATTAAAATTATTATTTTCAATTTCAGATACTTGAACGACCCCCGGCCTGTTGTCCGCGAGAGTTGTGAGGTAGCACTAGATATGTCAGAATATGAGAATAGCCCGGAATTCCAATACGCGAACACACTTTGTACTGTCGACGCTTGATATTCTGCTTGTGAGTAGGTAATTGAGAATATAACCAATGCATTCAGGTACTTGATATATTGTGGACTTGTGGCGCTCTATGTACTAAATTGTCTACTTAGCATCAAAAGATGAGTGCCTAGATTAATACGACGTAGTGTTATTAATTTGCAATAAGCAAATGATTTATGTCACTAGGTACCAAGAATACTATACTTTTATCTCCTAATGTTTTTCAATCCAACTAAGTTTTTTTTTGCTAAATCTAAATTTTAAAAAGCGTCAATGTTGTCTCTTTCGTCAATATAAATAGAAATTGTGATACAGTATTTTTATAAATAAAGTTATGTAAGTAATTTTGTTACCAAAACTTCGTTTTTGTTTCTCTTAGATCTTTGAATCGACGCTAGTAAAAAACAACCCTTTATTTTTTTTAGATTCTGTTAGTTTTATGGCAGATCTAAGTAGTAGAAGAAGGTTGATATCCCATCCATGATCAGACTATTCTATACCTATTTTCTGGGTTCATACGAATGCCAGGGACTTCTACTTAAAAAAAAACATATTATAAATGTATGGATGTGTATAGATGTAAGATAAAAATAGTTGAAGATGAGACCAACAATTTTCGGATGTTGGTGTAAATAGAACAATGACGATAGCGCGATCTAATTTGTTCTGTGTCGCCAACTAGTATTTACTAAATAAAACAACAACACAGTTCACAACTCTTTATTCATGTGTTCCGCCTTGTTTCGCCAACAAATGGCGTATCATACCGCTGGAAATAACGTCGCACGGGGCGGTCGCCGGCGGCGCGCGACCGCACCGCGCCCGCCAGCGCCTGCACCAGCTCCAGGGTGCTGCTGCTAATGGCTAGCTCGTGAGAGAACCCGAAGAATGATGAGCGTTCAGACTCTAGGACGTCGGAGTTCTGGGGATAAATTATTTAGCACAGTATCATGACATGCAAACCTCAAGCGAGAAGAGAGAGCGTATAATAGGAGTTTCTAGGACTTCGGAGTTCGGAGTATGACTTATGACGACTTCTTCTTAACGTGTCACCAATTCGTTCGAACCAGTGCGGTGAAAGGTATAAGTGCGCCTCAAAGAGGCTCCTTTCCCGCACTTGACACATGTTTTCGACATGTTTATGACGACTGTAACTGTTAAACTCAAGCGACGAGGATTTCGGAGTTCTAGGCAAAATAATACAAGTATAGTGCCACGGTACGACTGTATCCGATGCAAATCTCATGAGAGATTTGAAGAAACTACGTCCGCTCAGACTCCAGCTTTGGAGCTCTGGGCATAATTAAATGCATAGAAGGCAAAGTATCACAAGTGCTTCCGGCACGGTAGATATTTTCAGGTCAAGTGGCTCAAGATCCTTTGAAGATGTCTACGGGAATATGCATCATCATTCATGGGGCAAATAGATTTAAGAATAATGCGTATAGAAATGTCCTGCTCAAATTATTCTTACCACAAAAGGAATCATAAAAACCACAAAAACAAAACATTTGCTCGATAACGGTATCATTTCACGTAAGAATACATTTTATGTTAGTTTTGCAACAAAACGAACCAAACATTGAGATTATCGAAACCTTTTACTGCTATGGTTTTATTGATAGTAAAATATAAAATAACTTATTGGAAAACATCAGTCAAAAATGTTTAAGGATAGGTATTGATAAAAGATTAGTCAACGAGACCATTATAGTGACCCAATCCATTGTCTTTGACTCATTTATAGGACAAGCGGGTTTTGAATAATGCACCTCAAACACCTTCATGTTACCACCACGTTTGGAATGCTAACTTATTCAAAATGCTTTAAAGATTTTTCTCAAAAATTGCACCCTTGCGGGATTTGAACCCACGACGTATATACGCATGTTGTGATACCCTATAATTATGGGAACACTAGACCTAAGACATTTTGTTTTAACTCTTGTATGTAAGGTGTACACCCGTGTTGGGTATCCTTAATAAATAAAATAAAAATAAAAATAAATATATGAGCATACACACGAATTGGCGTGTTTATGCTCTAACTAAAGTCTGACCCGTTGAGGTATTGGGCAATAAATTGATGTAGGTATTGGTTGTGGGAGTTCCTTCAACTAGGGGCCAAAAAGGATTTCAGTTCCAAAGATCCGTCTTTTAATATTTGGATATTACCGAAAAAGTCATAATCACATCTGATTCACCAATGAATGCTTGTTGCTTTGAAAAATGTGTGTCAGTTATCTAGAAAGCTGTTTTCTGTCCTTTGTAGACAAAATGCAATTCAACTAAAGGTACTATGAATACGGGTAAATCCTTCAAAGCCTTCTACATTCACTTATCGTAACAGCCTGGAAGGAAGTTATTACAGAGGCGCAATTTCCACCTTCTTACCACAGAATACGAAGAGTTGCTTACTTTTTTAACAAATTGAGTCTCTGTTTGATAGCTGGATCAGTCATACAAAATTTTCATACAAACTTAAGGTACCTACACCGTACAGGGCCTAAAGCTTGTCCGTATACCTAGTACCTGGAAGAAAATGAACCAAGTTTAGACTAAGACTAACTAAAAAACTGTCCCTAGAAAAACGATCTTTAAATACTCGTACGTAGAACGCTTTTTTGTGGCAACAGTTTTGTTTTGACATGTGTCAACATGGGGTTCAACTAAGGTTTATGTAATAAGCAGCAGTATGGTTTACAGTTGTTTTGGTAGATATTATTGGAGGCTACTGTATCGCTTTATTATTGAAAGCCTTCATTAAGATTACCGACTACTTGCCACAATTTAGGGACCGTGAAACGTGCTTTTATCATGAGTCATTGATCTCAGCGATGTGTAAAACACTTTTGCTAGGCATAAAGAGCACGTAGGTACTATTGTTGTGCTATTTTTGAGGTCTGAGATGGTGCAGTGAATGTGTTAAATTGTTAAGTCTAATCAAATTAATCAATTATCAAGTTATCATGTATGGGGATCACCATCAGACCCCTACATACGAGATTGTCAGTCTTATTTTGCTAGTAAGTGTACCACAGAGGGTGGCAGTGGACGTGTTAGCACCTTCTTTCTTTACAGACCCGGTTGAAACCAGTATTATGTAAAGTGTACTAGCGGTCACAACGGCCGCTGTACAAAGCTCTACGAAGGAAAATTGCTGGAGCTATAGCTTGTCTAATAAACATGTGCGCAGCTTTCACCGGTTCGTTACAGTCTGATGATTTAGCTGTAGAATACAGGAGGCTGTATTGTGTACAGGAGACCAGCGCTAAAAAGATGCAACACAGAATATCCATGCGACAGTTTATGACGGTGGAGATGAGGATGCATGGATAAATAAATAAATAAGTAATGCTGGACTTTTCACACAGCATCATCTAGCCCCAAAGTAAGCAGAGCTTGTGTTATGGGTTCTAGATGACTGATATACTACTTACTTATATACTTTTTGTTTGTAAATACATACATATTATACATAGAAACACCCAGACGCGAGACAAATATTTGTAGATCATACAAACATTGGTCCCGCCGCGGGGATCGAACCCGCAACCTTCAGCGTCGCTGGCGGGCCTTCGCCCAATGCGCCACAGAGGTCGTCATGGATGGATTGATGTTTGAGTTATTCTTTCTCGCAAAGAGTGCTGAAGGTATTGAGTCAGGAGCTGTTCAAGAAAACTCTTCAAAAAATAGGCAAATAGACGCATTCGGGGGGTTCATGACGTAAAACTTTTAGAACGATAGACTACCGTCCAGTTTAACTCCCCGTGTGTTTTCACGTGCGCGTCTGCGTTTCCAAGCCAGTGCACCGAGCAAAGCCGCGTGATAACGTTGTATCACGTAGCGGTTATTAGTTTATTACATTACCTACTTATTGAGCACAGTCTTGGCCTAGCTCATACCTCGACCACAAATTCCAAAGGAAAAAAAAAGGAATGAATGAATGAATGAATGCACACTTTATTGTATACCAATTAATAACAAAACAACACGAAAATAAAACACGTTCAAATTTAGTACAATGGGCGGCCTTATCGCTGAAAGCGATTTCTTCCAGGCAACCTTTGGATGGAAAATAAACCAAAGAAGCATACAAAAAGGAGTAGAATGACTCGATTTTTAAGACGATTTTAAGTGATTAAACTGGTCCTACTAAATCAATGCGTTTCAAGTTGGTCTATAAAAAAGTTAGAGTAGGTACCTAGACATAATCTTGATTAACTACAGTAGGTATAACATCAAGACTGAATCGAATCAAACGTAAAAAACCGGCCAAGTGCAAGTCGGACTTGCGCACAAAGGGTTCCGTACCTACCACTAACATTATCTTTGAAAACGGCATGGGAGCCCCTTAAATATTTATTTTATTCTGTTTTTTAAGTATTTGTTGTTATAGCGACAAGAAATACATCATCTGTGAAAATTTCAACTGTCTATATCACGGTTCATGAGATACAGCCGGTGACAGACGGACAGACAGACAGCGAAGTCTTAGTAATAGGGTCCCGTTTTACCTTTTTTAACCCTAAAAACAGAGCATAACTTTTAAGATTTTGTCTATTCGTTTTAGCTGAGGAAACATGAGTTTAGTCTCTCTGTACGCCATTTATTCCGGTCCTGCGGCTCACGCATCCAAAATCTATGGTCTTTTTCATGTCTTTTTAATATCGTCGACCCATCGCGCTGCTAGACGAGCTTGATGTATAAGTCTGATCCGCAGCCAGTCCGACAAAGCCTTAATCCACCTACCATTGCTTTTAGGATTTAGGATGACTTTTTTTATGTGCATGCGCCATTTTTCATTGTTATTTTTTATGTAAAAATTAGGGAAACAATGTGTTAGGAAGATAATATATATTATAACTTCAGACTTTTTGTCGATTTATTTTAATCTGGTTATGGACCTGTTGCGTAAACTAGCATTTGAATTTGAAAATGTATGTATACAGGGTGTAAAAAGACTACTACTGAAAACTGAGGGGTTGCAATCAGACCATGATTCTAATCATATTTAGCGAAAAAAAACGCAAAAAAAAGTTGACTTAGCTACGTCATTTTATGTTATTTTCGGTCATTTACTATTAGGGCAACAAAAAAAAATGTAAACTCAAAATCCAGCAATCTACGTAAAACAACGCGTAGATCCGGAGAAAACCGACCTCGCACAGCTGGTCGAGCGTATGTACTGGGCGCGTTTTTATACGTAGATTGCTGGATTTTATTCTTTATTCTTTATTCTTTATTCTTTATTCTTTATTCTTTATTCTTTATTCTTTATTCTTTATTCTTTATTCTTTATTCTTTATTCTTTATTCTTTATTCTTTATTCTTTATTCTTTATTCTTTATTCTTTATTCTTTATTCTTTATTCTTTATTCTTTATTCTTTATTCTTTATTCTTTATTCTTTATTCTTTATTCTTTATTCTTTATTCTTTATTCTTTATTCTTTATTCTTTATTCTTTATTCTTTATTCTTTATTCTTTATTCTTTATTCTTTATTCTTTATTCTTTATTCTTTATTCTTTATTCTTTATTCTTTATTCTTTATTCTTTATTCTTTATTCTTTATTCTTTATTCTTTATTCTTTATTCTTTATTCTTTATTCTTTATTCTTTATTCTTTATTCTTTATTCTTTATTCTTTATTCTTTATTCTTTATTCTTTATTCTTTATTCTTTATTCTTTATTCTTTATTCTTTATTCTTTATTCTTTATTCTTTATTCTTTATTCTTTATTCTTTATTCTTTATTCTTTATTCTTTATTCTTTATTCTTTATTCTTTATTCTTTATTCTTTATTCTTTATTCTTTATTCTTTATTCTTTATTCTTTATTCTTTATTCTTTATTCTTTATTCTTTATTCTTTATTCTTTATTCTTTATTCTTTATTCTTTATTCTTTATTCTTTATTCTTTATTCTTTATTCTTTATTCTTTATTCTTTATTCTTTATTCTTTATTCTTTATTCTTTATTCTTTATTCTTTATTCTTTATTCTTTATTCTTTATTCTTTATTCTTTATTCTTTATTCTTTATTCTTTATTCTTTATTCTTTATTCTTTATTCTTTATTCTTTATTCTTTATTCTTTATTCTTTATTCTTTATTCTTTATTCTTTATTCTTTATTCTTTATTCTTTATTCTTTATTCTTTATTCTTTATTCTTTATTCTTTATTCTTTATTGCACAAAGAAATTACATACATATAAACTTTTTATTTTTAACTTATTTATTTTTACTTTAGATTTTGAGTTTTAATTGTTTTTTTCTTTTATATATGAAATTTTTAGGTAGGTATGGTCTTATTATGTTGTACTAGTAGTAAATAACACTAGAAAATAAAATGACGTAAATATGTTCAGAATCATGGTCTGATTGAAACCACTCAGTTTTTGATAGCAGTCTTTTTACACCCTGTATATCCTAAAACTTGCTTTTAAATACTTAAAATACAATCATTCATCATTCAATTCCAAACCCGTTCAGTGTTCATTCAAACATTCTTATCATAAAAATTTTTGTAAAAAAAAATTTAACCGACTTCACAGAACACAAACAGAAGAACCTTCTACACACTAAAAAGAGAAAAATAAGAATATAATTTGAAGTCGGTGCCAACTATTCATTTACATCTAAGAAATTCAAAAGAACTTGGGTGCAAAATTGTATCCTGGTACGCTATCGCTCGATTTCTTTTTTTGATAGGTACCTAACCTAATCGTATTTACTTGGCACCGACTTCAAATTATATTCTTATTTTTCTCTTTTTAGTGTGTAGAAGGTTCTTCTGTTTGTGTTCTGTGAAGTCGGTTAAATTTTTTTTTACAAAAATTTTTATTTTTCACTTTTTAGTGTAAGTAAATAAATACTGTGTAAATAAAAGTGTATGTGTAAATAATATAGTAAGCTACGAGTACATTAAGACTTTGCTTATCGTAGCTTAAGTAGGAAAGGATAAGAGAAGTCATGGGCAGACCTACTAAAGGACAGACCGGAGTTCAGCAAGGGGGAAAACTATCAATCCATAAGGAAAAGAAATATTTTGTACTACCTCGGGTGTAATACCCTTTCAAACTATTTAATGTTTGACTCAGATTGTGAGTCAGGGTGTGTTGTGTAGTGAGAATGAGGTTTTTTTAATGTTACGGGAAAACTGTCAATCCCTCAGGAAAAAAAAATATATGGCGCCACCTTGAGAGTATACCTCTTTTTAACAAAAAAAAAATTTTAGAAATCGGTCCACAATTTTCTTAAAGTTCAGTGATTGTTTTAGTTTTACGGGAAAACTATTAATCCCTCAGGAATAAAATTTATATGGGACCACTATAAGAGTATACCCTTTCAAACAAAAAAAAAATTTTGGAAATCGGTCCACAACTGACGGAAATATCGTTTTCTTAAAGTTCAGTGATTGTTTTAGTTTTACGGGAAAACTATTAATCCCTCAGGAAAAAAAAATATGTGGCGCCACGTTGAGAGTATACCTCTTTCTAACAAAAAAAAAATTTTGGAAATCGGGCCACAATTTTCTTAAAGTTCAGTGATTGTTTTAGTTTTACGGGAAAACTATTAATCCCTCAGGAATAAAATTTATATGGGACCACTATAAGAGTATACCCTTTCAAACAAAAAAAAAATTTTGGAAATTGGTCCACAACTGACGGAAATATCGGTGAACATACATTAAAAAAAAAAAAAAAAAAAAAACATACATACAGCCGAACATATAACCTCCTCCTTTTTTTGAAGTCGGTTAAAAACAAACACGATATTTAGGCAACTAAAAAAACAAAACGCGTTTAAAATTCTATGCGTTTGTGCCTACAGTTTGAATGTTTAAAGTTTAACTGGGTACGAACAATCACAACCAGTATTGGTTTATATTTAATTCATAGGTTTTTAAATTCGCCCGCTCGGAGCCAACACCGATTTTATGGACAGTTTGCCGATACAGCATAGCTTTTAGGATCTGTACCTACTTGCTTTAATCCGATCGGATACCCATTTATGTATTTATGTATATTCAGACCTTCGCAAGCTAACTCATCTAACGCCGTCAAACCTTAAGTGATAAGTTTTCGGTTTTTTTAGTGGGCATCTATCTAATATACAGCAAAAAGTACCCATATGAAAGTTAATAGGTTACCAAAGATATCGAAAATGTTCATTATCGTTCATGATCATTTATTTATTGACCATACAGATTGCTTCATCATCATCCGCAGCCCGATTTCACCCACTGCTAGGTATAGGCCTCCCTTCGCTTTTGCCATTCTTCCCGGTCCTGTGCCAGCCCGATCCACTGTCGGCCTACGACAGATTGCTTACCTAAAGAAAAAAAAATCTGTAAAAAGACCGAACGAAATTCGTGTTTTCGGAGTTCATTCTCTTACTTCAAGATAATGAAACCCTGAAACTAGAATAACTCAGTTTTATACGAGCTAGAAACTACACCAATATCCGGTTTTTTACACATCCGAAGATAAATAACATCATAAAATCCCCACAAAAAAGGTACTGAAAACATTTTCCGAGTTACAACGATACAAGATAAAAAGGTACCTAATCAATACCAACTAGAATTCCGTCCTTGTATTTATGAAGTTCAGGATAAAGTTCGTCAAAATTTTCCTTATCTTTTGTAATTTTTCCTCATTCTGGGGAAGTTGCTGTGATGAGACGTGAGGGTGCGACAAACAGCTCCATGAGATATCTCTGTGATCAATATAAAGCTGGGCAAGTGCGAGTTTTCCAAACAAAGGTTTTTGTTTTTTTTTGTACGAGTCACGAGTTAATTATTCTTAACTGTAGGTAGGTATTTAATTGTAATTTGTTACTATCGGTTTAGTAACAACCACTGAATTTCGTCGTTTTGATACATCACAAAAAATGGGATGGACAGACAATGTTGGTTTAGAATAGTAACTGTATATTAGGTTGATACATACATACATATTATAAAGGGCCCTATTGGCCTTTGTCATCTGAACAACATTAAAATACTAATCACATTGTTGTTAATTTACATACATATAGCTCGAATAATGAACTTACAAAACAGAAATGAAAATCTATGCACGTTCGGGATTCAAACCTATGACCTTCGGAAGTCAAGTCAAAGCTCTACCTATCCCATTTGAAAAGGACTGAAGGAAGTCGTTTCGATGAATTTCGATGCCAAATTGCCAATACAGAGAAACTAATAACTTTTTATTAACTTTAGCTGTTTCGCTTCCTAAACTTAAGAATCTATTTTCCATTTATGAAAGCGTAAAATTTTAAAATGAACGCTATTTTGTGCTTAGCAATCGTGTGTTGCATTTTGGTATCTTAAGATTGTTTTCAACGAGCCTTAGATCGGCTAAACTGATTCTAGTTTTGTATGTAAATTTAAATATGTACAAATTTGTTTTGTTTCTGTACCTAAGTAGATAAAGTTAGTCAGTGATGGATGACCTAAGTGTTAAAAAAACTAAATTTCAGAAAGCCAAAGGTTAATCTTTTTGTCGTGTCTCCAGTTCTTTCGAACCAGTGTGGTGAAAGTATTATGCGTGCGCTTCAAAGATGCACTTGCACTTGACACAATGTTTTCGAACTTTGTAGGTTCTACGACATGCCGGTTTCCTCACGATAATTTCCTTCACCGTTTGAGAGTACAAACAATTAAAAAAAGGTTTTTGTCCTTTACCTATCGTGTTGTTAATAAGTTCTTATCTTCAGTCTTTAGAATCATTTAGTTTGCAAATAATACTAAAAGTTAGTTGAAAGTTGAATTTATCAGAACTTGATTGTTGTAGATGATTGGACAAAACTAGATAAGGAATGGCTTCTACAGAATTTTGAATAAAATGTTATACGCATTAGAAAACAGCTGCTTCATTCAGTAATTATACTTTTTTTACTTTAGTTAGGTAGGTAAGTACTTACTTTTAGATTAGAAGGAGGGAAGGGAGGCCTTGGCTCTGCAGTAGAACAACACCAGCTGTATAATAATAATACTTTTAGATTGCTTCTATACACCGCTATTTTATGACTACCAAAAAAAATTGAGGGACGGTTGCAGTAGATGCAGAAAGTGATAATGGCATAGTCAGATATTTTTTATTGAACTATCACAAAGTTATCAGAAAAATAACCCTGTATCTACACTACAACTTCAATCTTCTACAAAATGATTAATTTAAATGAATCAGCTGAGTAAAGTCTTGCAATTTTATCCTGCAGACAATTTATTTCTAGTCTCTGAAACGCCGGCGCCGATGCAATGAAAACTATCGCTGATAACATATCTACAGTGTTTAATGAGAGAAGGGAATGAGGGTAATATCCAGCCATCACATGAAGTTATAATGAAACGTATCCATTACATACTCGTAGGTGCATTATACAGGGTGTAGGAGGACCACACCTGAAAATAAAATGGTCTGTGTTGTATTTCAAAACTCGATCTTATTTCTTGGTTTTCTTGTTGATGATACAGGGTGTAAAAAATTGCTCACTGGCACTTAAAAGCTAGATTTTATTTTCTTGGTTTGCTATTCAAAGCTAAGATTTAGGTACATCTATTTGACTTTAACTATCTACTGCAAGCTTCATCCAAATCGATCATGGTTTGTGATTCACAAATTCACACATTTTCAGATTTATAATTTGAACTTAGGTAGTTTTTCAATAATTACCTGGTTAGAATAGCTGTAATAGAAGAACCCGTATAATTATAGGGGCATAACATACATGTATGGCCAATTTTAACGGGCGAACCCATTGGGCGAACCTTTATAAATGTAGAGTACTGCTATTTCATGAAGTTTTCATGGCTTCAAATTGTATAACGTTAAGCCCCCCCCATGGGAAGGTCCGCATTAATTCTGTAATTAAGTATTTTATAGCTTTTGTTCTGATAAAACTCATGTTTTTTATAAATAAATAATTGAGTGCGTGAAAAAAACATTATACTTGTTTTATCTAGAAAAATGTTGATAATTTTCAAAAAAACTTACAGATTTTAATGATTCCATAGCTAAGAACACTCTTTGGTAGAGTCATTTTCCAAACAAAAAACACAATTCAATCTAAATCGGTTCATCGGTTTAGGAACTACAAGGGCAAAGACTACAAGGGCATTCTCTTTGTATGTACATGTACCCACTATCTATTTTGCACATCTCTCTAGCCTCAAAGGTTTGCTGGAAGAAAACTCTTTGTAGGGGGTAAGCTCGCCTTTGTACATGTCCTTTTTTATGTTATTATCCTGTGTGTGTCTATTTGTACAATAAAGAATTAAGAATTAAGAAAGAATGTGTTTGCTGGATACCTCTACGCAGACTTTATTAAAACCTATTTGCGTCGGTTTTAAAAATTAGCTCATCATTTTTTTTATGTAAGGTATCGCTCACTGAACATGCTTCTGCGAACATTTTCTGTCTTTTCGATGGGATCGAGTCAACGAACTTCTTCGGATTTCACTTAAGTACCTAATACCTATCCTTCGTTTTATCATAAGCATTAGGTATAACAAGTACCTATGAAACTATATTACGAGCTGCCTTAAATACCACTAAATATTCATGACAGTTGAGCAAGTTTGTAAATTAAGCTTTATTTAACTATCGCTATCAGAAAATACTTTATTGTTCAACACACGGACATTTCAGAAAAAACAAACAAAGACACCGGAGCGAAGTACAATGGGCGGTCTTATCGCTGTGAGCTATTTATTTCAGACAACCTTAGGTACTTAGTCCTAAAGCTAGGTGATAGATCCTTCAAATAATTTATTGTACTGTACAATTTAATAATTTATCGATTTGTTCGCCGTAATGCGGAGACACTTGTTCATAACTAATAGCAGTAAAGATAATTACGTTTAGATACCTTCTACGTGGTAGTTCAGAGGTATCAGATTGGACTTCAAGAATTTTTGAAGTAAGTCATACATCTGTCAAATTATGCTGTTTTGCTAAAAATCTGAGTGCATAATGTAGTTGTAGGATGGAGGTACCTACCATGCTAAATCTATGGTGCTAAACTATGCGTTCAACGTGACAGATGGCGAGCCTATCTATCACCAATGGTAGGATTATTTCCCACAAACACACTTGCAGATGTATGTAGGGTAAGCAATGTCTCCGTAACTCCTCAATCCACTTAAGTCATGTTCGGATTCTTTCGTCTCAGTTTGAAACTTTTCCTCCGATCTTATCAGCGACTTATACAAAGCTTCTAACACCCTGCTTTTATAAGAATAGGCTACCGTCATATTACAGTAGGTACGGTGAAGCTAAAATGAATCCCAGGCGGGGACGACCTAGATGCGTCCGAGGAGGGTGGGGTCGCGGGAGAAGAGGCGTGTCGGTGTGTCAAAATAACCTAACTCAAACCTAGCTGCAGTCGTAAGGTGTCTTCCAATCATTACGTACGAAACTTCCATAATATTGGTAATATCGACGTGGTTAGAGTTATACTAACCCCCACTCCTCCTACTTAAAGTCACGTGGTTTGGTTTTTGGTAGGTACGTGACGACTAATACGTAACGACGTGTTTCACATGAAGCTTCATTTATGTATTTGTCTTTCTTTGTGTATGTTTTTTTAAGTTGATTTGTTATGTCTAGAATCTGTACCTGTGGCTTACAAACGTTTTGGCTTAGGCTGTAAAATTGTAAGTACTAGATAAACACTTTTTCCTAGGTAGGTCATACCTTTTTGGAATTGGCTTCTGTGTTATGACCTCAATATGGCGCCACTGAAAACCAGCGCTCCAACACTCTCGAGCTGGAGCAAATGCTGAGGGGTAGCCGTATTTTTACCCACATAAAATTGTGTAGATTTAAGTACCTATTGTGTAACTGTGTATATGATGTGGAGAAAATAAAACTTTATTCTATTCTAATATGTCGGTCGTCAGTTTTTACGAATTCGTATCTCAACTCTAACTTATCAGCAAGTTGTGTTTTGTTTTTGTAAGTGATTGAAGCGAAATTGAGCCAAGATCGTCACGAGAGAAGGGTTACAGGAAGGATTTGGTAACTTTTATTTTTCTTATAAGTGCCAATAAATAAAGCTTAACTGAACTTCTGATTGGCATAACTCTGAAGTGGATATCACTTTGTCATTTCATTCTGGTTTTTTCATAAATAACTGATATTGGAAGACTTTTACAGTTATTTTTTCGGCGCATGAAATAAGTTTTGAGGGAGCTTTTTTTTTTAAAAAAATAAACAATCTTATTCACCTAGCTAGTGACTTTCAACGTGTGACGATTTGTTTTAATGATGATAAAGACAACCTAGCTTTCGGACTGCGATTGAAAAACAAAAAAAAAACCAAACACACAAACATACTTCAACCTTCTCATAAAATTCTGATTATTTTATGTAGTAGGATAAGATAGTAAGAAATTCAAGTTTGAAAGTTGTGTGGGAGTTCACGGTTAAAACGATTGTACAAATTAAGATGGGAAGATTGCATACACCCTCGAATCTTTAAACAATATTAAGGGTAAGGTTACTTGGTGGGGCTAGTCACATTAAGTAGCCCCGATCTTTGAAGATAAGTCCTATCATGACCAGTTAAGACCACAGTTAAGATGCATTCATGAAAGTACGATTATCACATGTCATGGAGCAAGATTTTCGTTCCCGAACAGTCTGACTGAAACTAAAGTATTATAACATTAAAATGTCGAATTGATTAAAAACTACTAAAGGAGTGCACATAACCAAACTGCAATACGCATTAGAAATTGACTTGAAGCAGGGATGGATGCAGAGACTAACAGAAAAATTATACGCCGCAGTCATTTTTCTATACAAAAAATGCTGATGACGTCAGAAAATGCAGCTGGCTTCTGACGTCTCAGCATTTCTTCTATTGAATTTACAGTTCGGCGCGGATAAGTCTGCGACCACCCTTAAAATTATTTGGTAGGTATTTAGATATCTAAAAGAATTGCGAAATCGGTCGGTTAATTAATAAATAATTCGTTTATTTCCTCTCACAAAGGTTATTAATTACATAGATCTTAAAATCTATGACTTAAATTATTAATATTGTATGTATGTTAGTCTATTAGGTATCTATAAATATGGGCCAATGGAATTTTACAATTGTATAAAATATTGTGTTGCCTGAAATAAATGGTTATTTATTTATTTATTTATTTGTAAGTTAATTGTTAAGTTTATTTGCAATTTTTTTTGACGTCTGGAGGGAATGTGGGGAGGCCTTTGCCCAGCAGTGGGACAGCAATGGCTCATAATAATAATAATAATAATATGCATGCCTATCAAAGGTCCGGGACTCTATAGTTCCGTGATGTTAAACTTTGACAAACAAAATAATAATAATAAGTATCTAAAACAGAAAATTATTTTGTAGATAGTAAGTAACTTACCTACCTATACTTAGGTATATGGTCCCCTATCAACAACTTATCCGTCAGACAAGGCTCAAAATAATGTTTCACAAGTTTCAGATAAGGCTGTCACTACAATAAAACTCACTGAGTAGGTACTTAACATTTTTTTTGTACTTTAATACAAACGAAACCTATTTTACATAGAAAAAACCATCTTAGTGCAGTGTACTAGCTTCAAATATTTCTATTTCGTTCTGAGTCCAGCCCAATGTTATTGGACCGCGTCCAACAAGTTTGAGAAACCGCAAGTACCTACCTATCCAAAACTGTTACGATGCTTCCCCTGAAGTTCGTACAGTCAGCCTCAAAAGTTGATGAACATTAAGTAGTTAAAAGCTTGAAAAAAAGGTACCTATTTATTCGCGGTAGTGGTCGCTTATTTTCATCATTGCCGCATCGCATGGTGCCCTTTCCTTTCCAAAAGATCACCCAACTCAAGATATGAATATCTTAATGATCTTGCAAGACTATTATTATTTCTACGATAGGATTGAGTTGAAATGAGCTTTGGCAAAAATATTTTTTCTTCAACCGCTTTCTTCTTATAATGTCACCAGTTCTTTCGAACCAGTGCTGTGAAACGATTTTAAGTGCGCCTACAAGAGGCTCATTTCGTGCACTTGATGTTTTTGAACTTTTTAGGTTCTACATGCCGATTTCCTCACGATGTTTTACTTTACCGTTTGAGAGTACCAGTGCATAGTGCACATAAATTTTGCGGCAGAAAAACACGACCAGGATTTGATCCACGACCTTACGATCGGAAGGCGGAAGGGCCACTATCACAGCCCACCAGTGCTCTCAACAACCGCGTTTAAAGTCGTAGTCTCAAATGTCATTTAAATCTATTCTACCATAGAGATAAAGTTATGGCAAGGAGAATGTCTACTGCATTTTGGGAATAGAGGGGCTAAGTATTTTGTTTCGTATTTACCATTAAGAGGTCCAGTGGTATCGTATTCATACCCAAAGTCTCTCCAGGAATAATGTTGCGTATGCTACGAATATGCAGTTTAATTGTACCTACATCAATGTTCCGTACGTAAAATTGAATGTAAAATGGAAACTAGACGGATCTCACGTTTATTATTTAGCAATAACACCCAGATATAGAACAAAATCCTTGTTCATTACATCACACATAATATTTTTTCCTGGATGGGAATGACGCCCACCACCAGTGCAGATTGTAGAGCTACTACAACTGACCTAGGCTATCTTGAGACGTAAAGGTTTCCTCTAAACGTATTTTCTCAAAGGACGTGTTCGAAGTGCACGTGATTTTTCTAAACCCGTGCTAAAGTGTAATGAAGCTGTCACTACCAGTTCTATTGTTGGCACTTATACAAAGGGAAGCTTAGTGTAAGGAATGTTCTCACGAGAATAGGTGTAGGTTTCCTGGACCAGTTCGATGGAGTCTGTGTCAAAGTTTGGGCATCTCAAAATTTCGGAGTTTAGTGAGTCTTCTGTGATGCTACCCTCAACGGTCTCAAAAACAGCTAAGCTGGTATTCCCACAGAAATTATATGCGTCGCCGCGGATCGGCATAGTCTCAATTAAGTGTAGCCTTATGAAATCAATACAAAAGACTTGCAACTCAAGCGTAGTGTGGTAAGATGTATCTAACTATTGAGCGCAATTAGCACTCAAATCAAGGACGACTTTCCTTGACTAAAATACTTGCCACGTCTAAAGTAGTCCTAACCAGAACTCTTTTGAGACTTGGTTTATTTTCTTCGTTCAACGTCCTCCGCTCAATTTGTTCCTCAAAGCAGACGACTGGATCAGTTGAGATTATCTGTAATCCTAAAAGTAGTAATTGTAAAATTGCATTTATTGTTGTAAAGGGCCAACCATATTTTAATTTCTCCGTGTAATGTAACTAGGTATTTGATTAACAGAAATGATAAAACATATTAAGCTATTGCATAGCTTCTATCGCGGGCCTTGAGCGTGGAGACCGAATCCAGAAATTCCGTAACGAAAATAACCTAACACCGCCCACTCCGACCGGCACAGCGGTGATACTTTTTAATTATAATTGCATAAGTTGATAAAAAATGCTATGCAATAGCTTTACCGCGGCAGTCTCCGAGTGCCACACGTCTTTTTTGAGTACTTACTTAATCGATTTTTACGCACAATACGATTTTGTTTTCCCTAAAAATCTGAAGAAAAAAATATGTTGAGATTATTCGTTTAAACAGAATAATAGATGATTTTATAAGTGCTTATTTGCTTTTGTGTATTTTGTTCAGAAGAAATTTAATCACAACGTAAAATATTCCTGCTTTTATGAATAATACTGTCTTTAAACAGTTCGCATACTTTACCTTAACAATTTACCCAAATATTTTTTGCTGAAAGTTTTCTTAGGGGTCGGTCATATATTACCTGCAAGCATCCAGAATGCTTACCACTAAAATTCCTTGCCATAAATTGCAATTCTTTTAGCAGGGCTCAACATGAATTAGGCATATCATATTCATGAATGGGCCGATGTAGCTCTATGAATTTATATGAGATTAAAAAAGTTTTTGTGTTATGTCGAGGTGATACGAAAGTTACTGCGAGGTTGGACTAAGGGTGACGATGTTGATATATTTAGTCAGACGAGACTGTATGGACGCAGGTGTTTAGTGTTTGGGGGAAAGTGAGGAAAGACGGGCAGGGCCGTTTGTTAAGCTAATTCTTTGTTGTCTTCATTCCTACCCCTCTACGAAGTGTGGTCGGCACATGTTCCTTTTCTCCATTTTTCTCATAATCATCTCAACACACACATTCACACACATATCTGCATTCACACAAATTCCATCCTTCCTGGCTAACCCTTACCTAGGTATCCAATCAATTAGGAGCTTCATTCGTCTGAATTATTACATTATATTTGTCTGAGAGTACTTATTTAAAACTAAAAACAAAACAAATCGTCTGTCCCCTCAAAACTGGTTTAGAAATAGTCTGGAGAGAGAAATAGCGGTTGTTGACACATCAGACGTTGTTTCGTGAATAGGTAATGTAGATTTGTGGATACAGTCACCAAGAAAAGTAGAATAATACTCTGACGCTTTATCATAGAGCCATTAGTGGATAGTGCCTCTACTATTAATTTCAAAATCACAAAGATCATTTAAGGTACATTTACACGATGCGATTTTTCGTACAATTTGCTAAGCACCACCGCCCATTGAACGTGCGAAGCGTCGCGCTGTTGAAATCGCATCGCGTAAATGCACATTTATTCGGTCCTACTGCATAAATGCTCTTGGACTTTGCTGCTATCATCGTTTTTTTTTACGTTTGAAGATCGGTCACAGATTGATTTTTGATACAAACTCGTGAAAGAAAACATCTAGAGGTAACCTGCAGTTTAGTCAGACCATGTCCTTCCTATAGTCCGGCTGATTTACTCTCTGACGTCTACATTCGTTTAATAAAACAGAAAGAAACGAAACGCATTCTGCTTCCGTGGCGCCCTCTCCGCATAAAATAGGTACTGTATTAACCCAATAACTATAGAGTCATCTTGCTAGATAGATTTGTAGCTGAGTGTACCTTCTATCACTATGATAATCTGTAAAGTTTGTACGAGTATGAGTGACTGTACTAGAATGGATGGGTACCCTTTTAATTAATGTTTTAGTCACTCCAATCTCACTAACGGGTATGCCTTATGTTTCAAGTTGGTTTTTTGCAACTAAAATAACAGGGTTTTTGTTTTTCGGACAATACTTAGGTACTCGTATATAAAAATAGAAATACTTAACATAAAATAAAAACCTATAAGTATCACAAAACTATGTGATTTGATACATTAGAAAAGTCTACTATGAAAAGTATTTTAAGTTTTTGGAAAAAAATATTGTATAATATTTGAGGGAAAGTTAGATAACCATTATTTTCCACAAGAAAATAATTCTCTGTGAGTTCAAAGTTCAAAATTAACGTGAAACTATTACCTATTACCACAGACAATATATACAATTAATGTGATGTGATGACGACCTCTGTGGCGCAGTGGGCGAAGGTTCGCCTGCGACGCAGAAAGTTGTGGGTTCGATCCCCCACGCAGGACAAATATTTGTATGATGATGACCTACAGATATTTGCCTCGGGTCTGGGTGTTTCTATTTATAATATGTAATGTATGTATTTACAAACAAAAAGTATACAAGTAGTATATCAGTCATCTAGTACCCATAACACAAGCTCTGCTTACTTTGGGGCTAGATGATGCTGTGTGAAAAGTTCAGCATTATTTATTTATTTATTCTATGTACAATATGTAATGTATGTAAAAACAAAAAGTATATAAGTAGTAACTATATCAGTTATCTGGTTCCCATAGTACAGTTTTGTTTAGTTTGGGGCTAGATGATGCTGTGTGAAAATGTCCAGCATTATTTATTTATTTTATGTCATTGGTTTGAGAAACCCAAGGTGCCTTGGCTCAATTCTAAAGTTTGGTTGTCAGTAAAACATAGAGCCAAAGTAATTGCTTGTACTCTACAATTACACACGCAGTGTGGCCACGAAATGTAAATTAAGAATAGATATAAGTTAGCTAGCTGGTCAAACTAAGTGTAAGTAAGTCTTGACGACCTCTGTGGCGCAGTGGACGAAGGTCCGCTTGCGACGCAGAAGGTTGCGGGTTCGATCCCCGCCGCGGGACAAATATTTGTATGACCTACAGATATTTGTCCCGGGTCTGGGTGTTTCTATGTATAATATGTATGTATTTACAAACAAAAAGTATATAAGTAGTTTATCAGTCATCTAGTACCCATAACACAAGCTCTGCTTACTTTGGGGCTAGATGATGCTGTGTGAAAAGTCCAGCGTTATTTATTTATTTATTTATCTCTGTGACGCAGTGGGTGTAAGCCCGTTTGACACGCAGAAGGTTGCTGGTTGGATCCCCGCCGCGGGATAAATGTTTGTATGATCTGCAAATATTTATCTCGGGTCTGGGCGATTCATGTATTATATGTATGTATTTACAAACAAAAAGTATATAACGCCTCTTTGCGAGAAAAACGTGTTATCTCGAAAAATGCGTTTTTTTTTTTATTTGAAAATCGAAACCGCCGCATTCAACTTTATTTTCTGTAAAAACGCGGTATTTATTGAGTGAGAGACAGCGAAACTATGAGAGAAAAGGACGACACCACAGTGGTACATTGCGTTGTCACGTTGTCTCTTTCAAATAGTACTCTGTTTTCAACAATGTGTCAAGTTAGTTGTCACTTTTAGCGCCAAGGGTAAGAAGCTCTCGCTTTCCTGCAAAAACTTGACATCACGAGTATACCACAGTTATAATGCAAAGGTATGTATTAATTCTATGATATTTTTATTTTATAATGTGATAAAGTGTATATAACTCGGTTTTCTTGAAAAAAATTATCGAATGCTAATTTTTATAAAATCTGATATCACGTTGTTGTTGAAATAATAACATTTTTTAATTGTGATATCTTAAGGTGTAACATTGTTGATGATGAATTGTTTTTAAATGCAAGAAATGAGTTCTAGTTATTTGTTGTTGTTCCGTTTTTTCTGATATTTTTTTTTATTTCAATGCAATTCATAACGATTTATCACGTTGTAATCACAAAAACAAACTACTAATAATACTTATTTTTTCAGATGGGGTAGCGGTCAAAATACTTAGTTCTATTGGCAACAAAAAAATAATGACCGAGAACAAGGCAATTTCATAATATTATGTCTCAAATGGAAACTTGGCCTTTTTCCCTTTTTTTATTGAAGTTTTAGCTGGTTGATTTGACTCCATTTGCGTGGTGTTAACATGAATGAAAAAAATAAAACCTACCAAACTGAGGGAGTTACTGGTTCCAGCGCTACAACAGTTGCTATGGGTAAGTAACATTATTATTATAACATTGTTAGTTAATGTAATTTTAGTTGAGTAATGCTTGTTTAATTATATGGAAATATATCATTTTTTTATTTTTTAGACAAAGAAGACTCAATAATGGCCACTCGTCGCCGTTGTGAATCAACTAGTAGTAGCAGCAGTAGTTCCTCTAGTAGCAGTAGTTCATCAAGATTTTAATAAAACTCATATTAATGTACTCGATAGCTGTATCTAATATTATTTAAGAACTTAAGATACTTAAAAGTTTGATAGCATTTTTTTCGTTTTTCTAGATAGTGATGATTCCGTAAAAGACCCAAACTATGAAGTTATGAAACCAGCACGCAGAAGGTCTTCAGAATCTGACGACGAAAATGACGTCTATACCAGCAACGACTTTCCAATGAAAAGACGTTTTTAATTCTAGTGCAGCTACTGTACATACAACAGTAAATACCATAGATTTGAATGTGACCAACAACTACGAATACTAATACGAGCAAGAAACTATATTTAATACCACACACGACCTGCTCATAACAGAAAATGAACCGCTTGCCGTTGAAAATATTAACACCACTTAAATGAAGTCAAATCAACCAGCTAAAACTCCAACAAAAAAGGGGAAAAAAGGCTAAGAAGAAAATGATATTGGAAAAAAATGTTGCAAAGCAACTAAGAAACTGCGGGAAATCATATAAATCAACAAAAACTAATAAAATCTTGAAAAACTTATACTTTCTAGATAATGCACCTAATTGTGCAAAAATACTGATAACTTAGTTGATTTTGATTATTTTATTATAAGGTTGATTGTATGTAAGAAGGAATAACACTATAGTGAGAAAAAAATGGTAATAATCAATATAGGTTGATTGTTAACTGTTGATAAGTAATAATTATGTCCAAAGTAACCACTGTTTAGCTACAACTATTTCATTGGTGTAATAAATGTTTCTATTTTCAACAATGTGTTATTATTATATAATTACGAACTACATCATTACAATTCGGCACAAAATAAAAAAAAATATCATCTACAATGTGACAAATTAATTTGTTACACCGTCTTTTTTATATATTTTCAGGAAAAACATGACATAATATCCTCCTTTTTTTTTATTGCTTATTTTCTCCAAAATCTTTTAAATTATGGTATTCTTTTTTGCATTATTTTATAGTTAAATATATAGTTCATTTAATTTGTCATATATGTAACTTAAAAAAACATTAATTTGCTTTATATAACTGTTTAAAAGTTTAAAAATAGCTTCCTGTAAAATTGCAGTTTTCGAGATAACACATTTTTCTCGCAAAGAGGCGATAAGTAGTATATCAGTTATCTGGTTCCCATAGTACAAGCTTAGCTTAGTTTGGGGCTAGATGATGCTGCGTGAAATGTCCAGCATTATTTATTTATTTAACTAAGAGCAGTGATATCTTATGTGTACAATATATGTATGAGCAAGACAGTGTTCTAGTTTTCTCTTTTCACAGGATTTCGTATCCTAAATAGTAACAGCTGGTCAAGATAGACCACCATAAAGATAGGCTTCAAACCGAGTTTGTTGCATTGTATCTTCATTGATCGCAAGGAAACAGTAAAAACATAGTTTTAAGGCTACTCTAAGTGGTCCTAGCACTCTTCCTGAATAAATACTTTCTGATTTTTAATCAGATATTTTGAGGACCTTATTTTGTTTCATAGCCACGTGCTAGAAAGCACTCGTCTAGAGTAAATTCAATTAAGAAACTGTATCAGAAACCCGTGCGCTGGATGCCGCGGAACGCTGCGATTCCACACTTTTTCTAACTCCTGACGTCTGGCTGCTAATGAAAACTCTGTTTTTGTATGACTTGAAACTTTCAGGCAGGTTTTCTCGAGTTTTCTGCTTCTCACGACACGAATTGAAAGTTGTTTTAACTTTGAACTTTGAGGGTTTATAAATCAATAATCCAAATCAAAACTATGGGGTATTTTTACCTTTTATTTTATGCGTGTTCCAGCTTCACTAAAGTTTCATAATTTTTATTTATGGTTTGGAAAAGTTATATCGTTTGAAGGGCATGATCTAGTGACATGTTTTAGGTCGTCTGTAGGCTTGCGTATTGATATAAAGTTCATCTCTCTATTTGAATACCCTTTTTAATTTGGTTGTATGTATTGGCCTATTGGGGTGTTGTAAATAAATAAAAAATACATTTCACACAGCATCATCTAGCCCCAAACTAAGCATAGCTTGTACTATGGGAACCAGATAACTGATATACTACTTATATACTTTTTATTTGTAAATACATACATATTATACATAGAAACACCCAGACACGAGATAAATATTTGCAGATCATACCTACAAATATTTATCCCGCGGCGGGGATCGAACCCGCAACCTTCTGCGTCGCAGGCGGGCCCTCGCCCGCTGTACCACAGAGGTCGTCAGAAGCTGTACTTCCTTACTTCCTTTCGTCTTCGGTAGTCATTTTTTAACACCCTGCATAGTCTGTAGGTACTTTGTTTAATTTAGAGAATATTTTGATCGTATAGTAATGCAATCATAAAACACAGAATGAATAATGGAGAAGCAGTAGGTATACTCTGTTCACAAATAAAATCTAAGCGAAAACGAGACAGACATAAACTTTACCGCTGTCGTGGAGTAACGAACAAGTCTTTAAAGGAGGTGACTTTGGACCATGAAATATGTGAAAGTTTGTATGTTTGGTTTATAAGTACCCTAAACCAGCGGCTTGGTGTCAGTAGTACCATTGATTTGTACCATTGATGGTACAAGTGACACAACTTTGTATCCTTAGTACCATTAAAGAAAAATAAAGATATTCCACGTAATTTCTCTATGAATATTGTAATGATAGTGAGGCAAAAGATGTCTGTAACAAGTGAAACTCCTTGGTGTACCTGATTAGGTTTAGGTGCCTACCCATGGGAAAGGGGTGTGATTTTATGTATGTATGTTTGTTTGATTAGATTTGGATAAAACTGGGGTATATGTAGCTTGTAGTCTGTAATAGCCAGTCTTTTTGGTTAGTCGGTATAAACAGACAGTAAGACATTTAAAATAAGATATTTCTTGTAGGTAACTAACGTAAGTTCCTCTATTTATAAAAAAATAACTTGCTCATTGAGTAATAAAAGACAAGTAGATTCACAGTTATTTATTTCCAATATAACATACAACGATGACCTTATTCTGGCAAGGAGTATGTCATCAAAGAAGCAAGGAAATTCAATTTGAAGTTCCTTTCTCTATTCCATGGTCTACATGTAGGACAGAATGACGCCAGTAAATCAAGCGAGCGAAATAAAACGCGTGAAAAATAATGGCCCTTCTTGGTTGTTTAATAACGTGTATCAAACTCACGTTTAGATTGTGTCAACCTTTGAAAAAGTACCCTCATTTTATGGTAGACGCATTTTCTTTTGTATTGGGGCCGTGTAAATTACCAATTTGTCGTATTCTCTTCAAACGGATGTGTAGGAGTCATTTTACAAGCTATTCACTAATACCACCGGCTTCTTCTTCTTATCATGTCCCCATTTCTTTCGAACTAGTGTGGTGAAAGGATTATAAGTGCGTCGCAAAGAGGCTCCGTTCGTGCACTTGACACATGTTTTCGAACTTTTTGATTCTACGACATGCAGGTTTCGTCACGATGTTTTCCTTCACCGTTTGAGACCGGCTCATGTTTTCAGATTGAACAAATAGTTTTTTTCATATATCTCAATAGGTACCTAAATTGTGTCATGTGTATCTATTCAGCCGATTACTCCCAAAGTTGGGCAAAAGCCTCTTCTCTACACGACTCTCCTGGCGTTTTGCTGCCAGCCGGATCCACATCTCTTGCTCACATAATCAAAATTAAGAGGCGAGGGACGGCCCTGCGTCTTAATTTCCTCTTCATTCAGTATAATTAAAATAAAATATAATAAGGTATCTCAATCATGTCCAGAATTGTCCGTATTAAAAGATAATTCCATAATTATACGATGTTATGAGTCTGGCCGTTTGCCAATAGGTGGGTTTTTATTATACCCTAATCATGTGACCCTTGTTGGGTTCTACTTCAAATTACACCAAAAAACTGTTTGGTTAAGTTAAACCTAGCTAACCGATCTTGCTATAATAATACGCCTCGCGGCTGGAGTGAGACAAGTGATAGTTCTTATCTTTCTGATATATCTCTAAGACTATCGTTTCTCTAGCTACAAAGAATCATTACCAATACAAGCAATATTCAGGGATTAAAAAAAATTGGAGGACATTTCCCAAAGGGCCATCTAGACTGTGATCTAGACTATGTAAGCTTGTATTATGAGCCAGACTAGAAAACTTATAGAATATTTTTTTGTGAAATTGTTAGTTGCAAAACAACATCTGTTTTATTATACAGATATTAAAGACTACTAACACTGAAGTTTAAGCCCTAACCTAAGTTTAACCGATGAAAGTAACCAGCCGTTTACGTGTTGGTATACAATGATGTCAGGCATAAAAGTACCAACTCATTGTCTTTTTATTGTTCGTTGTTGGGCTTTATATTAAAGATAACGTTAAAATACTTTAGGCCTTTTGACATTGGGTAAAGGATCTCAGGTCAGAGAAACTGTACCCTTTTAGGGCTCAACAAACCATGCAGAATCCTTATACCTAATCTCGTCGTCTGTCTTTCTAACGGAATTCCCAGTATTTTTATAAGTATCATCGGCCTAGTATGAGTTTTTAACATACTCGATCGCTTACGTAAACGCATCTCTAATTTTTGCAAGATTTTAGTAGGTGTTACCGTCTGCTACCGCGTGGGGACAGTTGAAGGGGCAGACGGTAATAATTCCAGAAAGTAAGAATTAATCATGTAGAATACATGTTTTGCCGCTTGGTGTGAACAGGGTTACTGTCCATTGTGTCAAACGCTCTGGTTTTCCGGAGGTCACATCAGATTTACGTCTATCCGGAAAATGCTGAAGTTTGGTCGTTCGAGCTAAAACGTGCGGAAACTTTCCGAATGACACTGGCCATGCAACATTTCTAATGCAGTTAGAGTGAATAAGACGCGACTTTAAGTCGCCATTCAGAGAAGTCGAGGTTTTGAAGACGATACAAGATTTCGGCCGATTTCGAAAATTGAAATACATAATGGATTCCGAATCATCTGTGGGGCTTATTACAAGAAAATGAGCCGAGTTTAGACCAAGTCTAACTAAAAAACTGTCCCTAGAAAAACGATCTTTAAATACTCGTACATAGAACGCTTGTTTGTAGTAACAGTTTTGTTTTGACATGTGTCAACATGGGGTTCAACCAAGGTTTCACGTTTTTATAATAAGCAGCTGTAAGTTTATGAGTTGTTTTCAATTATTGTGTTTATATTTTAAATCACGTTAACAAAGCTTAGGACGCCTGGTGGTAATGTTGACTACGCGGCAGTAAAAATAGTAGATCAAGAATCATGAAGTGATTGCAGTGAATAATTTAAAATTCATTATGATTTAAACTTCCAAAGTTGAGATCAAGATAAGTCGAAACCCAAAAAGTCGCAAGTGAAAATCGTGTCCGACGTACATACTAGTCAGTATGACTGTGGCATGATGCGACTAACTTTATGAACTCCTACTTGAACTAGATTACCTAGGAGACGTGTCAAGGCAGTTTCAAACTGAAAATGAACCTAGAATGGCTATGATTTTACAGTCAATTTGTCGAAGCGACACGTGATCCGAGAGCTGGCGTATATTCTTGTCTGAAAAGAACTACTTTTCGGATCATTCAGCTTACTGCTAGTGTTTTTAGCACGCTTCCTACTGGTAGTGACATGGATCAATTGAGTTATCTTAAGATTGTTTTTAACCTGGCGACATTTAGTACTATCTAATTAAATGACGCTTCTTCTAAAATCCATCTTATTTTTTAGTTACTTGAGTCTCTTGCAATACTAGCTAGATTCGCATGTAAATTCTTCATGAAATCTTTTTGTGGGATAAAGTAAGTTCGTTTTATTGGCCAACTCTAGTGATGGAGTTTATAGGCCACCATAAGAGCGGTTTCACATTATCCGATCCGATATCGGTGTCGAACGCGATACGATGGCGGGGCTAAGTAAAATGTATGTTTATAGCTCCGATATCCGATATCGGATCGGATAATGTGAAAGGCAGGTACATATTTGATACATTTTACTTGCCTCCGATATCGTATCGGGATAATGTGAAAACGTTTTCATTTCTTTTTTTCATTTTCATTTTCATGTCTTATAATAGCCGGAATCGATATTAACTGTTCTCTAAACCACACTGATTTATTTAAACAACTTGAAATAAAAATCATCACGTATCTATGCTCGTGTGTTAAGATCAAGGTTATCTATTGCAGTCATAAGCCAGGTTACAAGACGTGACCAGAATACATACAATAAAAACCACGCCACATTGAACCTTCATCTCAATACAAAAGAGTTGAAATGCCTTGGCAGATGTAGTCCTGAAATCTTGAGGAATATAAAATATACGTATACCTATGCTTATAATACGATACCATCTCCGAATTCAAACAGGAATTTCCAAACAAACTTAAAAAAAAAAATTGGTTTACGACTGTATCCCCAAGGTGCAGTAGACATTCTCTTAGATCTTTTTTTCAAACAAACTTCTTAGAAACAAAACAAAAAATTGAAAAAAATTCGGTCAAGTGGAACACCTACCTTTTGAACATAGCATTAAAGTGGCACAAACATTGGACCCATACAAGATTTGGACCCACGACATTCATCGATAGGTAGGTACGTATCGTGGTCATGTATTTAAATCCCTACAACAACTTTTGGGATACTTTTTAAAATCTTTATTATTTGCTGCGTCTTCATAAATACTTGTTTTAATAAACATTCGCACAACAAAAAAGTTCTTACACGCGGTGTTGCGTCGCGTAGTATCTCCGTGTGAACTGACCCTAATAATAAAGGCTTGCTAATGTGCGGCATGTAAGTTTTACACAACAAATTAAATCCTGTCAGCTCCCTAATATCTCAATGAAAGCTTAATGCGGTTCCCCTTCTGAACCATTTACTCCGTGTCATCATGGTGGTAACACGGAATGTGGCACGTGGAAGTGATGTTAGTATTTCAATTATAGGTACTTTATATAAACAACTTTATACAATACAGACTGGACCTAAACTATAAAATAAAATCAATTAAAAAAGAGTTTGCAACAGCTAAGCGATTGAAGTCCTTTTTCGTCTTCAGCAGCTTCCTATTTTCACAAATTACTTTTAATTGCGTGCATTATCATCTCCAATCTCCAAAGTATAAAAACAATGATCTCCTCAGAACCTACCCTTTTTAAAACGACCCAGAATATCCAGTTGACTGTGACAATCTACTAGCAACGGCAAAGCGAGTTTCTTCGATATAAATGGCCAAAAAGCAGGCCTACCACTTCTTGCCAAGAGAAATGACTCCGCGCAATGAAATACGGTAATGCCTCTAACGCAGGAAATTCAGTAGAAAAGCGGAAATAAATTTAAACAGAGGCCATCAGAAGCCAAATCATTAGAAAGATTAATATTACCAGGGCGCGGTCTTGCAATAAAATAATGTCTATTCGTGTCAATGAATAGGGGGTGGAAGAACTCCATTTGCCACAGATTATAAAGCTACTTCTTGTTTGATATAATAAGTACAGTCACGTTCGTAATACATCAGGGGGAATTTCAAATCTGTATTACGCATTATCCCAACGGAAGACATTATCTTATGCTACTGCTCTACCTGCGTCTTAACGCGTTAAAAAGTGACTTATTTGACACAAAATGTATGGATCTAATGTCAAATATGTCACTTTTGAACGCGTTAAGATGCAGGTGGAGCAGTAGCATTAGAACTTAAGGTATTTAAGATTGAAAATGTCCTTAAACTAAACAAAGCATTGAGTTTTTTCAAAGTATTTTAAGCGTGCAACAGTGCTGTCTGTACACAATCAACAAACAAAAAAAATACATTCAACGTTACTAGCTTTTTTTTTATGATGAATGGGTCGGCTCTTGACCTCAAACTAACACAGGCAAGAGTGAGGTCTACGATGGAGCGAGCTTACACAACCCAGAAGGTGCCTATTAACTCTCTTCTTAAAAACAAGGGTCGTAGCTCAGCGGAAATACAGACGCTGGAAGCTAATTCCAAACTTTTGCAGTGCGCATAATAAAAGAACTTTCGAAGCGCTTAGTTCTACAATTTTAAGTTAGCTACAATTAACTTAAATTTTTTTATGTGTCATGCATAACAAAACATAAGTAGGTAATTTCTTTTTTGAACGTAACTGTACCTTCAAGACACTCCTAGTTCAATTTATGAAAGCTACAAAATAAATTTCCTTGGTCAATGCTAATCAAGTTTTTCAGTCGTGAGTAGAAAATATCCGACCAATCATGGTTTCAATTTACATTAGCATTTTTTTGCGTCAATGATTTTATTTTTTTATGCGCGTAAGAAAGTTCTCGCCTCTCGTTTATGCTTTTGGATGCACGTAAACGCGGTACTCTGCGTTTCGTAAGAGCGTATGACTCGCTTATAAACTCGTATAGGCTGGTGCTGCTTACATAGAGACAAAAAGTTGTGCACGCTCCCATATTTCAAATGTATCTATGTAGTAACGCGGGTGCCGAACGTAAACGTGCATAAAAAATGCTGAAATCTCTTATACCTGTAAAAAATCTCATGAACCTGTTAAACATCGAGCTCCACTACCAAATCCTAAAAAACACCGTACATTTTAGAGCGAGTATCTGTTACTTCACAGAATTCCGAAAATCGCAAGGAATCGTTTTAAAATGTTTTCAATTCGCCTGTAAATTCTTGAATATTTACATTTCCTTAAACGATATCTTGGACTGTAAAGATCTGGATGTTACGTGAACTCACCTCATTCTACGGTAGACTACCGATCTCCCGAAGATACGTCACAGAAGACTGATAGTGACGGCAAGAACTGGATGGATTCCTTCGAAAAGGATTGCCCCCAATGGCACAAAATCTTAATAATTTTAAAAATTTTGGAATCTTTAAAATGCGATGCAGGTTAAAAATTATACTACATTTTAAAGAGCGTCCAGAACATGAAACCTCATTGTATCTGCATTGGTTGAAGGTGCATTACGTCGATTACTTCTATCGGAATGTGGTATTGCTCAGTGGAATCCACTGAAGAATTTCCAATCCTAGTTTTTCATTTCAACTCAATGTTTCTCACTCACTTCTTAAACTTATTTCGGAATCCGCTTCCAAAGGAGCATTGACTTACATTATTTTGAATTTTCAATGGATTTTTCGTTTTTAAAATTGTAGTCGTGGTCTTCTTCAATTTTCATCTCCAAAAATTATGTCTTCTTATATTTTGTTTCATTTGGGATACTTATTCTCTTCAAATTCACACAACTCAATTTTGGCACGAGTCTTTCTCACTTGTCCATTTTATTTAAACTTTTTTAGTCTTCTTTATAAAGACAAGCGAGCCTTCAAGAGCGTTTCAACTCCCGTTAACTTAAATAACAAAGCAGTAATGCCACGTTTCTTATAAGATTTCAGCTCATCGTGTTATTCACTGGCTTCGGTCCCGGAGGACGGTTTCCTTGCGAAAGGAATGATTTGCTAGCTACTGTTTCAGGGTTGACACACGCTCGGACAAGTGAGACCTTGAGTTCATTTTATTGTCACCACAACTATTTTTTTTTTGTAGATAACAATAAAATGTGCTCGATGCTTCCGTGCTTCGCCTGAAATATTTTGATAAGTATTCTGAATTATTTTGTATGACCTACAGATATTTGTTCTCGGGTCTGGGTGTTTCTATGTATAATATGTATGTATTTACAAACAAAAAAGTTTATAAGTAGTTTATCAGTCATCTATGTAGTACATAACACAAGCTCTGCTTACTTTGGGGCTAGATGATGCTGTGTGAAAAGTCCAGCTTTATTTATTATTTATTTATTTTCTTTTGTGTGTACCAGTGGACTTACCTGTAGGTCGTGGGACTTACCACTCTGTTCAGTGTTCATATGGTAGATGTAATATGACGTTTATGTTTAGAAAAGTACGAGTTTTGGAGTTTTATCGCGATTGTAGAAAATACAGTTTTGCCTGTTAAATAACATTTTACTCTATTCTAAGCAGTATTAAGGTGGTCATGGTAATGAGTTTTAGTGCAAGTTATGAAATTTTGGATAACGGAAGCTAAATAAAATAAATTAGCGGTAGACAGCCCTATGCAACTCATTGCGGTTGGAAGAGAGCTAGGAAATAATAATATTAGTTAACTTGAAGAGATAAAGCATCATTATGCTCCGTCAGAATCGCATTTTAGTTCTAAGTTTATTTGCAATTTTAGATGGATTTAGTTAAACTACTGCAATTAAAAGTTGCCAAATACCCTTTATTAAAATGTTTTATATGAAAAAGACGCATTGGCTATGAATTGGGATGGATGAAGCTCTGACGATGGCGATAAAAAATGTCGTGAGGTATTATAGGCGGCGATGGGCTGCAATACGTAGACATTATTGTGCTGAATATTTGGACGTGCTTCTGACTAACCTATCAGATATCTTCAATTAATCTTGATTTTCATGTCTGGACATACAGCATTGATCGCACCTAGAGCACTGGTGGTCTAGTGGTAGTGGCTCCGCCTTCCGATCGTAAGGTCGTGGGTTCAATTCCGGTCGTGCACCAATGAGTTTTTCTGCCGAAAACTTATGTGCACTAGGCCAGTACTCTCAAACGGTTCACCGTTTTCCTTCAGGAAAACATCGTGAGGAAACCGGCATGTCGTAGAACCTACAAAGTTCGAAAACATGTGTCAAGTGCACGAAAGGGAGCCTCTTTGAGGCGCACTTAAAATCCTTTCACCACACTGGTTCGAAAGACAAGTTCTTTCGAACCAGTGTGTGTTCGAAACAACACGATAAGAAAAAATGATCCCTTGTCATTTGTCTGTTTGTTTCGTTATCACCATTTACCGTGTTCTTCTTGCAATTCGAAACCTTCTAAAATCGTTTGAGCAAGCAACGCCCTTGCAATCAAAGTGGTAGTGTTTGAATTGACAATTGCTTTGTGTTGTCAAGTACATATCTGTTTTGTAAATAGGATGAGATAGTTGGAGCTAGATTCTTGACTATCCAATGGATCCATTTCAACATTGAAATGGATCAACATTGAAATGGATACATTTCAATGTTGGTTGGTTCTATTTATTAATGAAATTGAAATATATTTTTTTATTGTATGTAGCCCAGTGGTAGTGGATTAGAGTGAAATAAAAAACATGAGTGGAAAATAGTCCACCATGGTTGTGGATTAGAGTGGAAGAAAAAGTGGAAACTAATCCCTTAATGGATTTGATTAGTGAATCAGAGTGGAATAGGGCCATTTTTCGTGTTCTTACGCGTTAGAGTTATCTATAAAAATCCAGCCAAGTGTGAGTCGGACTCGTGCACGAAGGGTTCCGTACCATCCCACTAATATAATAAAGCTGAAAGTTTGTGAGTTTTTTTGTATGTTTCTGTTTCAATCACGCCTAAACCAGTGAACCGATTTGGATGAAACTTGGAATAGGCGTAGATAGTGACCTGGAATAGCATATAGGCTATTCAAAATGTTTGGTACCACGCGGGCGAAGCCGCGCTATAAAAGTATCTATAAAAACGGCAAAAAATCAAGTATAGAAGCCTTATTAAATATTTTATTCTGTTTTTTAGTATTTATTAATATTATAGCGGCAACAGAAAGAAACACATCATCTGTGAAAATTTCAACTGTCTACCTATTCACGGTTCATGAGCTGATGTGAAATAGTGTAAAAAGTGTAAAATCGAAAGCAAGATTACGACAGTTTCGTGACAGAAATTTGCGTGGGCACGCAGGTGAAAACGCGGCCTAGGGCTAATTTTAGATTTGTGTACAAAATACTGTAGGTATCTCCAAATCATTGAACATTATTCTACAACTCGGTTCAAGTCGGGTTGGCACCTTAGTACCTTCAAGGTTGCCAGAATAACCCATTATTTAAAATAAAAGCATAGAACGAAGTATCTCGATCCATTTGGATTCAGCAGGGATGAAGAAAACCAGATGTATAAATGATTGCCTTAGATTTTTAAACAAAAATCGACCTACTAAGAAATATAATGTATGCCACTGTCCTCTTTACTTAATTTTTATCCTGAACATCCAAAGATATCCTTGAGGATTTTTTTCAGCGATAAGGTCGCCCATTGTTAGGTACAAACATTTGAGCTTATATTTTCTGTAATTCTTTATTGTACACAAAATAACACCTAAAATTATGTTATAAATTGCATTTTCATTGTTTTTAGGTACCTTTTGGAGTGTAGGTACAAAACTTTCAAAAATCGACAAATAAAAAGTGTTTGTATTTTAACAAGAGAAAGAAAACGAGAAAAGACAATACATGCAGAGAGATAAAAGGTGATACTTATTATCATCTTTTATTTCACTGCATATTATCTCTCCTATACTATAGGTATCATCATCATATAGTCATGACACAAAAACTAAGCGAATTAGTTCAAAAAGCGCAGTTTTGCATATCAACAGTTAGCACGTCTCCAAACAGAATCCGAAGTTTAGTTCAAACCCATCTCAAGTTAAATTTGTTTACAATTCCACAGACAAAGGTATCCTGGTGTGTTGGTTCCAAGTGAATGAGTTTTCCTATGGACGCGTCTGTGGCAGGATTTAGTGACTTGTGACAGTGAAGTTTTATTTTAACCAGGTTCTAGAAAGAATGGTTAAAAGTTATACTATTTTTGACTTCCTGAAGCGTTGAGCTTGCTTGTTATTGCCTAGTCGAAGATAGGTTACTGAAACTTTGCTTAGCTTAAGCTCTGTTTCAAAGTTTGTTTAATCTCATTTCTTCTCAAAAGAGTATCTTGAATCTCTGCCGCCAGTGGTGTTGACGTATTAATTGTATTTGAATCCAATATCATGAAGCCATGGTTGGGGCTACGCCGTAGTACACGTAGCTCAATCGTAGAAGGTTGCTACATCATTGAACTTAGCAGAGAGCTCATTATAACAAACCGGCAAGTGTGAGTTTGACTCGTACACAAAAGATTACGTAAATAAAATTATTCTACCAGATAACCTTGTGCTTAGAGACTCACCTGTGTCAATTGCCAATATTAGCGTGTTTTTGACATGGTATGTATACATTTTTACGTCAAATATTGCGCTATTGAGGGCAACGTGAGTCCGAAGCTATAAATATAAAAGTTCGTCCAGAAGATTAATTCTCTTCTAGCTACCGTTTGCGGTTCTAACGAAGACAGAACTTCGAAATAATGAATCGGGAACGGTGAGTTTTCAATAAATAGAGCGAACAGTTTAATGTTTAAAACTTTGAGAACTTCAAAAGACTAGTATTTAAATAACAGCCCTGTCTTGTGCCAGAATATGTATATTGTGTAGAATTTAATTTACGCGGAGGAACGTATATTTTCTGAGAAGCATTTGTCTTCGAAACTGTACTGTCTAAGGTACAGTGAGCCCAAAAAGTTGATAAAAACATAATTTTAAAATGTACTTAGGTACTTATTTTTTTCCATTCCTATCAGCCATCACTCTTTTTTATTCATGCAGTTTTCATAGCGTATTAGGTAATCCATGTATTTTTTTGGCCTAAATCTCCTTGCAAATCCATTTACATTGATAATCAAACAATCATAATTCGTATACATTTAAAAAGCTTAAGAAATAAACTTATGTCGCTGTCCGCGAAATTACCAAATAGCTAAATTACATTTCTAACAATCTGCATCCAGCAATTTTAATCCATGAACAGACAAGTTACTTAGTTCTCTCGAAAATTAAAGTGTTAGACTGGCGTCACAGACTATCTTATAGTCCAAGGTGTATCATAGACACTCCCCACGCCGCACCGCAGACTCCATACCCCTCGAGTACTAGATGCGTTTTTACAGCACGGTCAATGGATCTAGGCATTCGTGAAGTCTTTTAACTTAGTGTGGAGAAAGGATTTTAAGTTCTTCTTGTGACACGACAAGAGATGTTCTTTCCAACCAGTGTGATGGAATTAAAGTGCGCCTCAAAGAGCATGTTCATGACACAATGTTTTCGATCTTTTTTTTAGGTTCTGTGATATGCCGGTTTCCTCACGATTTGAAGTGCCTCTCAATAAAACTTACTATGTGTTGTAAGTTGGTTAATACTGCGTTTGTATGAAGTTTAGTTGAGTGTCCTAGGTGTATAGCGTGTCGAAATTTCTGACACTCCGTTTATCAGGACGGGACAGAAAGCGAAATTGCCAACTGGTTTATTACAAGATTATGGTGTAATTACGTGCCAGACCCCATTTAATGTGAGGGGATGGCCCTTTTTATTTCTGTCTGCGAAACGCCTCAGGAATAATGCTGAGCGATCAGACTCGGCGCACGCCACGCCACACCAATTTTGTTGATGTTATTTATAAGTGCAGCTGGTGCTGGGTTTCTGTAGATTAATTTTGACCAGATATTTGGGTGTATTTTTCTTAAAAGATTATTGTACTCGTAGTCGCAATTTAGAAATTATTTTCGTTTGCGCAATAAAAAGGTTGATTAGAACTTCAACTTTGAAACATTAAATCTTTATTTTGGTCAAGTTTTGTGACCAATTCAGATGCCTTAATTGTTTTTTCTGTATTTTTTGCCAAGACTAAACGGCTGCGTTTACTAGCAAAATTTTTCGACTCGAAACAACGTGACGGCAACGTGAACGACGAGCGTCGTTGAAATCGTAGTTTATAAACTCATTTTAATTGGAGTTGTATCAGCCAAACCAGCTAAAAAACTTTTTCATTATAAATATTAATAAATTCAATGAACATGCAGTAATTTTTCTGCGATATCTAAGGATTTTCTTGCCAAACAAGAACGACGTCTCTAAGGAACAGACAATGAGTATTACTTTCATGGATCATAAAAAAACGTCTCACCATTATGGCTAGTAAATGGATGGGAATCAATTCAAGATCCCATCTCCGATACATTGTCAACAGAATAGAGTACCCATAATGGTATCTATTCTTCAATGTAATGTATGGTATTATATTTACAGTTACGACTGTATGAGTTGATCTAGCTTAGGCCCGACTTTGCTCGTACAGTATTATCACAACAGCCTACATGCGCTAAGCATTCTTAACCTATTTTAAGCCGTTCTCTTCGCTAGACGTGATTCAAAAATCCAAACATATTCACATTGAATTATTAGGAATTATAATACATTACACAACTTAAATCAGCAGAAAAAATGACTTGGAATGATTTCAGTTAGAATACATATATTAATATTATTTTGTTTGTCAAAGTTTAACATCACGGAACTATAGAGTCCCTGACCTTTGATAGGCATGCTTGGGGCCGAAGCCAACACACAGCGGCATTTTTGTCAATTTTGATCTTGTGTGATGGAGACACCTACCGGCTACTATCCCTTTAAAATGTATCAGGAACAGTCTCCGGTTTATGCAGAACTATTGAGGATATGGAAAACTAATTACCGGGCTATGGGGTGGGGTACTGGGGAAACTATGGGAACTATGATTATTTTTAGATAATAAACATGATAAATTATATTTATGAACAAAAACTAAAGGAGTAAATAAGATGAACATTCTCTCATAAAGTAGTACAACTCGACTCAGTACTCTTAAAAGAAAACAACAGAAATGCAATATTAATACCGCGGGTTATACCTTCCCATTACTTTTGCACTTCAAGTTCTAGCTTTAGGTACAGCAATATTTCAGATAAAATGGAGTGCAGGTGGTCTGTCCGTCGGTAAGCGACAATCCAATTTTGACAAGTCTCCCCGCAGGAACGTTGGCACAGAAGAGTTATGAGTATGGCTTGTGCTATTTACTTCCGTTTTTAAAACAATTCTGGAGCTTTTTTAAGGTAAATAGTTTTTATAGTTGGTATAAGAAAAAATCTAGGTAAGTACATGATAGTGCAAGGCGGGATAGACTCACAATCTTTTGTTGATTTTTTTTTCAGATCCTTTGGATGCAACAAATAAATAAATAATGCTGGACAATAATTTGCATGTACAAAATGTATGGGAAAAGTTTTTGACGATTTCTGACTTTTCTAGGACTCAAACCTTAAATGGCCCCATTGAGTCTTTTGATCCCTACATGAAACTGAATCGATAGGCATCAAAAATTTATCAAAACAAAAATACATCAATATTATACATAGAAACGCCCAGACCCTAATGTCTAAGGGGGTCGTGTAGCATGTCCAAAAATATATTTGTCACATTGCAGAAGAAGCAGGTTGCCAGCCCACCGCTGCCTATTATACTATATCCATACTAATATTATAAATCTAAAAGTAACTCTGTCTGTCTGTTTGTTACGCTTTCACGCCCAAACCGCTGAACAGATTAAGCTGAAATTTGGCATAGTTAAAGGTTGTATCCCAAGGCACATAGGCTACCTTTTATCCCGAAAAAATGAAAAAATTCCGAGGGACTCGCACACACCGCGGGAGCTCAGCTAGTATGTAATGTAGGTAAAAAAATATTGTATGTATAAGATATTTGTATGAGTTCGTGGCAAACATTAATAACTACCTATTGTTTATAGAACATCTTTTTTAATGAGATTTCAGTAGAAGATTAAAATGGCCACTAACAAGGATTTTACGAAGCTTGATGATAGAAATTTCGAAACTAATTTAGTTTAAACTAATTCAAGCGCTTGTGGTAAAGCTGGCTGAGTTGTTTAATGGAAGGTTAAAGTTAAGCGTTCTTTACTATCACTGTATGAAATGGACCAGTAACCTACTGGTAGTTTAATGAGCAATTTGTTATCTGTGCGTTTGCTTACCGTGTACGTGTACGTTTATGTTCTTTACTAAAAAAATCCAAGGAAATTTTAAACTACTAACCGTCTTACTACAAAAAATATTAAACGTGTTTAGCGAAGCACTGACTAAAAAACGATCTCTAAATACTCGTACATAGATCGCTTTTCAACAGACTTCAAAAAAGGAGGAGGTTCTCAATTCGTCTGTATGTTTTTTTTTTTTTTTTTTTGTATCTTGTTACGCGATTGTTCCGCCATTTGTTGACCGATTTGCAAAATTATTTTTATGTTTGAAAGGGTATACTCCAGAGGTGGTCCCATATAAATTTTATTCCTGAGGGATTGATAGTTTCCCCGTAAATTTCTAAACATCTTCCCTCCTAGCCATGTCACAAATAGAAATCGAATCGACAGCTTGACGCCCTGAGTCACAACGCGTTTCGAGTCAAACATTGAAGTCGGTTTTCTTTTTAGTATTAAAACGTAATTATTTGTGGTAACAGTTTTGTTTTGACATGTGTCAACATGGGGTTTATAAGACTACAGTCACAGAACTATATATATAGTTCTGTGACTACAGTCTAAATTTAGAGGGCCCTTACCAAATACTAATAAACTTGACATAAAGTTATGTCATGCATAACCTATGAATTCAAGTTGCACCAAAAAGTTTAAAGTGCCGCCCAGAAAGAAAAAAGATTATATCCTGTTAAAGCATGTTATTACTAAGATTTTTTACTATCACACCTAACTCGTAAAACCAAAGGATTGTTATTGTTACTAATTTAGATTACAAAAAATTAACTGAAACTTGAAAAATCTAAACTTTTCGCAGCCGAGCGTTAAGCAATTGGCTGTTATTGTTATTATGACAATAATATAGTACATAATTGTTGAATAAATGTGGAGAATTACTTATAATTAAACAATAGCACCCTTATTTCCGTAAACAAGTTCACCGCTCTCCTCCTTCTGTAACAACTCATAAACTGTTGTATGTGCAGTGCAGGTTGGCTCACATAGAAAGAGATATTGGTAATGACACATTCTAACATAAAATAACATTATTTTTTTCTGGCCGGCACTTTTTAATTTTAGGTGCAGAAATGTATGAACGCAGAATGATTTCCTTTTTAGTTTATGCATGACATAACTTTATGTCTTAGTAGGGCCCTAGAATATTACAGTAGTTTATAACTGTTTTAGACTCTAAAAAACACACTTGGCTGTGTAATGCCATTAATTGGTCGATTAATCTAAGACCTTCAGACCTCAAAAGGACTTCAAGTGACAAAAAAACTCTGTCTGCTGAAACCATAATGCTCCATTAAACTGTTTTTAATCTTAAAATTAGTACAAGTTCCATTTCTGAAGCTTAATTCAATGAGCTGTAGGCATCGACTAACGGCTGTGGAGTAAATATGGAGACGTTGTTATGCAAACAGTGAAAAGGCACGTCGCAGAGACAAACGAATATGAATTTGATACGGATAATTATAAATATTAGATACTGACTATATAATATTTAATACTGATATAATATTTGACGACCTCTGTGTCGCAGTGGGCGAAGGTCCGCCTGCGACGCAGAAGGTTGCGGGTTCGATCCCCGCCGCGGGACAAATGTTTGTATGACCTACAGATATTTGTCTCGGGTCTGGGTGTTTCTATGTATAATATGTATGTATTTACAAACAAAAAGTATATAAGTAGTATATCAGTTATCTGGTCCCCATAGTACAAGCTTTGCTTAGTTTGGGGCTAGATGATGCTGTGTGAAAATGTCCAGCATTATTTATTTATTTATTTATTTATACTTTATGTAAAATCAGTTGTTGAAGCACTATCTTAGCTAAAAAGCACAAGAACTGTTAGTATGTAAAGATACCACCTTCATATTTAGGAAATTGTACATAATAAGGTTCATTTTCAACGATATTTTGCTTCATATGCATCACCAAATATAACAAACGCCACTTTGCTTATGACGCACTCTTAATTTCAAATGTTTACCAATCTATAAGTACCTATACATCTAGGTATATGCAATCATTACTGAGCACATTTTACTTTGAGTCGCTTTCAAGTCATCTATAATATTATTCTCTAAGTCCCAAACAAATCAGTTGCTTAATTACGTTTCAAACGCTCCATTTTGTCTTCAAAAACATCCTCAGTACAAAAACCATTTGCAATCGGAGTTCCGTGCCGTTTCCAAAGAAATCCTGTTTCAATTTAAAATTTAAGTTAACAAGAAACAACTTAGATGCACTTATCTTTGAACGGTTTTCGGGCTACGGGCCACTGAAGCTTACTTGAAAGAAAATTTTAAAATTATGTAATAAAATGAAATGGAATCGTTAGCATGGTATGGTGTGTACAGGTGTTAATATAGGTTTATGTCTCGATCACACTTCGCCAACAGGCATGCAAATGTATATAATGTATACATATACAGGGTGTAAAAAGACGTCTACCGAAGCCGAAAGGGGTAGGTACAGCATCCCAACACACAACTAAATCCAAAAGTATTTTCCGAAAAAATCATTATATCCGGAGAAAACAGCGTTTGAAGATTACTGTTTGCGTATGTACTGGGCGCGTTGTTTTACGTAGATTGCTGGATTTTCAGTTTTAACTGTTTTTTCTTTTATTCATGAAATTATTAGGTAGGTACGTATGGTCTTATTATGTTGACCTAGTAGTAAATAACCGAAAATAACATAAAATGATGTAGCTAAGTAAATATTTTTTTTGAGTTTTTTTTTCGCTGAATATGTTTAGAATCATGGTTTCATAGTATAGTTTATAGAGTATAGTTTTCGTAGTAGTCTTTTTACACCCTGTATGTATATAATTTAAGTTAATATTAGGTTGCCTGGAAGAAATCGCTTTCAGCGATAAGGCCGCTCATGGTACTAATTTAGAACGTGTTTTATTTATGTTGTGTTTTGTTATTAATTGGTGTACAATAAAGTGTTCATTCATTCATTCATTCATTCATTCATTCATTCATTCATTCATTCATTAACAATTATTATTAATAGCCCGTGATGTCCCACTGCAGGACCTTCGTTTCTGCCACTCCTCTCTATTGTGAGCTAATGTGGTCCAATCAGGAGAGTGAGAGTCAAGTTCGTCTCTCCACTGTCGCCGGCGTCTGCCGCGTGGTCGTTTCCTGTCCCTGTGTGGGATCCACTCTGTAGTGGTTAATATTAAGATTAACAAAGATTACAAAATATTATGTATAAGAATTATTACATTGAAAGGTTCAGTCAATTATCTTTAAAAATCTTAACATCGTAAAAACATTTATTAACCAGTTACTCATAGTTTTGTCTTAAATTTACTTATAAGTAGTTATAAGTAGTGGCCAGACTTGGCTACTAACTCAATGCTCTGTGGCCGTATTCCCGTTCTGTTTTTCGTTCGTTTGATCAATATTCGGATGTTTTTTTGAGTATATTTGTATGTTTGTGTTTCAATCACGCCTAAACTAGTGAACCGATTTAGATGAAACTAGGAATAGGTGTTGATAGTGACCTAAATTAGCATATAAGCTATTTAATAGGGTTACCACGCGATCGAAGTCACGCGCCGAAGCTTAGATACATCTAGATTCTAAAATGAGTAAACGGTCTAGAGGAAAGTGTACTTTGCACTTTGAACTATTTCTTGTTCCGCTCGGATATTTCAGTTCAATTGCTGTGAAGTTAAGAGTTTTAATTCGTTTTATAAGCTACAAGATGTAGTAGAAGCTACAAGCGAGGATCAGTAACTAGTCGATGTTCTGAGTTTTGTGTCAACTGAAATCAGGAAGCTTTCTTTTTAATCTTCTTTAACTTGTAATGTTTACATGTTTGTGTACCCGGTTAAACCTTGCAAGCGAAAAACCCACTTCCTGTTGTCCGATTAAGCTTCTATTTATTTTTATTTTGTCGAATTATTTAATTAAATCCATATCCATTATCATAATATCAAACTAGGATAAAAAACAGCTCACATTTTCCTCCGTTTATATGACTTTATTAAAATGAAATAGACTCCGAGATGCAATAAAGTTTTAGGTAAATATCCAAAGGAATTTAATCTGGGAAGAGAAAGTTTTTAGCAGTATTAAAAACGTTTTAAAATGTTTGCGATCTTCAACTACAAGCTACGAGCTACGACTATAAGACCATAACATTAGACTGAATTTTATTTGATTTTTATACACACAACTAACCTAAGAAATCTATCGATAATAATATAATATCTCGACGGGTTCGAGAGAGAGTGGTGGGAGATCGCCAGAAATAGGGACGTGTGGAAAATTTTGGGGGAGACCTTTGCCCAGCAGTGGGACACCATAGGTTGATTAAAAAAAAGACATAAGAAAAACCATAAAATTTTTGAATTTATATCTGTCAAAACTTTATTCTACGTTTATTAGTATGCTTCCCACCACGATCTATGACTTCAAGGGCCAATTTTTTAAACGTTAAGACACGGTCCTAACTTAGCACCAAATATTCCAAATCGAAAAATTGTCCCTTGAAGTCAAAAATCGTGGTAGGAGGCATCCGAATAATCATCAAATGAACGAAAAAAGGAACGCGAACTCGGCTCCTTTTCTAAATTGTATTAAACTAATCTAAATAATTCAATTTTAATTTATCCAATTTTCATAAATGATTTCTAGACAAATGCTTGTCTTGAAAAGTTTGTCTTTCCAAAAGCTTACCTGTCCAATTTTGGGTAGTCACAGTTAAACTCAGATGCATTGGTATGTGGAATCTTCCATAAAAACGTCCATCCCATAACATATCGATATGGGAATGGTTCTGGAATTTACAAACGCGAGGCTTAGGCGACGAGGTGAAACAGCTGGTATACTCCCAATGTTCCAATCGAACGTAAATACAACAAGAAAGTATTTCTGTTGATCAAAAAATAGTACATCAGATTGCTGAATTGTCGATAGGTTGGTCATATAGAAAATTAGATAATGGCTTGTGATAATAATTATGACAATTTAAATAGGTAGGTTATGTTAGAGTTATTTTTCAATATGTTTCTTGCAAGAAAACATCAGTCTCATAATATGTTTGATATCTTATTGTGACCTAGGCTCAGAACAATCACTGTTCTTCACACCGATTTCCTGGTAATCGAACTCACACATAGCGCGGAAGGCAGACCTACCAACTGAGCTATAAAGCAAATTTAAGGCTTGAAGAAACATTTGCACAACTATTATGTAAAGTGTACGAGCTAAGACCACGTGCAAGCAAGTGTGACATGTTTTAGAACAGTGTACAATATCTGTGTGTTGAATTCGCAAGGTTTGCGCTAAGATTCAGTGGACAATATTTACGAACAGTATTATTAAGTAAACTCTACAAATATGAGAATACGTCCAGCTAATTAATTATCTCGTAGACTTTGCTCTACGGCGTAGCAAGGGCTACGCTTAAGGTGAGGCCAAACGAGTGTATATTTTATTGTGAGTCGTGTAAAATGAGTTAATTTATGCTACACTAGCTGCGCTCCCGCGGTGTGATCCGCGGTCCCTCTGGATTTTTTCATTTTTTCGGGATAAAAAGTAGCCTATGTCCTTCCCTGGGATACAACTTTTAACTATGCCAAATTTCAGCTTCATCTGTTCAGCGGTTTGGGCGTGAAAGCGTAAATAACAGACAGACAGACAGAGTTACTTTCACATTTATAATATTAAGTATGGATGGATTTTGGTTTCATACAAAAGCATTGTATGTGCCACAAGGCGACGCAATAATTATAGTAATCAACACACATAACTTTTGTATGAAACCGAATAAAGTGTAAATTCAAAGTCAAAAAGTATTTATTTGGTTGGACTTTTGTAGAATAGGCATAAAACTATAGGTGATTTTACTTGTGTTCCTTCACGACCAACACCGTGAAGTGATTCACAACTCGAAAATACACTCGTTTGGCATCACTCTCTTAATGAAATGTAAAGCAAAATATACTCGCAGTTGAGCTGTAATGAATTACTACTAGCACTTGCTTTAAAATACTCGTACAATTTTAATTTCAAGCCATATTGAGCGTGTAGGACTGTACCTTGACTTTTGACTCAAAAATAATCAAATCTCGGGCGGGTATCAATTGTTCCTGCCCCCTTAGCATAGCAATTGTCTAGGTACCGGAGAATAGATAAAAATATACTAGTAATGTATGGATAAAAGTTACTTTTATCCACACTCTAATGTCATTACTGTTATTTTTATCTATTCTCTGGTACCTAGACAATTGCTATTCTAAGGGGGCTGGTGTTTTAAATGAATGTATTTGAATGTATGTGTATAAATAAAATAATGTTAAAAAAGTGCATGTCTGTTATGATGTAATTTTGCTGAATAAATAATAAAAAAAAATCAGTCATGAAGATATACATAACACAAGCTCTGCTTACTTTGGGTTCAATGAATGAGGTTGACAATATCTAGTCAAGCATTATTTATTTTACTTGCTGGTTTCTTTATTTACCTAGCTGTTACTTTTACAAGCTGCTAAAAGTTTTACGTTATATGTGGACAATAAAAGAGGCCTATGTAAATATTGGGCTTCAACACGGACTAAATCTTGATGCATTACGATGTATTTATTTTATGTAAACATTCCATAGACTTAAAGGGATATTGGTTCGTGTAAACAGAAAATTTGATTAGGAAAACGTTCCTATTTGAGAACATTCATGAAGGAATCAAGGAATATGAGTGGAATCAGTAAGCTTTTAACACTATTTTACGTGATCACAATGATGACTAATATTATTCAAATGGTTTTCGACTTTCACATCAAGCATAATCAAACTACAATGCTTAAGTATCTTTCTATAAACCAATGTACACTATTGTATATTCACTAAGTCAGTAAGTAAGTTCGTATGAGTCAGTGGCCAACTCTGGTGACGGAGTTTTGTGGCCGCCTTAAGGCCTCCGTCATGGCTTAACGACTTAAATAGCCGGAACCGACAATTTACTGTGCCCTCCGAAGCACGGAAGCGATAAGATGAAAATGCCACTGGCGGTCACCCATCCACTTACAGACAGTTTTGAACGTTGCTCAACTTCGACAATCTATCAAGAACGACTAAGCAAGCACGACAACGAGCGCTTCTATATGCAATAATCTTCAAAATATACGTGATATAAACTAAGAAGTATGCAAATTCTTATTTTCTTCCTGGAATAACTTAAAACACGTTTATTGTAAGGCCAAATATCATAAATATATAAAGTTTTTTTAAGCGCTGATCCAAAATTATTACCTTAGCTAATGCCAAGGTAATTAGGTACTTAATACGTAAGTATTATCTTAGGTAATATTTTTGGCTAAGCGTAGTGACGCAACTCGAGCGCCGCCAACTAACACGTACAGCGTGTTATCCTAACTACATGTACACATTAATCTACTTAGTTCTAATGACCGTGTTTGGCGTCACAGCTAATTGAAGGGACGATTTAAGATACGTACCTACGCTAACTACTGCCAGGATAGGATTTAATTATTATTTATTATTATTATTATTATTTTAGCCTGTATTGTCCCACTGGAGGGCAAAGGCCTCCCTCCCTTTTTTCCAGTTTTTCCTATCCATGGCTGCAGTGGCCAAGCTGAAAGATGCACATCTAACTCGTCCCGCCATCTCCGTGGTGGTCTGCCGCGTGGACGTCTTACGTTGGGCACCCATTCAGTTGTGGTCTTTGTCCACAAGTCGTCTGACATGCGACAGACATGGCCGGCCCAATCCCATTTGAGCTGGGTGGATTTTTTGCTGACGTCGTTAACTTTTGTCTGGGAACGCAGCACCGAATAGTCGGTCCGTAAAGCGAACACCTAGTATGCTGCGTTCCATAGCCCGTTGACATACTTCGAGTCTGAACTTTTGCTGAGCAGTCAAAGACCAAGTTTGTGCACCGTATGTGAGGATGGGGAGAACGCATATTAGGATTTAATAATGCTTTGTAATTATGAATGATTAGGAAGACAGCGTAGAGTGTGAAAGAGACCACAACTATTTTATCAAACGACTGGATATAGGAAATCCTTAGTCCATAGGAGTAAAAGAAAGATGAAGAGTGAGAGACAGACCACCAATTTCAACTTGCTACATACGGGACACATTTTTCGTTTTGTCCACTCTCATTACAGTCTTCCTACAAGCCCCCAATCTACAAGCTCTCCGGCTTAGGGTAGTTTTGACCTGGCTCTTCTCTAAAAGGTCACCTAGAAGACCTAGAAGTTTTTTCTTCTAGGCCCTATTCTAGCTGTTCCATTCGTAGAAGTTGTATAGTTATAGTTATTAAGGGCTAGACTAACAATATTCCTACAAGCTCGCTGGATTTGTGTAATTTGACGTGGGCCTTCTTTTTCTAGGCCTTCGCCTTTCAGCTGTTCTGTTCACACATAGTCCAAGGCTAAAATCCAGCCCTGCTCTTAGGTAATGATGCTAACCATTCCAGTGGTGTACTGGGTAATCATTACCGTACGATGATTGGATGGCATGTTCGAACAAGGTAGATATTATTTAATAATACTACATATGTACTCGTATATGTATTGAATTTAATTCCTGGCTGTACTAAATAAAAGATAGAAAAACATATATATACAAAAAAATTAACTATGATATACAATCGGCGGTCTTATCGCTAAAACGCGATCTCAACCAAACAAATACTAAACAATGCTCCTCGCTGCCTCTCACGGCCTTACCCCTTGTTAAAAAAGAACTTTACTATTTTTACTTTTTATCCCTTTTTCAAACCAATCTTTTAAACAAGGTAGGTACTAAGTACATTTAAACGCTACATGTAAGAACTTGGGCAAACAAAAGGGAATATATTTTATAGAAAACTTCACAAAAATGTTTGCTTTTTGCTATTGTTTTTCTTACGTTCCTATACTATACAATAATGCTGGACATTTTTCACACAGCATCATCTAGCCCCAAACTAAGCAAAGCTTATACTATGGGAACCAGATAACTGATAATACTACATATATACTTTGTTTGTAAATACATACATATTTTATAGAAACACCCAGACCCGAGATAAATATTTGCAGATCATTAACATTTATCCCGCGGCGGGGATCGAACCCGCAATCTTCTGCGTCCCAAGCGGGCTTTCACCCACTGCGCCACAGAACACTACAAATGTAGTTCAGAATTTGAGTAGGTTTACCTCTGGCATATTTATTTAATTACATCGCCTACAGTAAATTCCCACCCCTGTATAGTTCCCTGTAAAGGCTCTCCATCATAATATTAATACGATACAGAAGCCAGTAATATAATGTAATAAAAAACCTTAATGTATTTATTTTACCTTTTCCCTCAAGATAATTTATCGAGGACGGGCCGTTTGACCCGTGGCTCGTCATAGTAAGAAGGTATATCATATAACTGCGATCTTTTGGCTACGTAAACTTTTATTTGTTCTGACGCTTTTGGTCCGGATACAATTTGAGCTGGATGCTGGGTTATAAACGCAATTTTACATGACGTCATATTTTGATTTCATGTACTGGATTTGTGTCTGTTGTGTGTATATATTCTTCTTCTTACAACTACTATTTACAAAAGCATGGATGTCTTGTCTTAAGCCTACTAAAAATTTATACCTACATCCGAATGTTCGGGCCCGACAAAACACAACTGGGGCCGTATTCCCGTTCTTATTTTTGTTCGTTTGATGAATATTCGGATGTTTCTCACTACGATTTCTAACTTCAAGGACCAAGCATCCGAATATTTATCAAACGAACGAAAAAACGAACGCGAACCCCCTGGAGTTGCGATTTTTCGCTTCCGACTCCATTATCCTAGGACCGAGTTCATAGATTGATCTAAACGACCGAGTAACTCAATTAAATTTTATTCATCAAACATAATACATAAATATTAAAAACTGTAGCTGATGTAACAAGAAAGAAACGTTAAAATTCAGCTAAAGTAACGGATTTATCACTTTAAAGCAGAAGCCTTGTTACGTTTAGTATGTTTGTTGGTTGCTTTTACTTTTTCCTATAAATGAACAAGTGCATATTGTAATTACAACTACTGAATAGACAACTGAACAGTGAATTCGTGGAACTGAAATTACCAGACAGATGGTCCATTTTCTAAGCCACGTAGGATGTCCTCGGGTAGCAGCAATTGAATACAAAGTTAGAAACGTTGCCGGCTCGTACAGTCAACATTACAACATTTATTAAAAAAAAAACTTGAAACAATAAAAAAATTTACCTTGTCTGTTAGATAGCGACGTTTGAACCAAATATAAATAAATAAATAAATAATGCTGGACTTTTCACACAGCATCATCTAGCCCCAAAGTAAGCAGAGCTTGTGTTATGGGTACTAGATGACTGATATACTACTTATTTACTTTTTGTTTGTTTATACCTACATAAATATTATACATAGAAACACTCAGACCCTAGAAAAATATCTGTAGGTCATACAAACATTTGTACCGCGGCGGGGATCGAACCCGCAACCTTCTGCGTTGCAGGCGGACCTTCGCCCACTGCGACACAGAGGTCGTCACCAAGACTTAAGACTTTTATTCTAAAACTTTATTGTTTACTCATAGGACCCACCAACCTACCCCGCTCTACCAAAACAGGCAGCTTCCTATGACCACCTTATCTAGGGTAAAACATTTTAGTTTAGGCCAAACATCTTGTCTGCAACCACATAATTGCCTACCGTACCTGGAGACAAAGTGGCATGCAGGCAGCCCCAACAAGTCCATCCATATTTTCTTATCTTCATTCTCTCAATGACTAATTCAAATTCTAAGTAGGATTGTTTGGACCTACACGTCCCGTGGGTTATATTGGGATGGTTCCCTTAACCTTATTGTATACCCACAATGAATATTCAACAGGGTAATTGTCGTCGACTGTACGTAACGCTAATTTACGGTCCAAGTGTCGTGTATAAACAGAACTCCTGATTCCGTACCAGATCTGTGGGATAACTTTCTCATTAATTAAACTGAACTTTGATAGATAGATAGATAGATAGATTATACGATTATACGTTATACTTCGGTTCTAGAGTGTGTATTGCAACGTGAATTATAAGTTTCTTCGGCAACGGTGGCTTTCAGAAAATCATCATCATCATCAGTGCAGCCCGTTTTATTATACTGCTGGGCATGGGCCACTCCTCGTTTATGCCAAAAATATAAATAAAATACAAAGTGAAATTCATTGCTACTTACTACCCTACTACTTCACATTAATTAATATGTTTTCAATACTCCTCACACCGCTTCAGTCGGTCCCATGGAAATCTCCATTGCTCTCTTTTAATATGACCTTCTTAGGGGCTTGTAAAAAGAGCTCATGAAAACGATTCAAAACATTTCACAGTCATATTTTTTATTCATATTATATATATTATCAGTGATCGTTCGATTTTCGCTAAGAACAGTTGTGCTACTCGCGACCGCGCGTATCAACAGTGCAAAGTGCTTACGCATCACAACAAAGCCGTCGCGCGCGACACGGCTTGACCGCGATGATGACCTAGTTGTAATCATTGCGCAAGGCACGTCTGCGAACGGCAAATCATTTTGTTAAGGCGACGCTATTACTTGCCTCAACAATGAATACCCCAACTAAAGACGGTAAAATAACGCTGCAAACAGAAACGGAGCATTTACTGTACAGTCGGTACAAAGAAGAACGTGACCGACGTCTTGAAGAAAGACAAGAACGAGAAAAGCTGGAGAGCCTCGTAAACGACCTAAAAAGTCAAATCGAAATTCTTCAGCAACAGCTAAAATGTGTTATGAGCACTAACTCTAACCCTCCATCAAAAATAAACATCGAAAGTTCTTCATCTCATGTTGAATACGCCACGGACGATGAGGAACTTGCTAAAGAAACTGAGTGGATAAGAACCAAGACTAGAAAGAAAAGAAAATTGAACACCTCACCCTCCCTCTCACCACAGGAAGCTGGTAAAACTCCAGCCGCGCCAGAAAAAATAAAGAAAGTTCCACCACCCCCTCCTATTGTTGTTGACGGGGTGAACAACTACCAAAACTTTTATGACTTTCTGGCAAAAGCCCAGCCATGCGCCACCTTCACAGTCAAGATGATGAGTGGTGAGTGCGTAAAAATTAACCCTTGCAATGAGGAAGCCTACAGATGCCTAACAAAAACACTGTCAGACAATAACTGTCTCTGGCATTCCTACGAGAACAAGCAAGAAAGACCAATACGAGTCATGGTAAAAAAATTGCCTTCTACTTGTACACCAGCAAGAATCATCGAGGACCTCGTTAACCAAGGGTACAAGATAGATGATGCTGTTAATAAATTAAGCTGGAAAACTAAAGAACCACTTAATATGTTCATGCTTACCTTCAGCAACCAAGAAGATATCAATAGAATTTTTACTATTAAATACATACTGGGGTGTGTGGTCGAAATTCAACCACTTCGATCTACAAAGCTGATTCCTCAATGTAAACGATGCCAGGCGTACGGGCATACGCATAAATACTGCGCCAAAGAGCCCAGATGTGTAAAATGCACAAGTAAACATCTAACCAAAGACTGCAAAAAACCAGCAGGAGACAAGCCTAAATGCGTCCATTGTGGAGAAGCACATCCGGCTAACTACAGAGGTTGCACTATAGCCAAAGAAATTCAAAAAATTAAGAATAAGTCCGTCAAGAAACCATTGGTAAGCCGACAACAGCTGACAACTGGAATGCCGGTAAGTGATAAATTACCAAAACCAAACCAGCTTCATACTAATTTAAAGCTAACAGGCATTGCCAGCACAAATGTTTCTTATGCCCAAGCAGCATCAAACAACATCTCAACTTCACAACACAATGAACAAACCAACCTTTCAAATGGCAACAAATTGGATGAAATTCTAAAACTCATGACAACATTCGATGAGCGGCTAAAGAAAATAGAAAATAGCACTAAAACTGCTATACCTAAGGCTAAAAAATGATTAGTTCAATTAAAATAATGGCATGGAATTGTAATGGGCTACTACAACACCAGAACGAATTGCAAGTAGTCCTAGATATGCAAAACATTGACGTGTGCCTCATATCAGAAACACACTTTACAAAGCAATCTCATATTAAATTCAAAGGCTATAAAGTTTACCATGCACTCCATCCAGCTAACAAAGGAAGGGGGGGCAGTGCCGTTATTGTAAAGGAATGTATCAAACACTACCAAGAAAGCAAATATGAAGAACCGGATATTCAATCTGTCTCAATTCATATTGATACTAAGCGGTATCCACTTACAGTAGCAGCTATATATTGCCCACCGAGATATACCATTCGAACAGACACCTACTCGAGTCTCCTACAGCAATTAGGTGAGAGGTTCATTCTTGGAGGTGACTTCAACGCCAAGAACACATACTGGGGTTCAAGGCTAACAAATGTAAAAGGGAAAGAACTTTTGAGAGCTATTAAAGAAACAAACTCTGAAGTTATATCAACTAGATCGCCAACTTACTGGCCAACTGATCCGCTTAAAATACCTGACCTGATTGATTTCTTCGTTTATAAAAACATTTCGTCTATCTTAAAATAGATCAGAGCTACGACATGAACTCGGACCATTCTGCAATACACCTAGAAATTACTGATCAAATCTTACTCAAAGATAGCACTCCGGCCTTAGTGAATAAATACACAGACTGGCAGAGTTTCAAACTAGAGCTGGATATGAACATAAACCTAAAAGTTCCACTTAAAACACCAGAGGAACTGAATATAGAAGTAGAACAATTTATAACCCTTGTTCAACAAATCGCCTGGAAAAACACGCCGGAAATAAAAAAAAAGATCACTAAAAACAAATATCCCAAAATTATCAAAACACTAATATATGAAAAAAGAAGACAAAGAAATCGATGGCATCTATCTAGATGCCCACAGGACAAAGCCAAATTGAACAAACTCACAAAACAATTGAAAAGAGAAATAGAATCTTTCAACGAAAACAAAACCACCTCTTACCTTCAAAAACTTAGCAATGATCGCAAAACTGACTACTCGCTCTGGAAAGCTACAAAAAACATGAAACGGCCAATGGCTCAAATTCCTCCATTAAAAGAGGAAAATGGGAAATGGGCCGTCAGTAATGAACAGAAAGCTAAAATATTTGCAGAGCATTTAGAAAAAATATTTACACCAAACGAAGGGCCAGTACCAGCCAATAACCCAGAAGACAGGGCGTATGATATTTTAAACGAAGAGCTTTATATACCACTGGTTTCCCCTAGAGAGGTCCGAAGTGAAATCTATAGAAACATAAACCCACAGAAATCGCCAGGATTTGATCTTATCTCAGGCGAAATTCTACATAACCTGCCAAAAAAAGCCTTGGTTAAGCTAACTAATATCATCAATGCAGCGCTAAGGCTAAAATATGTGCCTGACTTATGGAAAGTAGCTGAGGTCATAATGATACCAAAACCAGGAAAGTCGCCTCATGACGTAAAATCATACAGACCGATTTCTCTACTCCCCATTATATCAAAGTTGTTTGAAAAGCTACTTCTCAAAAGACTAAAACCTATCATAGATGCCAAAAATCTCGTTCCTGAGCACCAGTTTGGGTTCAGAGAAAAACACTCTACAATAGACCAGGTCCATCGAATAACAAATATTATTGAGAAAACGTTAGAGAGTAAGCACATCTGCTCAACAATATTCCTAGATGTAGCACAGGCCTTTGATAAAGTGTGGCATGAAGGCCTTATACTTAAACTAAAAAAAACTCTTCCGAAGCCCTATGTAGATATCCTACAATCATACATATCGGACAGAGTTTTTCGAATACGGCAAGAAAATGAATATTCTGAAATTAAAGAAATAAAAGCTGGGGTGCCACAAGGAAGCGTATTAGGCCCGGTCCTCTATCTTCTATATACCAGTGACATTCCCAATCTGAAAAATACCACGATTGCTACCTTTGCTGACGACACCGCTATAATGGCTGTTGGCAGAACTCATGCAGAAGCGGCAGAAAAAGTTCAAAAGACAGTTAACCAAGTATATGACTGGACAAAAATATGGAGAATCAACCTCAACGAATCGAAGTCCATCCATATAAACTTCACGAATAAAAAGGAAGAATATCATCCTATATTCATAAATCGCAATCCTATACCATACGAAAATACAGCCAAGTACTTGGGTATGACGCTTGACGCAAAGCTACGCTGGAAAGCGCACGTCAAGAAAAAAAGAGAAGAGTTGGAGCTACGCTACAGACAGCTGTACTGGCTCCTCGGAAGGCAATCTGCCCTCTCAGTACATAACAAGATAATACTGTACAAACAAGTCCTGATGCCAGTATGGACCTATGGTATACAGCTGTGGGGCTGTACCAAAAAAAGTAACATCCTAATCATACAACGATTCCAAAATAGAGTACTTAGGGACATTGTGAATGCTCCCTGGTACGTAAGAAACGAAGATCTTCACCGGGACCTTAACATAGACTTTGTAGATATAATTATAAAAAAATATGCAGAAGCTCACGAAAACAGACTTCATCACCATGTGAACGTCGAGGCTATCCAGCTCCTCGACAACACGGACCTAGTGAGAAGACTCAAACGAATCAAACCGTTTGAGTTAGTGTAGTGTAAAATAATAAAGTGATAAGTGTATTTAAAGAACACATGAACAAAGTGTCTTCCCCTTAACTAGAGACAGTAAGAAAAGTGCCATTGGACACATTCTTAGTTATATTTTTCTTTATAAAACTATGTCAGAGACAAATTGCTCATTGGCCTACTTGGCCAGATTGTAATATTATTAGGGTTTAATAATAATAGTTAGACACTAATTTAAATAAAAAAAATAAAAAAAAAAAATATTTTTTATGACTGAAACCAATATTAGACTTAATTATGGAAATCTTGACAGTGAGTCAAATATATAAGGCATGGTGTGATGTTTCTCTGTATGTTTGTATTGACGTATGCTCTACGGTAGCTAAACTTATCTTATTTTAATGATGATAAGCCACATATGGTCCGGTTGACATAGGCTTTCAACATCATCATCATAAAAGGAGCCCTCAGCGAGTTTTAGTATTTTAGATCGCGTAAATCATGTTTATGTCTCATCTTATGGAAGTGTCTAGTATTTTACTACGCGGATAAAATATTTGCGGAGAACCGGCTGCATCCAATAATATAAAGCAGCACACTTGTCATGTTGACAGGATGTACTACATCGCATGGAGGACTAACTTCTGGAGGTGAATATACGAAATTAAAAATAAATAGGGTGGTTATTCCCGTTCGATTTTTCGTTCGTTTGATGAATATTCGGATGCTTCTTACTACGAGCTAGATAGTATTTGATCGATAAGATTAACGTTAAAACACGGTCCTAACCTAGGACCTAACATTCCGAGCCGAAAAATTGGCCCTTGAAGTCAGAAATCGTAGTAAGAAACATCCGAATATTCATTAAACGAACGAAAAAAAAGAACGCGAATACGGCCCCAGGGCCTCTAGACAATGTTACTTACAATTGATTTAGCGAAAGCGATAGTGGAAATTGAATCGACAACGCTAGACTCCACTTGCGTCTAATGACATTATTATTTGCCAAAACTGTATACATTTTTAATGTCAAGTATCGCGACATGGGAGAAACTATTCACTTTGTAAAACTTGTTTTTACAAAGTAGGGGATTTATGTGCACCTTAAACAAGCTCCTATTGAGTTGTGAAATTACTAATTAATTATTTTGTTCTTTTTTTATCAAAATTCGTGTCTCCTCATGCAGAAACATTTTATTTACACATCATCATCAATAACCTATCAATACCCACTGCTGGGCGTAGGCCTCCTCTCTAATCCGCCACTCCTCTCGGCTCCGTGCTATCTATTATTTACACATACTGCTTGATAATTATTTAAGAGTCCAATGCCTATAGTTTCCCTCTCCCATGAGATATGCCTGAGGACCCGCAGGTGCTGAGGAGCACTCCAATACCCGCGACACTAGGACGTGGAATCTTGTATTGGATCGTGTTGAGGGTTGTCTAAGCAAGAGCTATTGTAAAATGCTGAAAATCTATGTACAGATTGAAACAGAAATGAAACATAATATTTTGACTATGAAAGTTAATATTACACAAAAACAGATTTTAAATTTTGAATCTCATCATAGACTCTCTGACGCTGTATAACGATTCAAGCAAAAAATCTATGTAATCATCATCAACCACAGCCTTACTTCACCCACAGCTGGTTATAGGCCTCTCTAAGTTTGTGCCATCCACCATAATCCTGTGCTAATTGAATCCATTGCCGGCCCGTGACGTGAACAATATCATGGTCAGATGAAAAAACTTAGGCCTTTACATCTTTAATAGATGATATACAGCGTCAGGAGGCAACCTATGCCTACACTTAACGGGAGGCTGCAGTGCGTGGGACATTGTTTGAGATTTTCATTCCATCTTAGATGACCATGCCTTAGTTTTTTAGACATACTTACATAGACTATTATACTCATATACAGGTGGATTTTTGAGATGGGCCACGGAGGGCAGGTACCTTAAACGTTTTTGCTAGAGGAAAACGCTCTTAGAAGTCCTTCACTAACTTTTGGAGATATTTTGAATTGCATTTTGAAATGTACAGTTAGCGACAAAAATGCGAAAAGTAAAAATAACAATTTTTGATGCCAATCGATTCAGCTTCATGTAGGGATTAAAAGACTCTATGGGGCCATTAAAGGTTTGAGTACTAGAAAAGTCAGAAATCGTCAAAAACTTTTCCCATACATTTTGTACTACGAGTAAAATGAAAAATAAAATACTCAATGAATGTTTTCCTGATTTTAAACTTTAAAAACTACTAACTACTCTACTGAATTACATAACGGCTAGGTTCTCTCAGGTAAATCTATTTAGTACTTTGCTACCTGGCGAAAACTCTCTTTAGGTGTGGGTTACACCGGGTAATCAACACGGTAATGCGAGCTTCACTTTGTTCAAATAAAAAAGAAATAAAACATATTTATTCAGCACGAAGACCCGAGATAAATATTTGCAGATCACACAAATATTTGTCCCGCGGCGGGGATCGAACCCGCAACCTTCAGCGTCCCAAGCAGGCTTTCACCCACTGCGACACAGAGGTCGTCACTAATAATGCAGCATGGCTCTAGTCCTTAGTTCTGTGTGCCTCTTTCCTTACTCAAAGGACTACTCCTGGCATCATATCACGTACGCTGAGGTTGCAGGATGCCGAACCCACTTCGATAGAGATGAAACCACGTCGAGTTTACGAACCTTTGTACAAACTTAAAAACGGCTGCGAAATTTATATTGATGTTGTTTTAAAAGCAAAGACGTTTTTAGTCTTAAAAGAAAAGCTTTTAAGTCTACTTAGATTTCAGTTGGCGGCGATGGGCTTGCAACCTGTCAAGTATGGAATACTAACTTCCACATGTATCAAATATGTGTTTGGACATGCCTCTGACTACCCCCCTTAGACATCTTCATAGGATCTGGAATAAGTAACAAAAAGATCTGAGAGAATGTTTACCGCACCTTGGGGATACAGTCGTAAACCTATTTTTTAGATTCCTATGTGAAATCGTTTAATTAATAAAGTGATGGAAAGGAAAGAGCCCTTTTACCAGCATAGGTAAAGGAAACGGTGAAGGAAAACATCGTGAGGAAACTGGCATGTCGTAGAACCTACAAAGTTCGAAAACATAGGTCAAGTGTACGAAAGGAGCCTGTTTGAGGCGCACATAAAATCCTTTCACCACACTGGTTCGACAGAACTGGTGACACGATAAGAAGAAGACCAGCATAGGGTGCTATAGTTGTTCTATGGTTGGTCTTAATTGGGTGTAGATGCACAATGCACATGCGCCTTGTTTCTGTGTGCGTAAGCTCGGGATTACTACATGGATAAATGACCGCTTAGTATTTATCACGCAGAAAAAAATCTACACACACAATTAAGACTAACTCGGTTTCTATACTGACTGAATGAACGAACGAACAAATGGAATTTTTACACAATATCGAGCTAATATTGGGTTTTTTCACGCTGTTTTTCAGGCCATCTCTCTTATACGAAGGAAACACCTAGGCCATTATGGTCATTACTTCGCAATGTGCCTGAATATTTCATTTAACGGCCATACACAGGAAACTTCGACGTCCCTATTTAGACGTCTCCACCCTATCTGAAGGTCTACAAATTTATTATGCCTCACTAAATATAGACTTTATTATTTCAGACATAAGGTAGAATTTCTGTAGATTTGACTTTCTGAGGCATTGGGGAACCGGTCATAAAAAGTTCAAAAACTGTAGGACATTAGTACAAGATAGCATGTTGGAGTAATAAAAATGGTCTTGCCCTCAAGAAGAATGTTCTGAAATTTATTGCTGATAGTAAGTACAATCACGTAAGGTACTAGACCTACTCGTGGGCGTGATCAGAAATCGACTTGTTCAAGAAGTTTAAGAAAACCAACTTTATTTTCTATTGAAATAATTATAACCCAAATTAAATTGTTGGCTAATATTACGTAAAAGCGCTTCTATAGTCACCACTGGGTTACGTTACGAAGCGGAGCAAACGACCACTTGCACGTGGCTGGACCGCACTGTATCAACAAAATAAGCTTTATTTATTTAAAGAATATGTTAAAAATTAAATAGCAACTACATATTTCACTTCGCGTGCGCGGTAAAATGATTACAGAAAAGGAACGAAATAAATGTGTGTGTCTGTTGGTCATTTTGACGCCAAAACTAAGGCTATTTTTTATATAATTAAGGGGCTGAAATAAGCCAAGAAGTTTAAAGTTACTTAAATATTTATACAATCTTTTTATTGCATGGTTATTCATAACCATGTTTTATTTTCAAGTCATAAAAACAGTGCACATCTTATGTTGTATTACCTAATGCCTAGTTTGGAAGACCTAAACAAAAACAATGACGTCATAAAGTGCCAATCCAACAAATGGAGGTCTTACGGCCGATAAATCTTTTATTCTTTGTACAACACAACAGTATTATTTTATTAGATTCTTGACGATAAAAAATATAATAATTTCACGTGAATCGCTTTCTTTCATCACGGTGATAGTACCTATTAGAAAACACGAAAAAAATGGAATTGAATTGAATTTGAACTTAATAAATTTTACGACATGCGGGTTCTTACGATGTTTTCCTTTACCACCTACCTACTGGCATTGATAGGAAAATGTAATGATGATGCTGATGATGATAAACAAGCTTTTCATGAAATGGTAGCAATCACTTCTTTCACAAGACAAACTAAATCAATTCATGGAACACTTTTAATTTTATTCCCACTAGTTTAAAAGTTATATCGTTAAAGGAATCGTTAAAAGTTCCTTGTCGCAATTTTTATTATCTTTTATAACAGCTTTAATCTTCATCTATTGTTCATAAATTTAATATTTATTAAGTAAGAAATGATTTGAGAGTAACAATTCTATTTAATTGACATTTTTACATTTATTTACACGAAACAATAATCATAAAAAAATAAAAAATATAAGTTGGTACATAATTTAACTAAACTAAAGATAAAAAACAGTGTTCAAATCACCGACCGCAGGTAATGTGCCCAAAAGGCTGGCGGCATTACCTCGTTGGATGGCTATACTTATCTTCTGTTCGAGGTAAGCACCAGCCCTTTGGTCATTGGTCTCGTCAATCAACCTCTTGGATAATTATCTGAAAAGGAGCCACGCCTCTGGAGCCCATAGACCTAAAGTTTCCACACCTAACGCCAGAAATATATACCCATCGCTGATAGATATGTTTTTCCGCCTTCTGTGATTTTCTGCTGCTGCCGCCGCCGCACCAGCTGTGCTGGAGGTTGCCGACAGGTGAGAGGCCGCCAGCGTATCAACGCAGGCAGCGTCCCACACTTGTAGTAGGCCTACCACGGCTCCAAGGAATCAAAGACATACCGTCGGGCCTTTTGTCATCATCTCGTGCGAAATGAAAAAAAAAAAGAAATGATTTTTATATGTAATAAATAACTGTAATGTTAAAAACGGTTCGTATCAGAAGGACAATCTAGCAAAACGCCATTGTGGCATAACGACAAAAAGTTAAATGACCGACTAGTCCGGATACGGACCGGTTAAAAATATAAGTTCCCACAAAAAAAAAAAGTTTGAAGGTAATTTATTTCACATCATATTCAGCTCTATTTATATTAATTATTAATTATAAAATATTTGTTGTGGAAAGGGCTGATTAAACTGAGAGGACGATTAAAGTGCTTAAAGTGCCTAAGCCTTTTCCATCTCAAACAATTTTTCAGGCACTGCAGTTAGGTTGCGTTTAGGTTAATTACTGTTTAATTTTCTTTGTATTCCACTAAAATGTAACATAATTTATTTACAGAAACTAAGCTACTACATATTTACATATATTTACAAAATACAACAGGATTAGTCAAGCTATCTAAGGATCGTTAGAAACGATCTATAGATAGCTCAACTGATCCAGGTCACTGTCAGTCGGAAGCGTGCCAAAAATGTACCTTAGATATTGTTATTTCAATATTGTTCTTCAGTACCTACGATCTTCACTAGGTTTTATAAAAGCCAGACGAAACTTGACTGAAACTCATAAATAAAATGAAGCAATTATACAAAACAAACTATAGTGCATTGTAGAACTAAATAAAACTTTACAATGGTAGAACACCAAAGAATTTTAATTAATAAGCGCTGCTTGTTTTCTCTGGACAAACTCAAACAAGGGCTCGCAGTGCAGAATAAATAATTGGTGTAGAAACAGAAAATTAGAAATGAGTTGGTAAACCAACGACTTTGCTACATTTTGTAGGACATTCACCGTTTATAATATCCATCTCTTTTCTTTCCCACTTATAATTATAAATCAGAATTTTTGCCAAATGCATAAATATATTTTTTTATTTCAGGAAACATGGAAGAAGCATGAAGCGCTCGCATGAGCTATTTGAGTCGTCTTCGAACACTTTAGATTGTCGAATACAAGCGACGTTTTGCGTGGTCACAATCGGGTGAATACGGAACTGTGGGAGAACGAACCGGACTCTAATGGATCGATTAGGATTCACGTAATATGCGTTCCTTTGCCAAGACGAAGGCTTTAAGACTGACTAAAAACTTTATCAACTGAGTTGAACTATTGCCCAATCAATATTTTTCAGTAAAAAATGTTACAAGATCTTTATTTCATCTATGGCTCATAATGCTGCAGCATTACTTAGCATGCTGAGCTTACGGCCAATTTCCCCACCACTATTTGATATAATTTTTATTTTAAATGCTTTATTTTACTGTTTTGTATTTTTTGTGTGTAAAACATGTTTATTTCTCTTGGTGGCAAATAAATAAATCTTTCTTTCTTTCTTTCTTTCAAATAAATATAATTTCTTACTACTACTACACGTTTTTATGACGGCGACAGTGACGCAATCGCAAAGTCTTAGTTGCACGTTGCAGACGCTCCGTAAATTGTCAGTTCTTGAAGCTTCGGCCAAGTCTTAAAAGAAGCTTTCGACAAGCTTTGTAAACCTCACTATAAACGAGCTTAAACGGTTTAAGGTGAGAGGCACGTCCAAAATATTTGGCACATGCCCTCTCTCTGAAGTTATATTGTAAATGTGATAATATGTGGTTTCGTCTCGATATTTGTTCACCGTTTATAGCCTGTCAATGCGCTTTATATTATTATCAGAAACGAAATATAAGTTGATGCTCAAAAATATGGCGGGCAATTGCTCAGCTGAGAAGCAAATAGTTGCGGTATAAGAAATGTTTGCATCTGTAGATGTTTGTTTTAGGACTTGTTATGTTGTGGTATGATGGTACATACTCGTAGTTTATCTATCCTAAGTTATAGGGACCGAGGATCGTAGTTTAGATTATAGGACTATTAAAAGTGACTATCAAGTGTTGTATAATGCTAAACTGAGAGTTGAAACTTAGAGTTTGAAATTACAGCTTCATGTTAAAAATTATAGGTTAGGTAGGTACAATATTTTTGGAAAGTTCTCCTTAGTGGCACTCCGAGAGTGCCGACCAAATGTGAAAACTTGAACAATTAAGTACCTAGTGTATTTTTTAAATCGTCAAGAAATCGAAAAATATAGAAAGAATTTCGACTTGTAAAACATGTTTACGATTTGCCTTTGTCGTGACCTATGGACCAGAAACTTAAAGCGTAAAACCCCAAGAGCTATAATATGTTATGAAAAACAGATGATTAATGGGTTATTCCATGAGACCCTGGTATCAGTTGTAATTAAACAATTACATAATAATAAAATTATATTTATTGAGTATTTATTATACAGGACAAACAATACGCGATCATTTAGTTCTGCAATTAAGAGGTGGTTATACAACAGTCTATTTATAAACGTATTATGACGTAAGCAATTAGTTCGCATCCAGGTTCTGAGTATTCAACGGAATAACAACAATTAACTCGAGTATTTGATGGAATTAATTAGGATAACTAAATTCCTAAGCGTCATAAAATAACAGAAGAGAGGCTATTTTTCTAAAGCACTCCTATATTTTGTTCGCTTTACAAAAAATAATTACTTAAGATCGTTGTAGTCTTAGCATTAAGAAATGATACGTCTTTTAAATTATAAAGATAAGTACATCATAAATTTTTGGCACCATAGTAACACAAAGTAGTTCTAACTTACTTAAAATTACGTAAATGCTATGAAAAAACTTAATCAAAAGGCACTTTTAGAAACTGATTTATTTTGTTTTCTAAGTTGTGTGTTTATACAGCAATGAACATGGACATCCACCATGGCGGTTTCTCAATCCACCTTTTCAGCGTTTCTCGCGGTGGTAGTAAAGGTTTTTTTTCCTTCACTGGAGCAGGCATTTTCGCGTACTCCATCAGAGTCTTACACTCCACTGTATTCCGGAAGAAAGCATCTTTAGTTTTAATATCAATCGCACATTCCATATTCGATGTATCGGAAATTTTAGCTCCTTTCACACTTAGCGGATCAGTGTATTGAGAAGTTGTACAAACTGTAATATTCGTTATTGTTTCTGTCGCTGTTATAACTTTCACAGTCTCTATTGTTGCATTGCCTTCTGTTTTGTTACTCTTGATGACTAAAGGAGTTACAGTAGAGTTGGCAGGGTAAGTCATCGTAACATTAGATGTCACATTAGTAAGTGGTTGTTGAATATCAGTAGAGTTAATAGCGGCAATTGTAGAAGTCGTGTTAGATACAATTTTTTCAGGAATTATGGTACTATTATTGACTTGTAGCGTAGAATTTGCTACAGTAACATTTGTATCAGGTGACGCTGTAGTGGTTATATGAGTAATATTTGTAGTTGTATTAGCAGGAGTAGCAGTCATTGGTGTTTCAGTCCTCTTGGTCACGGTAGAATTGGTTGTACAAACTGTATGGTTGACAGTCTTTTCACCTTCAATCTTTTTACTTCCTTCTGTGAAAGTGGACACAATCTCACAAGGAATCTTTAGAACTTCTAGTTTTCCGTTCTCTGTGATACGTAAAGTGCATACAGCTTCGTTGCTTGGTTTGTTGTAAGAACTTCCTTGATTCATATTACCAGTGGAGTGGTATCTGTGTCTATAATAGTCATCGTAGTAATAGTGATCATGGTAGTGGCTGTGAGAACGTCCCATGTTATACAAAGTAAGACCAGTTAGTAGATCACTGTACCTGCTACTCGAGTCTCTATATTGCGTGATGTATACGTGCTGAGGTGCGGAGTAGTATGTTGGGATGTAGTGGTGCTGCTGGTACCCATGGTAACCTGAGTTGGTATTGTATGTGTTTCTCGGGTAGTTGTAACTGTTACCTGATGACGGATAGCGTGAGCTAGACCCTGAGCCAGATAGTCCGGTCGATGATGAAGGGTAGTTGTGTGATCCTGAATTGGAGCTGATCGGCTTGTTCCATGATGATCCACTTCCTGAAAGTCCAGTTGATGATGAAGGGTAGTTGTGTGATCCTGAATTGGAGCTGATCGGCTTGTTCCATGATGATCCACTTCCTGAAAGTCCAGTTGATGATGAAGGGTAGTTGTGTGATCCTGAATTGGAGCTGATCGGCTTGTTCCATGATGATCCACTTCCTGACAGCCCAGTTGATGATGAAGGGTAGCTTGATCCAGAGCTGGAGCTGCTAGGTTTGAACCATGATGAACCACTTCCTGACAATCCAGTGGATGATGAAGGGTAGCTTGATCCAGAGCTAGAACTGCTCGGCTTGTACCAAGAAGATCCACTTCCAGACAATCCAGTCGATGATGAAGGGTAGCTTGATCCAGAGCTTGAACTTGGTTTATAGCTAGATCCAGTGTTCCAGGACGATGAAGGCTTGTAGCTGCTTCCACTCGAGCCCCAAGAACTGCTGGGCTTGCTCCAACTGGAACCGCTACTGGAGCCCCAGGAGCTACTGGGCTTGCTCCAACTGGAACCGCTACTGGAACCACCCCATCCTTTGCCCCAAGAGGAACCACCCCTGCTTCCACCACCAAATCGCTTACATTCTGTTAGATATAAAAATAAGCACAAAACGACAAGGCCGAGCAATTTATTGCTGGCCATCGCGAGACGTCAGCTCGATCGAGCGCTCAAACTTGTTTGAATCTCACTCCGCAAGTTTTATTTTTACATGTTCACATTGACCACACTCATAATTATTATTGTGAATGTTTGTCTGTATGTGTCGATAATGTGTTATTGCTCCACGCGGAAACTGTTGAACATATTTGGATAAAATTTATTATGAAGATAGCTCATATCTCGAACGAAACACGTACCTATGTTACTTTTTATTTCAAAAAAGTTAGAATGTTCAAGGTACAGCGGGTAGCGTCGTGGGGCGCAGCTAGTTTAATAAACAATGTAGTGTGTGAATTCCACATGTATTGCTGTCCTGCTTATTTATACCGTTTTATTAGTTTCCGTCTCATTCCTGCTGGCTCAATTGATAAGCTCGGGTTAGAGGTGACGCGAACACATTTGATATAATAGTATTTTGATGGACAGAGCTATTAAGAATGTGTTTTTGTCAAACAAGACTGATAAATTATCAGTTTTTCTTAGTATTGCTTTTGTTTGAGAAATGTTTGTAGCATGAATACTAGGAAATGTACGAAACAAATACCCTTGTCGTCTTTGACATGACATCTCTATAATTATGTAATGATAGCGATAATAGTAAGTAAATCATAGTTTTTTGGCTTCAGAGTTGTTCTTACTTAAAATTTCGTAAATGCTATGAAAGAAACTGACTTTTTAACCGACTTCAAAAAAAGGAGGAGGTTATATGTTCGGCTGTATGTATGTCTTTTTTTTTTTTTTTTTTTTTTATGTATGTTCACCGATATTTCCGTCAGTTGTGGACCGATTTCCAAAATTTTTTTTTGTTTGAAAGGGTATACTCTTATAGTGGTCCCATATAAATTTTATTCCTGAGGGATTAATAGTTTTCCCGTAAAACTAAAACAATCACTGAACTTTAAGAAAATTGTGGCCCGATTTCCAAAATTTTTTTTTGTTAGAAAGAGGTATACTCTCAAGGTGGCGCCATATATTTTTTTTTCCTGAGGGATTAATAGTTTTCCCGTAAAACTAAAACAATCACTGAACTTTAAAAAAATTGTGGACCGATTTCCAAAATTTTTTTTGTTAGAAAGTGTAAAGGACACACTCTCAAGGTGGCGCCATATATTTTTTTTTCCTGAGGGATTGACAGTTTTCCTGTAACATTCAAAAAACCTCATTCTCACTACACAACACACCCTGACTCACAATCTGAGTCAAACATTAAATAGTTTGAAAGGGTATTACACCCGAGGTAGTCCAAAATATTTTCTTTTCCTTATGGATTGATAGTTTTCCCTCTTGCTGAACTCCGGTGTGTCCTTTAGTAGGTCTGCCCATGACTTCTCTTATCCTTTCCTACTTAAGCTACGATAAGCAAAGTCTTAATGTACTCGTAGCGTACTATATTATTTACACATACACTTTTATTTACACAGTATTTATTTACTTACACTAAAAAGTGAAAAATAAAACATTTTTGAAAAAAAAAATTGAACCGACTTCACAGAACACAAACAGAAGAACCTTCTACACACTAAAAAGAGAAAAATAAGAATATAATTTGAAGTCGGTGCCAAGTGAATACGATTAGGTACCTATCAAAAAAAGAAATCGAGCGATAGCGTACCAGGATACAATTTTGCACCCAAGTTCTTTTGAATTTCTTAGATGTAAATGAATAGTTGGCACCGACTTCAAATTATATTCTTATTTTTCTCTTTTTAGTGTGTAGAAGGTTCTTCTGTTTGTGTTCTGTGAAGTCGGTTCAATTTTTTTTTTCAAAAATGTTTTTTGTTCTCAACACATTTAAGACATTTTTCTTTACATACGAGTCTAAATAGAGTCAGAGGGTAATTATTGAATTATTTGTTCAGTCTGTTGTACAAAATACAGGTTATCTATAATCTATTCTATATTAAATTAGGAGCTAGAATTAAAACTACTGAATGGGTATCGCCTCGGCCGTTATTCTGATCAAGAACCTAATTATTATCTTCCAGTGTAGTTTTTTTTATTTATTCATTTAAGAGTTTTGTCGAGATAACCGCGCGTTTGTAAACTTCATCTTATATCGATCGCTTCCAATAATCTGAGTCATGACGTCATTGAGTGACTCATGCGCTGGGGATTTTGACTAATGCGTAATTAGGTAAATACCTACTTACTTTTGTTAGTTTTTGTAGTTACATTATGGGATCAATTAAACTTATTAGGCTTTCGACATAATTAATTTTTGAATAAACGGGTTTTTATCACGTACTTGTTTTATTTGGTCCCGACGTTTTGAACGCGTTGCAGCGCTCATGGTCACGGGAGTACTGGTGCACGGCGAGTCAGTTTTTTTTATTGAGGGTAGGATCCGGATCTACCCTCAATTCGTCCTCAGAATCAGATAAGTCCAAGTTCATACTGCGGCACACGACACTGACCGTATCAAATTGCGGCAAACACCTTGCACCACGCACAGTACGCACACACTTATTAATGACGGGATTCCACAAGCCCGAGAGGCGAAAACCATCTTCACGATTGAAATTCGGGTATTTTCTGATTTCAATCGCTTCTCGAACCAAATAAAACAAGTACCTACGTGATAAAAACCCGTTTATTCAAAAATTAATGGGGTCAGCTGGAAATAGTAGAGATTAAAAAAAAAGATTGATGTTGATAATGGCGTCAACTAGATGGTTTATGGTAATGAATGAGACTAAACGGAAGTTTTAGAAGGTTCTCATCACCATCCTTTGTAAGTACCCGGAACTCTAAAAATTGTAAAGGTTAATCAAGTTTTTCCACTGACTGTATGAAAACATCATTAATAATGCAAACTGAAATCCACGCGCTAAATATTTAATGCAATTTAAAAGGGGTTAACATGAGTTCAGAAGTTTTGAACTGGCGAGTTTACACGAGTAACAAATTAAATAATTAAAAAAACATATAAAATGTCAGTTTAGGTCAAGTTCAAAATCCTATAGGTATTTCTAGCTCTACAAAAATATAACCGGATCACGGCACGGTATACATTTTCTTCGATAAAGTTACTCAAAGTCCTTTGAAGATGATCTAATGTGAATAGTGCCAATCAGTGTCAAGTCAGTGGGGTCGTTGGTAATGTTTATTCCCAACGACCTCACTGATGGGGAGGCTAGGTGGTTGTTGGGATTTTGAATTCCCAACTACCCCACTAGTGAGGAGATTAGTGGGGTTGTAGGGAATAAACCGCACCTAGTCTGACAGAGTCAGTTCATGCCCACATTTTGCAGAAGTAATATTTCCGAATTCGGTTGTGAGCCCTTCGCCGCCTATTATAATATGTGTCCGATTCCCTGACAATGTTTTCTTGCGGCAGAACGAGGCTCATTTCATACAGTGTTTTAATTTAAATAAATAAAATAAATAAATAATGCTGGACTTTTTCACACCGCATCATCTAGCCCCAAAGTAAGCAGAGCTTGTGTTATGGGTACTAGAATGACTGATAAACTACTTATATACTTTTTGTTTGTAAATACATACATATCATGTCATACAAACATTTGTCCCGCGGCGGGGATCGAACCCGCAACCTTCTGCGTCCTTTCGTACATGGTATGATGGCAAAAATAAATAAAATATCTACACAAAAAGCTCAACCAGTGAAAGCTCCTGATGCATACAGGATTAGTGGATGTATTTGCAGGACGGTTCCTACAAATCCATCCACTATATATACGACGCATATTATTATAATGACATGCTGTTTTCACTGGGAATACGTGCGGTTTATAAAAACAAACCTAGCTAAAGCTAGCCTATCAGTTGGTTATGATGATAGTGTCTTGCAATGAATTTATTTTGGAAAATAGATAGGTAGGCACATTTTAAAACGAGCTTTAAAGGGTGGGCAGCGCGTCAATGGACTTCTCGTTTTGGAAATTTTAAATGCGCATTATCACACGAGCTCTTAAGCGTTGAAGAAAAAATCGTGAGGGAATCAGTCGGTATAAGGCGGCAATGGGCTTGCAAAAAAGTCGTAAGGGCCAAGCATGTATTGGATGTCTGACGGGCAGTAACACATCTTCAAAGGATCATAAGTGACATGAGAAATTAGCATGTCTTTAGGATACAGCCGTGATATTGTTTATTTTGTTTTTCTTAGCTTAGCTGTTCCCTTTTATATAAGAAAACAATGGACAACTTAACTCGAATCTCCACCATTTATGAAACCAAGGAAAATAAATTATAAACTATTTTGGAACACTAAAATTATTTTGTACAGACTTTAAATTTGTTACAAACCGCCGCGGTTAGCGCAATCGCGTTGGTTTTCTATTTCGAAAAACACTGTAATTACTTGCAGCTGTTTTCTGACTTTTAGGGTTTTGTGGTTTTGTTTGTGGAAATAATAAGGTTCAGGTTGCTGAAGTTTTATTATATTTGCTAGATGCATCAGGAGGAAACCTATCCCTACACCTAACGGGACTGGGGGTGACCGCAAGTGGCATTATCAACTGAACGCTTCTGTGCTTCGGTGGACACGTTAAATTGTTGTCCCAACACCAATGTTGGCCACTGACTCATACTAAGTTATTACCGGGATTTGTTTTAGATGGAAGCCTGCCCAGTACTATTCCTTTCAGCTTTATCCACAGAAAATATATAGTCAATTCGTGTGGAGCTGACTAAACAGCGGATCCTCACAATGTTTTCCTTCACTGGTTAGAACTCCTGGTTGGTGTGCAAATTAGTGATGCATCGTCGAGATTCGAACCCACCACGATTGGATCGAAAGTACATTACGTTCATAATCTCTCTTACTCAGTGCAAGTAAAAGTTGAAATACTTTTTTAAATTGTGCAATAGATATGCTTCTTTCTCCTCCGTTAAAAATAACAAAAGGTTCAGGTGCATTTCAAAAAGTTGACCGAAAAACAGAAAATGAAAGAATTGTTTCCAGAATAAAGATCGAAAAGCAATATCTATCTGAATAATAAACTATGAGGTTGGTCCGTTAGTATCGACATTAAACAAGAACTAAATAGATGCGAAAATCAAAAGTTAGGGTAATTGACTTGCTTCTTACATCATAGGTACTCAAAAGTGTTTTTATTATTTAGTACTCATATATTATTTATTATTTATTTTCAGCCTGGATCATCCCACTGCCGGGCAAAGGCCTCCCTATCCTCTTTCCACTTTTCGCGATCTAGTGCGGTTGTATGCCAATCTTTTGCGAAAGAGTCCACAGCTCATCCCGTCATCTAGTACTGACTTAGGCAATGAAATATTTTTAGTCAATTCGACGTTTGGAATGGCAATAAAACACTGTGGTCATTAAAGATACCTAATAGGTAAGGTCCTAAAAGTAATAAAAGAAAATCTTACTTGTTTTACACGATTTATCTCACTTTAAGAATCGGGAACAATATGCAATGTTCACTGCCAACCAAGAAAGAACTACTGTAGTACCTAGCTAATGCTTTGTATAAAAACGCCCATCAAAAAGTTGCGTATCTATTCGACAGAGGGATATTATATTACCTTATCTATAGTATTGATATTAATCATTCCGTGGTTACGCATCACTGGGTCTTTTCTACTTTGACTTTTATGAGGGAAAATAAATATCTTTACCATTTCGTCGCTTGATTTTGCCAGAACCAATGAGATACTGTCATTTTAAATTGAAACATTTTTTTAATAACTTTAAAATACAATTTTTTCTGGACTTTACATTTTATATTTAAATAGATTTGATGATTTAAATAGCGTACGTGTCGGAATCGACCGACAGCAACCAATCACAGTGCAGGAATTGATCCGAATTTGACGTTTCTTGCACTGTGATTGGTTGCTGTCGGTCGATTCCGAACAGAATGCATTCCGCTGTATTATGAATCAAGGCCCTGGTCTGCGAAACTTTATGATGAAGTCCGGGAGCGACAATTTAAAGTACTAATCATCCGCGGCACGAAAGTTCGTAGCTTCTATCGATACTAGCGGTTCCGAAGCACGAGAGCGCTAAGCTACTCTAGCCACTATCGGTCACTCATCCATTGGTGACCACACAAAACTTCATTTATCTTCGACGATCTCTACAGATCGACGTATACGATCTATCACTTAGTAACTACACCATTGGCTCCAGTAGGGTTTCTTTGTAGGCCAATATAGCTCCAGAACACAACTTACAACTCAATAATTAGATACAATACAAACGGGAAATTTACGCGTAAGCCTTAGCTCCCCAAGCCGAGGTATTAATCATAGAACAAGGCACATAATTCGGTAGAAATATGGCCTTTTAGCGAACTGCGGTTGGTTGAATGGATGGGATTGGAGTGGAATGCGGGAGAGGTTTGTGACCGATAGACTTACCTACATGTAAGAGGCTTGGTATAACGCTGCTTCTGACTGTTTCTTTGAAATATACTAACTTGGACAACTAGGATGACTTGATTTGGAACTTGGAAAATAATTTTGATAATAATAAATAATAAATAAAATAATAAATAACGCTGGACTTTTCACACAGCATCATCTAGCCCCAAAGTAAGCAGAGCTTGTGTTATGAGTACTAGATGACTGATATACTACTTATATACTTTTTGTTTGTAAATACACACATATTATACATAGAAAGACCCAGACCGGAGACAAATATCAGTAGGTCATACAAACATTTGTCCCGCGGCGGGGATCGAACCCGCAACCATCTGCGTCGCAGGTGGACCTTCGCCCACTGTGCCACAGAGGTCGTCAAAATAAGCACATTTACATTACCTTTGATGAATATGATTAAAACTGACAGGACCTCTTTTTTGGGTTGTAAATAGACGTTTGACCGTATCAATATAATTCCTAAGCATGGGCTTAGGAATTATATTGATACGGTCAAACTAAATGGTTAAGTTTTCACTTCATTTATCATTTAAGTATTGATTTTTTAGAATTGTTGCATAATGATTTTCACGTTCAAATACAAGTCTAACCGGTCACTTTTCGGGGAGTTTCGATACTTACCCTCAAAGATTCAAACGCTATTAAGAATCGAATTCGGAAACCAACATGCCACGGAAAACCAAGAATACACACGGAAATACGGTGCCGTAGACTTTAACCTGATCGCACATTTGGCCGCGCCGTACGCGCCGCAGTCATTTTTATACAAAAAATGCTGATTACGTCAGAAAATGCGGCTGGCTTCTGACGTCTCAGCATTTCTTCTATTGAATTGACAGTTCAGCGCGGATAGGTCTGCGACCACCCAATTCACCTGTACTCTGTAAGTGTTTCTATAGGTAGTCAGCAAGTCTATTAACAGTTGGACTTTTTAAAATGGCTTTTGTTTTCGATAACCAAGACAAGCTAACTTTTCTTGGGAAATTATAATGAACCAAGACTTTATCTTCAAATATTAGTAAGTAAATATGTTGGTCATGATTGGATTTCGGAAATATTCAGATTTATGAAACATAAAATGTTAACCGAATTTTGTTGCTGACTGTACTTACGTAAGTTCATCAACGGCATGGCATAGTCAAAAGAAACTTCATAGTATGCCATAACTTGTAAGCATACCCTTTATACTCTGTAGGCAAATATCGTCGCCACAAATCCGCAAGTTACATAATCTATGGAATAAGGCCAAGGGCAGGTACCCTGAACATCTGTACCCATGCCAATATTTAATTTTCATCTGATCCTGTGTGGTTAAGATGAAAGGTTGTTTGATTCTTCCAAGCTCACATCCTTTGACGTAGATTTGTGCAGTGGGATTGTACAAACAATGTGCAAATTAATGTTTGTGCAAATGTAAGAAATAAGTAAGTTGAGAACTTGTGCTATGGGCGAAGCTACATCAAAGCAAATTAAAAATGGATCATAATATTAATGATAAAATAGTAGTTTTAAAATTAAACCATAAGCTAGGTTACATAAATTTGTTTTTTTTATTTTTGAAAGTCTTATTAAGATTTAACGCCTCAAGAACAGCAAATCAATCCCACTCATATAATAAAGCTGAAAGTTTGTGAGTTTGTTTAGATGTTTGGATGTTTGTGTAAGGATCAGGCTCAAACGACGAAACAGTTTACAATGAAATTTGGTAAGGTGAAAGGTATAACTCCAGAATAGCATATACTACTTTTTATCGCGAAAAATGTTTCTTTCTGAAAACCAAAAAATATGTAAAAGGATTACGGGAATATTACATAAAAACTTTAGCAGTACTCTGTTTGACACAAAGAGCACTGCTCTAAGGTTGCCATGACAACCAATAACTTTGACTTTTCAAAATGGCGATGTCATTTCGTTCTACTATGCTTTGAACAATTTTAAAGACAGCAAATCCAAAAATGAATTCAGTGTTTTCATGGGTTGGATTTAGTGACCAGAACGTATTTTTTTATTACAGAAATCCATTCAAAAATAGACACTGTCTGAAACGGTAGACGGAATAGTGACATGATGCTGAAAGTTGGTCCGAGGTGGACGCGTCCCGCGCCCTCCAGTAGCGGAACCAGTATTGGAATTGGAATGGATTGGAACAAGGTAGGTAGTTCTATCTCTAAAGTTTGTATGACGAAACAATGCGCAGACGAAGTCGCGCCCGGGTCCGCTAGTTGTATTTAAATCAGAAAGTTAACTTGGATTAAGTAAGTACTTTATATTCATTGTTTATTTTGTACAATACCCCATACAATATAATTTAATCAGAATAAATTAAGAGTATACAGAATTAGATTAAGTCAAAGGTTTAAACTTTTGATGAATAAAATACGCAAGCGTTTACTGCGCCTACTTTGCTACTCAACACATAAGTAAACAGCAAAGCTCTTTTCATTCCAAAATGAACCTTATTCTCAAGTAATAATGAGTGAAAATCTAGGCAATGAGCAACTGAACTAGAATCACAAAAGTATTCAACTAAACGTTGTTGACCTTCGTTTAGTTCCAAAGTCTATCGCCAAACAATTAATTTAAAGTTCCAAGGATCAGACAGAGGTATTATGACTAGATTAATTGTTTTATTAGCGTAGCAAATACAAGCCCTTCAGATTATTCTATGAGGAAAACCCCATTATATTAAGAAACTAGCTGGTATCCGCGACTTCCTCAGCCAAATACTTGAAAACCTATAAATAAAACTGAAAACTGCAAGAATCTTCTGAAACTTTTAAAAATGTAATAATATCGTATCGCCATCTCGACCTCAGTCATAGGTTAGCAACGCCATCTAGTTACCTTTAACTGGAACTTCCAACTCCCCATACATACTTTCAACCCTAATTTCACCCTCAATGTTTTTTTAAAGTAGCCTATGTCCGTCCCTGGGACATAATCCTTATCCATGTCATATTTCAGCAGAATCTGTTCAGTGGTTTAGGCGTGAAAAGGTAACAAACAGACAGACAGACAGACACATTTTACTACATAATAGATGGCGACACAGGAAAAATTAGATCGCGATATCGTTGCGTTTTGGGCTGTGTAACATATAAACTCTCTAATCTTCTAATTTTCAGCTTTATAGTATTAAGTATGGGTTGAGGATAATTTTCCTGATTAGTGAAGGCCACCTTGATAGAGTCATAGGGTGGCCATATGTATGTTCGAATGAGTTAGTGGTTTAGTGACGGAGTTTTTATTCTTTATTCTATAGGCCTCCGGATTTAATAGCTGGGATCGCAGATTTAAGGAGCTCTTCAAAGCACGGAAGCACCCAGTTGACAGTCAGTAGCAGTCACCCATACACTTTGTGACCGCACAGAACTTTTTTATTTTTTTTATTTGCATGAACAATAAAGACAAGGGCTTTGTCGCTGAGCGACTATACCACCCAATCAGTAACATCTTAACTGGTTTCACTTCACTTCTTGGTTTCTTCTTCTTCATCTTTTTATTTCTTCTTCTTCTTTTTAATAATGGCAACTGCTTCGCTTCACTTCACTTCAAATATGTATTCATGTCACGTCAATTTGAATGTTGCTTCATTTTGACATTTCGTTTTGTTTTTTTTTATTTAGTGTCGCATATACACAAAAGAAAAACAGCGGAAAAAAAAGAAACGGCAATTAGAACAAAAACAATCCTATTATTTACAATGAAAATATTGTTAACAACGGTTCCGGTATAAATTAGGGTAAAGTACCCAGCATTGACCTCTTTGTTAGGCATTTGTAATCACAGAGATTACATCCAACTGGAATATTCAGCAGGATGAACAGACGGGTATTTTTTATTACTTAGTGCATAATAAGCGAAAAAAAATATTACATTTATCTAACCAGGATTCCTAGGCCTTCCGAGTCAACGTCAAAATTAGTTTATAAAAGTGTATAAAACTTTGGAATTTTTTGAATTGTATTTTACAATGTATTTTTAGGTACTTAGGTACTACTTATACCTAAGGCTACATTTGAACCTGCAAGGAAATTTCCGCAAGAAATATTGCAGTTTCAGATGGAAAAGTGACCTTATTTTATTCTTTTAAATGGCTTGTAGCATCTATGAACAAGAAACTGGCATCGAAATCCCTTCGACGATTAATTCCAAACTTACTCATTCTATTGTTAAAACTAACTACACGTTGGTGCTTGCCAAATCGTTTTTGATAGGTCGTTTAGGTTAAGAGACTGAATCAGAAAATCGATGGATGCTTTTGGGATATTGTGAAGGCTTCCATGCTGCGTAGGACAGATTGAAGCTACGCGTTTTCTGAGTCGGAAGCGTGCGTATGGAGCGCGTGTCCCACTGCTGGGCAAAGGCCTCACCCGTCACATTCCACACCTCGCGGTTTTCCGCGATTTTCCCCCAATCCTTCCCAAAGACGTCCAGCTCATCGCGCCAGCGCTTTTTAGGCCTGCCTCAGAGTCGCCTGCCATGCCATCCACCGGGATCCAACCAGTCACCACTCTGGCCCGTCTGTCTGAGTGCATGCGAGTGACATGACCTGTCCACTCCCATTTTAACTTGGCAGCCTTTACGCCCACCTCAGCAATACTCGTACCAGTTTTTGAACGCAGCCAGGTGTTCCGAATTCGGTCGATTCTTTATAATAAGTACATTTATAAAATTAAATGTAAAAGTCACCTGTCTGTTTGTGTGTTACATTTTTATAAATAATAATTGAGATAAAAATTCACTTGTTTATAACATCCTATGTTTTTTCAAAAATTTCCATAGTATGAAAGTCATGGGTATTTATATGGGGAACCGAAAAAACATAATTCAAAGACAATCTCCAAACAGCTAGTTGTAAATACCGACCGATGCCTCAAACGCTTCGGTTCCGACGAGTCCAGTAAAAGCGGAGCAGTTTTCCAACCCCAAGAATTTTAATCAAAGTTGATACAGCCAAATGTGTACTGCTGGTTATCGTCCCTGTTAAGCCCACCACAAAGACTGGTTGAAGTAAAGATAAACGCCAACATAATTTATGTTCCAGCCCCTTTAGCATAAGTCACGGCAATGATTTGCCTACGGATATAACAGAGAGTTGAATTAATGGAATTTCAGAAGTAGGTCAATTAGGTAGTGATGACTGAAAGTGTGTAAGGTTTGTTTTTTTATCTAGGTTTTCGGACGGTATCGAAGAAAAAAAAGACTGAGGCTGGAAAAAAAAATTGTTCCATTTTACCGCCACCACACATTTATATGTCAAAACGACACAGTGCACACAGTGCAGCCGCGACACTGGCCATAGTTTGTTACATTGTTAGTACGGAAGAGCGTTTCTAGGATACCTAATTAACAATTAATTTATTATATTCCCAGAAAAGTTCTCTTTGCTTCGTTCCAGCCGAGTGTTCTACGCCACTCACGTACTTTTTTATTAAATTTTATTTCTACCACGTTGAGGACATTTCCATTTATTTAAGGATCTCTAATACCTTCTTAATAATATGGCTCGGTGATACAGATGTGCTCTGATATTTGCCAATCTTTGTTTTAGTTCATTGTATTAAAGAAAACTTCCATCTACCTTATCAGTCTTCTGGTGATTATAGACCCGTTTTTGTGTGTGTAATCTCATCCAGTTACGATTAGCCCACTCATACCAATACAATGTTTTACGGAAAAAACAACGCCTTAGTGAAAAATAACAATAGTGCTAATAAACGAAAGACCTGCCCCGTCGACCGATTCATTCCGAAAAATAATTGGGTCATTTCAAAGAAGCAATTTCGTGTAACACGTTTCTTTATAGTTTCCTGTCAAGCTACCATGTCTAATGTGGTCTTATGAGATCTGTTTGTGTTGTTTCTAGTAAGGGTCAGTTCACACAGAAATTCGAAGCGTCCTGGCGAAGCTGTAAACAGAAAAACTTCTATCAAACTTTCAAAGCGCTCGTGGTCGTGCTTGCTTAGTCGTTCTTGATAGATCGTCGAAGTTAAGCAACGTTCCAAACGGTCTGTAAGTGGATGGGTGACCGCCAGTGGCTTTTTCATCTGAGCGCTTCTATGCTTTGAAGGGCACGTTAAAATGTCGGTCCCGGCTTCAAATCGTTACGCCATGACGGAGGCTTTAAGGCGGCCTAAAAACTTCGTCACCAGAGTTGGCCACTGACTCATACGAACTTACTTACATACTTTGTTTTATAAAATCTTTTAGGTTTGAGAATATCCATATGCCTTCCACTGTGAGGTGGGCCAACGAGAGACGCACTCGTTGCGAGTTCGGTCTTTGCAGCGGGAAATATTTTTTCATAATTCTGCAGATATTTTTTCCAGGTTTTGTGGGGTAAGTAAAAGTATGATACCCACGTTAGAATACTTGTTGAGTGTTTTGGTGAATACTTAGTTTCATAGCCTAGCTAAATATAAATCCATCCATCTTTTTTTATTGACACGAAAGCAACAAGCAAAAGGAAATCTAAAATCTCACAAAATGGGGTCTCTTTTTGCATATTTATTTGTATTTTGACGACTATTAATTAGCTTTTAGCTTTAGGTCTTAAATACTCGTACAATGGCTTTATGAAAAAAATCACCTCTCTAAACTCGTACTGTGCCAAGCTAGTTTGAACAAAACAACATAGAAATCTGAACTCTTTGAACTAAATTTTTTAACACAGGTTGCGTTGAAGAGCTGGTAATGTGGAAACAATTCTTGAGGTATTTTTACAAAGGTTTTTCGATCCTGTTTTACAAGATGCCCATTAGGATCGGACAGGAGTAGGTACATATTGTGTATTTTAAGTTAGACATGAGCATTCCGCTCACATTCATGAGTTTCTAAGTAATTCGAAAAACGACAAGAAGAGTCACGACGATTTTCTAGCACGGTAAACTATTTTCATTTTATTTTACAGTACCAGCTACCCTCCCTGCAACTATGCAGTTTATGCTTAGTAATCAGAACCTAACTCAAATGTTAAGCGAAATTTAAAACAAAACGTATACCACTTAGAAACTTCACCGTTTTAGCTAACCTTTCTTTTTGACAGGGCAAAAGGAAAATGTCGTGTAGGCTATAACACCGTGGCTTTGTGCCGCGTTCCGTGTGACCAAGCTTTTGGAGTACAGGTGGGATAATCTAGTTTTTATGCGAAATGAGGGGTTCTATATTCGGCTGTACTAATCTATAGTTTTTATATTTTTTGATATCTCCGTCAACTAATGTCATTATTTTTGCTTATAAGGAATAACCTCGCGGTAGATCAATTAGATTCATAACAAAATAATATCTAGCTTTCCCGTCAAATTAAAACTTTTTTACGCATTAATGCTTTTTCCTAATGATTATTTTCTTTCGTCAGTTATAGACGCTACTTCCCCAATGCTCTACCTACTAGATTGCTCAACTAGTTGAGCAGTTATTTTACATTCTCTCATTTGTTTTTTGCTCAACTCAGTTGAGCAGCAGCACTGGTCACCCTCTTATAAAATCGAACCTACTGCTTAACTTTTGACGACCTCTGTGGCGCAGTGGGCGAAGGTCCGCCTGCGACGCAGAAGGTTGCGGGTTCGATCCCCGCTGCGGTACAAATGTTTGTATGACCTACAGATATTTGTCTCGGGTCTGGGTGTTTCTATGTATAATATGTATGTATTTACAAACAAAAAGTATATAGGTAGTATATCAGTTATCTGGTTCCCATAGTACAAGCTTTGCTTAGTTTGGGCTAGATGATGCTGTGTGAAAATGTCCAGCATTATTTATTTATTTATTATTTTATAACTGCATCAAGCACTGCACATAGATTGTTTTGGCGCTTACAATTTTTCCGGAAGAAAAATTCATGAAATTAACTGGGATTTAAGGCTAACCTTTGGGTTGAAAGTCGACGGTACAACACACTAGGCCAAATACGACTCGAACAGCCTTTGGCAAATATTTGACAGAGCCCGTACATTGCTTAGTCTAAGCCGATGGTCAGAAATCATGACGTGTGTTCACGTTACTCATGTCAGTACACGTAGAGACCAAACTTATCGTTTTGGCACAAACACGATCGTGCTAGTTGAATTTATACTCTGTGATTTCATGTTTGAAAAGCTGGAGGCGTGCGTAGTTTTCTAAAAACTGAAAAAGTTTATAGTTGAAGAGAAAAGTTTTCAAACCATTTTATTGATGTGTTGATATCTGTACTACTTGTTTTAATTGTAGCACTAAAATATTTGAATTCTTTACCTATTAAATAACAATTGATGATTAAACGAACTTACCTGTAAGTGAAGTTCTATCACAATAGTACGATGGCTTTGTCCGAAGATTTTAGCTTTAGGTTACATAATTGAAGATAGCAAAATCAACTACTTTTTTCTTTTTATTTCTATTCAACGAGCTCGAAAGATAATAATGCTGGAATTTTCACACAGCATCATCTAGCCCCAAAGTAAGCAGAGCTTGTGTTGTGGGTACTAGAATGACTGATAAACTACTTATATACTTTTTGTTTGTAAATTATACATAGAAACACCCAGACCCGGGACAAATATCTGTAGATCATACAAACATTTGTCCCGCGGCGGGGATCGAACCCGCAACCTTCTGCGTCGCAGGCGGACCTTCGCCCACTGCGCCACAGAGGTCGTCATAGTACGTCGTCATATACTTTCAAAAGTTTTGTGACAGTCCAGAATTTAATTTCCTAAACAAAATATCCTAAACACGCAACACAAACGTTGGAAGTAATTTATCTCGAAGTTTATTTTGCTTATCTGTTGGCAACATTGATTGAAAGTTTGTTTATTTAAACTCTGCAAGGTGAACCAACTTGTACAAGGTTCGACTAAATAAGAAAGATAAATTTTTCTAGTCAAAAAAATAAAGTTGGGTGATTTTGATTCAGAATGATGCCTTTTAAAATGTACACTAGAATACTACACTAACTGGGGAGTGCTCAGAAGAATTGTTTGGGCTGATACCAGCCGCTGAATTCCGCCATCGTATGCAACGACAGCAATACTCATACCATACACATCATGTGGATGGTTGGCAGTCCACAACTGTGCGGTTTTCACGCCACTTCCTGCCTCGCACAACAGACTTATGGAATCAGCTGTCGCCAGCGGTATTTCCAGACCGATACGACTTAGGCACCTTCAAGAAAAGAGCCTATTCCTACCTCAAAGGCCGGCAACGCATCTGCAGTGCTTCTTGATGCTGCAGTTGTCTGTGGGCGGTGGTAATCACTTACCATCATGTGTGCCACTGGCTCGTTTGCCCCCACTTCCATAAAAAAAAAACACACAATTTACACGATACCATTCTTGCCTCTTGCTTTCTCAAACTCAACGGAGCAAGAGCTAATATTCAGTGGCAAGAGGCAAGAATAGTATGGCACAATGGTATCGTGTAACTGTGTCTAAGTTGGCCACATCTAAATGGCGTTTGACGCGGGCGACTTCGTATTCCATTTAAATTTCATAATAAATGCATGGAAGTAGGTACATATTAGGACACACGGCTTTTGAAATATAAACCTTTAATTTATTTAGGGTATATTCAAAGCGATAGTAGCCTATTTTATTAAAGAAGCCTTACTTTTGGCATGATCAATTGAAGATTTCAGGGAAAACAATAATTAAAAACAAATTCCGTGAATTCGTGGAAAAATGAACCGCTCCCTCAGGATCCTTAGACCAATTTATCATATCCCTCTTGAGAAATCAAGTTACGATTTTTACAGTTAATTTTGGCGTGTGTCATTTGTAAATTATTTTTATGGATTTATTGACCAAGCGAGCGAAGCGTCTCAGTTTAGAAATTGGCCAAAAATGCTCTTGTCCGTCCGCATTTTTCAACCGATTTTGATGGAAATTGGCTTACAGGTTCCTTGATTTTTTTAATTTTTTTGTTGATTAGGAGATTAGGAAAAAGGGGAAAGTTTACTGTAGCGTTATTTATCGACGGATTTAAAAGGCAACATCATTCTACGCAAAATATTATGAAACAAAAGTTTATATTCATTCTAAAACTAACAATATTTATTTACAGAAACTAAGCTACTACATATTTCGATAATTTTACAAAATACAACAGGATTAGTCAAGCTATCTATAGATCGCTAGAAACGATCTATAGATAGCTCAACTGTTCCAGGTCAATATCACTTTCAGTCGGAAGCGTGCCTAAAACACTGGCGGCATTACCACACTGGATGGCAATGCTGATCCTTTGAGCCAAAAATGTGCCAGCTCTCAGATCACGCGTCGTCTAAAACTTAATCTTGTCTTGTTCGTTGTGTCGGCGCACTGACCAGCATTATATTGATAGTTTTACTATTTTGAGATTGAGAGCAAAAATTACATTTGAATTTACGCAAAAGTATCTTGTCTACAATCGTGATACGTCTACGATTGTAGTCATCAACAGCAAATAAAAAAAACTTAAGTGTCATATCAAATGTTTATGAAAATTTTAATGACTGGGAATTTTGCATTTATCTTTATAAAACAGTTTGTCTGAACCGCGAACCTAGTTCGTAATGGCCCTAATAACGTGAAAGTACCGCCTCGTTCCATTATCATTGAAAAAAGCTATTCCTAATACGACCCATTGACAATTACTTAGTGCTGAAGAATTTCATAGCAATTATTTTACCGTACGAAGAATGGAAGTTTTTGATTACTACTTTACTTGGTAAAAAGATGCTAATATTGAAATAATTCGATCTCGACTCGCAGCTTTAACAAGGCAAAGGCTGAAAAAACATGAACGCATACATGTTGGAACAAAAAAAAATTGATGGACTCCCGGGATTTGAACTCACAAACCGAGGAGTGGCGGGAAATCTCAAATGATAGTGATGGTAAGATGGCGCAACCAGCAGTGCAAGAAATAGGCTAGGTAAATAGAATAACATAATTTATTTTTGGGTCAGCTTAAGAACAAACTGAAATAACTTATAATATATCATATCTGCGATACCGCGATCATTATCATTATCTCGGGCGCCGGCGAATTTTAATGAATCGCTTCTTTTCAGTGGAAATGCAACGCATTTATGGAATTCAAGCTAGGCTTTCATTACATAGAAAGCAAAAATGAAAATAACAAAAGTATTGTTAAAGGGAGCAAAAACATTTCAACCTTCGCCGCGTAGAACTTAAGAAGTTCCAACTTTGGAAAAATGTGAGCGTGAGCAATTATCCACGTGCCTTTGACTACCCCTTTAGATCCAATGGAACGACAAAAGGAAGATTTTTCTTGACAATTTGTTTCTTTAAATTCATGATTAATTAATATTTTCGTGTGACAGAAATCTTCTTTAGGCGCGTTGGGCATTTTTTGGATTCACCTCGAAAAGGTCACGTGCGAGTCACGTGACACCGACTCGACACCTACCAGTAGCGCCATATAGTTTTGTAATCGGTTAACTTTTACGGCAATATTTTAACATTATTATCTTTAAGTTTTCACTTCTCTCGGCACTTCCGGGAGTGCCACGACCTTTTGTGTGTTTCACTAACTAGTAGTTGTTTCCCGTGACTTTTGACGCTCCCCATTCCCTCAAACAGAAGCCTACTTGAGTGCAGGAAGCTTCTTTGACACAAAACTGGTTTGATGAAGTAGACGAAGGATGAAGAAGCGTAGAAGAAAAGAAGCAAGGAAGCAGACAAGACCTGCTTCCTATGTAAAAGTGCACTTACGAGTACCTACTTTTCGCGCTGCCCGTCCGCTAATGGCTCTGTAAATGCATGATGAGTTGATGGACCATGGAATATACTCTTCAGCTTTAAAAAGTTCTGCTAGCTAGATGGATATTTTAATTTGAACACACTGGATGGAATCTCAGCAGTTTTGCTTATAAAAAACAGCAGCGGTTAAAATCTCAATGGGAATGCTTTAATTTTTCGGGATAAAAAAGCCAATGTGTTAATCCACGATATGTGAACTAACCTACCTTCATATTAATTTTATACAACCAAATTCATTCAGCCGTTTCTGTGTCAGTTACTATTTCTAAGAAGCCAGGAAATGTTTGAAAACTCTGCTCTACTTTACTTGAGATTCAATAATTTTTAAACGAACGAGTTCCATTCTAAAGACTCGTTTGATTTACAGACGTAGACAAAAGCAGTAGGTATTATATGAAACGTTGAATGCCTGACTAGGAAAATAACCAATATCGATTAAACCTTGAAGTTTAAAAAGCAGAGACCGTCATCCCGTGACGGCTGTAAAATTGCTGAGTGGAGTGACTACGAATAGAAGCAGACTAGGAATGGTATACTCAGGAGTATATATTAATTATGATTTACCATTCAAACGCTACACACAAATGTAATGCAGGTTTTTTAAATAGGCGAACTCAGGGTCAGGAGTTTCCATTACAAGCAATGCAGTTACTATGTTTCCCACAAAGCTTCGCCTACGTGGCGCCCATTTTGAAAAGCCTATACTTAAATGCTATTGGTAACTAGATCTACTTTTTTTTCAATCCGATCTTTTCAGCGGTTCATAAAAAATGTGGGTGGAAAATAATCCACCGTGGTTATGGATTAGAGTGGAAGAAAAAGTGGAAACTAATCCCTTAATGGATTTGATTAGTGGATCAGAGTGGAATAGGGCTTCGGTTGCAGGGTAATTGAATAGCAAAACATCCATACATCATAAACTTTTGAATTTATAATATTAGTAGGATTCTTTCATAGTGCCGTCGTTTATGAAACAAGAGCTTATGGTTCAATTGCACGGGCGAGTCAGACTAACCCTTTAGTAGAAAATAGAAAATTGGTGCTGTATTGCATTGAACTGAACAGCCACATACGTTCCACTGTTTACTCGTTGCTTCGTCAGCATTTTTGAATGTCAGTCGTATTATTTGGCAATAAAATTGTTATATAACCAAAAGTTGTATCTTTCGACATGATTTGATTGACTCAGAGCGTAGGTAAATCATTTGTTAAATTGAACGAATATTTATGTTACCAATGCTATACTTAATCAAAATCGGCGTAGATACGGTTTTAATGCGTAGAGAAGATTTTCTTGCCAAAATTATATAATTTCAAATAGTCAACCGTAAAGATAACCTCATCATGGTGGTCATAATAAGCAAACGGGATTCTCTAGTGTATTCCCATAAACGTCTTCAAAGTCTAGTGCTTCTTGGATACTAAACTAAAAGTATTCTTATACAGGGTGTAAAAAGACTAATACCGAAAACTGAGGGGCTGCAATCAGACCATGATTCTAAACAACTAAAAACGCTTAAAAATTTGACTTAGCTACGTCATTTTATGTTATTTCCTTACTACTAGTACAACATTATAAGACCATATTTACCAAATAATTTCATTTATAAAAGAAAAAAACAGTAAAAAATCCAAATCCAGCAATCTAAGTAAAACAACGCGCCCAGTACATACGCAAACAGTAATCTTCAAACGCTGTTTACTTCGGATATAATGATTTTTTCGGAAAATTCTTTTCGATTTGGTTGTGTGTTGGGATGCTGTAGGTACCTACCCCTTTCGGCTTCGGTAGACGTTTTTTTACACCCTGTATGTCTGTACATACAACAGCAGTCTTAAAACTTTTCAGAAATTGCAAAGAGAAGTTTATACGTACTTTGTAAGACGAAATTTGAATTATTGAAGAATCTTTCAGTTTCTTAGCCAGTTTGATCTGAAGGTAATTTATGTAAGTGGATGAACGAGGAATACGAACTACATGTACGATTTTCTCAAAATTATAAAATTTGAGAAGGACATCAAGTTTTCTGCAAGATATTTTTCATCTGCACATAAATATGATTAATACGTAGGTAAATTTTTTAGGGTTCCGTACCCAAATGGACCCTATTACTACAACTCCGCTGTCCGTCTGTCTGTCTGTCCATCTGTCACCAGGCTGTATCTCGTGAACGTGAGAGTTAGACAGTTGAAATTTTTACAGATGATGTATTTCTGTTGCCGCTATAACAACTAATAGGTACTAAAAAAGTACGTGAGTGTCGTGGAACACTCAGTTGGAACGAAGTTTGTACTTTGACATTTTGCGCAACTTGTGCACCACTTTTCGGACTCTGCGCACTACTATGCCCACCATTTTGCACAATTTGTGAAGTTATCAACGAAAAGCTTGTTTTTTATTTCTCCTGTAAAGTTGTGTTTAGCAATTATCCTATTATTCCCCGGAGACATCGATATGTCGTGACGGTAAAATTGATCGCTTTTTTTTTCTAGCCTCCAACGATACCGTCCAAAAAGGAACTTCGTTCCAAAAACAATAAAAAGGCCGGTTTTTTTACAGAAACCAGGCTATTAAATTTATTTTGTGCAAAATTATTGTAAGACCTATTCTCTTTAGTGTGCACTTTTGGTGTGAACAAAGAACGAATAAAGTGTACCCATACAAGCAGCAAATAAGTTTTGTAGCTCGGGGAGCAACCAGTGCTCCTGCTCCAGTTCCACAAACCATGACTAAGTCCAGTAAAGATAGTGAACACTTACTTACCGGACTATCTCGAAAGTAAAGTGGCAATATTCTAGCAACTTAGTGTAGCCCCAAAGTAAAAATATATTTCACTGTCCCCTATCTTGTAATTGAATAGGTTAAAACTTGGATTACATGTGTCCTTTGGGACACATTGCTAAACAAATGGAAGAACGCCACATTTTCGTTATTCTATTCAAAAACATTAAAATGTGTATTAAGTATATCAAACTATTTTCAGGTACTTACCTACTTATATTAATGAATGGTAGTTTCTTTAAAATAGCACCAAAAACTATTGCTTTAAACATATTTATTTTAAATACAGTTTGTAAAAAAAAATTACGAATAATTGTATTATTCTATTACTCCGCTGTTTTCTAAAATCATCAATGAAATCAATCAATTGAAACTTCTCAAATATTTGTCAAATTTTCAAGAGTAAAAAAAAATTGCCACTCTTGAAAGCCGTGTGTCAAAGGCACCCTTGGTCCGCTTGGACCCTGCAATCCTAAGCAGAGCCATTAAGATAACAGCGGTCTCCAAGCGATACGCACTATAATGTGCTCCTAAGTGATTGTGGATGCTATACAGTGGGCCTAGATGGCCCCGTGTTAAACTTCTGATGGGTTTCAACATGGCCCGTTACGAGATAGGCAAAACACAGGAACAAATTCGAAGGTAAATGCAGAAATTTCAATTTGTAACTTGTTACGCCAAAGGGCAAGACTTGCACAGTAAATAAACAGTTTGCGTAAATGCTTGTAAGTCAGCATTTACTGGACTCAGACAGTTTTTCGTCTACCGACGATATAGGGAACCACCGCCTATGAAAAAAGCGCCCAGACTTTTAGGTTATTTTAGAGTAGGTTATATTTTTGTATGTTATATGTATCTTTTCTTTACTTTTATATATATTTATTAGTTTTTTTTTATGAAAACTGTTACTCGGGACTACCGCGACACAAGCTTTGCTTAGTGCGGGGTCCTGATCCTAGTATTTTTTATGAAATAAATTATCTAATCTCTTATTCGAGCATGGCGACTCCAAAGAAATCAACAAATTATACTTCGAGTGTTTTCTGGAGATATTTATTTCTAGAATACATATTTTGCTGTAATTATTGGAATGCATTTCAAATATCTTGCTAACTTTGTTTATGTATAACAAACTACCTATGACTTCCAGGTGTAAGTTATACGCGGATGAATTAGATATCACACCCTGCAAGTAGCATCTAATTCATCTCGGAAAAACCACTTTTCGAATAATTATATTCAAATTAACGGGGGTAATCTAAGCCCAAGCTTTTGGCATACGGAAAACATACCCAGCTCCAAAATACTGAAGGTATTGATAGATTGTTCTTGGCACAGTGTCAGTAACATGAAATATCACCGACACGGTTTTGGCTTTCATAGTAATTTATGGTACCGACTAGCTACTGCAATGTCTCCTACATGTTGTCACTGCCTATTATTTGGTATTGCAAAACAAATTCCGTCACATGACTTTTTTTTAAACGCGATAGGAGGGAAAGGATTTGCTTTTTGAAATACCAAAAAAAAAAAATTATAGTTTCCTGTCTTCAAAGAATTTTCATCAGTATCGATGGTCTCATATTCATGAAGAGGAGTAGAATCACCTAGCTTTTAATACGGTTATAAATGATCAAACTGGTTCTACCACCTAGCTCTGCACTGTCTCTACATTTTATTTTGCTTTTTGACTTTCATGTTTAGATTGATGGAAAGCTCTTGTAAGAGACTCTTCGCAAACTACTCTCAACTAGCTAGAGAGTATACACCAGAAAATACAACAGGTAAAGAGTATTTAAAACAAAAAGTGATGACACTGTTCCATTTGGTCCACAATATCCTGCAGCTATGCCACATAAATCTACAACTGTCGATGCATCTGAATGTTTATGGATTCATTGTGCCGCTCTTTAGGATATTCTGCATCGGAATGAATGAGGAAGCTTATTTTGTTAATAATTGCGAAGGATAAATTTTTTATTGCAATAAGATATATTTTTTTGCGGTGATTTGTATAGTATATTTAGCGAATATAAAATGTCGGGCATTTCATCTTTTAACTCCGTTTTCAATCAATCACGCATTATACAACAGCATGTTAGTGTAATACAGCGTCAGGAGGCAACCTATGCCTACACTTAATGGGACGCTGTAGTGCCTGGGACATTGTTTTGAGATGGAATAGGCTTGCCCAGCACCTAAACCCTCCTCTCAGCTTAATCAGCCTGGCCTACAGGAAAGACGACGTCAATACGTGTGGAGCTGACTAAGCTGCGGGTTTCCTCATGATGTTTTCCTTCACCGTTTTGAGGTCGTGTTAAAGCGCATATAAATTTTTCGAAACGAAAAATCCAGTGATGCACGGCCGGGATTCGAACCCACGACCTTCGGATTAAAAGTCGAGGCACAACCCCATTCGATTTGTTAGTGTATCTATGCATGAATAGATTGCTGTAAAAACATACTTACAGGAGGGGCAGAAATCCGTGCTAAACGTAAGAGAATACGAGATAACAGCATTCATTCATTAGGAATTATCGTAAGTAATTGTGGAGGAAGGAGCTTTTTGAGGCGCACTTAAAATCCTTTCAACACATTGTTCGAAAGATCTAGTTATACGACAAGAATCATTAGAATCATCAATTCTTATCATCATTTATTATGAGAAAAAACTTCCTACCAATAATATCTACTAGTAGTAGTAGTGGGGGAGACTGAGTAATGGTGCATGAATTTCAATTAGTAATGTAGTGGAAGTAATGCTCTGACAGACCACACATCTATACGTAGTTTGGCCAATAAATAATCATTCATTCCTGTTCACAATATAATTCATCTAATAACCATGACTTGGGGAGCCTATTCTTGTTTTTTTTATTGCTAATTAATCTAAGTTTAGGTACGAGAAAAAAACGAAAACAGAAACTTCCTTGGGTTAACGAACGACGCTTTTTTTCTACATAGCCGTGTTATGCCAATTTCACATAGCACTGTTATTAGGGCCCTTATTCATAAACGTGACCACGTTTATTAATAAGGGCCTAGGTGTGCAAGCGAGAGAACATGATAAGCGCCATTGTGGCGCCATTTCAGATTCGTTTCTTTATGATAAAATTGACATGCAGTTCAAAAACTGCCCGCAAATAAGAGTTTACGTGATCCTAATCGATTATTTATCCGTTACACGGAACCCAACCGCTTAAACCGCTTTTAAAGGTGATGCTTTTAAACCACAGACCTAAAGAAATTGTATGTTTTAAACCGTGTTTATTATGCACATCCCACTACGGCCTAAATTTGTTTTTTATTGACATTTCTAAGTCGATATTTTCGAAAACCGCGAAAAATTTCCATTATGTCTTTGTTACACAGTAAAAAGGGTCCATGTAAAAGGAAAAAGGACCATCATAAATAGTTGAGTAAAAATCTTTCAGCTCTTTTAGGTTATCGCTGACATTGATATAGTAACTAAATAGAAATACCCTGTAATGTACGTAGGTTACTACAGTTTTTCTCACGAAGGTGGGTTGGTTTTTATTGTGTGTGTAGATTTGTTTCTGTGTGCGTAAGCAATATTGAGCGCTTACTCGTCCATGGAGCGTTTCCTAGCTTACGCACACAGAAACAGACATCAAATCTAAGCACGCTACCCATGTATTTGCTGTCCACTAAAAAACCCATACCTACCATTGCATACCATTGCACCAGTGCATGTGCTACATGCATAATTATGATCAATTTGCTTATTGACTTTGACTTTGAGTCAGCGGGGCGTGGGGTCAAATTAGGAAAACGACCAACATTGAGACTTATTGAGGCTATCCATCTCATTTTATTCTTCGCTTTGAGGCAAAATGTAATCATGATAAATAAAAATAGATAAATAATGCTGGACTTTTCACACAGCATCATCTCGCCCCAAAGTAAACAGAGCTAGTGTTAAGGGTACTACATGACTGATATACTACTTAAATACTTTTTGTTTACATACATACATATTACACAGAGAAAACACCCAGATCCGAGACAAATATTTGTAGATCATACAAACATTGGTTCCGCCGCGGGGGGGACAAATACTTGTAAGTACTTAGATCATACAAACATTTGTCCCGCGTAGAGAACGAACCCGCAAACTGCGTCGCAAGCGGACCTTCGCCCACGCACTGCAGAGGTCATCTATAAATGTTTTGGTCTTTTTCTCTTTTACATTTTGTTTGTATGAATTGTACGTTAATTAAAAAAGGTTTATGTTCATCAAAAGAACCGCAAGCCTCGATAATCACCGAAGATAAATTAATCAAATGTGAATATAAAAAATGTAAGCCGAGCTTTATTTAATCTGATTATCGGGCTATTAAAATAAGTATCACAGTAATGACGTAATGTCATTCACATTAACGTGAAATTATTGATGTAGGAGAGAAGCGTTAAATGTAAAATGAAATAATGAAGTATTCGATCATATATCGAAGAATGAAGTAGACATCGAAGGGTTAGTTCACATAATGAGTGGACGAAGTGCGCATTGCGCAATAAAAAAAAAACTAATAACTGAATTATAATATTTTTGTCGTGTCACTCGTTGGCATACCATTATTACCTTCTTCTTTCTCAAATTTAACAAAGCAAGAGCTAATATTCTATGGCAAGATGCAATGAGTTTTTTCTGTAAAAATATAAAATTAAAAAAATATATAAGTATATGTATGTGCCATAATACTTTAATTTTTTTTATTTGTGTTTGTGTAATACTGGTTGTAACATCTTGGATTATCCCATGTCCCTGTTCAGTATTTTTCACGTGTTTATTCGTAATTTATTTAATCGGTGGGCGTCCAGTAAATTGAATTTACATTAATCTAAGTTTTTCTTGGTAAAAACTTTGTTTGTTTTTTTATTTATCTCTTATCTCTCTCTTTCTCTCTCTATATCTTTGACAAAAACTAGTGTTGGCGACTCATTAAAAACTAGCTAGAGGGTAGCCGAGCTTGGACGCTCGGCGATTCGGATTCTCAGCTGGCTATTAGGAAGGAACACTGTATAAAGTATTTTAAGTGGCTTTGATTATAACGATTGTATACAGACGATTTCGAATAAAACGAGTGTATAAAGTATTTGGATATTTATATTATCATCACCTGGTCCCTGCAAGGATTATTTAATATCCGAAGTGGTAAGAACGTTGCAGACGCCCATTGGTATGTACAACCAACTATTTTTTTATAAGTGTGTATACCTTGAAAATTCTTTGGTGCTTATGATGACTTTTCTACTTAATAAATAAGTAGTAGGCACCCAGTGAGTACTTCATAAAATATCTACCTACCTATTTGTGTCTATTGTTTTACTGCCGAGTTCTAATGGTGACCCTTTTAAAGAGTTGGAGTGGAGATAAAGTCATGAGTTTGTACAGTAATGATGACCTTGGGTTTACCTTCCTGGTGGCCTACTTATCGTTTTTATGGCGTAAATATGAGATACTTAAGAAAAATTTCCTACAGTGTAAACCTGATGTGTGTGATGGGTACGTAAGCATTTGTTATGTAGGTAACATATTTATTATTATTTGAATCGAGGAGTCAACAATTGTCACCTAGACTTTTTATTATTATCATCGTATAGGTAGCTGTGTGAGTAGATACCTACCTAACTACTCGACGGTGTGTTACGTGATCTATTTATGTGAATAGATCCTACTTGTTTACATTCGACGTTGCATTAAGTACCTACCCACCAATTTTATAAATTGATTCTACACTGATGAGTTAGTAATAGTAGGTAGGTACCTAAGTAAGTATAGGTACCTACACTGCCTACATGGCAACCAGGTACCAACTAAAATGAAGACTTATACTACCTACAATTCGAGGTCTATGTCAATGACAGACATTTAAAGGTAAGTAGGTACCTAGGTCTAAATGTTAACTACTACAAAGTTTGGGTAAGTGTACGTATCAGATGGTGTATTTGGTTGGACATGCCTCTGAGGAGATCTCAGAAATTTTCTGATGATCTGGAACCTACATACTTACTTACCTAAATAAAACTACGAGTGTCTGTCGGTAAATTCCATTTTAATAAATCCTAATTTTAACTTCAATATATATCAATGAGATTTGTAAATTTGTGAGAGCACATAAAGCTTCCTACACATTATCTAAAGAACAATATACTAAACCACACAATTTGAGAGGCAAGGGTAGAATGGTCCTACCATACACAAAGTTACAAATAATTAAATCAGGAATATACAATGTGTCAATCCAGATTTATTATAATTTACCGCATTGAAGAGAATACAAATATATATAAAAAAAAAAAATGTTATTACAATATTCAAGATTGAGAAGAAGACAATAAAAGATGCAAAAAGCGAAATACATAATATTTAATTGTGCCTAAACCACGGATTTAAAGACATGAGGGGATTGGCTATGGAGGCGTGGCGTGTCGCAACATCAAGTTTATTCCAGCTGGTTCGGTCAAAATCGGGCATCATGGTTTTTCGCGCTTCATGGCTAGTCGCGTGTGCGTACCAATGTGTGTACCAATATACTCAAAATTAAAAGTGATTCAATTCAATGTTCGACATACATTGCTGTGTTTATCTTGAGACTAGTCACAATCCAAGCAACAAATGACGCAATGGAATGTAAAGTCAACAATGCTCTCAACACTACGTGTGTTGCATGGTACGGCCGCTGGTGCGCTCCGCCGCGTGGAGAAGTTATATATTCTGTGGAAGCTAGATATCGATGCTTAAGTTTGTATAGGTAGTTATAATATGGTTCGCATTGATTGGGTAATTTGTTAGTGTGAATCGGTCAAGTAGCTAGTAATAGCGTTGCGTTCAGTGTGTCTGTGGCGCGAGTGGAGAAAATCTGGCGACATCGTGTTTCATAGCTATGATTATTATGAAATAGCCAGTCTATATAATATGTCTGTGGCCTAAACCATGAACAAAAATGTTTCTTTTTACCTACACAAATTCGATTATAAGTTAGAAATACCTAAGCTAAGTGCTAAATGTTGCAATACCCCAGCGGGGTTCATGTTGTGAAACACTGTTTTGTTTTGGGATCTGTCTGCTAACATGAAGCAGTAAACGTTTTGAATTTGAATTTGAATTATCCTCGGGGATACCCTAGTCGCTGGCCTTTTGATACAGGGCCCAACCGCTCAGACCTGTTCAAACCTTATTTTAGAGTGATAGAGGTCACTATGACTTGGCTATCTATACCTCATTCGATTCGAAATGAACGTACGATTATCTTACTCTATATTAGAGTATCTATAGCTAGGTTATCGGATTGCCAACATTTAGAAAAATAGATTTGTGAAGTAAGTGTAAGTTCGAAGCAAAATCATGCATTTAGCCGGCTATTGTGTGCACATTTATTTTCGACTTTATTCCTTAGACGATAAGGTTCATTTTTGTATGATGGGGTAAATGTCGCACTTTTTGTGGTAACAGTTTTGTTTTGACACGTATCGACATGGAGTTCAACCAGGTTTAACGTTTTTGTAATAAGCAGCAATAAGTAAAACAATACTGAATACGAATGAGGAAGACTATAACAATTACTTTCTTCGAGACGCGTAATGGGTGGTAGGTACATCACGGTACCTACACCTTGTAAGCGTATCTATCAAATGAATCTATTTATTTATTTATGTCACAAAACAGGTTACAATCATAAAAAAAAAAAAAAAATCTATTACAATGTAAGCTTCGATGTAGATTGTGATCAGACATGTGAATCTGATAGTAAAATTACACAGTTGCATTGCACGCATAAAAGTTAAATTACCCTAAGATACCTAATAGTAAAACTAATAATAATAAATACTTAATCATAGAACTCAGTTCAAGTTCGAGAGATCACTGTCATTGAGCTCTGTTTACATTGAGTTCTATACTCACTGTGAATAATTATGATTTATGGAATTTTTAACAACAAAGCCCTGCGAATGCTCCGCTTAAATATCTTTCAATATATTGTTGTCAAACATATCAAGACTATTGCCAACTTGTTATATAAATAATACATCTTTAGAAGGAAAGGGGTGTGCAATGCAAATAAAAGACAATATTTCTGTAGGTACAAAATAACCTCTATCACAGATTATTGCAGGTTTACGATATCGGTAATTTATGTTGATATCGGTTGGTTTATAATAAATGGTAATATAATAAGGTTTATTCTCAAAAAGACAAAAAAAAATGAATAAGGTTACTTATATTCGAAGTACCTATGAGTAAATGTCGGTAATTTCCGTGCAAGTATCTAAGTACCTAGGTACATAATAGGTGGATCGTAAGTATGGAAGTCTTAAAAAAAAAAAAAAAAAAAAAGAAGGTATGTGTTAAACATACCTATTGAGTAAGGTGTGATCGTTGATATTAAGAATGTGTTTGATGTACTCTAGCAAATCAGGGAAATCAATGGTTGAGTGAAGAATTTTGTGCAGTCTCTTGGAGAGAGAGTCAACTGCAAAGTGGTCTTGCTGTCATAACCTGAGAGGGTGCGACCTAGTTTGAGATACGAAACAATCTTATGGAACCTATTATAAACAGCGTTGATTCTGTCTTTATGGTTTCTTTCTATGGTGAGGTGACCAAATAAGGCTGCCATATTCAAGAACAGAGCGAACAAGACTATTGAATGAGATGCAGTAGGTACACACACTGTCAGTTCTTTTTGAAGCCTCTGGTGATTATTGATATGAATTCAAGCATCCAAGAACTCCTTCCTACCATAATCATCGTCATAGTAACTTTTGAAAGATAAATGAACGAACACTTTACTGTAAGTACACAAAGAAAATAAACATTTAAACAATAATAAGACGTTCTTAGTGCAAGATAGCTCCTCAGTCCTTATCCAAGATTATACCCAGATCCTTGACATTGGATTTACGGCCCAATAGTGTAACTACCTACCTACTCAATAGAGTGGGTAGTCAAAATTGGTTTTGATAGGCTTCTTGATGGATGAGATGATGGAGCATTTACTGCTATTCAAAAAGATGGTATTTTGGGTGCACCAGTTAAGGATTACATCAAGATCACGCTGTAGTTTAGCTCAATCAGTGACACTGTCTATATTGGCGAACATCTTAAGGTCGTCAAAAGAAATTCGTGGATATCAGCTACACAACTATCAGCTATTAACGAACGGCAAAAACAATAAAGGTCCCAGATGCGATCCTTGTGGGACTCCCGAAGGAACTTTCATTGAAGTAGAAGGTGTACTCCTTAATTACGACTATTTGGTTTCTGTTTTTAATAAAAGAGCTTCTTCATCCTCTTATCGTGTCACCAGTTCTTTCGAACCAGTGAGGTAAAAGGATTATAAGTGCGCCTCAAGAGGCTCCTTTCGTGCACTTGACACATGCTTAATAAGAAATTAGTAATGGTTGACCTTTGCTCAACAAAACTGTGTTGTTTTATGATATAAATGGTTTGATGTGTGTTGGGGTTGTCCTCGTCGAGGGCACTTCAGTTATAGTTAATTTGTAGGTGGTATAGTTGACACCAAACCTCTGTAATCAATTATTCAAGTATAGATTAATTCAGAAAGTAGAATGTGTCAGTTTTATGATCCGAGCCGCAAGTAATAATAAGTACGTACCTACGTAGGTACCTCCGTAAAGTGCCAGAACCGTGGCGTGGCAAAGGTTTCGTCACGACTGTTTTGTAATAGCTTACTAATGCTATAAATAAAGTTAATCTGCTGTATGAACAATATTGGCTCGTACATGCTTACAAGGAATTGATATGCATACCTACTCAGATCACCAAACAAAGTAAGCAAAGGTAATGTAAAGTTATAGTTAAACTTAAATCGTGATAATTTCACATTCTAAATCCTGTTCTTGCTGAGGTTGACTGAGGCATGTTCGTTGAATGTCCGCGTCCTATAGTACGTAGGGGACAATTTGCTCTGGCTTAATCTCTTCTGTTCTCTCTGATATCGTGGACAAGTCATTATGTAAGTTTTCTCGTCCTTTCTGTGCACTTATCTGATTTCCCAGCAGTCTCAGCAGCCAGTTGTATATTTTGTGGTCATAAACCAGTGACTCAACAGCTTTGCGAGACTGGGAATTTCACTTTGTGTCTTAACGCTCAATTTGTGAACGTGGTTGATGAAGGCCTTTTTCATTTAGTGAGGAAACAACCCTTCAATCTAAAGATTTGTAAAAGCTTATTTTCAGAAACTAAGCTACTACATTAAGATTTATTAAATAATAATGCTATAAGAATGGACAACTCCTCACCACAGTCTATAATAAGTGAAGGAGGACCATCAGGTCCCGCCCCCCTTGTTACGATCAAGTTTCTTAATTTTTGCAACAACGCTTGATTTGGTTATGAATAAGAATGACAAACCAACTTCACCCAAACTCAGTGGAGGTGAGTGAGATGGCTGACGGTAACACCCCTAGCCTGTTCATAGGCGAAGCTAAAATACTTTCAGAAGAGTTTGCAAATTCTCGCAATTTCCATAGACTGGACCTCGTCATAGCACATGACTGGTGGTATAGTCGCAGAAATCTTCATGCTTCAGAACACCGATTATGACGATGAATTTATTCATTAAAAGGACTAAACGATCTCTTCGAAAGACTTCATAGCGGGGGAAGATACCGTCATGTAGATTAGTTTCCGTAAAACAGATTAAGTTGTAGTTAAAGGTAGATGCGTTCATGTATACTCTTTTGTTTTATTCTATTGACATTTTTATAAGATAAATAGATACTAATTATTATTAATATAAAATATAAAATGAAAACCAGATAACAAGGTATATAAAGTTGATGGTAACAAAGACTACGCGGAATAGTTTACTGCTGACGCAGAGTCACTCTCAAGTCTCAAGTACTTCACAGGTCGTCCAGGTTCTTCTCCCTCTGATTGTGACCACCGAAGCTAGGTACGACTACATCGGCTAGGATTCTGATGAGCTGAGGTGGTGGTGAGTGTCACAATCACACCGGAGTGTGCATGAGTAGTAGGTCGATAGTAAAGTAGTCAGTGATAATAATGTAAAGTTAAAAAGTTTAAATAATGTTACAGTTAACTACAATGAATGTGCAATAGGTATTCAGAATGTCGAAAACAGGTATGGTATGTGTAACAGGGTGTTTAAGACAGGAAAGCATAGATACCTAACACGTTTAAAACATGTTAAGCACTTTTGCTGGAAGAACCTAAAATTAACACAAAATACTTACCTTTAGCGTCATTTCTTTGAGTGAATATTCATCTCTTATGAGATAACAGGTCATGTTCCGGAGGTGACAAGCGGCAGTATGCAACTTCAGGATGGTTATCAAACAGGCTGTGTCCCGAGGATGACACGACGGTTATATGCAACTTCAGGATGGTTATCAAACAGGCCGTGTTCCGAGGGTGACAAACGGTTATATGCAACTTCAGGATGGTTATCAAACAGGCCGTGATCCGAGGGTGACAAACGGTTATATGCAACTTTATGATGGTTATCAAACAGGCCGTGTTCCGAGGGTGACAAACGGTTATATACAACTTCAGGATGGTTATCAAACAGGCCGTGTCCCAAAGGTTGCAAACGGTACTTCACAAGGCCAATCAGCAATGAAATGAAATGAAATGATCTTATACTAAGATAACTTAAATTTTGATATTATGGAGCGTATGTCGTTGAAAATGACAATGTTCAAGTAAGTGTAGATCGACAGGAGAACAACATAATGCCGACGAAGACCGCAGCGCACATAGTATTCAAGGACGTCATTCAGAGTTTGAAGACTTTTATGAGCCCTGGCTGCTAGCCGAAAGGAGTGAAGTTCCGACGTTCAACGGCCGCCTGAACCAAGAACCTCCGCACCGAGACACGCCGACGGTCTCACGTGTGCTCTACATCAAGACTGCTGACTGATACATAATATTATGTATTTTTAGGTTTAAGGTATTAATTTATATGGGCCTTAGAATTAGCTTTTACCATCTTTGTACTATCAATCAATCATTTATTTATTGTTCAATTCAACATAGGTTAAAATACAGATTTTAAGTCGATTAAGTGGTATATTTATGATACCATTTTAGGTTGGTGTACAATAATTTACCAACAGTTACAAATCATTTAATGTCACGCAATAACAATTTTAGCAATTAACATTTTAAAATAATAATAATAGTGTGTGTGTTCCAAGCATTCCATTACTTAATTAATTTTATTAATTATCAGACGCAACATTACATTTTGTCAACCTTATTTATTTTATTAATTAATTTATGGAATAGAAATATTATATTCTTAAGTTACCTAAAATAAAACTTATTTTATTATATATTAGTGTAATATTTAGTGGACTGTTTACTTTATTAAGCAGTATCAAACAACAGTACAAAACAGTATCACAGGTGGCAAACGGTAGCGTGTGACTCAAGCTGCTATCAAATCGTTTTCCTAAAGTGATGGTTAGTGATTACAAACTACTTAGTGCATAATCAAATAGTGCACCATAATCCAATTCGTTGTATGAATATCTTTTGATGGTTGAACTTTGAATCATGATTTTAAATGTTTAAAGGCACTAACAAAATATTATAAAATTTATAACATTATTTGTAGAAAATACTGAAAGTGATTTGATGTGATCTTAATGTAAGTAAATCACTATTATTACATGTTTTTTTTAAATAAAATAGAAATATTGATATATTTATCTTATAGTATGTAATTATAGCTCTTTAGTCTGTTTAAGCATCTTATTAATTATTTTGAATTGTTATCCTAGACCATAATTATCTATCATTAAGTATTTTACTCCAAATTGTGTTTGGCTATGGGGACATATCCATATTAGGAAGGCCGAGAGTCCAGGAATAGGGACATTCCTGTAACAGGATGGCCGATTGTTGGCGACTCATTAAAAACTAGCTAGAGGGTAGCCGAGCTTGGACGCTCGGCGATTCGGATTCTCAGCTGGCTATTAGGAAGGAACACTGTATAAAGTATTTTAAGTGGCTTTGATTATAACGATTGTATACAGACGATTTCGAATAAAACGAGTGTATAAAGTATTTGGATATTTATATTATCATCACCTGGTCCCTGCAAGGATTATTTAATACTAGGTACTTACTGTGATAGGAAGCGAAATATAAGTAGGTACAAGATTGTTTTAGACAAACCTTTCAATTATGACTTTTCATTTTGGTAACGAATTAAAAGCAGTGAAAATCATAACATTGATACTGAACGCAGACTCCATTAAAGTAAGGTGGACGAAATGAACAACGTCAGAAGCACACGGCGTCAAGATAAAAATGTTCGGAAAATTTAATATGCTGGTGGTAAATCTCATATCGGGGATCATATTTTGTGATTTTTCAGCAGTTATTTCTCTAAAACCTAATTTGACATAACGTTCAATTTGAATAAATGCTCACATCTAGCCATTATGCATAAATGCTATTAATTTGACGTGACAAGGTTAATGGTTATCTTCAAAGATTGCCTCTGAAAGATTGTCTAGTCTACTGCATTTTGGAGATAATGATTCTGTTTTGTTTTATGTAAATAATGTACCTATGGTCAACGACGAAAGTTGAATAACAGTTCTATTTTTCTAACCTGGGAAATTATTATGGATTGGTCTTCATGATGTTTCGTAAATATTACAATTTTCGGAACTTTCATTCATTTCGACTTTTTCTACTTCGTTGTTGACTGTAAACGCAAGCTCATTTAAAAAGAGCTTTGTTGCTTGCTGCCTTTATAGTATTTTATTACGGAGCATCGTCAAGAAACTCAAGAACAAAATCAATACAATAAACGTTTATCGCCATTTATTAGCAGTTAAACCGGTTAATTTGTTTGCGGTAACCGGTAAAGCGTTTTACGAGCTCTAACACGATTACGCTATGGGTTAACGATACCTTCGGGATGGTATGTGAGACGGTTTATTTATATGTGCCGCTGGCCAAACTCCCTTCATACAGCCCAAAAAAGTATGTTTTTTATTATGAATGGGTCGGCTCTTGACCTCGAAACTTACACAGGCAAGAATGAGGTCTGCGATGGAGCGAGCCTACACAGAAGGTGCCTATTAACTCTCTTCTTAAATACAACAAGGCTCAGCGGAAATACGCTGGAAGCACATTCCAAATTTTTGCAGTGCGCATAATAAAATAACTTTCGAAGCGCTTAGTTCTTATAAGTGAAATACCAACCAGGTGAGGATGATAATCAGCTGTGCGTCTGAAGTCTCTGTAAAAGAACTGTAAAGGAATAAGGTCGTGTAGCTCCTGGGGCACACTCACCGTAGCACAATCTGTAGAAGACCGGCAAACAGTTTTGCTTCGAGTTTTTTTGTGTTTTTGCGGTGGTCGCCTGCAATAGGAGCAATAGGAGAGTCTTAGAGGCGCACTTATAATCCTTTCACCACACTACTGATTTGAAAGAACTAGTGACACTACAAGAAGAAGAAGATACCTACATTCCATACTTTTTAGAAGCATTGTGTCGGTACAATTAAGGTACGGCTTTTAATAAGTTACAGGCGAGTAACATTATTCCGATCGGGGCTCGTCACTACATGTATTTTTTCTCCATGCCTATCATTCGTCAACTGCGCATCCATTGCACTCCGTTTTACATCATAACCTCTTTTCGCAATCCAACCACTTCTTCGGTTCTACTTTTTATAATTTATTCGTTCTAAAGAGTACCAAAAATTTCAATAGTTCTACACAATAAAAAAAGAAAAAAGGCTACCTTTAATACGAACGTCGTACCCTATGGTAATACGTAATGAGATAAGATGGTGCATAATTTTATTTACGTTGATGAATAAAAAATGAATGGCCTTACAGATGGGTAGCTAAGAATACAAAAAAAGAGTAATGTTTTGGAGAAAGATATGGTTATACTTCCCAGTTGCATAAAGAATAACTTGTTGATATAGAATATTTTTTTGTTTTTTAGTCTTTTACCTTCTAAAAAGCGGCTAAAGGTTGTCGCACGACCCAGCCGAGCCGAACACGCCAAACTGTCAATTCAATAGAAGAAATACTGAGACGTCAAAAGCGAGTCGCATTTTCTGACGACATCAGTATTTTTTGTATAGATAAAACATTTTTGAAAAAAAAAATTGAACCGACTTCACAGAACACAAACAGAAGAACCTTCTACACACTAAAAAGAGAAAAATAAGAATATAATTTGAAGTCGGTGCCAACTATTCATTTACATCTAAGAAATTCAAAAGAACTTGGGTGCAAAATTGTATCCTGGTACGCTATCGCTCGATTTCTTTTTTTGATAGGTACTTAATCGTATTCACTTGGCACCGACTTCAAATTATATTCTTATTTTTCTCTTTTTAGTGTGTAGAAGGTTCTTCTGTTTGTGTTCTGTGAAGTCGGTTCAATTTTTTTTTTCAAAAATGTTTTATTTTTCACTTTTTAGTGTAAGTAAATAAATACTGTGTAAATAAAAGTGTATGTGTAAATAATATAGTAAGCTACGAGTACATTAAGACTTTGCTTAGCGTAGCTTAAGTAGGAAAGGATAAGAGAAGTCATGGGCAGACCTACTAAAGGACACACCGGAGTTTAGCAAGGGGGAAAACTATCAATCCATAAGGAAAAGAAAATATTTTGGACTACCTCGGGTGTAATAAACTTTCAAACTATTTAATGTTTGATTCAGATTGTGAGTCAGGGTGTGTTGTGTAGTGAGAATGAGGTTTTTTGAATGTTACGGGAAAACTGTCAATCCCTCAGGAAAAAAAATATATGGCGCCACCTTGAGAGTGTGTCCTTTACACTTTCTAACAAAAATAATTTTGGAAATCGGTCCACAATTTTCTTAAAGTTCAGTGATTGTTTTAGTTTTACGGGAAAACTATTAATCCCTCAGGAAAAAAAAATATATGGCGCCACCTTGAGAGTATACCTCTTTCTAACAAAAAAAAAATTTTGGAAATCTGGCCACAATTTTCTTAAAGTTCAGTGATTGTTTTAGTTTTACGGGAAAACTATTAATCCCTCAGGAATAAAATTTATATGGGACCACTATAAGAGTATACCCTTTCAAACAAAAAAAAAATTTTGGAAATCGGTCCACAACTGACGGAAATATCGGTGAACATACATAAAAAAAAAAAAAAAAAAAAAAAAAAAAAAAAAAAAAAAAAAACATACATACAGCCGAACATATAACCTCCTCCTTTTTTTGAAGTCGGTTAAAAAATGACCATGGCGAGTACGGCGCGGAGAAATGTACGATCAGCTTAAATCACCGATCGCCGATGCAATGAAAAGAAGAAAAGATGAAAAGTGAGTCTGCTGTGCAATAATGATTGAATGAATATATTTTCAAAGTTTGAGACTTGAAAAAATAAGGGAAAATTACTATAAGTAATGACTATAAGTTGCTCGCCTGCAAGCACCGGCAAAGTATATTCTGTACTCACTCAATATAAATTAACTTGAACGTACTTTCGCCATTCATTGTTTTTGTCGTTTGAAATCGTTTTTATCTACGAACGTTTTTGCATTTTGCATTTAAATAATGCTTTGTTTTAGCGAATATGAGTTATTATTATTTGACGACCTCTGTGGCGCAGTGGGCGAAGGCCCGCCTGCGACGCTGAAGGTTGCGGGTTCGATCCCCGCGGCGGGACCAATATTTGTATCATCTACAAATATTTGTCTCGGGTCTGGGTGTTTCTATGTATAATATGTATGTATTTACAAACAAAAAAGTATATAAGTAGTATATCAGTCATCTAGAACCCATAACACAAGCTCTGCTTTCTTTGGGACTAGATGATGTTGTGTGAAAAGTCCAGCATTATTTATTTATTTATTTATTTATTTATTTATTTATTTATTTATTAGTGCTTGGAAACACTTGATTATTTAATTATGCTCTATGGTTCTCCTAGCCCTAGGCCCTAGCCCTAGGCCTAGCCACAATGATCATTTCCCATTAAGAACACATACTAATTGCATTATACATTTTTCATAATAAAAAATCGGTTATCACTGACCTTATTTATGTAGAAAAATAAGTAAAATATGAGTATTTAAAACGTTTTATATATTTTTTCTGTTGAACTCGCAATATCAGAAATCCATGGATTTCAGACCTCTTGGCGCCAACTCTCGCCAGTTTTAATGACTTCGGCCCAAACTTGTTTATCGATAAAGTTTATTTCAACTGACTAAACGCTTATCATTGGGAAGAATTAAAGAACTGGGTTAGAGAGCATTTACACGGAAGTATTTCAACTGATACGATATCGTATCGCACTGCAATTTTTACGTAACGGTTACTAGTAAGTGCGACGCTCAAAGGGCCTCTAAATGGCATCGTCTATCGCCAAAAATTACATCGTGTAAATGCTCTTTCACTACTGTTGGTACCAATCTAAGTATGTTTGCCGAAGTACAGCTAAGAAAAAAAAAACAGACAATTATTATGAATTATTTTTCTCCTCCATAAATGAAACGTTTGATTATATTATCATTTCACAAAATGTAGGTATAAAAGTTTCCATTGCGAGTTAAATAGCCGGGAACGACAGTTTAACGTGCTCTCCGCAGCACGGAAGCGCTCAGATAAAAATGACACCCGTCCACTTATAGACCGTTTCAAACGTTGCTTAACTTCTACGAGCACAAGCGCTCGATCGGAGGTACTAATTATTTAATGCATTGAAAAAAAGTTGCAACACTGTAAAAAAATATTGAATTTCTTGATAACTACATTCTTGCCTGTGTAAGTTTCGGGGTCTAGAGTCGACTTATTCATCACAAAAAAAAAAAACTAAAATCACATTATAAAAACTCGTTATAGACGTAATTATTTTCTGTTTAATATGTACACAGCGCCCCAGAGTAACCTTTCAAATGTCAAAGGCACTTTGCCAATTAAAAACTGCTAGGTATCAGGTTAAATAATGAGCACAGACTTTTTATCATAGTCATTCTATTTGATGCTGTTACACTAAACATATATTTTATTCAACTTAAAAAAAGGATCTACGTTCGTTTGTATTTAGTATGTTTTTCTACATGTCCGAAATCGGAATATGCCCAACAACCCCACTAACCTCCCCATTAGGGGGGTAGTTGGGAATAATAATTCCAAAAGACCCCACTGCTCATGGGAATTTTGATTCCTAACGACCCACTAGTGGGGTCATTGGGAATATACCCCGAGGTATGATCGTCAATTTGTGAACTAATTTTTAAAATCTTTATTTGAAAAGGGTGGCTCGAGGTGGTATTATAAATTTGTTCCATTTTCTGATTAGTAGTTGAATATTTTATCCATAAAACTATGATTTGTAATAAAACGTAAAAAACCTCATCTTCATTCAAACATGTAATATACATAATAATTTAACGTCGTTTGACCTACAACACTGAAGTCGGTTTTCATATTAGTTCTTAAACATTATTTCTATAATTAAAGTTCTAGAGCAAAACTTTAATATAAATTGTCATATTCACGAGTCTAGAAAAAAAGGTAATGTTTTTTCGATTCAAAGTTACACCTAAAGTTTCTTTCCCAATTTTGTGGCGCGTCCATGAAAATAAAAGTGCAGATTGTTTATCGCGTAACAATTTATACTTTTAATACAAATCAAATATGATTTTAGAATGTTTAATCTCCAAGCATCAAGTCATGTTAGCAACCTCAATTTTACAAATTTTTAAGAATAAGCCTCTTTTAATATACCTTCAATTAAAAATCCAATGAAACACAAAAATCCATGGCACTCTAAAAATCTACACAAAGCATAAAAACAAAATAATCACCAACATTTAGCAAATTGTTGAAATTGTTGAACAATAGTCCGTTGCCATATTGACAAAGTTCGCCAAAGTTTCTCGTTAATTTCAACGTAGGATGACATTGGCATATTTTCCCGAGTCTACTGGAAAGTTTAAAAATACATACGAACTCTTTGCTCATTTCATTCGAACTGAAAAGCACCATTACAATAATTACGTACCTACACAGTCACAAAAGTTGTTGATAATATACAATTTTAGGCTTTCAAAATTTTAAATGACTTTCAAAGTTTAAGCTCGTATTAGTAATTTATTTACCGAAACATGTTGTGATTAAGATTGGCCCTAACATGGCATTCTTAATGATAATGCAATGTCATTAATGGTGACAGTGAGCTGTTTTATGGTGCTGCTGTTCAACTGAAGTACCTACTATCAAAGGAATTACTATCAAATCAAGTCCGCGCTTATAAAAACAAGTAATTACAATACTTCAATATTTTTTCAACGTCTATTCTCGTATACTCATATATTCTCGTTCAACAAAATGCAAAAAAATAATAAAAACCAGTGAAAACTTTTTTGAATTTGAATTCAATCTATCATAATATCAATCTCAGTATAGGGAGAGAATGTTTACCTTTTCTTTTTTCCGAGTTTATATTACACATGCCACAAAACAAGCCCTTCGCCTTCAGTCATACATAACACAAATCAATCCGTCAATCCGCGTCTGCCAGCAAAAAAATAATTTGCATCTCTTTCATGCGATCATTTGGCAACTCTGCAAAAAGTATATCGTAACTCTTCAAGCATAACTTCACAGTGAAAGAAAATCGGCTGGTTCAATGAATAAAAACCATCGGAATCAGTTCAGTAGTTACGGAGAATTTTGGTTACAAACATTACACATAAAAACTCAATACATTTTTTTAACATGGTAAAAAGTATCACTGGTCAGTGATGTTGTTATCACACTATCAGAATATTCAAATCAAACCAATCACCAAAATGTATTATTTACCTATTTTAGTATTTTACCATCCTAAAATGAATACTGTTGTTTACTTAAATCTACGTCAGCATATATGAATAGGATCTGTTGGTCTAAAGGTATGTATGCAAGCATTTTAACATAACAAAAAGTCCACAAGTGTGCACCGGACTCAATCAGAAATGATTTGGAGACAGCGGTACGAAATGCAAAAAAGAGATAACTTCATCGGAGTTCCCAGCAGTTCCTAATGCTACAGGCTAAAGTTGATTACAAAAGCTTGTGATTTAATTTATAATAATCCTCTAAATAGTGGGGACAAACGCCACTAAATAATTCCCTCTTGTCCCTTCGGGGACGAACGGGAAACATACTTCCCATTAGTCCCCAATGGGGACGAGCGGGAATAACACATATTACAAAGAGCCCAAATTATGTAATGAATTGGGTTGTTGCTGTACTGTTTAGTACTTACACAATTAGCCTAGAAAATATTAATTGATATCGCCCATTACTACTACGAGTATATCAATGTTCTTCAAAGTAAAAATCCATTTAAATTTAGCGTAAGCCTTTGCTCATATTTTCATTTTACATTAAAAGAGAGTGAACGTGGCCTTTCTGAATTCTAAAATGAAACAGGGCGCAAAGTCAGATATACCTATGAACCTTGAGTAAGAAATTTTCCAAAAAAATATCAATTTTTATAACTTTAGCATAGTTTATTCATTTTTAAACAAGGCTGGCAAGGCAGACTTAAAACAAATTATTCATATTTCACAAAATCACAAAGACATTTTTTGAATTAATAACTCAATAGAGATTCGTGAAAGGTTGTAGGTGGTATTTTTTAAACAAGACTTCATTTAAAAGTCAGTGAGAAAATATCTTGTTATATCTGTAAAGATTCGTTTGAATTTAAATAACTTACAGTGAATACATTTGAGTACAACGATTGCAAAACTTTTTGGCTGTGCCTCTGAATACCTCACCAGTTTTCTTTAAAAATTAAGGATCTTAATATCTTTATAGAACTGAAAGAATGTCTACCGTGCTTTGAGAATTCGGTCTTGGCCCTGTTTTGTTACACTTCTCAAAATATGCCTATTTATACCCAGAAGTCAGTCTGCGATGGCCGCTTCAAAATTTCCTTTTATTACCCATCCGAGAAAGAGGGTAATATCCCTCGCCATCCCACGGGTAGCTTCGGGTAAACTCGGGTAACCACAATGTTTCGGAAACAACAGCTATCATTACAATGTCGTTTAATTACCGAGGTGAGTTTTGTTTTCGAATGACCGCTGCGTTGTTTTCATAGTTTCAACTTTCAAACAAGGGCCTATTATGCTGACCGACACTGTACCGACATTGTAAACGGGACTCTTCTAAGTTGAACTTTGTTGTGATGTCAATTTTGTTGATATTTGTTTGTAAACTAAGCTGTCAAATGTACTTCCATTGCTTAAAAGCAAATGTAAAACATTTTAAAAATACTTTTAGAAACAAGATTTCAAAGGAGCACGACCTCTCCATTTTTTTTGATGTCACTCAGTTCTTTTGAAACATTAGTGTGGTAAAAAGATTTAATATTATGTGCTCAAAGAGGCTCGTTTGGTGCTACGTGACCTAAACATCCATATCCATACTAATATTATAAAGCTGAAAATTAGAAGATTAGCGAGTTTATATGTTACACAGCCCAAAACGCAACGATAGCGCGATCTAATTTTTCCTGTGTCACCATCTATTATGTAGTAAAATGTCTCTGTCTGTCTGTCTGTCTGTTTGTTACCTTTTCACGCCTAAACCACTGAACAGATTATGCTGAACTTAGACATGGATAAAGATTATGTCCCAGGGACGGACATGGGCTACTTTTTTTTTCCACATATAATCATGGAGGGCGGGAAATAAGGATTGAAAGTTTGCAGTTTTCAGTTCTATTTAGAGTTTTATGTTATTTTGCTGACGAAGTCGCGGGTACCAGCTAGTGATAAATATAATATCTATTCAAGATTAAGATATCTAATAGTAGAGAAACGCAATCTAAACATTCACAAACCGAATGCACCTCAATTGCTCATTGCTAAAATATAGCGTAGTTCACTTTTTAAAGTCCCCTCGCGACCACGATCGGTGCAACCCGGTCGAAACGTCGAGGAAAGGTAATAGTTCTATTATTATTTAAAACCATTACGCGATCTCGTCCCGTTAAAAACAATTATAGCGTAGTTTTTTTTTAAAATCTACGGCTAGTTTTTTTTTATGGAAGAGGGGGCAAACGAGCCAGTGTCACACCTGATGGTAAGTGATTACCACCGCCCACAGACAACTGCAGCATCAAGAAGCACTGCAGATGCGTTGCCGGCCTTTGAGGTAGGAATAGGCTCTTTTCTTGAAGGTGCCTAAGTCGTATCGGTCTGGAAATACCGCTGGCGACAGCTGATTCCATAAGTCTGTTGTGCGAGGCAGAAATTGGCGTGAAAACCGCACAGTTGTGGACTGCCAACCATCCACATGATGTGGATGGCTTAGTTTAGGCATAGGTTGCTTCCTGATGCTGTATAAATCCTCTACTGTAGATGTAAAGGCCTAAATTTTTTATAAAATAAAATACCTACAAGTATTTAACCTAAACCGATCACAAATAAACTGGTTTTATTAAGGGTTATGTCTGCCTTTTAAGCGACTAAATAGCAATTTGTTTTTTATTTTTATTAGACTCGTAAATTCAGCGTTTGGATAAAGTAGGTATAAATTGAAAATTAAATTTTATTTTGGGATTATATTCTGTTACTGAGAAAAGTTCAGTCTTGTTTGAATTAGTGTTCAAAATTCTCTTCTAAATAAACATACTTTAACCTATGCTAACATGGCTAATGAAATTTTTGCCATCTCTATAGTTTATTCAGTTCGTTACTAAGTAACGCAAATAATATCATATAACTCGCTTTTGTCCACGGCTAGCGTTATTATCCCTCGGGAATGTTACTTTTTAAGTTAAATTAAAGTACCTTCGCTATGTCATCCCTGACAACAGTATTTAATGATGATCGTAAAAGCGTACTTCCGTATTTACCAACTCGTATAATATTAGTAAGGATGAAAGGGTGTATTTCAAACACCACGCGTCGAAGCTGAGTACGCGAAGTAATAAATCCGCCTAAATTATCACTTAATTTGCCTATCCTCGAGAAATATAATCTAATAGCTTCCCTCTAGTGGAAACAATCTAAAAACTATTTTATTTGCAATTTTCACAGTTTTATCCGAGTCCCTCCCTCAAAGCAATCGAATGAAAATATTTTATAAGATCGTCATTTGTCATTCTTAAAAGGAAAACTCCCAGTTTTGCGTATTCATTGCGATACTCTAGTTTTTTGAGAAACGACAAACTTTTTTTACGATACAGTGACATTTTTTTTTCAAGTCAGAAACTAATTAAAATAAAACTGAGATGCTCAGTATATTATGATAGTGTAAAGAAACAGTTTTTGTTATTATTTATTTGATTGGCTTCGCCGTGGTTTCGTGCGTTTACCCGTAAAAGTGGGTTATTGTCAAATCTCCTTTAGAAATCCTCTTCAAAGGAAAACCCTTAGTCTCTACTTTCATCCAATTTGGCATTAAATTAAAGCGTTATTAAACAATAATGATTTTTTCGAATTTTGTAGTTTTAATAAATAATGGGAAACATGAGTATTCTTAATAAATGACAGTCGATGACAGTCAAAGGATCATAAAAAGTGGATGCATTGAATATTTTATGCTCTGCCATTACAGCATTGACAACTCAACTTAATGTCTCTGTGCATTATAGACAGTACCTATTATCTGTGCATTATAGTAGTTATACAAAGTTGGAAGAATTACAACCAGCATCTGACAGTCACCGTATCTTGAAGAATCCTCAAAGCAATTCTACGAGAGGGATAGGATATGCGTGTCTATCCACAAGAAAGGAATGAAAACGTACAAAATTAGAATTTCCCAGAAAAATGCGCGAAACGTAATGTTAAAATTAATGTAAAACCTTCATATAATTTTGCGGTTCTTTTATTTATTGTTAACATTTTACTTCCTTGATTTTTTTGATGAATGTTTTATTGTTTCATATTTATCTTTCTTTTGGATTTATTTATATTTTTGGATAAGATAAACGAACTGTGTTTGGAGTTTATTGGCTTTAAATTCAAAGTGATCAAATACTGTTTGCGACCATGATAATTATAGTCGTTACAATTATTTCTCTATTTGTTGTAAGTTGGTATAGTGTAATTATTTATAGGTATAGTGTATTTATTTTATTTATTTTGTATTTAATTTGTTTTGTATTTAATTTATATTTTATATATAGGTATAGGTATATTTTGACGACCTCTGTAGCGCAGTGGGCGAAAGCCCGGCTGCGACGCAGAAGGTTGCGGGTTCAATCCCCGCCGCGGGACAAGTGTTTGTATGATCTACAAGTATTTGTCTCGGGTCTGGGTGTTTCTATGTATAATCACCTAAAAAAAGCTAGGCCCCAAACCGTGTTTGTTGCCCTGATTCTTCACGGTATTGGTCGCGAAGGAACAGGAGTAGAATCACCTAGTTTTAAGACGTTTCAAAGTGATCCCAGCGGTCCTACTGAATAAATGCTATTTGACTTTGACTTTGACTTTGAATATGTATGTATTTACGAACAAAAAGTATATAAGTAGTATATCAGTCATCTAGTACCCATAACACAAGCTCTGCTTACTTTGGGGCTAGATGATGCTGTGTGAAAAGTCCAGCATTATTTATTTATTTATTTATATAAATATATTTTATATATAGGTATATATTAATATTATTATTAATATAGTTTTTCATTTAAAAACATTATTATTAACTTATTTGTGCCGACCCCACTTAGCGTGGGATAAGGTCAGGGAGATGATGATGCTTATTCACTTCTTTAAATTTATTTTTTTGTACGCCGATTTCCTTTTTCTGGTAATTTTTGTCCTATCCATAAATAGGCTACCAGGAAGAGATCGCTTTTAGCGATAAGGTCATTCTTTGTTACACATTTTGTTATTGAGGTTTTTATTTTCTGTTTGTTACTATTTATGGTGTACAATAAAGTTAAAATCTATCTATCTATCTAATATATACCTTGCCCTATTTTCAGGTGGTCAAAACTGTGGAGGCTAGAAATCAAATAGAAGTTCAGCGCTAGACTTAGTCGTCATCGTATTTTAGTACCTACCAATATTTTAATGTAATCCCTAGTTTCAAACTGGATCATCCCGGACCATCTTTAGCTATCGTTCGATAATGAAGCCGAAGTAGTTTGGAGTTCAACTTCAGAGAAAAGATGATGTTTTTCTTGAATTACAAATCTTCTCGCTTGGAAGATAAAGCATTGGTACCTACTCATTGGTGTAGTTTTAGATATTGAAAATGTTCAGTGTCACCAACTCAGTAGGGTGGTTTGTGCTGCAGGGGGGTTACCAGTCGGTGACGCTGACTGTACCTTATTGTTATTATAGCTTATTAAATAATAAATCTACAAAAGATGCAGCAATTTTGTGATAGTCACGTCACCGACCAAGTGTGGCCATGTGAAGTAGTACCTCGTCTTTCAATATGAAGGTAGGGGTTTAAATTGTTCGACATGGAATTCTCGGTGAAAGATAACACCATAAGATAACAAGTTAAAATCACAACTTTCTCAGGAACTGGCACCATCAGTAGAAATAGTACGTATTTAGTTAATCGTCTGGCCGATTTGTTTCAGCCTTTGTTTAGATATACAATAGAATGAAATGGGTCTCACTGACCCTTAAAATACTCAATGGGCTCTTTGACAGCTTACCCTCGTCCTGTTCGAATGAGTGTCAAGGAATATTAATAATAAACTACAAATATAGGGTCTTTCGTTTTACTTAATTCAGGAATTGGGTTCAAAAAATAAATTAAAAAATATTTATGTAAAGAATTTTTTGTTTTGTTATGAAAATCCCGAGAAAATCGATAAAGACTATCCTTTCAATTGATTGCTGCTTGTTGTATAACTTAGCCCATTCGTGATGTAGCTGCGCTGCGATTGGTGGAACGTCGGTTCTCTTTGAAAATCATTATGCAACAATTCTAAAAAATCAATAATGATAAAATTTTGAAGTGAAAACTTTAATGGGCATAGGATTTAAATTGATACGGTCAAACAGACGTTTATTCATTTATGGCCCTGTCAGTTTGTGTAGTTTAAAATTAAAGACCCTATATAGTGGACACTCCTTGCCCTGCACCAATGGAGACGCCCTGCATGTTTAATTCTCCATTTAAGCTGGGAGGAGACTAAAATATAACGCGTGTACCTAAATTTCGTTACTGTATTACACTAGTTATAGCTATCGCTCGCTAGTGAGAACTCTGTTTAGTTTTACGCATAAAAATTACTCTGCAGTGTCTAGTGAAAACCTTTTTGTCTATGGTAGTGTCTGTGTAAACCTGTAACATACCGCAGCGTTTGTTTATACTTTTGTTGAGTGCCCAGGGTGTAGAAGTGCTGCAAAATCAGAAGACCGTTATAACTCCGATCGGTGGTTTTTTTATTGCTGTTTAGGCCAAGTAAACTTATCTCGCAGACTGCACCATTGTATTCAAACGATGGTAAAATAGGATGGTAGGATGGTTACCGCGCACGATTTCAAACGTTACTTGTGAGGGTAGTTCAATCAAAACACATTAAAATAATACCAGTTTTCAGTCCCTGAACAGAATAAACCAATTTTGTTTTCATTTAATCTCAATTTAAACAGGTATTTCACTGTTGTTCAAACAATCATTGCAAAATATCTACTTTCGACTACAAAGCCCGGTTTACACCGCGAAAGGGTATAGGTATTGAGCGAGAAATGGCTAAGGAACTGACTCTTTTTTTATAAAACAGGTTTTGATTTCCACTAACAAAGTTTTGTTTTTTGTTTCAACATTTTTTAATTTAGAACTGAACGAGTTCATTTTAGCTCGCTACGTTCTTTCCGCTTCACTATTTGTTGGTGGAAACATAAGATTGCAGGTTATTCTTGCGAGTTCTACGGAGTCCGTACGGAGTACGCTCCACCCGCGGTGTAAAACGGGCTTAACGTAGTATTTGCATTTCAATTCGTGCCGTTTAGTAGCGACTATTGGAGAAAAATCTTCCATTACAAACGCTCATGAATTTATGAATAGGAAATGGAATGGCGTTCCTATTACCGCATTATAGCAAAATCATGTTAGGGGCGCATCTTTTTTGTACAATTAGGTATTGTGAACATAATACTCGTAGAACTACCGTCGCATTATGTAGTCTTCATGAAGATTAGTGTTGTTCTTGAAAATATTTTGGTACGTCTATCGCGCTTATTCTTCCTCGCGGAAATCCTCGCATAGATATCCACTCTTCACTTCGACTAATAAAAAGTACGTGAGTGTCGTGGAACCTTCGTGGAACACTCGGTTGGAACGAAGTTTCAACTTCGACATGGCATTTATCAAATAAATTAAATCCTAGAAAGGCTCTTACGTACGAACAATGTAACAATCTATGGACTCGTTCGCGGACTGCACATTTCGCACTGTGACGTTTTGATCTATGACGGTAAAATCGAACGCTTTTTTCCTTCTATCCTCGATACCGTCCGAAAAGGAACTTCGTTCCAAAAACGCTCAGCATCTACGAGTATTAGTTAAAAATCAGATTACTGTGACGTCAAAGGGATCAACACTGATAAAACTTTCATTAATAAATTAATGATTTAATTTCAACACAATTTCATACTCGTCTAACCTCGACTGTCGCCGCGGGCCCTAAAATGTCGAGCCCAAAAGGAAATTACTAATTTTCTATGTTATAAGCGTCGTGACAAAGTAGGTAAGCGCTTGGCTCTGATGAACTTTGGGTAAGTGGGTTGCTATTTAGTTTATTTTAAGTCCTAAGCCGTACTTCTTTAGTAAGTTATGGTAGCCGGAGGTTTCGGTCATAGTATAGAATATTAAACAGTTCGGGCAACTAATTATTTTTAAAACTAAAAAGAAAATTGACTTCAATGTTGAACTTGTGAGTGTCACGGGAAAAGTATCAAAATTTCTCAGAAATACTAAAAAGTAATGGAACCAATAAGAGAGTATTAAAAAAAATTGTACGGGTTTTATCGTATCTTTAGTGATTTTAATTTAAAGAAAACATACATACAGTTGAACATAAAACCTCTTCCTTGTTTAAAATCGGTTAAAAAGACAGAAGAAGTATTTTTTTAATTTAAAAGACTCCAAAAATACTCTGTAATTGTTTTCAGCTAATCCGTCGCGCTAGTTTTTTTTACCAAATGACTTAAAAATTGGTAAATAAAAAATGCATTGCACGAATAATAATCTTTTTACTTAGATCACAAATACGAATGAATTTGTATCACGACAAATTGCCTGGAAACCGTCCGTTTTTAGAACTCTGAAAAAAGGAATTCTCTGGGGCCAGATGTCAGTCCTCTGTTCTACTGAAGTGGTTTGAATAAAATGCTTGGCGTTGACTTCATAATATAGGTACTCTTGAAAACAAATATATTTGAACCATTTGGTGTTGAGACCCTAGGTCCGTGGGGTTCTGGAGCCCTTCGGGTTTTCAAAATTCTTTCAGGGCGTCTGGTCGAATCGACGCGTGATCCGAGAGCTGGCACATTTTTGGCTCAAAGGATCAGCATTGCCATCCAGCGTGGTAATGCCGCCAGTGTTTTGGGCACGCTTCCGACTGACAGTGACCTGGATCAGTTGAGCTATCTATAGATCGTTTCTAACGATCCTTAGATAGCTTGACTAATCCTGTTGTATTTTGTAAATATATGTAAATATGTAGTAGCTTAGTTTCTGTAAATAAAAAATTGACCATGTTAAAAAAAGAAAACAAATAGAACAATTACAAATAAAAAAAAATAAGTGTACTTATAGGAATTTATCGTATAATATTATGGCATTCAGGCGGCTTGAAAACTCCGTTACCAAACGGCACTTACGACTGTAGGAATCCTTGCGGCTCGCAGGCATTTTAACTGAGACAAACATCTATATTTTAAAATTGTTTAAGTGGGACACGCCCACATATTACAATGTATATACACTAGCTCAATCAAATTAACGAATGTACATCGGTTTTACATATAGAATTGAAATGTATTGTTAAAAAACAAACTTTTTGTAGCGTGATAAAAATTCGAATTCAAAATGATTCACACGTATGTGAAAAGTCAGTAAAAATCGCAAACTGCATGACATTAAATATCAATAAAACAATTCAACAGGAACAACGAATGCAACAGGACTACGATTGTGTTGTGTATCCAGAGTATGGTATAGTACGCACAACCGATCTTTGTCTCTCTGACGTTAGGTGCACTAAACGATTCCGCAGGTTTGGTAGAGTAAGCGAGATAGCACGTTGCAACAAACTAAGCGAGTGAGCGAGGCAGCTATACAACGCTGTCGTCGTTTTTTAGGTGCCATCAAAAATGGGTTCTGCGCAGCTACTTCAGAGTGACAAAGATTGGATTCTGCGTATTATATAAGTATTAAAATGTCTCAGATATTTAGGCATTCAAATATTATTTAGTTTGAGGGTAAGTAAACTACCCTCTTTGACTTTAAAAGTATAGCCGACTTGTATGCAACTTAGTCATTGTTATTTGGGTTCAAATCCGGGATACAACAAAATTTTCCCTTGTATGAGCAAAACATCCTAAGGAAACCATCAAATTCTAGAAACGAAGATTTCAAGAATTGTCACTCAGTAGGAGAAACTACGATCAATAGAACTGTGTCTTTTCACAAAAAATGGCGAGGATTTCCGAAGGGAAACATTAACCTTGACATAAAATTGTTTCATCAAAGGCTTACGTCTACATCTATATACAACTATCCTGATTCTGTCTAAAAGTTTGATTGGACAAAAAAACCTTTTAAGTCTATTCTTAATGATCCCAGCGCTCTTTCTGAAAAAAACCCTTTGGACTTAGACTTGACCTAACCTTAGAAGACATGTTGTGCCGTCCCCACTTAGCGTGGGATAAGGTCAGGGAGATGATGATGATGATGGACTTAGACTTGACCATGTTACGAACGAGCATTATATAGGGTATTTCATTTTAAACTAACTTAATTCAGGAATTGGGTTCAACAAATAAATTAAAAAACATATATGTAATTTTTTTTTGTTTTGTTATGAAAATCCCGAGAACATTGATAAAGACTATTCTCTAAATTGATTGTTGCTTCCTGTATAACTTAGTCCATTCGTGATGTAGCTGCGCTGCGATTGGTGGAACGTCTGTTCTCCTTGAAAATCATTATGCAACATTTCAAAAAAATCAATAAATCATTTATAAAATTTTGAAGTGAAAACTTAAATCGGCTTAGGAATTAAATTGATACGGTCAAACGTCTGTTTACAACCCAAAAAATTAGGCCTTGTCAGTTTTTGCAGTTTAAAATAAAAGACCCTGTATTCACAAATACGTGTTTAAAAAACTAAAAATAAAACTGCACTGTGGCGGAAAATTGCAAGTGAGGAAGAGGGTTTTTAGATTTTACGGGTAAAGCATCAACTCCTCAAAAATTTATTTGGGGCAAGCTCGAGAGTAGGTATGTATAGGTATACCTTTTCAAACAAAAAATATTTGTTCTAAATTGGTCCATTATAAAGATTACAGCAAATCTATTTTAAATCAGCGCCTATATCTGTTAGGTATATTCTGTGTCTAATAGACTTCCCACAAGTAAAACCGAGAAACTAAACTAGTACTTGAGTACTAGAATAACAGTAATTTGTCGTGTTGGCTCCATAAAGCCAAGTTTATGTTATTTTCTGTGAAGAGGATTATTTCGGACTTTCGGATTGATATCAGGATCACGCTAAGCTGCTTTTAAACTGAGAAGAAAGATACTGTTGGACGTTGGAAAGCAAATTTTTCTCTGTTTTTAAGCTGATGAAAACTATTGAATTATTCATTTAAAAAACTAGACACGAGTCATGATTGTACCTACTCTACTTCATTGAGAATAAAATTTTAACATTAGAAATAGAAAGAATCTCTCGCATCTTTGCATTTATAACCTGTTAAAAGACTTGTATTTACACATTTGAGTTGATTTGTTTGCACGATATTGACTCATAAAATAATACCCAAAACAAATCAGTTTTATTTAAAATTTTATCAAAATGAACAACATGAATTGTAGCAAAATGTTGTTTATCGGATCGTAGCGAGTGGAACTCTGTGATCTCTATTATATTATGTATGTTACATGACATAAACATAGAATAACATATTTAGTTGTTGTGAACTACCATCAAACCGAAAAAAAGGTCACTCGCAATAAGTTATGAAGGGTTCCGGAGTGCTGTGCAGCATTAGATTACTGCTACCAATTTAATATTCCGTCTAGGACCGACTGCGCGGATTTGAGCCTGACCTGTAAATACACCGGCCGGCTTTTAACGTCGTAAAAGTACTAGCTGACTTGACAGACGTTGTAATGCGCAAAAGTTAAAATAGTAATAAGTTTTCTAATAATCTTTCAACTTTATTTCTATAGAGCCTTACTAATAAACGTGGTATAAAGTTATTCCTTGGAATAAAATAGGAATAGCCATACATTTTGACAGTTTACATTCGGGAATATCTTCATACCACGTTTATTAATAAGGCCGATAGAGTATTAGAAACACGCAAAACAGGAATTAAATCTTACCGTTCTCAAGTTATGGCGTGACCAAAGAGAGAGGATTAATTTTTACATAAATATACTTACTTGCTATTTCCGCCTAGCTTTTAGCTTATATGCTATTCCTATTTATTATTAAAGTTATTAAGAAGGAAGGTATCATTGTTTGTTCGTGTTTCAATCACGCTTCAACCAGTGAACCGGTTTTAATGAAACTTGTAACAGTTGTAGTTAATGACCTAGAAAAGGCTTTTCAAAATGTTGGTACCATACAAGTGAAGCCATGAGTTCTGGTGTTTTATAGCGGTGACAGTTTTTAAAGAAAGTGCCTTCAAATCCCCTGAGCAGCACTCGGCATTACATCCGATTGCAAATATGAGCGAAATTTTTATACCACGGCCCCGCTGTCGCTTCCGAGCTTAATTTTGTAGTTATTTGGATAGTAGTTTCGCATTTTATCTGTCTTCGTGGGTTTCAAACTAATGAAGTTTCTACTTGGAAATAGTGAGTTATTTGTTTTTGACAACCTCGGTGGGAAGTTGCGAAAGGATTTCTCGATTCTGCGGGACACGTTGCATAATATGCAGATATTTGTTCCGGGTCTGAGTCGTAGTTCCTGATGAGAGGTCTATGGGGAGAAGAGCCATGTTGGTCGAATGGGGTTGTGCCTCGACTTTCAATCTGAAGGTCGTGAATCAATGGATTTTTCATTTTGTAAAATTTATATGGGCTATAACACGAGCTCTTAACGGTGAAGGAAAACATCCGCAGTTTAGTCGTATTGACGTCGTCTTTCCTGTTTGCCAGGCTGATTAAGCTGAGAGGATGGTTTAGATGCTGGGCAAGCCTATTCCATCTCAAACAATGTCCCAGGCACTACAGCGTCTCGTATGCATGGATTGCCTCATGACGCTATACATATAAATCATCTAAGTAACATAGATGTAAAGGCTTAAGTTTTGGGAGACATTTTTGTTAAAAATCTAAAGATTTCAAGGACAAAAAGTTTAAAAATTAACTGAATGTACTCTACTATGGGTTGAAAATCCATATTTTTCTTGAACTGTTGTATAAGCATATTTTTCGGGTAAACGAATAACCCATTTGACGACTACATGTCCAACCTCAAATAATCAGGCCGGCCAACGCTCATTTATCTCAATCCTAATTGGATTTGCGATGAGTAGCCTCTAAATCAAGATCAAACACCGCGGATCAAATTTGATAACAAAATTGAGGCCAAACGCGGCCAAACCGTATGAATTCCATATTGAGCCGTTGAACCAGGGTTGTACCCAATTTTCTCGCCTCGACTATTAGTCAAATCCTGGCTTTTATTGTAACTGTATTCATAGGCACGCAAGCCTCGCAAAAGTGGATGTATCCAGGACTTAAAATAAGTGGCTTGAATTAAAGAGAATTTGTGATATTTTGTAACCTCACCTTACGTGCTCTCAAGAGTTGTTGAGATTTTTTTACAGTATTTTTGTAACTGCAAAGTAACCACAAAAAAAATCGATAGTAGAGGTGTTCTTAAAAGGACCATTTTACTATTGAGGTTGTAGTTTAAGCAGCTTAGGACACTAATCGATGCACGACTACGGTAGTCGTGCCAAGAGTAAAAGGGATTGATTGAAAGACCTTTCCTAGCTTCGTCACTGTCTCTGGCGCCTGCCTTCCCGTAGGCTTATAGGCAGATCCCTTTGTCAATAGTAATGTATCGCTGTAAAGGGGCAATGTTATTACATGTTTGCCGGAATTTGCCTGCAGTGTTTTATCAAACAACATGGTGTAATTAGTGTATATTAGATAATTGGGTAAAGGGTTTTGTGGTGCATTTGGAAACCGTTTTGCATGTTTTTTTAACTATGTTTGAATGTTAAAATGTAGGTATTTTGAATAATCGAGGCGGCGCTTTTCTTTTATCTTTTCAATGATGTAGCAGATTTGCTAACGGCTAGTGTTACGGCTCGTCTTATGTGGGCGATCTGGACGCGAACGCGAAGCGGCGCGGTGTGGCACGGAAATAACAAACAGTCGATTTACTATTGAAGTGTCCTACGTCACCGGTGCGCAACGGCGCGGCGCGAATCGAAGCGAACGCGATCAGTTTGTTTGACATTTACGCGCGACCCGGTATACTCAATCAGAAGTTTGTAGGAAAATTCGCGCGCACGTAGGACAGACCTGCCGCGCCGCGTCGCGCCGCATCGAATCGCATCGCTTTGCTTCGCAAACGCGTTCGCGTCACACCGCCCACGTAAGACGGGTGGTTACTCTTTGCTATTTCACATTCTTCTTTCTCGAGGTCTAATGGTTGAACCACGGGGCGGCTAGCCACGCGGCGAAAATTTTAGTACTATTTTGTGGCAGTTAAGTGCGTAAGCGGTCGCATATTAAAACTGGATGACGGAAACCGGAATGCAATCTAAAAACTATACACACCAAAGTTCGCCTTTACTCACACAAACTTACTTTATGAGATTAAAGAAAGCGTAATTCGAAATTCACTTCCTTCATCTTACGTGAAAAGGTTACAAGTGAAAATTCACCTCATTAACAAACTTCGAAACCAAAGTCTGCCTCGATTCGCAAACGCTCTCGTTTTGTAACTATGTTAATGGACCTTACCTTTAGCACATGTAAAATGTCAGTTTTAATATCCATCTTAAAACCAGTGACATACAATTGTGAGCACAAATAAGTTGAGCAAAAGTAAATCTTCAGAGTCATGCTTGACTATTTAGAATTATGGAAAACTGAAATTACTTACATAACTTATTTTTTAGGATTACCTAAAAAAACTAGTATGTGTTTATTTCCCTGGTTCTTCACTGTATTGGTCGCAAAAGAACACGTCACGTTGTCACGGTACGAAAACTTTGCGATTCAGATTAGGAACCTAAACTGGATAGCACCCAAACTGAATTGTAGGCCATGGAACGGCACCAGGAGCCTATTCACCTAGTTTTTTTAGACTAATATCCTAAGTAGGTAATTAAAGTGTGCGGTCCTACCAAATAAATGCTTTTTGATTTTGACTCCTATTATAAGCAGTCTGATTGTTTGTTTTTAAAATAGAGATTGACAAAAATAAGTCCTTTCCATACGGCGCGTAATACGTCCTTTCACACGAAGCTACTATTTCTTGTGAAGATTAATTGCAATAGCTGTTCGGTAAGTTTTGCTTATTTCTGCAGGACTTCCTTCGTAGCTTCTTTCATTCGTAAGATTTTTAGTAAGAAAGTTACAAAAACAGTATGACGGATATTAAAATAAGTTGCCAAGAAAATATTATAGCAAGTAACAAATATAGTAAGCCTGTGGTAAGTTGATGAATTGATCGAAATTTCCGCATAAGCATCTTGATTGGTCAATCCAAGTGCACGTGATCACCACGTTTATGTCAATGTTCCGGATATCTTTAAATTCATTTGTTGATCAAAGGTAAATCGAATGATTACCGTCTGCCCCCACAAACTGCCCCCACGCGGTGGCAGATGGTAACACCCTGCGGGGATAGTTAGCCCATAATCATACCCATAATAATATGATAGCCATAAGTGTTTTCGTCTACCATCGCGTGGGGGCAGTTTGCGGGGGCAGACGGTAATAATTAGTTAAATCATACATTTAAAAACTGTAGACTCACAATACTTGTGGCAGTGCCAGAAACTTGTGTTAAGGATACAGTCGTTAGTTGAATGGTCTTATTATGCAAAAATTAACATAAAACATATTTGAATAGGGGTAGAACGAAGTCGGCTGAACGCTAATAAGGTGAAATTTCAGACAAAACTGGAGTCTGCCAAGAACTGGGCCTTTTCACATGAATGTGCCAAGTATGCATTTATTTTGAAACATTGACACACGCTGGCCACTTTGGGCTATGTTTTAGCCTAGAGGAGAGTTTAGGTAACCGCGGGGCGGCTAGCCGCTTTTCCAGTTTTAAGAGTGTGCCATAAGCCGCCATTTAGTAAGCAAGACAGCGAGTGTGATTTGTTCGATGCGTGAGAAGTACAGAACGATAGATACGCATCGTCATTTACATCGCCAAAATACTTTTTACCTAATTACAAGTTAACTAAATAACCAATCGAAAAATTAAAAGACACAACTGAAGAAATACTTGTAGGTTTCGTGACAAAACAAAAACCCAATAAAAAAAGTATGCTATTCCTGGAATAAAAAGCAAAATGTGTGCAAAACATGTATTTTTCAAAAAAATATATTATCTACAAAACTTTCACCAATCGTGTTTTAAGATTTTTTAAGATAAAAGTTCGAAGTATCATTTCCCTAAATATGAAGGTTGTAGCTTTTACATATTCTGAGATAAATAACTACAAAATTGCTTTAATCGCTTCTGCACACTCTTGTGATTACGCACTTAACTGCCACAAAATTGTACAAAAATTTTAGCTGCGTGGCTAGCCGCCCCGCCGTTCAACCGCTAGTGCTTAGGGTCACACCATCTAAAAGCCTTATAAGTTGAGTAGTTTGAGAACGTTTTTATATAAAATATTGACACACGTTTGTCTTTTAGCTTAGAGAAGGTTAAGTCCATCTAAAACAATCCCAGACAGTTATCCTTACCATCTTATTTTATCGATCGCGGGTTCAAATCCAGGCGTGACCCAATGAGTTGTTTATAAACGAATGAAAAATCAAGTGTATGAAAGGAGCCTCTGTGAGGTGCAACTAAAGCTCTTAGTGACACATGAAAAAGAAACTTACCTACACAATTAAAATGAACTGAACAGGGTTTGCTGTTCTTTTACAAAATACGACATTTTGTCGTGTCGCAGCAATTAGTAGCAGAGCATGGCAGCTAAACCGTGTGAAGTTTGTTCCCTTACAAATTGTTACTTTTTGACGACCTCTGTAGCGCAGTGGGCGAAGGCCCGCCTGTGACGCAAAAGTTTGCGGGTTCGATCCCCGCGGCGGGACCAATGTTTGTATGATCTACAAATATCTGTCTCGGGTCTGGGTGTATCTATGTATAATATGTATGTAATTACAAACAAAAAGTATATAAGTAGTATATCAGTCATCTAGTACCCACTAGGTAGGTACACCTTGGAATTTCTAATAATCTGTTTCATACAAGCATGTAAGTATTCTGCAAAATTAGTAAAAATCAACCCTGCAAATTTTACATTAGTCCATTCATTAGGTGCACTTATTTAGGTATTGAAGTAAGCTTTATGTGTGAACAAATAACGAGAAAAGTGTATGTTAAGTAACTATAGGCTAACTTGTGAAAAAGGGAATGTAACAAGAACAACAGATCTACAAGCCACTTTGCCAACACTCTCCATATAATTGGCTATTAAAACATCGTGAAAGAAGTCTTAAAGTTCATTGCCCTCATATATTCGCCATTCACAATTCTGTAAGTTTTTAATTTGTTTATTTGCTCCGTCCTTTGTGATTTTTACAACTGAATTTGAGTTTTTCGCCTTTGATGTGAAAGAATTTATTTTATAATAAATAATGATATTACTCATATAACATCAAAGGTATCAAAAACATAAAGATCTAGGATTAATACATAAAATAATAAGTACTTAAGTACCTACTACTGATTATTTAATCAGACAAACACTAATGGCTTACACTGTAATTATCTTGCTTCTGCCCGTGATTGTTTAAGAAAGACATCGAGAATTCTTCAACCAATTCTTCATACTACAAAATATGGGAAACCAGAGAAAGTTCAACATTAAACAAAATACTAAGTATATGCACAAGTTTCTGTAAGGGTTGTGCTTCGACTTTCAATCCGAAGGTCGTGGGTTCGAGTCCCTGCCGTGCATCACTAGATTTTTCATTTTGAAAAATTTTACACGAGCTCATAACGGTGAAGGAAAACATCGGGAGGAATCCCGCAGCTTAGTCAGCTCCACACGTATTGACGTCGTCTTTCCTGTGGGCCAGGCTGATTAAGCTGAGAGGATGGTTTAGGTGCTGGGCAAGCCTATTCCATCTCAAAAAATGACCCAAGCAATGCAGCGTCCCGTTAAGTGTAGGCTTAGGTTGGCTCCTGACGCTGTATAAATCATCTAATATAGGATGTAAAGGCCTAAGTTTTTTTTTTTCTGTAAGTATTTCGTTATATTTGACTCCAAGAATACAAAAATATCAACACAGTCTGATATGATAATAGAAAACAAAATACCTATAATTGTAGAGATATAGGTAGTGATCATTTTGACAACCCGAGTGTTGGTAATCTACTAATTTGAGAAATGCACATAGACGTTTGCAGTGCGAGCAGTTTTGTCTTCAGGTAACATCTGTCTAGCGTAAGCGGCTTTTGAAAGAGGCCATAGCAGCACCGAACAGTAAAAACAAATACATTGATCACATTGACGACCTCGGTGACGTGGCGAGTACTCGGCTGAGACAAATGTGCGAGTTCGATTTTTGCGGGGGCAAAACTGTTTGCATGGTCTCGCAAATTAGTTACCGCACAGAACGCTGCGTAACTTCGATGATTTATCTAGAACGACTAAGCTACACTACGAGCACTTTTTTTTATTATAAGTAACTAGCTGGTACCTCGACTTCGTCAGCGAAATAACATACTTATTAGCAACGCCATCTATTGCCTTTAACTGGAACTACCAACTACCCATACAAACATTCAACCCTTATTTCACGCCCTCCATGATTAATATAGATTTTTTCTGTCATAAGAACCTTCTCTTGACAATAACAAACACAACAAAAAAAGAAATAGTGAAATCGGTCCAGCCGTTCACGCGTGATGGCGTGACCAAGGGATATAGGGATTCATTTTTATATATAGAGAAGTTTATCTTACATAGACTTACTAATTTTTTTTCACTATCGCCAATATTATGGCCCCAAACTAAAGCACATATTGCAGCGATTTATGCCCTACTTTGTTCAACCTGCAAGCGAAACCAACTGGCGTGTTTAATTCAAAAATGAAAATGATTTCCCTAATTGTATGATTCATCATTTTCAATTAGCCAAAGCAGTTTATCAATTATCAAAGTATTATAAGATGTTAATTTTAATACCATCATATAGGATTTTAAAATACCTTTTCAAATCCGGTATTAGCTCGGATTAAAAAAAAAGTGAAATAGCCACTTTTGCGATTGCAATACTCATTAGCTCTGTTTTTTCCTGTCATGTCACTAGTGTTTTCAAACCTGTGTGGCGAAATGGTTTAAACCCTTCGTAGGTCAGGGGCCGAATTTCCGTTCTTATTTTCGTTCGTTTGATGAATATTCGGATGTTTCTTGCTACGAATTCTGACTTCAGGTTAGGACCGTGTTTAAACGTTGATCTGATTGACTGAATACAATGCAGCTCGTAGTAAGAAACATCCGAATATTCATCAAACGAACGAAAAAATGAACGCGGATAACCCTCCAGGTCGTACATAGATCAGACGGGCAGGATAGGGAAGGTTGCTACAAGCAGCAGAGGGATGAAACAGACAGAGACGGACAACAAAGTGATCCTATAAGGGTTCCGTGTTTTCCTTTTGAGGTACGGGACCCTAAAAAGCTGAGGATTATGATGACTCAACATTGATGTTCTTCGCTTCATAATTAGGAACCTTTTTATGTATTATTTTGAAGTCGATGAAAAATATAATACGGCATTTTCTATCCAACAATACATTTTCCAATCTCTCGCTCACCACACGATTTCTCATTAGAATGGGAGAAGATTATCGGAATATTTTATGAAGAAGAGCTTACAAGGCGTTAAAATTTACACTGAATTAGGAACAAAAAATTTTGTTCGTATTTACACGTTTTTTTAATCTTTATAGGTACTAGTACAAAAAGCTGCGAAGGCCAAGGTATAATGACGAATTCCGATCCAAACATCGTCGGCCTTATTAATTAGATTACCCTAATTCTAGCTTAATACGAGACTACTCTCAGACTTGTTACTTCTTTAGTAGCGAAGGAGCAACTTGAATATTTTGATGTTATTAATAAACTGGTAGTAGCCTCGAATGATTAATACATTCCTTACATCGGGATTAGTAGAAAAAGAGTAAATGAACGAATGATATTATCATTCAAAATATTGTCTATCTCTGTCATTAATTATATGAATGACAGAGATAGACAATAATTTGTATTTGACAATCTGTTTTATTCAAAGAGGTTTTATTCTTCTATAACTTTTTGGTGTTACGTCTGCCTACTCCATCTCTATACTAGGTGGCGCCTAGGAGTAACTCTTACTCCGAGAGTAGAGTCGAATTAGCTTAGTTCTTCCTTGGTCTTTGTTTATTAATACTGAATTGACCTACTACAGCCTTATGCTTTGGATTAGCGCTAATACCACCCTAGTTCGTGTTTATTAATGACAGCCCGTGTGTTCGAGTCTAAACCGCACATCGCTTAGGTTTTAATTTTTTATTTCGAAACTGTAATGACTAAAATCAAAATTGAAAAGACGACGAAGCAAGTAAAACGTTCAAAGATTATACGTAAGTACAGAACACGTACTAAAACGATGATGGTACTAAACTATGTACAAAATAGGTGGTAAAATATCTTCTAAAATGAAGGTGCTTCAGTAGATGTAGTGTAGTCATTATTCCACCACAGGTGAGCCCGGCTATCTTTGCGTTCGACGCGTTCTGACAGGCAGTAAATCTTTGTAGTGGGCTTGTATTATGCAAAAGTGAACTCAGAAGTTTATTCAAAAACTGACAAGTTGTTGTCTCAATAGCACAGCTAGGATAGCACTTTCTATTGCGTATCTGTAGAATATTTGGTACAAAACATAGGTGGACTGTACAGAGGGCACTTTTGATCTGTGTAAAGCAATTGAGTATCATTGGTTAAGTTTATTTTAGTTAAAAACAAGAGTCGAATCACCTAGTTTTCAAGTGATATAGTGATCCCAGCGCAGCGGTCTTTCTGGATAAATGTTTTTTGTCTTTGACCATCGATTTTAAGAGTGTGCTTCTTCTTGCATAATGAACAAAATACACTTGTGATGGATGAGTATTTACAGTTGACCAAAGGGCTCCTAAAAAAACAATCATAAAAAACTCCTGGCTTTTCGAAAAATTATGGCCATGACTTCTTAACACCTGTGACGTCATTATTTTTTGCTTTTTATGTAAATGTGCACGCTTTTCCGCCAGGGCCCAGTTTTACAAAAGCATTTTTAATTAAATAAATAAATAAAACCCATGGGTATTGTTATACCTGTTAATAAATTTTTTTCTTTGTCAAACGAGTAAGTATAGTAGATAATAAAAACGCACCACGACAGAATATTCTTTTACTTTTTCTAGCGTAGCGACTTTTGCTGCCAGAAGCTGGATAAGGGACACTGAATCGTGCTCAAATCACGCAATCGGAAAGGCATGTCTGCAGCCGTTGAATGGATGATGATGAAAGGTTACTGTGTCTGTTTGACCGAGGTTTTTGTATGGAACTGCTCTCTGAAAAAAAAACAATTACAAATCAAATTATTTGGATGGTAAAACATCTAAAGACTCATTATTCTCAACTCTGCTTAAAATAACTATAATGAAACGTAATCGAAATTGTAGAATTACAAATTTAAACAATCTAAAGTGTTTTCAACTAAACTAATTTAGACTTTGTCATTGGTAAAAAAAACGTAAACAGGTTCACGACTGTATCCCCAAGGCGCGGTAGACATTCTCTCAATCTTTTTTTTTTTTATGTTACCTAGGGGGTAGGTCAGAGGTATGTCCAAATACATATTTGATACATGCCCACATTTTACAGAAGTTAGTATTCCATACGTCACAAGTTGCAAGCCCATCGCCGCCCATTGACATTGGTGTCCGAGGTGATCCAGCTATCCTATTCGCCTGTGTCTGTGAAGACAATTTGTCAAACCACGCGTGAAATTTCGCCAAAGTTATGCTCCAAGTTTTGGTATAGGGTCTTTGAAAGTCGCATACAGAATGTTATCTCGCTGTAGATGTGTGTTTGTTGTGACCTCCTAATTTGCACTTTGATGATGTTTGAACTTTTCACAAAGAACGTAAACTGTAATACCAATGAAAATGCTATGAAAAGTTGTATACGTAAAAGAAGTTGTAAATTATTCATTTCTCAAGAGTTTTAGGTTAAAGTTTGTTCGTCTGTTATTTTATTCATTTTAATATGCCAACTTAACGCTTTGTTACAAACTGTTGGATCATCACCTACTTCATCCTGTGTTCAGTAATAATTCTTTAAGTATCAATTCCAAACCGCAACCCTTTTCTCGTTCGGTATCTTCTCTCACATAATGAAGTACGTGAGTGTCGTGGAACACTCTATTGGAACGAAGTTTCAACTTTGACATTTGGCATTTGTCAAATAAATTATTGTCAAATATTAAAATCCTAGAAACGCTCTACCGTACTAACAAAATGCTCTTCCGTACTAACAATGTTACAATCTATGGACTGCTTTGCATTGTGACGATTTGACATATACATGTGTCGTGACGCAAATATCGAACACTTTTTTTTCGTCTGTCTTCCGCAATCCAATACCGTCTGAAAAGGAACTTCGTTCCAATAAATTGAGTTCTTTGTCGAACCTCTAGGTCTTTAAACCAGTCAGTGTATTCAAATGATTTTAAGTGCACCTCAACTTTAAAAAGACATCAGCCGTCTGTCTCTGCATTTTTCACCTATTCCATACATACATAACAAACTTACATAGATGCGTGGTGTCGGACCACCTTGCTGGGGTTTAGTACTTGTTGACCACTTACTTGAACCACAGATTTCTACTTGCTGCGATACTGACACACAACTTTCACCAAAAAAATAAGTTTCTTTTCGCCTCATTCACTTTCATTACTCTTCATACCTGTTCAATAACAACTTACAACTACTCTACATGGTGTCCATAAAAGCACAAGGGTAGCGAAGGGTTATAACTCAAAGCTGCCGGAGCCCGCATTATGTTATTGTTAGGCCGCAAATTGCAAATCCCTTCGCCTTTTGTGCCTCTGTTCTTGATCGTATACAGGGTGTTACAGTTGTCTCGATAACTGAGTGAAATTTATTTCTCCTATGCAGAGAGGAAAGAAAAGAGTGCGTTCTTTTTTTTATTGTTTAAGGTTACCTAAGTACCTACTGTTTTTAGAAATTCTTACATAAAAAGTTGCATATTGGAGTTAAAACCTTATACTTGAGTCTCTCTTTATACTTGAGTCTTCTCAATATCATCAATAGCTTCCTTATAAATCTTTAAACATATTTATTGCTAGTAGAATGACTACCTTAATTCTATTTCTTGCATAGGTATTGTGGGATACGGACCGAGATCTCTCGGTCCGTATCCCACAATACCTGATCATCATCTGATGATAATGATGAAGTAAATATTTGAAATCAAAGTTTTGATTCTATCAATTCAGCGTATCTTCAGGATTTCATATTGAACATCCTGTATATTTTAGGAATAGCTTCCGGGATTATTGAATATTTTGGCAAATGAAGCTTGTGGTCGCGGATGGGTTTTATTTCTCTCAGCGAAATATAGAAATGGAAATGAGAGAGAAATGATAGAATTAACAAAATAAATCCCTTTTCATTGCAAACCAGGTTTTTGTAAAATACTAATATTTTAACTGGGGTAGAATGGAATGTTTTTTTCAACGTTCAACCCGAATGATGAAAGTTTGAATCACGGCCGTGCATAAACTTTTCGCTTCGAAAAATTTATGGATTCGCAGATTCTTCATCAATTCCAAGTTTCCACTTCAGCTGTAAAGCGTGATTCAGTAATATCCATCCATCCAAACTTACTTAAATAAATAAATAATGCTGGACTTTTCACACAGCATCATCTAGCCCCAAAGTAAGCTTGAGCTTGTGGTATGGGTACTAGATGACTGATAAACTACTTATATACTTTTTGTTTGTAAATACATACATAGTGACGGAGTTTTTAGGCCGTCATAAGGCTTGCGTCATTATAATAATACATTAGTAAAATTGTTTGTTTTATGAAAAGCTGCTTTTAGTGGGTTATGTTCCTTTCTTTGCTATGTCATTCAATAAATTTGAAAATGTCGACCCACTAAGCTGAGGTTCGTTGCATGAGAGTCAAACTACACTTAGTGGCATTCCTCATAGAGAAGAAGTATAGGCAAAATAAAGAATAGAACGATGATATGTGTGAAAGTCGATATACCTAAGCAGGAAAGTTTAAAGGCTTAAAATACAAAAGGCTTGAATGTTGAAGTATTAAGAGTGACTGATAAAGCAGAGTGTAACAGATACATAATTGGTTTTGTCAGTATAACCACGGCTGATTGTCCACAGAGTTAGCTTAGCTAAGCCATTATCCATTAAGCGATCGTAAGGTCATGGGTTCAATCTCGGTCGTGCACCAATGAGTTTTTTTGTCGAAAATTGTGTGTGCATTAGTGCCAGTACTCTCAAACGGTGAAGGAAAACATCGAGAGGTAACCGGCATGTCGTAGAACCTAAAAAAAAAAAAAATCGAAATCATTGTGTCAAGTGCACGAAGAGAGCTTCTTTGAGGCGCACTGTAATCTTTTCACCGGACTAGTTCGAAAGAACTGGTGACACGATGAGAAGAAGATGAAGCCATTATCAGAACTAAGGTTATAATTAACATAATGCTGTGCTGAAGTTTTCCATCAGGTTAGAGTCTACCAATTCTGTCTACTGAAGCTCTCTAAGAGCAACCAGCGGAAACGAACCATTCGAGAAAATCGCTGGAATCTGCGTTGCTTTACATAATGCCACTGAACGAACAGCGTCTCTTAAAAATCTTAGGCGTAACACTAGTGCTGGAAAATGTAAGCCGTTTTTCAACTACAAGATCATTGGTCCTGTCCTGGGAAATCACAATTATCAAATATCATTAGAACTTTATTTTTATGTAGTTAGGTAGGTACGTATTTTGCAGAATTAGCAGAAGACTCTAAGGTTTGCCTAGAAAGCTCGTATGCGATGACCTGGACTTCTTCAACAAGGATTATAGAAAGCTGCAGATTGCAAAGAGTTAAAGGTGATAGTAAGACTTTTTTTTGCCCACCTGTGCGACAATAATTGCTTATAATGATACAAATAGTATGTATGTACTTACAAAGCAAAGTTACATAGTGAATTCATGTCCTATTATGTATTTGTTTACTAAACTATCAGGATTCGACGCAAACTTCATCGAAACTTTTCTTGCATGGAAAATTTCCATAAGGTTAATACCGTTCAATACAATATCTCACACCACCAAACAAGGTACGAAGTACCTAACACCTTATTAGCTAAGCACCTGTTTCAAAAGGAGCCTCTCAGAGGCGCACTTATAATCCTTTCACCACACTGGTTCGAAAGAACTGGTGACACGACAAGAAGAAGAACCTATTTCATACAATATATTTTGTAAAGCTTTCTGAGATCTCCTCCTACAAAATTTGTATTTTAGGTGTAGCATGTCCATGCAGGCGTCACTTGGACACGACATGCCGCAGACAGACTTTTGTGGCAATGGATGGAGGAGGCCTTCACCCAAAAATGGGTGCCCAATTCACATCAATAATAACAATAATAATATAGAGTGAACATACTAATTAATCCAATAAAATTATAATCATATTTAATATTTATGCATGCTAATTAAAATAATGTGAACTGTTATGTCTATGTAAAAATAAGTTTTGTTAATTGGGAATAAATGGTTATAATAATAAATAATAATAATGTCCATGCAGAATTCCCATTTGGTAAAAACGGGATACAACCAACTCCAAGCAGGTAAGGATGGTCAGCAAAAATTCTCATTTCCACCACGGCAAAGCATTGTTTGAGCTTATAATTGCAATAACGCGCCGTTAAAGTTAAAACGACATTTAAAAACCGACCTAAGTTCATAAAAGCAAAAATAAAGCCAGGATTAAATGGGCCGCATAATTTAGCGTTCAAGCCTTTTAACAAGCCTTTTTTATTAGCAGTGTAAACAGTTTTAACAACGGCTGTTCAAATGTACCTGTAGATTTTTTTACAATTGTTTTAGATGTAATCGAATTGCTCTATTCATTTTAAAAATATCACAGCTTTCATCAATAAAACATTAAAGATATTTTACATAAATATTAGAAAACCATAGTAATAATGTATAAATATAAAAGTATTTGAATTCTCGCATCGATTTAGCCGTTCTTGAAAGATTTTCCAAGTGAAGCAACGTTCTTAGTAGTTACAAAGTGGATGCGTGACCGCTAGTGTCATAATTAACTGAGCACTTCCGTGCTTCAGAGGTTTTGTTAAATTGTCACTCTATGAACTCGTTAAGCAATGACGTAAACCTTAAACTCCGTCAAAAGAGATTGGCCACTAACTCATGCAAACATTAAACTACTTTTGCATTCAGAAATTGTATTCTCTCTTCGCCTGCCATCAAAATACCTACTGAACATGACAAAACGCTCAATTTATTACATCAGTCTGAAATAAAACCTAACTTGAAAGTGCCGCTTCACGCAAAGCTGGTTCAATGCAGAAACGAGTAAGCCTCCTCTTACAGCAAACAAAATACAGTATTACAATCGTTTCTTTTAAAATATTCGACAAAAATGGGAATATAGATATCTAATGTTTATTTAAAGTGTACCTAATAATAATTTGAAAGTACTGTAAGTGACCTGATTCCTTGATGTCTTTTTAAATTGTTTCTTAACTAATAAGATAATTATGCAATAAGACGCGTGACGCAGCAAGTGCTGCGCCACAACGGGTATGGCGCCACTGAAAACCAGCGCTCCAGCACTCTCGAGCTGTTCGAGCAAATGCTGAGGGGTAGCCGTATTTTCACCCACATAAAATTGTGTAGATTTAAGTACCTATTTTGTAACTGTGTATATGTGGAGAAAATAAAACTTTATTCTATTCTAATTTGTTGAATAAAAACGTTAGAAGTAGGTATGTAGGTACTTACTTATCTTTTTGTCGTCAGCACAAACACACAACAAACAATCTCAATTATGATAACGCTCTGCCACGTCTGTTTTGTTAAAAAACTTGCAAAGTAGGTACAATAAAACTAATTACAAAAATAATCTAGACAAAAAAATATGGGCCCAAAATCTTTGTTATGCATACTTATAGCAAAATTTATTACTTTTGTTTGTTAGCGTATGTTGCCTCCAAGAAATATCAAATTGTGCTGCTATATTTCAGTTTACTCTGCTGAAAAGAACATCCAAGATGGCTCGCATGAGTACCTACCGATCTGGATGCAAACATAGAAACGCTCCATGGGATTTGTACTCAAGTCGTTGAACTGAAAGGTCCCTGTCCGCTGATCCATTGTTTGAGCGAACTATTTTTGGATAGCACCTATTGTTATTTAAATATCTATGGTTTCTTCTTTTGGTCAATTTAAGTCCTAGAAAATTCGCTAACTAATTAATTCATGAAAATATTCGTTTCTTCAGTCACGTTTCTAACGTCTGCGTTTGAGCATGTGCCTAGAATATCTTTGTCATCCCTCTGACTGCCCACCTGCCCCCTTAAGCCTTGTACGGACTACGCGTACAAAGGAGCGCGCAGTCGGTTGCTGTGCGCGTTCTTGTTTACGCGTACATTGGAACGCGTAGTCTAGTGACTTAAGTCATCTGGATGAATGTCTGAAAGAATGTCTACCACGATTATATCTGATTCGCAATACATTAAATTTTTATCAATCTAATGCCCAGTTGCACCCACTGCTGGGTACAGGCCTCCTCTATAAAACACCACTCTGTTCGGTCCTGTGCACTTTTTTCCCAGCTACAATAATATCATCCGATCATCAGCGGGCGGGTGTGCCTCGTGGTCTTTGAGCATCTGGGGCCACCATTTAATAATCGCTGTAGTCCATCTCCCGTCTCACCGTTTACCCAAGTGTTCTGCCTACCTCCATTTGAGACTTGCGACATTTATTTTAAAAATTAATTAGTTTATTTTGAACAAACATCAATTTTAGCACTGTAACATTTGGAAAACGTTGGCATTAGTTTAATTGAAAACTGTATCGCAGTTTCCTGCGAACGTTCACTTCTCGTTTTCAACGGGAGATGTATTATTTCATGCAATATTTTGTACTGAAGCCTTAATTTAAAATACTCATTAGGATTTTTCTGTGGGCATATTCCCACAGAAACAACAAATATAATTGAAGTAAGTGCCAAAATCAAGAACTAAATAAGCGCTAGTAGAACATCACAAGGTCTTTACAACTTAAAAGTTGATTATTGTATACAAATAAATATAATACTTCTTAGTATTTTCCCGAAAATTCCCATGTTACCCTATTTATATAAAAAAAACCCTTATAACACACCCAAAGGTAGAAATCTAAAAATATTCAAATGTACGAGAAATTCTCGAATAGGAAATCTGATTTGTTTGTGTGTTCGTTACGTCCCAAGTGTCTTTTATCGTATTATTTTGAACAAAGGCGTGTATTTTCACATGACATGTTAATATTATCTGAATAGGACTAAGTTAACTAGCTTAACACGTTCTCTGTCTTCAGCCGCAATACTTATATTATTCTGTACGGATTTTAACTAAAAAAAAATTAAATAAAATCCTTTCACAACTTGTTCGTTAGAACGTGACGTGACAAGCAGAAGTAGCGTAGCGTAGAAGTAGAATGAAAGCGTACCATTTCTCGCCAAGAATTGTTTGAGAATCTCTCATTCTAAAATAGCCCTAGTCGGCAACTGACGACGGTTTATTTAGCGAGGTATAACCAAAACTGCTGAATAATTTTACTAGGCCTCAAACGATCGTCCCTTCGCCATCCCTGCTTTAGCATTTAAGAGGACCCTTCTCGGCGCGTCTATCGTCAACGCGAGCATGGTTGGAAAGCTGTTTCATCCAGCGCAATATTAGAAAAAGAGGCAAAGCGAAAAGAGAAAGATAGCGCCTGAGCGTTCGGTTGGCATTCGGTAACTTTCGCCGCTCTCTCGCAAACACAACATTGAACGAAAAATAGTGTGCGGAAATTTCATAAAACCTGTATCAGGAAATACATGTTTTTTAGTTAGTTACAAGTTTCTGACATAAATGTTTGTCCTTTAGAATCTCCATAATATTTGCGAGGTTTGTATCACAATAGTTTCTTTACTTTTTCAATTTATGAGTACATTATTAACGGTCAAAGTTCAGGTAAAATTTATGCAAAAAAGCAGATTTTTGGAGGCTTATACTGAATTTGTTTATCAAAATTTAGATTTTTGGTTTTGATAAAAACCTAGATATAGTGCACAAGATACCTATTAGTTTAAAAGTTTTAAAGAAATATCTGTTACAACGCCATAATCACGTACGAGCGTTTGTATGAAAAGTAAGATAGGTTGGCCGCTCTTAAAGCCCTATTTTATTATGCCTCGAGTAGTGTAACAAAATATGTTTATAAGCCGATACACACGAGCGGTCTCAATGTAAACTTCAAATAGGCCTAAACAAACATATCATATAAAACCCTGCTGAGTTTTCGTTATAAATAATTAGTTAGTTCTATCCAAGATTTGAACAAACAGTAATGAAATCTACTAGTAAGAGCTTCTGAATTTTCCTTTCTACATAAAAAATTTGAAGCCTTTAATAGATATTGGAGAAAATTTAGGAGAGATTACCTAACATAGATAGATGCACTTTTTGATACGACGCTAAATGTAAAATAAAAAAGTGTCTGTAATTTTAGAAGCAAGCACGGAAGTTCATCACTGTCTATTACAAATGGAAAACAAAATATTGAACTAGTAGGCTTTATCCTGAGTTAGTACGACAAAACTATGAAATACACTCTAAAGTTATTTGAAATATGTGAGTGAATATATCGCATAAAAATGGACGACTTCCGATATCGCTCAAATTCAGCAGCTCGCAAAAATCAATAAAATAAACTTTTCACAGTTGAGCTCGCTTTTCTTCCCTTTCGTATTCCCGCCATATTCAGATTGTGGCAACGCAGATACCCAGTGATTTATCGTCACTTTTTTCTTCGTATAAACAACAAAGGCTGTCATTTGCTTGATAAATATCGGGTGTGTAGTTCCCCGTCCGCGGCCAGCATTAACAATGAGAGGCGTTGACCCGTGTCTTAAGCGAATCCGAGGGCCGAATCGTAATCACCCTGTGTGATAATGAAAAACTCCAGCTTTATTCGCCCTTGAGCTGTAGCTATTGCTTCTAATTGTGGCTAACTTTGTTTGCAAAAGAATCGCCTAATAGTAAGAGTTGTGTAACCAATGGTAACCAATAATTGAATTATGAAAACGGTATAAGAAAGGTGACAACATGCTCGAAGAATATCGTCATTATCATAAATCTGTCGCGTCAACTTATATGAATAATAAATATTTTTGAAAAAAAAAAATTTAACCGACTTCACTGAACACAAACAGAAGAACCTTCTACACACTAAAAAGAGAAAAATAAGAATATAATTTGAAGTCGGTGCCAACTATTCATTTACATCTAAGAAATTCAAAAGAACTTGGGTGCAAAATTGTATCCTGGTACGCTATCGCTCGATTTCTTTTTTTTATAGGTACCTAATCGTATTCACTTGGCACCGACTTCAAATTATATTCTTATTTTTCTCTTTTTAGTGTGTAGAAGGTTCTTCTGTTTGTGTTCAGTGAAGTCGGTTCAATTTTTTTTTTTCAAAAATACTTATTTATTTTTCACTTTTTAGTGTAAGTAAATAAATACTGTGTAAATAAAAGTGTATGTGTAAATAATATAGTAAGCTACGAGTACATTAAGACTTTGCTTATGTAGGAAAGGATAAGAGAAGTCATGGGCAGACCTACTAAAGGACACACCGGAGTTCAGCAAGGTGGAAAACTATCAATCCATAAGGAAAAGAAAATATTTTGGACTACCTCGGGTGTAATACCCTTTCAAACTATTTAATGTTTGACTCAGATTGTGAGTCAGGGTGTGTTGTGTAGTGAGAATGAGGTTTTTTGAATGTTACGGAAAAACTGTCAATCCCTCAGGAAAAAAAAATATATGGCGCCACCTTGAGAGTATTCCTCTTTCTAACAAAAAAAAAATTTTGGAAATCGGGCCACAATTTTCTTAAAGTTCAGTGATTGTTTTAGTTTTACGGGAAAACTATTGATCCCTCAGGAATAAAATTTATATGGGACCACTATAAGAGTATACCCTTTCAAACAAAAAAAAAATTTTGGAAATCGGTCCACAACTGACGGAAATATCGGTGAACATACATAAAAAAAAAAAAAAAAAAAACATACATACAGCCGAACATATAACCTCCTCCTTTTTTTGAAGTCGGTTAAAAATAAAGGCAGCCAACGGAAAACCAAATATGCATTCATATCGCGTTACGGCCACACTACACATTCGCCGAATAATCTGCCGAACTATTATTTGGATAGACGATAACAGAATACAGGCGATGAGGCCCTCTACACGTTCGTGACCGTCGGCATTCGTCTATCATCGGCGAATATGTAGAGGGCTCATTACATAATCAGCAAACTGCAGGGAATCGGAAACAACGCGTTTTTAGAAGTTGCTCATATGATTTCAGTTACCTATAGGACCGTAATACGTCGTTCAATTTCTGCATCATTGTAACTATTGATTTAAAGTTTACGATACTCTTGCTGGCAATTCAGCGGCGTACGATCGTGCTTCGATCTCTACACTTCAGTGGATCAAGTTGAGCTCGTTAGATCTTACAAAGTATTATTGCAACAAAATCTAATTTCATAGAACAATCACCCATAAAAGTTGACAAATGAAAGTACCTAAAGGTTGTACTCAAGTTATCTACTATGTACTCTGAACAATAAAAACAAGAGCCTGTTGGATCACATTGTTGACCAAGACCTTTGGCTTCCGTTTTTCTTCCATTGCCTCAAAGCTAGTAGTAGGCAGTCAGTTTCCATTTTGTATTTTTGCTCTTATGTATTGTTTCAAACTCACAAAATAAAAAGTTTACTAGCTTCAGTTTGCTAGTTTGTTGAATGCATGTCTATTCCGGCATCAGCGTTGTGTTAAAGCCGACCACAAGATTGGTTTACGCCTTTTAGGACTCACGCTTTAGCCCACAGGTCATCCCGTATTTCCGTAGATCCGCCTAAGCAGATGGAACCTAGGATATGAACAGAAAAAAAATTTTTACTTATTATGATATTCCCTGCAAAAATATAAAAATGAAATCAGTGTAGCGCAGCACAGATAAGGCGTAACATTTTATTTCGCTAATGTATATCAAATACTTTGGTCGTTGGGAATCCATCATGAACCGATTCCTGTCACGTAATACGAACTAGTTGAGTCTACGGAAAATATTAACACCTGGTGGTACGCAACTGATGCTAAGTAGCAAAACTGAAATGTTTGGTATCTTTTATAGATGGATCCATCAACTTATTCATAAAGTTGATTGTAGCATTTTTCACAACCACGTTTTTTACCCACGATCAAATTTTCCTCTCATTTTATTTAGCAGTCATCTTCTTCAGCAGTCACACTTCTTACTAAACGTATAAACTCCTTCACACACTCTTACACATTGATACAGTTTAACCACAAGCTCTTTCCAATCCTGCAAACCAGCCAATCGTTTTAGATAACCCCCAAAGGTTAGACTTATCATATAACCACCAACTATGAAACGCATTGTCGCTCAATGCCTATAAAATCTGAGGTCAGAAAGGGTCCCAAACTGAACGATATTCATGTAGTTTTATTACGCTGTGTTCGCATTCCAGAAATATGGTGCCTTCGCAGTACGCAAAATAGTACAGAAACATATTCGTCACTTTTTTTTTTTTTTTTATGATGAATGGGTCGGCTCTTGACCTCAGACTTACACAGGCAAGAGTGAGGTCTACGATGGAGCGAGCCTACCCAGAAGGTGCCTATTAACTCTCTTCTTAAAAACAATAGGGTCCTGCACGTTTGTATTAGATAATGGTCACTTGGGTATGTCTAATTGTTTTGTCATGCAAATCATGATGCAACTCTCAAGAGGCCTATTTAGGCATGATTTGATTCCATTTTGAAACGAAGTTCCTTTTCAGATGGTATCGAAGAAAAAAAAGAGGCTTGAAAAAAAATGTTCTATTTTACCGTCACCACACATGTATGTATGTATATGTCAAATCGTCACAGTGCGAAATGCGCAGCCGCGACACAGTCCATACATTGTTACATTGTTAGTAAGGAAAAGCGTTTCTAGGATACCTAAGTATAGAAAAGTAAGTACTCTTTGCTTCGTTCCAACCGAGTGTTCCACGACCCTCACGTACTTTTTTTTACTCTTGATTTAACGTTTAAGGCCTAAGTTTTATTTGACAACTTTATAGCCTGTATCAAGTGACCTTCATGTCGGAAATGTTAATTTATACCGTGGGGCTACGTAGCAGTCATCTACCCGACCGCGTATAAGGTTGTTCAACTTCATCAATCTATCAAGAATGAGTGGTCTACCTACACCACTAATAATACAAGTTCAATGACTGCGGTTCTTTGGTCTTTGTCCTAAAAGAATTATCCAAAATAGTTTCTTCGCACATTCGATCCATCTTGCGCAAATTTTCAAAGGGCTCTTTCCAGATTTCAGTATATTGCAATTTTTTATAAGTAATTTATTTGACCAGCTTTAGCCCGCGTTGATGTCTGAGTTTCTGGATAAATATATCGGTTTAGTTACTGTTCCGCTCTGATACATAATATAATCTTATATCTATCGCAGCTAACACGATGTCTCCCCATGGTAGAGTGAGTGGACCACTTATAAGCAACATTTCTGATTGTCTTGTTTAAGTTTTCAGGAATGATTTTTGAGATTATATCCTAACTAGCTGCACTCCCGCGGTGTGACCTGCGGTCCTTCGGGATTTTTTTATTTTTTTGTGGATAAAAAGTAGCCTATGTCCTTCCCTGGGATACAGCCTTTAACTATTCCAAATTTCAGCTTAATCTGTTCAGCGGTTTGGGCGTGAAAGCGTAACAAACAGACAGACAGACAGATAGACAGACAGACAGAGTTACTTTCACATTTATAATATTGGTATGGATATGATAATCATAAACTTATTCATCATAGACGTATTTGTATAAAGTTTATATTATGTAGGTAGCTTTACCCAGGATTAACGAATAGGCTATTTTCTTTTCCTGGAATTCCTGGAAAGTGAAGAATTTCCATAGGACTGCGTGTAACACCGTGGGGCGCAGCTAGTATAGTACGGGTATATTTATAAATGGCAGGATATCCGCATGGCGGACGGACGAAATGAAATAAACAGGGGCCAAACAAATACAACGGGAAAAAATAAGATAATAATGATATAGAGTTTGTAAATAATAAAATAGTACCTACCTACTTACTTAGTTACAAATAAAAACAACAATCAATACAAAAAGAGTTCAGTTTATCTGCGAAGTCTGAGTATTGAGTATGGAAAAGAAGAAGTGGTAGATAAACTAAGTTAGCTAAGAAATTAACCTAAGTTTAGATCTAAGATGGATCCCCAAACCATGTTTGTTGCCCTGGTTCTTCACGATATTGGTCGCGAAGGAACAGGAGTAGAATCAACTAGTTTTAAGACGTTTCAAAGTGATCCCAGCGGTCCTACTGAATAAATGCTTTTTTGACTTTGACTTTGAAAACAGGTCACTACGAGTGAATATTGGCAGACGAAACATAATAGTTTTATTTCTGTTATATATATTTTTTTATTCATAGTTGTCATTTTATCAAGCAGGGTGAAAGTTTGAGCCCAAATCGCTAGTGAAATGAGCGTCTATGTACGATATTTGAATATTTTTTCCCAAGGTTAGCCCGTTTATGCCAGAATTGGCTTTTTGCGAAGGGATATGTTTGTTTTGGAGATAAATATATAATCAAACGTTGACAATGCTGAACTTTATATCCTTATTTAGTAGTATAATTTAGGTACCTAGGTTTTAAGAAAACAAAAGATCCTGTCTTTTGTTTCACGGCTGTATCATCAAGATTATCTTTGAAATATCAAAAATACTCTCATAATGTTTCAAAGGCACCCCGCGTTTGGAACCAATTTCAAAACGCATTAACAACAAAAAATCCATTGTTGCACGGCTGAGATTCGAGCTCGCATTCTTCGGAATTCTTATTCCGAAGCAGAAGTTTCAGAAGAAGAGTAGGTGTGTGTACATTTTGTTTCTGTGTATTAAAGCGATACCTACTGAGCGCTCATTCGTCCATGGAGCGTTCCCGTGCTTACGCACTCAGAAACAACGTTCATCCATACATACACACACTATACAAATAAATCCGCCTTCGTGGGATAGCAACTGGTACTAGCCCTAGGCATTCCTTTGTCTGCCACAAATCTTCTCCATGCCGCAGATTGCTTTGGCGCATGCCATACAAATGTTCTTTGTTTCCAAATAGTTCGACTACAAAATAGATAAGCTATTTAGCAAGCATAAATAAATACTATTGTCTGCAGTTGAGTAATTTACTGATATTATTAAGAGGTAAGTTTGTTTGAAGATATGTATTTTATTAAGGAACATAATTATATAAAAAATCTCATCCTATTTCAAAAATTATTGGACTTTTGAAACTACATCACCAGAGTTGGCCAGTAAATCATACGAATTTACTTTTTTAATATAACTAGACTAAGTACCTACATACTTCTTGTATCACAAATTTTTCAGAACCGATAGCAGTAGATTTTTCATGCACTCCGACATATACTATGAAAGTACCTGTATGATGCAAAGGCATATTTGCAGTTCGCTTCGGAAGTGAATGACCGAGGCGGCCAAATGCCGCCGTTCCCGATACATACCGCAAGCTTTCGTGCCAGACTGCGTTCACACTGACGATTACATAAATTTAAGTATACTTACACGTTACTGCGAAGAAAAATCAGCTTAGTTTTTTTAGTGGAAGGAAACTAGTTAGGTATGGGATCGCTGTTGATAGAAAATTAATAGCTTGCAAATGAGCCGTGAGCCAAGAATATAAATTCCTAAAGTTTTAGTGCGCGTCCAGTTAAGTTTAGGCAAAGATTGTATTCGGACTATAGATAAATCATCTAGTAAAGTTTCGAATGTTGAAAAAAATCCATTGAATTTAAATAAAGATATGATGAATAAGGTACTTTGAATAATGTTATTAGTCTGGCTCTACAAATAGAGAATCACTCGTGGTCGTGCTTGCTTATTCGATATGGATGGGACCGCCAGTGGCATTTTCATCTGAGCATTTCCGTGCTTCGGAGGGCACGTAAAATTGTCGGTCCCAGCTATAATATATAGTCCCAGCTATAGTCGATAATCCATGACCGAGTCGATAATACACGAGGCCGCAAGGCGGCCTAAAAACTCACCGTCACCAGAGTTGGCCCACTGACTCATACGTGTTACAACTACGATTGGTATTACAAAACATTAATATTATAGTTAATGCATAGAATTTTCCGGTACCTTCAGTGTAAACAAAACATAGGTATTCATCTAAATACGTCGTGCAAAATTAGGTCCGTTGCATATGCGTGTGTTGGAACAGCTGCTTTACAGTTTAAGCACAGGAAACTAAAATAGACATTATGTAGACTAGCTTTACTTCTCTCGCTTGCACTAAATACTTATAGGTATCTGCTTGGCGGATCCAAGGTAAACCATTCAGTGTAAGCGTCATCATGTTATGAAGAAAATACTTTGATCATTGAAACCATAAAAATATTATAATAATTTTCTATTCAATACAAAACTTTGTAAAAGTTCAACCGCGAGGGAATCCGCCGTAATAAATACTTATTTCCAACTTTTTCAATGCTGCCAAGATTTACGTTATGCAATAAAATAAACGCTTTTTTATACATTAATAAATCTTTTTTAACGAAAGTTTGTCTTATTTTGCAAAAACTAAAATTTGTTAACTAGCGGAAGGCCGCAATTATCAATCTTCTCCTTCTAGTCGTAATACTTTTAATTTTGACTTATCGTTTTACTATTTCCCTAAGCCAACACCGATTTACAATTATACGATTATAATATTATCTGTATGTCCGACCTAGATTTTAATTACTTCCGTTACAATCGTTTCCGGAAATAAAAAGTGTGTTTAGCGAGTAGCTGGGTTCATCCTGCGTTTAAAAATGAGTATGTTATTATATTTGGGGCTAGTGAACATACCTACATAATTTAATTGAGTAGTACCTAATCATTATAATTAAGCTACGCTAAGCGTACAACTTGTGTTAAATTATGTCACAAAAACAATGTACTTATATGTTTTGAGACCTAATAAATATACTTATTTTGTATTTTGTAGTTATTACATAACTACACCGAGAAAATATTCAAGTTTTTAAAGGAAAAAAACTCGTTAAGTTTTATAATATTGTAGTGTGTGTGTAGTGGCAAAATCTGCATATTACGTTGATCAAAAATTCAACAGTGCAGGGTAAATCATTGTGCCAAACCATGGTATCGAAGAATGAAACTATGCCCAATCTCTTGTAGTGGTTGAGCTTTTTAGCAAAAGCTACAAAACTTTCCCCAAAAGACGCAATAAAGCAATAAGTTTGGAACATCAATTGGTACAGGTGATTAGTTCGGCCGCCATTCTACCGAAAACAATTTACGCCATAGTCACGTAAGAACAAAAAGTTATAGCCTTTGAATCATTGGCACTCTACCTTTATATCTTTACTAGATATACAGCGTCAGGAGGGAAACTATGCCTCGCTCGACTCAACGCTTCTGAGACATTTTGGGAATGAGTGAAATACCGTCCAGAATGAGGTAGCAATGAACCAGCAGTAAAGACAGAGGGCTGTGTCTGATGATGATGAATTTTGATTATTCAAAATAATATATGAAACAATGAAACCGCAGTAAAGACAGAAAAAGGGCTGTGTCTGACGATGATAAATTTTAATGATTGAAACTTGTAAGACGGTGCATCTTAAAAATATATGACCTCGTCAATGATATTTTTTTTATATTATGCAATAGACATTAATTAAATCTTAGTTCGATAGAGTTTATTTGAGTAGCAGTTGAACCAAAGTTACGCAGGTCTTCAGCAAATTGAACGTGGTTGGCGCTCTGCCAAATTTTAATGAGGTTGATGACGAGGATTTTTTTCCCAAATATTTTTGCTTTTGGTAAAAATGTTTGGTAAAACGTCGGGAATAAATAAAAGGTATTTAACGCGATAAAATTCTGTATATAATAATATAAAAACGTTCAGCTTAAACAGTCCTATAATTCGAAAAGAGTAAAAATTCTATCAATCGGGAACGTAGTAAACTTTGTTTCCTAATCAAAGAAATAATACCTAATTCCTGACATGACGGAAAATATTTTTTATTGTGAAAAAAATACAAAAAAACATTTTGGATTTGCGAAAAATGATGAAAAAAATTACAGCGATCGGGTTTTTAAACTACTGTTTATGAGCCTATTTTATAGTCTTCAGAGAAGATATCCTTATAAGCAAACCAAGACGTAGGTAGACTGATGTATATTAATATAAAATATATATAAATAAAAGTATATAATAATAACATATAACTATGTTGTATACATCATAAAATAACACAATAACTATGTTGTTAAATAATTTATATAACGGTGAAGGAAAACATCGTGAGGAAACCCGCAGCTTAGTCAGCTACACACGTATTGACGTTGTCTTTCCTGTGGACCAGGTTGATTAAGCTGAGAGGATGGCTTAGGTGCTGGGCAAGCCTATTCCATCTCCAACAATGTCCCAGGCACTGCAGCGTCCCGTTAAGTGTAGGTATAGGTTGCCTCCTGACGCTGTATAAATCATCTATTAGAGATGTAAGTATATAATTTATTTAAATATTTATTCACACTTGAAATTTGCTCCAAGAGGGGTTAAACATCAAAGTGCAACTTTTCTCAACGAACTAAAATGTTTGCCTCGAAACTTAGTTGCGCTGTTCCGAAGTTTTTGAAAGTTAAAAAAGTTTGACGTTAATAAAATTTATAGGTTCATACTTTTTGGTATTGACGAGAAACTAAGGTGAAATCAATTTTAAAATCGGGAAATTGCAGATAAAAGTTGAATAAGCATAATAAAAATCTTCAATTGGTCTTATATTCTAAGCGCAACGCAACAAATTCTAGTTTTTGTTTCAACACCATATTATTGAGTCAAATCTATTTATTTAGTGAAAAAGAAATGAAAAGAAAAGGAAAAGAAAAGGAAATGAATTTAGTGAAGTGAAAAGGAAACTTAAACAGCGGTATTTAGGTTATTAGGTTGCATAGAAACACTTTATCTCTTCTCACTAAACTCCAGCATGTTAAAAACTGTGGGTACACCTACTTACAGTTTTTACTTTATATACCTTGATAAAAAGCCATACCTTCTTTAGCCTACTAATCTGTCTACCTTGACTTGGAAATGCATTCGTAATCCTTAGTTTTTTAAGTTTATCTTCATATACAATTTTCATGGTGAGTTCTACAAAGCTTTGTATCGCAGTAAGACATGCTGGATCCGAAGGAAATATCGCGATAAAGCCGGTAAGCCATAGAGCCAACAAAGCGAAGGGCGTGTGTCTTGGCAATCCGCACTACTCATGGCGGATTCAGAAAGGTTAGCATTGGTTTTAAAAGATTTATGATGAAGGTTTTGTATACGCGCAGCATTTAAAATAAGTCATATTAAATCATAAACACCCAAAAGTATGGACTATACTTAAACCTTTAACTTTACCTAAAGCCTACACTAGGATTCCTAGTGGATTAAAAGCTAGGAGTACTTACGATACTAATATTGTATCTCGTAGTTTTTGAAACACTGTGAACGCTCATCCATTACCAAGGACAATACTCAGGCCAACAAATCGATCATACAAACCTTTGATCCGAATTTTCCGCTATGCTACCGAGGTTGAACTCACTCGCGTGGTACTTAAGTATTAGATCGCCAAAATGCTACAATTTCAGGCTAACTACATCCTAATCCCAGTTAAAAGAAAAGGAAATAAAATATTGCCCGAAAGTTCTACAGCTGCCTACGTTGTTTAAAAAGTTTCTCAGTAGATTTTTTTTTCTTTAGATTGGGTTTTTGTTACTGTATGTAGAAATTGCTCTGCGATCGTTTTGGAATTATAAAATTAGGATTAAAAGTTCAAACTTGAAACATAAAAAAAAAAAAAGTTACATCCCAATCAGTTCACCAGTTTAGGCGTGATTGAAACACGAACAACCAAACATACTCACAAACTTTTAGATTTATAATCATGGTATTTATGGGCACGTCAGGATGCAATCTATGCCTATACTCAACATGACGCTGCTGTGCCTCGTGGCATTGTATGAGATAGCGTAAGCTCGCCTAGCCACCAAAACCATCCTTTCGGCTTAAACGCCCTTATCCACAGGAAAACAGTTAATACGCATAAAGCTGACTGATCCTTTTACGACGTTTTACCCTATACCATTTAGAGTTAATTCTAAATATTTATTTCGATTGTTATTGTATGTATTTCTTTGTTTATTGTGTGTATTAATAAAATAACTGTTTTATCTGTCTTTAAAGCATTACGACTATGTAATAGATAAAGGGGTGCTAATTTTTTAAGGAAGTAGAGACTAAAACGGGCCTAGTTATGTAGAATGAACGCCAAAGTAAGATGTTGTATAAATCATAAGATACAAAGTCCTTTACTAGTGCTAACAAGAGAAGAAACAAGATGGCACCTTGCAATAAACCACACACGGCAAGATTCTATTTATAGATTTCTAGAGGAACATTTATGATGTTTTTCATAAAACATCAGAGTTGCAATAATGTCATTATTTCAGTACAAATTCAAGACTTTATTTTGGTTTTTACATGTTATGAAACACACCATTAAAGCGTATGTATGTATAGTATCTATAGTGTATGGTATAGTAAAGTATGTACTAGTATAGTATGTAGGTAATGTATAGTATAGTATGTAATGTATAGTATATTTTATCTGGGGGTGCCTAGACTAATAACAATGGAATTACTGATTATAAAAAAATCGTCGATTCCTATAATAGTTCTTAATAGTTAAAAAATGTTATTCTACTATAATATGTTATTCTACTATTTCATTAGTTATTTTTATTATACTATTAGTTATTCTACCACTAGTATAATAATGTTTTCGCCAAAATACAAAATTAGATACTTACTTACAAGTTTAAAAATAAGTACAAAAATAAGGCTATCCCTAAGCATTTTATTGGCTCTAGCCGCACAAATAGCTGTTGTAGCGCTGGTTTTTGAGTGGCAAAGTAAACTACTTAGCAGTTGCATGCTGCGACTTAAGTATGCTTGTTAATAAAAAAAACATACATACAGCCGAAACCTCCTTTTTTGATGTCGGTTAAAAATATCGACCTTGATCGATTTGTTTGGTGGTTTGTAGGTATCTATACCTACCAACAATGCTTCGTTTAATCTGAAATGCTGAAATGCCGAAACGCCGTTCATTAGCTAAATACCTATTCTGCAATACATTATTCGAATCATCGTCAAGTGTAGAACCCTTCATAAAAGTCGTTACGTTATAATAATTACGTTTTTATACTAAAAAGAAAACCGACTTCAATGTTTGACTCGAAACGCGGTGTGACTCAGGGCGTCAAGCTGTCGATTCGATTTCTATTTGTGACATGGCTAGGAGGGAAGGTGTTTATAGTTTTACGGGGAAACTATCAATCCCTCAGGAATAAAATTTATATGGGACCACCTCTGGAATATACCCTTTCAAACATGAAAAGAATTTTGCAAATCGGTCAACAAATGGCGGAACAATCGCGTAACAAGATACAAAAAAAAAAAAAAAAAAAAAACATACAGACGAATTGAGAACCTCCTCCTTTTTTGAAGTCGGTTGATAAAAAACCGCATTAACAAACTTTTTAAGCAAACTTTTCTCGTAACATTACTTATTTACACTTCTCGTCTCGAAAAAAAATACACAATACATTGCGCAGATGGGCCTATATCCTAAAGTTGGGGGCATACTTACTGTGTGAGCAATGGGTGCTTACGCTGAGTGACATTACCGATACTTTGCGGCTTACAAGGTTTTATATTGTATTTTATCTTTACTGGGTTTACTGAGCATCAAATTATAGGAATATATTTCAAGAACAATATTCAAATAAACTTATAAAATAATCTGATTTAGTATCTAATTCAGATTGAACTAATTAAGAGGCTAATGAAAGAAACACATAAAATTATCTAGAATTATTCCACTTATTTGATTATGCTGCAGCAAATAAAATGGCTTCCGTCATCCCATCAAATGTCCACAGAACCAGTCACCAGAAAAACACTGGACAGTAAAAACTGGCACGCAAAATCATCCGCACGATAAAACTCAGTATACAAACAACCTAATCTCGGTATTCCGAGCATTCAAGTTAATGGATTTTTTCTACCTCCACGGGCTGGTATAAAATTAGAAAAACCGTTTTTAGGAAAGGGTTCCGTTCAAATTTGATTACCTTCACGGTTGCTAAATCGGAAGATAAGGGTGCTGGGGCAGGCTCCAGCAATTTGGTTAATATTTAATTCAGTGACTAGCAGAGCTGAGATTGGACGCAGTTGTGGACGAAGGGATATTCACGCTTATATGATACTGTTCGGAATTCCAAACCTGAATGTTTCTGCGAACTGTTGAATACATGAGTTTCGGGTCTGGCCTACAGACACTAGTACCCCAAGTAGTGCCTCTCCGACTAGCGAAGGTTGGCAGTCAATATGGCATATTGTTCTCGATCTTTAGCGAGTCTAAATAGTTCGGCAGCACTTGCTATTCCCGTCCACTCTCTCATGTTCCGCAACCAGGACTTCTACCGACCAACACGCCTGTTGCCGGCGACTTTTCCCATCATAATCAGTTGAAGAAGGTCATATCTTTCGTGTCTTATGACATGTCCTAAGTAACTGACTTTTCTTATCTTGATGGTATGCAAAAGTTCCCGTTTCTGCTGTGCTCTTCGGAGGACTGAGGCTGATTGATTTGACAAAGGAAATGTGGGGTCAGGATCATTATAATGTTACTAATTTAAAAGAGGGATCAAGAAAAAATAAAGTAGTTTATTTATATCTAGTAAAATATTAATTGGAAGCTCTGTTCCCAAAAATTCAAAGCCAATTTTGTAGGATCAAATTCGTTTGGATTCGTATCCGTTCGGTGCGCCAAAAAGCAACGAGTTAACAGTTTTAACGATCAAAATAACATCATAAAATCCGGAATGGGTAGCAGACAATGCCAATGCAAAATATTAAAACAATATTGAAATACATGATGTCAATTCATTGTTTTTAACGGGACGAGATCGTATAACGGATTTTGGTATATCGCACTTGTTATTAGTGAATTTAATAAACTTTTTAATTATTGGAACGAAGTTGATTTTCGGACGTTATCGAAGAAAAAAAAGATAACCTAATAGTCCCTTAAAGAACGACCTTCACCGAGATGCTTATTTAATGAAACGTATTTTATATTTAATTTAATATGTCAATAAATATATTGCATACGGGTTGCTAGAAAAAAAAAATTGTTCCATTTTACCGTATATGTAAAATATGTATATATATGACACATGTATATGTCAAATTGTCATAGTGCGAAATGCGCAGCCGCGACACAGTTACATTGTTAGTGCGGAAGAGCGTTTCTAGGATACCTAATTGACATATTTTATTATATTCCCAGTATAGAAAAGTACTCTTTGCTTCGTTCCAATAGAGTGCTCCACGACACTCACGTTTTTTTTTTATTATTGTTTTATATGTTATTATTGCGTTAATTCTAAATACACCTTGGACTTTTCGTTATGAAACCAAGTTAAGAGTTCATATTACAACTAAAATAATTTTGCATCTAAAATAATGAACGTTTGTATTAGTTTTAAGTTCAAGCACTGTGGAACTACGTATAAAATGCTTAACTTTTCAGAGTAGATTTCACTAAGCGATGAGGTTACTACAAAAACTCAACAACACTGGTTTCTTCAAATTAAATTCATGTTCCAACTAAAATCTAAGCTAAATGTAGAATTGCTTGGAATTTCTTCTAAAATAAATAAACAAATAAGGTAAAAAGTAACGAAATCGCTTGACAGAAACACTATCAAACAGTTAAGACAACACATCGGTTTCTAAAGCAATTCTAATAAATCTTGCTTTTTACAACTGGCTTAAGCATAAACAGTGCAACAATCTAAAGCTACAGGCACGTCGAACACAAACGATTTATTTGCAAAATAAAAGAGAATGAATACTGGGTTTTTTATTTTTTTATTTCCATTATGTACTGTACAGTTTTGATCAGTAGTGTTTATAAACCTAAATTAGTTTGTCTAAACACTAGATTCTCGTATATATATCAAAAAGAAGAAGATAAAAAGTAAGACGCTGAATTGCCTCACTCACACATACATAGTATCCAGAGAAAGCATAGTTATTAACACAAACAAAAACTATATCTACATAGCTATAGTTCTCTATTTGCATTCAATAACGACTCACATTTTATTTTGTCCAAGTGGTCACAACTAACTGCAAGTACCCTCACAATACAAACTTGAAAAGTATTGCCTAGTTGCATATCTATACTATTGAATTTTGTGCCCGTGTATGTTTGTCTCTATTGTGATGGGAAATTTCCGGGACGAATTTGCTATAAAATGATTTCACTTTAAACCTGATCGCACATTTGGCCGCGCCGTACGCGCCGCAGTCATTTTTCTATACAAAAAATGCTGATGACGTCAGAAAATGCGGCTGGCTTTTAACGTCTCAGCATTTCTTCTGTTAAATTGACAGGTCGGCGCGGATAGGTCTGCGACCACCCTAAAAATTACAATTGCCAGCTCTAGGAAAAAGTTTTCATTATGTGAACATCTTTGGCGATCTCCCACCACTCCCTTTTAAAATAATAATATTCATTATTTTAGAGACCTTTGCCCAGCAGTGGGACACAACAGGTTATTAAAAAAAAAATGTGAACATAGTTTGTTAAGTACTCAAGTATTGATTTTTGATGATAAATAAACTCGTACACCGTTTTCCATATATTTGCCAAGCAAAATGGAATAAATCATTTTAGAAAGTACTTCAATATTCCAGATAAAATAGATGAATATCATTTTAATGCGAGTAAAGTCACAGCGAATTATAGTTATTTTAGCATCTGATATAACGAAATAAAGATGAATAGTTATGACTAAAGTAATAATTCAGTATCGCTAAGTGATCGATTGTGATTGTAAATTTTCGAATTGTTTTAACTAAACACAATCTATCAGTATAAAGTTGGACAGTTGAAAAAATCAAACTTTCAGATCTCTTAAACGTAGTTCGCGTTGCGTTTCGCGACACTTTAGCGCTGTCATTGAAATGTGTACCTTATTGTTCGGAATGTAAGCCCTGTATTATTTATTGCTACAAGTATTTTTTCCTTTTTTTAGTCGTTTGAAGTTTCGGTGTAAGCTAGCCCTCTACACTTTTTTTAGAATCGATAAATCAGACCTTTCCAATGACCTTAGTTTTCTTTTCTCAAAGGACCTTTCTCATTTGTTTTTATTTTACCGCAGTCCTGTCATCCGTCACAAAAATAAAAGTTATCATAAGTATGCTGCTCTCTTTTGGATCTCAATTTTAATACGATATTCATAATGTATTATTGTTTACATATATTTACAAAATACAACAGGATTAGTCAAGCTATCTTATCAGTTGTTCATTTTATGTAACAGGTGTTTAACCGTGTGGTGAGAGCACTTGGTGACCTGTATTACAGGTTTTCATAAACCTATCTCAGACACCAGTCTCGCACAAACAGTTCAAACAATTCGCTCTTACATTTATATTGTACTAACTACATTTTATATGAACCATTGTGTGAGACAAATAAACGTTATTATTATCTAAGGATCGTTAGAAACGATCTATGATCAAATGTCACTGTCAGTCGGAAGCGTGCCCAAAACACTGGCGGCATATGATTATTGTTTATTATTATAATAATGCAATGTTTTTTAAAATAATAAATACTTACATACAAATATTAAAATACATTAGACCTATTTCTGTCATTTTTTTTGAGATGATTTAAAAATTATTTCGAGCCTTGATCATCAAAACCAACGTACGTACCCAACCTCCAACACTTTTTAGACAAAATATGCACAGCCAGCATTAATATATTTACTAAAGTTTTTAAATTGTTTACCTACTTGGAAAAAAAAACTATTTAATTCAAGCAAACAAGACAAAGAGTCGTCCCATGGAACTTTTACGCGGGAAATAATGAGAGTCGCGCTAATAAAATTGTGGACGTGTTGTTGTTCGGAATAGTTGGGGATTCGGCACGGTATTTCAATGGTGACATACGGACAAATATTTGAGATAATAATAAGTTATAAGATTCTACTATCGCTATATGATTTTATACTACCTACTCCAAGCAGCCATGACGTCATATTATCTGTCCGGTAGAATAAAGTAAAATGGGTTTACTTTACGCAAAAGCGTCTATTTTCTATTTCCGCAATAAAATTCAAAATTTCCTATCCAATATCACATTTTTTATATATAATTTTCATATTATGAACAACAACAAAAAATGAAGTTGACCCATGAAAAGCAAAAATAATTTCTCCACGTTTTCTATCCTAACTTTTTTTTCAAAAAGTGAAAGCGACTGCGAAGCGGGAGCGTCTGCCACGCGGTGGACGCTGCCCATACCTTATCTATGGCGCTTTGCACACATAGAATCTGGCAAATGAAAGTAGACCCTGAAAAATCGCCGCAAATTCAAAACATATAAACGTGGGAAACCATTAATTAATAACTCTAAATAATATACATAATATATTATCATATTTGGTACTAGAAAATAATAACCAAGTATCAAGTTGTGTTCTTCCCAATGTCCTTATGGGGTTACACGCTTATATTATTTGAATTTGTCAGACTCTACGCGATCTCTCTGTATTCGGTGCACAAAGCGAGAATATTTTCATACATATTCGTTTCGCGTTGCAGACGCTCCCGCTTCGTAATCGTTTCCTGCGTTACTGACGCGCATGTTTGGCCGAAACTTCTAGCTGCTGGATTTGAACGACAGTATGTAGAGTAAGCCCGTTAGTCACAGATTCAGCAACGCGTAATGTATGAGTTGCAAGCACAAAACTGCAAGCGACAATTAGATTCATGACGCTCCGTATGCTATAAATATTTTTATAATAATAATGTTTATTTCAGACTACAATAAAAGTTATTTACAGATTATAAATGTTCAGTACAAAGTGTAGAAAATTGATTGGAAAAAGTTGCAGGAGAATAGAAAAAGTTTTGTTGTTCTACTAACTTCTCCATAACATAAAAAAAATTAAACTGTCATGCTTATTAAATTTTGTTAGCTAAAATTTCGCACTACCTATTATAAGTTTTGTATAATAATTTTGTTTTGGACGTGTTTCTAAGCAATGCCTTAGATATGTTCAAAATATGCAAATTATTGAAAAGACCTGAGATAAACCCCAAAGTGACAAAGAGAGTGTTTATCACTTTGGGGAAACAGACTTTTTTTCTCAGCAGTTTCACCAACATTTCTCTTTCTCCTTACACCATAAATGCATATTTTACTTTGCTCATAACGAGTAGAATACGTTGCGTTTTCTGAATAAATCCAACCAATCCAATTTTCTAATATAATTTCATACCAGCGCAATGACAATATTAGATTGGGAATAGACTGCTTTAATAATTAGGTTTGCGTCATAATTGAAATATACACAGATTTCTGAAACTGGCCAGAACCACAATACAATTGTTGATGATGTGATAATGGCATGAATAGTGGTAATATTACATAACTAATATTACATAACTAATACTCAAAAAAAAGGTAATAAAATGATGTTTTCTCATAATCTGAGCTATGTTTGATCTAGAATGTATCTATTCTCGACTAATCCGTACATTGCAAGTTCGAACCCTCGCCGTGCATTCATAATTTTTTCACTACCAAACAATTTTTTGCAAAACTTATAAGTAACAAAACTACAATATGCAAAAGGTTATATTATTAATATTAAACCTATTTGTATTTGCCTGTAACTACCTCTCTAGATTTAAGTGCGAGTTTGAAGGTCTCATTTGACATTTGATCATGACGACCTCTGTGGCGCAGTGGGCGAAGGTCCGCCTGCGACGCAGAAGGTTGCGGGTTCGATCCCCGCCGCGGGACAAATGTTTGTATGACCTACAGATATTTGTCTCGGGTCTGGGTGTTTCTATGTATAATATGTATGTATTTACAAACAAAAAGTATATAAGTAGTTTATCAGTCATTCTAGTACCCATAACACAAGCTCAGCTTACTTTGGGGCTAGATGATGCTGTGTGAAAAGTCCAGCATTATTTATTTATTATTATTTATTTATTTAATTTAATGAGTCAGAATAATGATGTTTGGTTTTCCGTTCTACAAACTATAAATAATATACATAGAATACATATTATACATAGAAACACCCAAAACAAACACCGAAAAATACTTGTAGATCATACAAATACTTGTCTCGCGGCGGGGATCGAACCCGCAACCTTCTGCGTCGCAGCCGGGCTTTCGCCCACTGCGCTACAGAGGTCGTCTACTATTTATCGTTAAACTATTCAAATCAAAACTAATGCAATTATTCAATCGGCTCACGTGTAGCATCAGTAGATACAGTTTCGACTATTTGGCTTGCAACTACACGGACTAATAATGGCAACTATAAAACGAATGATTATATTTTGTCACCACTATCCCAATAAATATGCATCCATAATCCAATAATATGCATAGGCATAATAACTTTGGTCTTGCTAATGAAGTAGGGATTGGTTCTTGCTTATTTTATATTTAAGATCAATCATGATATGTAATTATAGGGTTTATATATTTGAACCATTTGGAGTTGAGACCCTAGGTCCGTGGGGTTCTGGAGCCCTTCGGGTTTTCAAAATTCTTTCAGGGCGTCTGGTCGAAGCGACGCGTGATCCGAGGGCTGGCACATTTTTGGCTCAAAGGATCAGCATTGCCATCCAGCGTGGTAATGCCGCCAGTGTTTTGGGCACGCTTCCGACTGACAGTGACCTGGATCAGTTGAGCTATCTATAGATCGTTTCTAGCGATCCTTAGATAGCTTGACTAATCCTGTTGTATTTTGTAAATATATGTAAATATGTAGTAGCTTAGTTTCTGTAAATAAATACTTATTATTTATGTATACCTATATATTTTTAGGTACTAAAATGTAATATTATGATATTGCAAAATTTTATACAATTGCTAAACAATTTAATCTTTTGAGGTATTTGTTATTTTAGTAAAAGAAAATGGATTAGTAATAACTTCAGCGAAACTTTGTTAAAATTCAAATTATTCAGAAATTCTCGTCTCAATCACGAAACTTCCAAGTGCTGTCAAAAGTAGCTTCAAAACTTGCCGGTGTTGTGTGTAGAAGAGGATGATTGAAACACTGACGTCATAATGAAGGTTCTATTGATTGAGGTTCATTTCGGGCGTCAATCATGAATTCAAAGCCCTGGGTCAAATTGTGTAAGCGAAAACGAGTTTCTATGCTAATGTTAAGTGGATGAATTTGTTTGACGGAGCTAGATTCTTCTATAAAATAATACCGTTACGTAGCACGGAAAACGACTTTTCTAAGGTGGGATCCTTGAAAAACATACTACACAAACAAAGCCAGACGCTCATACTTGTGCACTGCGTGACGTCAGTCTTCCAAGCCGCCTTTTTTTTCTATTCCCCTGATCAAAAGCATATTTAGGGCAATGCAAATCTCATTTCTCTCAGAAATTAAAAAATCTGATATCAATTTCACAGAATTTTTAGCATAATTTCAAACTCCAGTGACTCTCACTCCAGACGCACACAATCGAATTGAAGTCTGGAATACCTACATAAAAGCTCTGAGAGAATGTCAATCAGTCAATCGATCAATCACTTATTTATTGTTGACGTCAATGACGCAATATACCTAGATTTCATATTTGAATTTTGAATGAAAAGAATTGAAATTGAAAATGCGCCAATTTGAACATTAAGATAAAAACCCTTATCATTTCGGTTAGTGTTAACAGAAAGGTATCGGTTAACCTATTGTTTGGGTTAACCGGTATTCAATTCGGACCGGTATTCAAACATATTAATTTCAGTTGTTAACCTTAACCGGCATATCCCTGATTTCAATAAATACCTAATTGGTATTAATATAAAACACGTAATGGTTTTAGTGTCTGACGGTGCTGCTAGTTACGAAACCCGGACTTTAGTTAGTCAGGTGTTGGGCGTATTTGGGAATGAATAAACTTTTCAAATGAGTATCTCAAATAAATTGAGGCTACGTTAATGTATAACGAAGGTTTTGATGTAATCCTCCATTAAAAAGAGACCTGTTTTACTCTTTTTTCATGTTTAGAAATTAGACTTGAATATTTGGAAACATAAAACTCGGAAATCATTATTGAAATACAATTCAAAATAATATATCAAGAGAAAAATAATAATGGGTATTATATTAATATTGATACTCATTAATTTTTAATAATTAATTATTTGGTTTGTTGGTTCTATTGTACTACAAAGTTTTGGTACAAATTGGCTTTCATTATAGCTTACCAACTAAATACCTTTATGCTGAAATATTAGATTTGATTATAATTTTTCTCTTACTCCGAGCAACCACTTACAAAATTACTAATTATTTTTTGGAATGGAAACCATACAGACATTATCTTCTTATTATACCTACGCGTAACGTGTTTGAAAGTAGTGAATTTAATTTATTCTAAAAACCATTCCGAAATGTGCAAAATGCGAGCATGTGCCAACTATGACTTTGGCTCTGAAGCCATGATCAAATTCATAGTTCTTTGAAGAAAGAAGAATGAATTAAGAAAGAAGTAGAATTTTTAATAAAGATCTGAAAGAGTCTTAACCGCTTTGATACGGTAGTGATCCTGATTTGATTCGCTTGTAAAGATAGTACTTATAGATGTCAAAATCTTAAATACAATGTCTAAACCATGGTTAGAACCTGTGGCTAGAACTATGAGTTACAGGAACACACACCTCCGAAATCAGGCATCCGAGCATACATCACGTGCCTTCGCTCACCAACGTACACATGTGGTTGGGATAGTCAGCTTTGAATAATATATTTAGATTGTTCTATAATGGGCAACTTCTGTATGTCTGTTCGTCTTAGAAAATTTGAAAAATTTATGAAACTTATAAGATTGATACCGACCGAAAACGGATTATCAAATGAATAAAATAATGAGAACTCATTATTGTATTCTCGTGCTCACCTAAACTTAAATATACATCTATAGTATACGTCATCTTTGTGGCTTACTGTACAGTCACACAAAGAATACGTATCTGCAAGTGAAGCGGCAGGAGAGACCATAAGTACAAAGTCAAACTGTATTTCGAATCTGAACATTCAAGACGGCCGTTCGCTAACGGTCGTCAACAAACCATGGCTTAGGGGTCAACAGATGCTCATGAATACTCGCAATTGGTTTCCAGAACACGTACTAGGAAAAGGGGTCCCGGAATTAAAAGTCGCAAGTTAGATGACGAGGCTGCCAGCGACTGACTTATATTGCTTAGTGGGATTTATAGGCTTGGGTACTATGACAAGATTGACAATGAATCGTGAAGAGAATGGTTTGTTGTCTTTTAAAATTAAATTACATTAATTTATAGAAACTTTAGCAGTAGTACCACAATTGCGCGCGTCGGCAAACTTCGTGCTTTATATGAAAACTGAATTTGTTCGAATACGTCAGTAGATAAATCTACCAAATCGAGCATTGGATTTGCATGTCACGCAGGGAATTATAGTCTTCTACAAACTATGATCAAGTGCTAATACTAGTAGTGCTAATAATGCCATAGCACGAAATACAGTAGGTTTTGAATATATCAACAGGCGAGTTAATGTCCATAGCCAGAAAAAGCTCAAATATTTCATATTATACGATTCCGCGTCCCAAATCCTAGCACTTTAGGGGGCATACCACGAAAAATTTCCATTAAAAAGATGCTCATAACGAGAGATAAATGTGCCTTCTTCTATACCTTTGTAATGCGAAACTCCATGGGCCTACAAAGAAAGCAAAAATCTGGATAAAACTATGCTGGAAATGCGCATAAAAAAGTTTAATGGGTGTAACAAAACTGCTATAGAAAAGTGAAACAGCGCAAAACTAATTATTATATTTTCCCATTTAATGTTTCCCCATGATTATTCTTGTTGTTGAGGCTTCTTCTGCTAGTATGAAAGACTCAAATTTTCTGTTTTGCTTCTACACTCTTATCTGAAGCTTATTATGTCTATTGAAGTCGTTAAGCCGTGACGGAGGCCTCAAGGTGGCCTAAAAACTGCGTCACCAGAGTGCGTCTGCAATGCCACTGACTCATACTAACTTACTTACTTTTTATCTGAAGCTTTTCCTGGGTCCTGTCAAACGCAGGCGATTGGGTATTGCGGATTACTAGCATAGTTAATAGCTTCAAATCAAGATATATAAAACAGAAAAATCGTTTTTCATTCAGACATCAGAACGAAAAACAATTCAGAAAAAATAAACCTTTTTTTTTTTTACATGAATACTTTATTAATAATTATTAAAACATTCACAATTTTAATAATAATAACCTTTTGAAGTTATAAAAACAGTTTGCACAGATGTTGCCAACGTTAGCCCTATCTCTTGTTATACCGAAGCATATTGCGGTCCACCTGGTCCAGTGAAGCGCGGTCGGCAATTTAATGATTTTTATGTGGACCTTTCCTGTTAGAGGGACCGAAAATTTACCTGACCATAGAAGCCACGTACAATCACATTATTGAACGTTTATTGCGCCGTTCGAGAGTTATTGCAAAGGGACCTATAATCTTTCTTAAGCTTTGTGGACCCAGGGCCTTATTTGAGTTTTCGTAAGGTTTATACCAAGACTGATTAATAATCTAAGATATGATTTTTTTCTTTGTAAATAAATGTATTTTTTTTAATAATGGCCAGGCGTGATGATGACGTAGAGTGAGTGGTGGCCTAGAGATGGAAAAAGGAGTGTCGGTCGTCCACCTACAAGATGGGTCGACGACATCGTTAAATCCGCAGTTCGTACATTGGCAAGACTGGCTCAGGATAGAGACGAATGGCAAAACCGAAGAGAGGCCTATACCCAGAAGTGGGATGACAAAGGCTGATGATGATGATGATGATGATGATGATGATGAAATAAATGGTTTATACTGCGTCGGGCAACCTATACCTTATTTTAAAGAACTATGCCTTTTTTTTAAACAAACTCTTCGGCTTTTTTTATGTAGATAATTAAACAATGACAATGTCCTTTCTGCATAAATTAAATTATCTCCGTTCCATGTTTTTTTTAAATACGGGCTCCATACATTGGCCTAATGAAATGCAAACATTTTGGCTAATCTAAAAATGTACTTGATTTATCGCTTGACGACAGAGTGTTAAGAACATGCTGCTACGTGCTAAGATTTTAGATTTTAATCAGATTTTGAAATAAAATTTGAAATTTATTTAAATTGTTTTGCTTGTATAGTCAATTCTTCAGTTTTTGTTTAAATATTTAAGAAAGTATTTGTAAGAAATATATAAGTTAAAAGTAAACCAACTTCATAGTTTGAGTGAGTTATGTTTTTTTTAATAATCAAATTTATATAGGAGCACCTTGAGTGTATTATACCCTTGTATGAAATCAGCAAACATACTTGGTACATGAAAAAAATACACCGTAGCACCTCTTCCTTTAACAAAAAGTAAGTACTTTATCTTTTCTTTTACTAAATACGCGGTACTATCCCCAGGCTCATTAGTTCTCCATTAGCGTACTGAGAAGATGCAAAGTATAGGTATTATCCGCTCTATAACATTTTTAATGGTTTTCCTTCTGTCTTACAAGTAAACTTCATCGTTAGCCGCATAATAAACTAACCTGGGGCCGTATTCGCGTTCTTATTTTCGTTCGTTTGATGAATATTCGGATGTTTCTTACTACGATTTCTGACTTCAAGGACTGACGATTTCTGACTTCTTATTTTTCGGTTTGGAATATTTGGTCCTAGGTTAGGACCGTGTTTTAACGTTGATCTTATCGACTGAATACAATGTAACTCGTAGTACGAAGCATCCGAAAATTCATCGAACAAATGAAAAAACGAACGCGAATAACCCCCCAGCTGTAAGTCGGGCTCGTTTGTGTTCTGTTTGCAAAACTTGTTGAAGTATAGTGGCGATATTTTTTAATTTAAACTAACCAGATAATTCAATGGACAGTGCTCAAAATAAAATAAAGTAAGTAGGTACTTAATTACGTTTTTATACTAAAAAGAAAACCGACTTCAATGTTTGACTCGAAACGAAACGCGGTGTGACTCAGGGCGTCAAGCTGTCGATTCGATTTCTATTTGTCACATGGCTAGGAGTAAAACTCTAAACACCTTCCGTGTTTAGAGTTTTACGGGGAAACTATCAATCCCTCAGGAATAAAATTTATATTGGACCACCTCTGGAGTATACCCTTTCAAACATGAAAAGAATTTTGCAAATCGGTCAACAAATGGCGGAGCAATCGCGTAACAAGATACAAAAAAAAAAAAAAAAAAAACATACAGACGAATTGAGAACCTCCTCCTTTTTTGAAGTCGGTTGAAAATAAAAAATATTCATTTCAGACAATTTGTGTCCATAATTAATTAGAGTGATTACTGAGTGGTGCCCTCGAGAGGGTTACAGAAGAGTAGTTCGTCCGACGGCTAGATGGGTCAACGACATTATAAAAACAGCAGGTCGTACATGGGTCAGACTGGCGCAGGATAGGGAAGGTTGGCACAAGCGAAGAGAGGCCTATGCCCAGCAGTGGGATGAAAAAGGCCGCGGATGATGATGATGATGACGTGTCCATGATTATTACTTATCTCGAAAAGTAGTTAAAATAATGATACTGTTATTTTATAATTTGTTCAGCAATATACAGAGTTTGAATCAAATCAAAATATGCAAAAGAAAGTTGCAATACTTATTAACTTCGCCACCTACACTTTGTTTTAACTTTGAAATTATTCTGTGATACGTAGGCGTAGGTAAATTCCAAGTATTAGATCAGAAAGACTTAGCAAGTTCCTGTGCTAACTTTTTCAACGAGTAATAATGTCAAACAAGTTTTTGGAACAAAGTTCCTTTTCGGATGGTATCGAGGATGGAGGCTAGAAAAAAAAGGGGTAATTTTACCGTCATACATAGGTCAAAACGTCACAGTGCAAAGTGCGCAGACCCGAAACAGTCCATAGAATATTACTTTGTTTTTAATATTTGATAATAATTTGAACAAATGGGAGTTACCGATTTAGTTGACAAATGCCAATTTTCAAAGTTGAAACTTCGTTCCAACTAAGTGTTCCACGGAGTTTCCACGACACTCACGTACTTTTTTTGGAACGAAGTTCCTTTTCGGACGGTATCGAAGAAAAAAGGACTGAGGCTGGAATACAATTTTTGTTCCATTTTACCGTCACACATGTATATCTCAAATCGTCACAGTGCGAAATGCGCAGCCGGGACACAGTCCATAGATTGTTACATTGTTAGTACGGAAGAGTGTTTCTAGGATACCTAATTGACAATTAATTTATTATATTCCCAGTATAGAAAAGTACTCTTTGCTTCGTTCCAACCGAGTGTTCCACGAGACTCACTTACTTTTTTAATTATCTCTTTTGTGTATGGAAACCTAACTAGGGTATTATTACTTCAATAAACACTACAATCTTGCGAGTACGCCATTAATTTTTTCTTATCCTATTTGGTTGAAATGAGACTGCAAAATGCTTTCAAGAATCTTACAACAATAAATTAGGTTAGCATTTTTCCTCTTGATTTATGAATGCCAACTGAGCTGAGAATCGCTCGTCCTGTCATGAACAAAGAAGTACTTTTGGACTTAAATTATTTTCACATTATTTTTAACATAAAGTCTTTCTAAACTTCAACAAATTATCTAATTTCAGTAGATTTCTACAATGCTTATATTTGTTTTTTCTGGACTGGAGGGAATGGAAGAAAAGATATAAGTAAGGCCTTTGCTCAGCAATGGGATCCAGCGGGCTGGTTAGTTCGTTTAGATTTGTACAGTTCTTCCAACGGATCTAGGCATTCGTGAAGTAAGCCGTTTGTCTGTGCAGAACACAATTTTGTATGAAAAAGCGTTCACTGCGCAGACAAACGGCTAACTTCACGAATTAGATTTGTTGGGCGAAGTGTACGGTAGAAAAACGGCACCTAACATGAAAAACTACTGCTTTTTTGAACATTACTCAAAGAGCAGTTCTCGGGTAAGAAAGAACAATAAGCTAAAATAATACTGAGGAGATGGCTAGCTAATTAAACATTGCATGAAATATTACAAGTGGTTTGTAATTAAACTGGCACGTGGTTTTTTTGCATCATCTGGGGTAAAATAAAAGAATTCCGATTGTTTTTTTATGAAACCAAGTCACGAGCCTCTAGTGACTTTTGCAGCTTTGTCAGACGCCACGTCGTTTTCTTGTAGACTTTCACTGGCCTAGCAAGTTTGCGCCTACTCATACGAAAGGTGCATTTACACGATGCGAGTTTTTGTACGATTTGCTAATCCCTATTGAACGTGCCGAGGAGAGTCGCGCTAACTATGACAAATCGCATACGATGATCGTTTATACGTGAAAAATTGCCGTGCGATACGATATCGTATGGTTTGAAATCGCATCGTGTAAATGCACCATAATAGATGATTTATACAGCGTCAGGAGGCAATCCATGCTTACACTTAACGGGGACATTGTTTAAGATGGAATAGGCTTGCCCTGCACCTAAACCAACTTCTCACCTTAATCAGCCTGGCCCACAGGAAAGACGACGTCAATTATACGTGTGGAGCTGACAAAGCTGCGGGTTTCCTCACGATGTTTTCCTTCGCCGTTAAGAGCTCGTGTTATAGCGCATATAAATTTTACGAAACGAAAAATCCATTGATGCACGGCCGGGATTCGAACCCACGACCTTCAGATTGAAAGTCGAGGCACAACCCCATTCGACCAACACGGCTCTCCACATACTTTTACTTGTAACTTGATTTAGCGTTAAATAATAAAGATGTAAAATATAAGGCTACATTTGAAGTAGGTACTAAACTATTGTGTTTTCCATAGAAATGTATTTATTCTACCCACACACTACCCACACGCCTTTGCCGTGACTTCGTTTGCTTAGGACGAGCTGTTTTACTTGGTATATTGTTTCTTCAGCATTGTTTTTCTTCTCTTAAATCTAATATTTTGTTTACATAATGTGTTTGAATTGTATTTCGTTAATCTAATATAATATAATATGTTTTCACAGAATAAATGTTTGTTGATTTTTATAAATGCAATTTTATCCATGCGAGACCTACCATGAATGTTTAAAATAATATTTAAATAAATAATGCTGGACTTTTCACACAGCATCATCTAGCCCCAAAGTAAGCTTGAGATTGTGGTATGGGTACTAGATGACTGATATACTATTTATATACTTTTTGTTTGTTAATACATACATATTACACATAGAAACACCCAGACCCGAGACAAATATCTGTAGATCATACAAACATTTGTCCCACGGCGGGGATCGAACCCGCAACCTTCTGCATCGCAGGCGGACCTTCGCCCACTGCGCCACAGAGGTCGTTGAAAAAATCTTAAGTGATTCCTACTATAAATAAAGGGTATACAAACAGTAACTTCAAAAGAAATAAATTTAATTTTTCCGACCCAGGGGTATCAGAAAATGCCCCATGACCCTATGAAGTTCTCGTGTTATTTAGGTTTAATGTTTCAATAGGTTAAATAAAAAATGTTTCACTGTGCAGTTAATTTATTATTAAATCGATGTACGACATAAAAAAACATATCTGTACACAGTCATTATCTATAGTTAAAATACTAACATGATTTGGATAGACAAATAGTCAGTCATTTTGAGAACATCTTGACATAATAAATTAATAGGCACTACAGTATGATCGATAAAACCAGTCGCACACAAATAAAATGTTGTCAACAAATGCTCATTCCGATTACGTTCGTGCCCTTGATTACAAATTATCAGACCAACTTTATTCGATTATCTAACTAAACATTATCAAACTGCTAAAACGAAAGGGTTTAACAAGCGTAACAAAGTACCAATTATCCTGCTAAAAATATGTTTTAATAAAAAATATTTTCAGCATCCCACTATCCCACTAATAAAGCTAAAAGTTTGTGAGTTTGTTTAGATGTTTGTATGTTTGTTTCAATCACGCCTAAACCAGTGAACCGATTTGGATGAAACTTGGAATAGGCGTAGATAGTGGACCTGGAATAGCATTAGGTATCACGCGGGCGAAGCCGCGCGCAGTAGCTAGTATTTAATAAACCAATAAAGAAACACCAATAAGAAATACGTAACTTACAAAATAGTTGCTAAGAGAGCTACGCTGGTCTACCGTAGCTAAGTCTACGAAAGCGTAGCCCTTGGCGTAGACTTAAAAACTGTTAACGCGAACACATCAAAATATTAATACAATTTTCTACATCAATATTTACAATTATTTCTATAACTTAATCAATTCTTATTTATTTTTAAACTATAACACCAATTCCAAACAATCATAAATTATTTTCACAACATGTTAACTTGTTATAATAATCTTCCAGACTTTAAGACACAAAATCTAACGAGCTTAAACTATAAAACTGAATGCATTAAAATTCAAAATTTTATAAAATAATCAAATTATAAAAAAATCCAACGATTTAGCAATGATTTCAATGCTTTCTTAGACATAATGTAAAAGTTACTAAGAATGATAATTTCCAGAATTTATTAATGAGAATATTGTTGCCACAAAGTAGCAATCAGAGGTTGAGTAAAAAATGTTTTCGGGTTTGAACGTAGTTCCACCGATACATTCATAGAATTTAAATGTTTATACAACAGATTCTCTACACCTATTATTTAGTTAACGCATGCAACAATCAGTTAGCGACAAATATGGAATAACATATTTGAATTGTGTAGAGTTCAAATATAAAAAGTAAATCAAATTCAAATATAAAAATGTATTTTTAGCATATTCTGTCGCTAACTAAAACAAAAATCCAACATTAAAATAAATAAATAAAATAAATAATGCTGGACTTTTCACACAGCATCATCTAGCCCCAAAGTAAGCTTGAGCTTGTGGTATGGGTACTAGATGACTGATAAACTACTTATAAACATTAAACATTCGCAAACAACAGCTCCTGTGTCAAAGTAGGAAAACCGCAATTCAATAAGTAATTTCAATTAATATCACAGTTTCCGTTTAAAAGTAGGGCATTACACTAATACACTAAACTACACTAGAAACAGTAAGTTCTCGACGCGTCACACTCACTATCTTGCTGTCACCCAAAGTAGTACTGTGCGTTCGAATATCGGTATAAACTCCTTGTATTAGGGTCTGTTTCGCTCTGAACTTGCACGCGCGGAAGCGTTTTGACGACGCCTCGGCCTAGTGTACCATGTGGCATAGTTCGTAAGGGCATCTCTATAGGGAATTCGGCGACCTGTCCATACATATTAGTGGTCACGTGGGGGTAGGTATTTGGCACCGGTCTACCGACGTACCTATTGATTTTGGGACTACATACGTACTGCATGTCCGGTTTGAGGTTGGAGTCAGCCTCAACGGGTCCGGATAAGCTGGTTATGTTGATGTCATTGTCAACTTCGGATATGCTGTCGTTGAAGCCGTTTGGGATTTCCGTGGTGGCGGACACGTCGGGGCCTTTGGGCTGGTCCGTCTGCCGAGTTTGGAGGCACCTCACTATTGTGATGATGATGCACAGGAGGAGTGTTATTGAGATCCCGCCGACGATGTACACGTACATTATATCGAAGGAATCTGTGGGTAAGAAAATCTAATCAACTGAAATTCGATATAGGTACGCTAAGATCTTTTAGCATTCGATATCCTTTGAAAAAGAGGGATCAAAATATTATTGCATTGGGTAGTATATGTACATATTTAGACGTTCCCTAAATTCCAAACAGTTTGAAGAGAATTAGTTTAAGTTTATAAATTTTAAACAGTATTGCTAGAATGATAAATGAACCTACATACCAAATTAAATCCAATCAAAATTAACCAACATAATTGTCGCTGAGGTAAGTTACTAGAATGTACACCGGAGTAATAACTAAGCAAACTACCACCTATTAGTAGTAGGCAAGTATGACCAGTATGATCTATTGGATCATACTGTTTCGCAACCACCGAATTTTGGTTTGATTTGGTAGAAATCCATACTTAATAATAAAAATGTGAAAGTAACTCTGTCTGTCTGTCTATCTGTCTGTCTGTCTGTCTGTCTGTCTGTTTGTTACGGTTTCACGCCCAAACCGCTGAACAGATTAAGCTTAAATTTGGCATAGTTAAAGGTTGTATCCCAGGGAAGGACATAAGCTACTTTTTATCCCGAAAAAATTAAAAAAATCCCGAGGGACCGCGGGTAACACCGCGGGAGCGCAGCTAGTTCTCTATATTCCTGCATCTATTTGTTCTTACATGCTTGAAACGATTCATAATAATAATAATAATGTTAATTGCTGCAAACAAAACTCATACTCGATTTTCACCATCTTTGAATAAAATATAAACACGCTAACTACCAGCGGTTTTTTGGAAATACAATCTAAATTACAATTTATAACATAACTTTATCGAAATTACATCACGTCATCTAGCCGCAATCAGATTGGTTTAATTTACATCAATTGCTGTTAAAACCGCATTGATATTATTATAATATCCACTAGTCATTTTGTGGTGCAAATCAATGAATACGAATAAAACATGGAAGAAAAAAAAACACATTTTTAGTACGCTGAAACTCTTCTCTCGGTAGCATTGCTTGCGTAGTTTCTTGAGACATTGTCGATGGCAACGTTCTGTCTAGTAAAAAAGTAGATGGGTGACCGCTAGTGGCATTATAACAGTCCAAAAACTCTGTCACCACAGTCGTTTGCCTCTAACTCATACAAACTCACTCTATTTGTAACAAAATCGTACAAAGTTATATAATACATACACTCTGCTACCCTTATTGCTCTTTTGTAAGTACTAAGTTCCAAAGTAAATTACCTTATAGACCCTTGAAATTAGTAATTGTGTTACAACAGCAGTAAATTCTAGTCGTATTTACGAGTTATTGGGTGATATATTGTTGCTCGTTTGGCATGGAACATTGGGGAACCATATTGGCAAAGTACGCTGTACAGAGTTGACTGCAATTAGATGGTGATATTTCATTTCACAGTTTTCAAATTGATGTCACAAAAATCCATTAAACATTATGATCATAAAACCTAGTATTGAACAAAATTAAAGCAGCTAGGACGCCGTCACAAGACTAACATATATGAAGATAGATATACATATATATCTGTTGCTCTACAGGTTACAATAGAATGTATACAGCTTTATGTTACTCCTAATCCTCCTAACTTATAACTGAAAAAATCTCACTGTCAAAAAGCATTTATTCTGTCCGCAAAACAAAATAATAATAATAGGTACCTTCATTAGCTAAATGCTGCTTGGGCGGAATAGACGATGGCTCATCTCTACTGATGCTGGTGATATTGAGAGTAGGTATCGAAGGCCTTGGTGGGACAGCTGCCACGGCAGGGGCTGGTGGCACCGCTGATTCGCCCCACCACCTTTCGTTTGTGTCATCTGAAAGAGAATGAGATTTGAGTATTTACACTCGTATAGTTTTATCTCTCTAGTAGATTTGTGCGCTCATTCGTCCATGAAGCGTTCTCGAGCTTACGCACACAGAAACGTGTATGTGCACACACAATAAGAACAACCCGCATTCGAGATGTGGAAAAACTTTGGCAGACGTTCTCTTAAAAAAATCTTACATATTTTCTTCCTTGCAATAATGCAAAAAAATATTAGCCAAATCGATCGTGCTGTTCTCAAGTGATAGTTTTACAATGCATCAACATATTTTATAACCATAAAACACACAACAATCTCTTAAATCCAGATTGTTATAATCAAATATATACAAAACAGTCTAAACCACTAACAGAAGAGTATTGAACCTTGAGAAATGTAGAGGTGGAATTTCCAATAGAATTTCCCACATCACAAGGATTCCAAAACTCGGATCAAAGTTTATCATACTCTGCTCCGCCCATACATCAATATTTATCGATATTAAGGTGGTTTCAAATTAGCAAGGAAGATGAGCAGCAAGCAAATACATAAAACCAACAATGATCAAAGCTTGCAAGTTGGTGTTTCTTAGGATTCCGTACTGGGAATGGAAAGAACTGAACCAATGATCTTGTAAGGGTTCAGTTCTGTACCTCGGCTGGACTACAGTCCAGTCGAGGTTTGTTTTTTTACTACAAACTATAAAAATGCAATGTTTAATAAATGATCAGTGGAACGGAACCATACATGGGCGTGTCCGACTAACCCTTGGCCGGTTCAACATGATGATTATGCGACGTGTAATTTTACTAGCCGCAAATTATCCTGTGTAATATTTTCCTTTTTCCTAGTACATTTGAACACCCTATCAAAATATTGAGGTTCAATCGAATTTCCATTTCTAAATAAAACTGCGTAGTTATTAGCTTTTACATCACATAATGAAACATTACTACAACCGTATAGTTGATCTATCTCAATGCACATGCACGTTTCTGTGTGCGTGAACTCGGGAACGCTCCATGGATGAATGAGCTCTCAGTATCACTTACGCACACTAAAACAAATCTTCACACCAGTTTCAATACCAACCCTCGTGAGATAGAGTAGAACCACAAATTCCTAACGAGCATATAATTATGTTCTAGGTCTATATTGATTTCGCGTTTGACACCGAAGAAAACAGAGATTGATACCGGGTTCATGAAAAATGAAGTCTTTCAAACAGCGATCCTTTGAATATAAATCGCTAGATCAAGGGCAGGAATGGATGCTATTTATTGGATCTTTATTGAATGAACTTTAGGCGGCGGAGTTTGAATTGTCCAAACAAAGGCTATACCAAAATCTTTTAAATATTACCATATTTTGTAGCTTTGCTTTTAATACGATTTAGGGAGCTAAATATGTATCTCTATATAGATATAGAGGCCTTTCAGCGGTGGGATAAAAAAACCAAGGCAGCCAAGTGAGAGTCGGACTGAGAGAAGGGTTCCGTACCATTATCTATAAAAACGGCAAAAAAACACGTTTGTTGTACGTTTTTTATTATTTGTTATTAAAGCGGCGACAGAAATACATCATCTGTGAAAATTTCAACTGTCTTACCATCACGGTTCATGAGATACAGCCTGGTGACAGACGGACGGACAGCGGAGTCTTAGTAATAGGGTCCCGTTTTACCCTTTGGGTACGGAAAATAATCTAATCCTAGCACACTGAGCAGTGAGCAAGTCCTAGGAGAGAGTTGTATTTGCGCTATGGCATAAAATATGTCTAAAGGGTCAAAATATGATAGAAGAAAATCAAAATATAAAACTAAGTTTGGAATTAAAAAACTTTAGTTTATTTAATCTGTTCAATGCAGAGCGACGAGCGAAGAAATTTGCTTAATCCTATCTTAATTTGGATTCGCAATCTCTGAGATTTGTTTGTCTGTATAAAGACAGTCTTAACAAAACGGTAACCGTAATTTTACAAATAAGGCCGGCCTTACACTTGTAAGTTTTACTCATGTAATTTGCTTACATGAGTAAAACTTACAAATGTAAGGCCGGCCTAAGAACATGTTTTTATTCACGTAAAATCAGCTGAAAAATTTGTCTTTGCTATTTATCATTCCGTGCTTCTCTTGAAGCTCTTTATGTGTTAGGATGTATCAGATACGCGTTACCAAAGCGTGCGCTTCAAAACGCCTTATGTAGCATCATTATCATCATCCTATAGCAGTCAACTGCTGGACATAGGCCATGAGCGCCCTTGCGCCCTGTCCTCAGCTAATGTGTTTCCTCTATAAAGACTAAACACTGGACCAGCAGCCTTATTGTCTAACTTGAAATCCATTCTCAGTTGTCATTCCAATAGAGCTCAACCAATCACATTGTAGGAAAATGACAAATGAAGTCCAGAACGGGTTTCAAATGTCAAAAAGAAGCCCATGTCCATTACCAGTTGAATTACACAATAAGGACTGTATTTCTAAAGCATGATAGTCATTTTAAGAAAAGGTCAATACGGTTCATAGAATAAAGTATTATAATGTTCTAAATTCGTGACGATTTAATAAAACTAATCGCACCCGCAGTCATTTTTCTATACAAAAAATGCTGATGACGTCAGAAATGACGTCTCAGCATTTGTTCTATTAATTTGACAGTTCAGCGCGGAAAAGTCTGCGACCACCATTAGGTCACATAAACGATTATTATTTTGTGTTAAATGCTTGTGCGAGTGAATTGTGACACACATCACACACTCTTACACACACACGCACACACAATAACACACAGACCCACAATCATACTCACATAAAAAAAAGGACCAACCTTACTCCTATTATGTTATTTCATATTAAGTAGACATAGGTTTTCTTCTAGTACTTACTTCTTTCTTGTAAAAAAATGTTAGCGCGAGCACAACTTTATAATTTATGTGAGGGAGTATACAGGCTTTCAGTCCTAGTGCAATTTCAACCGATATTGTATTGCACTGCACATTCTTACGTCTAAAGGCCTGTTTACATTTAGTAAAGGAGTTTCCATGAATCCAGTCATCGGCTGTAAAAATTCTTAGTACAGTGCCACAAACTTATCTGAACCGGTGAGAGAGGCGCTGTTATCGCATTTGGTGTTGGCAAAAATGAATTTTACAGTAAATTCGTTAGTTCCTCTATTGACCACCGGTTCATATAAGTTCGTGGCACTGTAAGTATGTCGCTCGTCGGATCTTATGTCACTAGCTTTAGTATGTCTCTAGCTTTTATGAAACCTCAACCCAAGTACTCTTATTCGCTTTGTCAATGTAAAAACGGATTACGGGATGGAAGGTCTCTCTGGGATTATCGTCAAAGTAACTGTTTTGGAAGCTGTGTTTTCGTGACGACTCATATTCTTACTCCATTAGGAGTCTTATACAGCTTTGTGGCGGTTGCAAGATTTATAAAGGGCTTATTTCATCATAAAAGTGTTGATTAGCGCCGTAGCTAAAGTAATGTTACAATAATTAATGATATTGTTGTTTGGATAGATAACACAAAGCTATAAAAATGTTACTTTATCACTATATCCACACTATGACACAACTAACGAGTAAAATTGTATGCAATAATAGTATAGCGGTTTTTTTACCTCTAATTCAGAAAGCTAAGAAATAATGAAGTTAAAGCTATAAGAAGTAAATTTTTAAACAACTTGTGTTGGTGTCTGTACTACTAATAGTACACATTTTCTGATATCCACGGAACAGTACACTTATTGTAGTCATAATTGTATACATGTACAGTGGAGAGTATAATATCTTGTGATTACATTGTGTACTGTGTATCAACCAAAATTAATATCCCTCTCCCAAACAAAGCCGTCAACAAGGAAGCGTAACCAACAAGCTCAATATAACAAGAAAATTATACAAGCAGAGTTTCCTACGTCTAATTTTGGTATATAAGTTTTTCAGTTCAGTGCCTTGGGCACGGTAGACTTTCTCTCAGTTCTAGTCCCTCAATATAGTTGAAGATTTTAAACTTACATCTATATTAGATGATTTATACAGCGTCAGGAGGCAACCTATTCCTACACTTAGCGGGAGGCTGTAGTGTCTGGGACATTGTTTGAGATGGAACAGGCTTGCCCAGCACCTAAACCATCCTCTCAGCTTAATCGACCTTGTCCACAGGAAAGACAACGTCAATGCGTGTGGAGCTGACTGAGCAGCGGGTTTCCTCACGATGTTTTCCTTCACCGTTATGGGTGCATATACATTTTACAAAACGGAACATCCATTGATGCACGGCCGGGATTCAAACCTTCGGATTGAAAGTCGAGGCACAACCCCATTCGGCCAACACGGCCCACAGTTTTTAAGCGGGCAGATTTTATAAAGATTTTAAGTGGGCAGTTGACACGTGCTCAAACATAATTGGCACATATCATCATATTGTGGAGAAAAAAGTTAATTTTAATCTATTCTCCATTTTCGGACATTTAGCATTCATATACTTAAGATTTTTGACGTTCAGAAGTAATGTAGTTTTCTATCAAAAAGCAAAATTATTATTATTAACCTCATTTGTGTCTGCTAGGCAAAGTTCAACCTTGTTTTCAGAGACTTACACTCCAAGTGTTAGATCCATTGTAGGTCCCTAGCTATCGCATTTCTTCTTAAAAATTATTGTCACTTTGAATTTTCACTATCATTTCTCTACAAGCAGAAGAATGTGTTCTACATTCTGTTCACAGCCTTTTTGCGTAAAAAAGAACACTTTAAAGCCGGAATTTGAACATTTATTCCAACGCCCGCGAACACCTTCACATAATTTCTATTTACAAAACCTAGATTACTTACCTACCTGACATAAGAATTTAACGCTACTATTTCCCTTGTATGCGGAAACAATAAGTTGTTACGCTACCTTCCAACTGTCATGGTTTTTTAACAAACTTTACACGGAAATCTAGTCATATATTTTGAACTAGGGTTGCCAAAACTTCTATCTGAACAAATATAAAAAGTGAAATGGAAATTTTTGAGTTACGCTTTGGCAGTCTTAAAAAACTCAAACTACATCCTAAACTTTGTAAGTTTGGATGAGAAATCTCCAAAGGTCATTCGATTTGAAAAATTATTTCACTGTTAGAATTGAGTTATTTCTTTAGTTTTGAAGTCATGGCCATGAGAGCAAAGCAGAAAGAGAGGGAATTGAGAAAGGTAACACTATTGGTTTCCTGACGATGTTTTCTTTTATATAGAAATAAAAAAAATCATTCTATATTGTAGCTTTATTCCGATACCAATGATCTTCATAATAAAATCAAGCTACTATGCGAAAGTGGCTCACTATCTCAGCTTTTTCAAAGAGCATTGATAGTTTTCATAGCAATTTATGAACTAAAAGCATCTGACAACCATGTCCACAGTTGCCATTGTGTCTACCAGCTCACCCTGTCTGCGAATTGCAGGGTACACTCGTAAATTAACATTTCTCCGTGAAACGGGCAAATAAACTTGTGTCAGTGACGTCACGGGTTAGTTAGACGTTGTGACACAATGAGCTTGGCATTTGCATTATTAGGATTACAATAGTAGTGTTTTAAGCGCTAGCTTAATTTTTTGCTTACTTTTTATTGGTTAAATGGTAAACGGTCGATTGCTGACTTTTTAATTTGATAGCGCGGTCCTTGCTCTTCACTGTAAACTTGTTTTATATTATTTGCAAAACGTGAACATGTTTCAAATATTTTATTTGGACATGCATCTGACTTTCCTATACATAATCTCCAAAAGATCTTGAATCTCATGAAAATATGAAAATACTTATCGTGCTTTGGGGATACAGTTTTTTTGTTACAGTACAGAGCTTTGAGTATTAATCCAAAATACTCAAATGAACAGAGTGACAAATGTGATTGAATAATCAAATCTTTATTTCAAATCAAATTAATTTAAATCGAATGATCAAATCTTTGTGGATCGCAGGATCAAATTATGTAGTAGTAACAGCATAATTTTCGTAATAAAAAGTGCTAAAATCCAGAGCCAAAACTAACAACATAACTTGTTTTATACCTCACACAGGAGTAAAGCAAGTATGAGTGCTCAATTCCTCGCAGCTATTCAACAAACTTTAAATAACTCTACGAATTTCTTCCCATGTTAGTTCCACCACAAAACTATTCGTGAAGCAAAGTTCACTATATTTTTCTTTATAACATCTAGTTTGACCAGAGCTGACCGTGTCTTCAGACCATGACAACTGAAACTGATCTCTATGTGTATGACTTAAAATGCAATATGCCGATAGAGTTGAAATCGAATTCAGCGTGATCGTTGCAATTTGTATTTCTATCAAAGGGAATTGAACCGAAATGAAGTATGTTTAAGTTTCAATATTGCTTGTGCCGTTCAGCACAGTTCAGTGAAACATAGACCAATAGGTACCAGTTTTTCGCACCGGGACGCTGTTGTGAGTACCGCATTGTTGGGTCTCCAATTTGTCATGTCTTTTGCACTCGTTTCTGAAGCGGTTAAATTTTAAAATGCTTGTGCTCTCTTGGGTTGAATTTTCTAAGCAGTTTTTGTATATGAAATACTGAAGTTGTTATTTCTTGTTACAAGTTTCAGCTACAAGTTTTCATTTTGAACAGTGTCTAAGTCTTATTCTGGGAATTGCTAATGCTCGCGCTAGATAGAAACATGTTTTTGCAACGGGCTTTCACGAGCTCTCTAATCTTGTCTTATCCAACAACAGAGTTTCTGTGAAGATTTTTGAAATGTTTTCACAGTTTATTTTGTGAAAAAACTTTGTGTATTTATTCAAAAAATCTATACCTACTATAAATAATATTGAATTCTGTCTGTGATTTTCAAAACTAGTATTTTCGTAGGAGTCTTTTAGTTCTTTACACTATTAAAACAAACTTTTATAAAATGATGTCTGTCTTTCTATCTGTCCGAGCTTATCTCTGAAATGGCAGAACCATTTATAATATTTAGTGAGTCTTTATCTATGTATATAAACACGTACATGAACTCCAAAAACATAACCCTCCTCCTGACTGAGTCGGGTATAAATATGTCAATAGAACAGCAGAACTAAACTAAAAATAATCACTACGGGCCACGTCAGATCCCCAGGTCAAGCGAAAAAGTTTAGATCAACTCTATAAATCCAAAACAACGTAACAGACGTTTCAAGATTTATTTTTAAAAAGCTTCGATAACATCTAGTAACAAAGTGAAGACAAGGTAAGTTCCGTTGATAGACTTCAGCTAACCGAAGATTGCTTTACGTGATCTAAGTTTTTATACGCGTCTAGGGATTCTTGGTGCAAGTTTTAGATTTAGATTGCTATCCTTGAATCATTATACAAGGAGCGGTTACTTTATCACCTTTAAGCGTAGTATGAAACGATCGTGGTGTGGATTTTCATAAAAAAACAAGCATACGGCTCGTCCCATAAAAAGTGGAAGCTTCTACTTAGGAACGCAACAATGATCAGCTAAGTCCTATCTACAACACGGTATTTCTAAACATATTTCTCCATCGGAAGTGTACTTGTAAGATGTAAAATGAGCATTTGTAATTTCTTTATTAAAAAAAAAACACTTACCAACATCCTCGTGCTCAGACGCGGAGACATCGTGGGCAACTTCGTCCTCTTCAGGAGCACTCTCGTATCTCTCTTTAAGTACTGTCCGCGGCACTGCAAGCGAAAATGCACTTTAACACAACAACTCAAAGAGCAATATCCACTGGCTAAGGTCTTGAGTACCTCGTAAGAGGTTAATTTTAGATTTTTAGGGTGCGTTTTAAAGTATTTTTACGTTTCAAGAGCTTTTAGAACAAGTGAGCGTGGTTTTTCGTAGTTTTTTACGAAATCCCAGGGTTTAGTTGTTAAGTTTTATCGACATGGGTTGACAGATTTGCGTGAGAGTAGGGTTGGTAATCTGTGGAAATAAACGTATATTTTTTCAATATGTTTCATTTCAAAATAATAGTCTTGTTTTGCGTACGAAAAGGGAAACAAACTGATAACTACTTTTGTTGAATTGTATACAGTTGTTGTGTAGAGTTGAGGAAATTTGCAAAATATGTTTACGGAATCCAGCAACGATTGAAATATTGTCTTTTTATGGTTACGGGGCTTTTTCGAATAAAAATATTTAATTCTTTCATTAAATTTTTCAGAAGCTATAAACATGCATCAGTAGAGTATTAATAATTCAACATGTTCATGTTACCCTATACGGTGAGACAAGCTCTAATGTTTGGCTACATAATTAAGTATGACGTAATTATGAAATCACTTAATAATTCGTATTTCATTTTGTAACTTACTTGAAAATAAATAGTTTTCTGACATACCTATGTGATTGGTATGCAGATTTGTCAAACAAACAAAAAGCGGAAAAATAAACAAAATGTTTGTCCAAATAAACTCAAATTCGGTGAATTACTGACTTTTCCATCTCTGCCAGAGGCTCAAAGCATTTAGTGTTAGTAACGGTTCGAAGGGCAGTCTGAATGACGAATTCAAATATTCAAATTATTTGGATTTGATTCTGCTATCCCGACGATGCAGAGAGATAGACTTGGCACTATCTACTACGTTTTAGAATATTATTTTGTATTGTACGAACAAATTCACAATATTTACTAGATCATTTTGACAGTCATGTTAATGTTAATGTAAAATGGTTAATATTTTGTGGTTTTGTTAACACAAACAATAAACAATTCCTTTTTTTATTAGCATTATTTTGTTATATCTGGATTTAAATTGCAGTTGATTCCTGTTTTTGATCCTTATCAATTATCGATATTTTGATTCTGTTCTGTATAAATATTTTCCTTAAAATTTCATAATGGCAACAATTAATAGTATGACAAGAATTGCCATGTTTACCATATTTACTCGTAATTGAATACGCAACACTCATTGTTTGTAAACACTAAAATAAATACGATTCAGCAACCGCAACGCAGAGTAAACCCCACGTTTTACTATTTCACTTTCAAAAGGATCTCTTGAATTTCTGTATCAAAAGAGTCACTGACGCACGCAGATAAAAAAATTATCTCCGGTTTATATCCAAAAATAAAGGGCAAATAGCCCGAGGGAATAAAGCATCATGAAAACGGAAGGTATTACAAAAAAAAAGTTCAGCGTTATGATAAAAAAGCCTTGCGGACGACACTATTTCGCTAGTAAAAAATCGACAGTAGCCAATGGCAGTTTTCATACGTCAAACTTTAAGAACATTAAGTCAACGTCAAGCAAGTTTATAGTCTGCTTGAAACATCACTTGGCATGTTTATCGAGTCTCCAGTGGCCAAAACTTAATGCTCAGTCGAGAGTTACAGTTGGGTAGGATTATTGTTGTACACTAAAACTTTGTTTTACCTGAAGAGTTTGTCAAGTCGTTTTTAATTCGTTTTTATTACAATTAAAACTTTCGACATAAGCCTTATGATTTAACATGATATTCTCTCAATATTTTAGAATTTGAGCTCGTAACTTTACCGAAACATGACTATGTTCAGAAGACAATGTTGCAACAAGTTGACGTAAGCATTTTGCCAGCAGTTCTTGAGCTACAAAGATGGAAACAGTTTGACTGTCCGTAGCTCGTCCGCATTTTATATCTCCCGGATTTATGACGGACGCCAGTCAGACTGGGTGAGTGGGAATTAGATCAAGGAAGAATGCCCGAAACGTCTCAAGTAGGTGCTCTTCAAACGGGAGCGTATTGTAGAAGTTTTATGATCTGGTCAACCACAGGTGAAGTTTTCGGTCCAGAAGGCTTTTGTCAAGTTCTAAGGATTTTAACCATAAACAGACTAATTAACATGTCTTCCGAAACATGGTGGAGATCATCTGTTAGTGCCACTAGCGGACACCTCTCCATTTCGTGAGAGAACTTCTCTTGACTTTGACGATCAATCAAGATAGTTTTAACATACCACAGGGCATCAGTTTGAGTTGTAAAGTTGTTGAAAAGAAGAATGAATATAAATAAATACAAAATGCTGGACATTTCACACATCGTCATCTAGCCCCAAATTAGGTAAAGCTTGTTCTATGGGAACGTAACTGATATAATACTTATATACTTTTTTTACTTATAGAAAACATGGACTCTGTGAAACGATGTGGGTAAGAAGGATATAATGTTGAGATGACGGCTGATAAAATGGAGGAAAAACTGCGCACCTTAAGTGGTATAAAAGGATATGATGAGTTCACGCATAAAATAGAAGCAAATCGCAAAGGAATTACAAGTATTCTCTGCTAACAGATTCGGTATATTTGGTTATTTATCGGGTCCATCGAACGTTGTCTTGTCGATAGGTTTTACGGTTGCGTGCAAATGCTCGTCCGACCGTGCGATAGGGATGAACTCGGAAATACTTAGGTCAATTTCGCAATACGGCCTGTATAAACGGAGCCGTGTTTGATTCGGTAGCTCTATATCACGAGTTTACAAAACTGTACTTGCTATCGAGGTAGGTACATAATCATTGAATTATAATGGAATCCAGTGCTGCGATTAGCGGAACCACAGCGGTACTAACCACTAGCGAGGTGTGCGATTATAGCGAAAACACATAATAATATACTTAAACAGTAAAAGCGCATCACGGACTGTAGTGTAGGCATTATTATAAAAGCTCAATAAAAAAAATCAATTAAAAAGTTTAATCGGACTCCAAGTTTTTTTAATTGGAGTTTTTGTAAGTAAGGTGATAAGAAATAATTGATAACTACAATTCGGAACAAACCTGCAGATCAGCATTTTATCTTATGCCGAAGAAAATTATCAAAGACTTAATTTCATGTCAAAAGCTAAACTTGACCGTAAAAGAACTACAGCAAAAGTTTGTTATATTTGGGTAGCCTGTTTTATAAGGGTACAGTTTTATAATTCGCTAGGGAACCTTATTTTAGGGTCAGAAATACATAATGTCACACTTGGGAATACATACTAGTACCTACACATAATAATAGCTAATTTCCTGAAACAAAACGAATGGGAAAACATATAACTCTTTTTCCTAAAACGTTGACCATGTTTTCATGTTCGCAACATTTCACACTTTTCAGATAATCTTTTGTGTGAAAACATTAGAAGTTAAGGAGTGTTGTTGAATGAGGGCGATAGAGAAGATAGAAGTATTGACGTGACATTAACATATTTTTGGTCTAAGGTAGGAAGCGAAATGCATTTAAATGTTCGACAGCAGTTACAAGTGAAAACTTTGTAGCAAAACTTCGATCAGAGATATTTGATTGAAGTAGCAAAGTCCCAATAATTTTGACAGGGAGACATCTTTCGCTATTTTTGAAGGAGCTAGTGGCTCTGCTATTTTAATTAGTTTTCTCGTGTTTTACTAGGTTTTATTATGTAATTTCGGTGGCATTTTACTAATGAAGCTTTGGATACGTAACAGGAGATTTGGCAAATGGAATGGGGGAGTATTCAAGAAAACTCTAAACTGAAATAATCACGTTTTTTTGAAAACGAATAAAAAGAAAACCGACTTCAATGTTTGACTTAGAAGGCGCGGCGTTTCAGTATTGGTCGCGAAGGAACAGGAGTAGAATCACCTAGTTTTAAGACGTTTCAAAGTGATCCCAGCGGTCCTACTGAATAAATGCTTTTTGACTTTGACTTTGAGAAGAGGTTTTTTGAGTTTTACGGGAAAACTATCAAACCCTCAGAAATAAAATTTATATGGGACCACCTCGAGTAAAAAAAATAAACATACATACAGCCGAACATAGAACCTCCTCCTTTTTTGAAGTCTGTTAAAGACTTAAAAGTCGAGAAGAATTTCGTACTCAAGTATTTCCTCCCTTGGTAGATAATCTGAACAGTGAGTTTATAGAGCCGATGCCAATGCAGTCGCAGACTTCGAGAAACTTTAGTTTCGTTGCTCTTCTATTGTGTCTCGAAAGTGGCTAGTGAAGTTCTTTAAAATTTATAAGTTGTTCTGAACGTTTTCGAATGTTTTGAAGTAAAAACTGTTATCATGGAAAAATGGCAACATTTTAGTGTCTAAGGTTAACAGAAAAATGAAAATGTGATACTTAAGATTCTTTTCTTTCTTCTTCTTAGCCACCTTCTACCATAAGGGTGAAGGCCTCCTTCATAATCTGCCATTTGCAGTCTGTGGGCGTTTTTCGCCTCATGGGCTCCAGTCTTTCACCACCAGCCTTTTCTACGCGCAACGTGGCCAACTCATTGCCATTTGAGCTTCGCAGCCTAGGATTGCGTGCCATTTCGCATTGCGAGCCTCTTCCACTTAGCCGTCATTGTCCTCAACTGCTTAATCTTTACCCATTCGTTAAACGAAAAGGTATAAATGATTAAAAAAACGACCTAATCGGATGTAAACAACATAAATCGAAACAGAACTGAATATTTCATTCCATAAATAAATATTTGACAAGGAAAACAACCAGAAAACGAATCATTGAAAATATAACGAAGGGGAAAAAACTTTGATCGAAGAAACAAGTTTTTTTAATAGAAAAAGCTGAAACACCAGTTTGCTCCGTTTCCTTTCTAATAAAAGTAGATTGTTTTGTAATTAAATTCAAATCTGTTAGCTTATTTACTCGCAAATCATTTAATAACTGGCAAAAGGAATCATACTGAATGGAAATTTAGTAAATTATTTTGGACAGGGGATTTTCATAAATATTAATCTTTAGATAAGATTTGGGTATAAAGCTATAACGTTGCTTCTCTTTGTGTTTGTTTATAATTATGGATACGGAAATTTGAACTTGCTTGAAAAAGTTAACAAACATACAGACTTACAAACTTTACTTTAAACTCGTATTATTACTGTAAAAATTTTATAAGAAACTGTATCTTGTTACAGCACAACTACATACATACTTCACCAGTTTATGAAGATAAGATTGAAAATCGATTTCACAAAAGCTAATGAAATAATTTCTCACTCATAAGCATAAAACACCTTGATTTTATTCATCATCACATTTACGATGCCATAAAGTATAACGATGCTTCGACTTAGTAAATAAACAAAAATTACGACTCCATTTCTTAAGCAGTGCAATTATGAACTTTACGACCTCGAGATAGAGTGCATAGGATTAACTGTAATACTCGTGAAATAAATAAGCCCGTTTCTCACGAAAGATTAACCACAATATAAACTAGTTTGAGGTAGGTCGAGTTGTAAAGGGAATTTTCATATCATGTTGCTGAGAACATTTTACATTTTATTATTAAAATAAGCTAATGTTTTTCTCTCTAGCTGTAAATCCTTTCAACACGATTTTAATGAGATTGTTTTGGTTCCCATATTTTTTTAGCTAATATCATTGGATCAACAAATGAGATTTTACATCTCAGCTTTTCAAAATACTTGCTTCTGAGCACCAAGTTTGAATTTAATACTTACCTACTCAATGTATTCGCATACACTTTAATTTGGTATGGGAATCAATCAGTAGGTACCATTTTTATCTGCATTTCATATACCGCGATCGAGAAAGTAAAATACTCTCACTGAGCATAGGCACTAGAGGTGTGCGCCGATCGGCGCGGCGCACGCCGCCGACGATTTTAGTCACGCCGCCGCCGCCGACGATTTTATCGGCGTAAAATCGGCGCCAATATTGAGTATGTACAAAATTCTTAAAGTCTATTCCACATAGCATGGGTGCTGACATATTTGCCATTTGTTGTTTTTTTAGAGATGATAGGGCAAAAATCTATTGACAAAAAATCGATGACAGTTTTACGTGCTTTTTTGGTTCAACGGCCAGCCCACTGCCACTTCAGACTTCTCTGAGCTATGTCTACAGTCTCGTTGCGGATTCTATCCTTCAGAGAAACTCCAAGCATAGCTCGTTCCATAGCTAACTGAGCGACTAGCAGTACTGTGAGTGTCCACTTTTCGGCTCCGATGTCATGAGAGGTAGGTAGGATGCAGTCATTGAAAACTTTCGTTTTAAGACATTGCGGTATGTGAGACTAGAAAACGTAGTTACCTAGTAGTGTAGTTATTATTATTTTTTTATTAAATAAGTCAGCATTTGACCTCCCTCTGCCTGATGTTAGTCGTGAGCAGTAGTGAGGTCTAAGATGGAGCATGCTTTCCTAGAAGGAACCTATTTACTTTTGATTTGAAGACCCCTATATTCTCCTCTTGGCTTCCTTCTCAAAGTTGTCTCTACGAACATCTGCCCGAGGTACCTATGTGTAGGTACGGTACGGTACTGCGAAAAAACTTCAAGAAGGTGCCCATTTACAGAGATCGGTCTCAGATCAATTCGGTTATTGATCATGACTTATCTCTTATCCAAATTCTTGCCAAAAATCGCTCTCGAGGCTGATGCTAGACTGTCCAGCATCCGTTGTAGCTCCTCCAGCGACTTCGCCAGTACAACTATGTCATCTACGAATCGTAAGTGTGAGATGTGCTCGCCGTTTATGTTTATGCCCATACCTTTCCAATCCAGTGTCTTAAAAATATCTTGCGCCGCGCTTGTGAACAGTTTCGGAGATATGACATCTCCCTGTCTCACTCCTCTGCTCAGTCTGATGGACTTAAGACTGCTGGTCCTGTACTCGGACACTCCTGGTGGCGGCTTCATACAGACATCTCAAAACTTCGATATAACGATAGACTACTTGGCATCGCTGCAAGGATTCCAGGACAGCCCAGGTTTCGACAGAGTCAAAGGCCTTCTCATAGTCCACAAAAGCTAGATACAGGGGCTAATTATACTCTTCGGACTTCTGTAGAGTTTGAACTGGTATAATATGCTGTGTGAATAAGGTATATGGTGTGGTGCCATATCCCCCGCGAAACCCGGCCTGTTCCGATGGCTGGAACTCGTCAAGTCTTCTCAAGAACTCGACGATTCGTAATAACCCGAGAGAAAAGCTAATAAACGTGGCTAAGGAGCGAGATGGGTCGAGTTTTTAAGAAGAGTCTGGACTCTTCTTAAAAAACAAAACCACCAAGCTCTCGTTCCACGTCTTTGGAGTTTTCCCTTAATTATACTGCCCACGCCGATTACGCCGATTACGCCGCCGCCGCCGACTGATTTGAGGCCGGCGCACGCCGCCGATCAAAATAGAATCGGCGCACACCTCTAATAGGCACTCATGTGTTCTATAAATTCCACGTTGGCCACTAGATTGTACAAAGCAACTTAAGATTGTAGAACCTAAGTCCACATTAATAAGATAGATAGATAGATAGAAGATAATAATATTTATATATCATAAGTCATTGATTATTCATCGTTTCATTGCCAATAGGTAAGTAAACTTTAAATATAATATTGGAACTGTATCCTGCGTTCAAATACGAAGCTTCAAGTGGATTCTCATTCTTATGCGTATCGGAAATTGATCTAGCTCAAAATTCAATTTAAATTTTAGTGCTTCCAGTCCAGGATATGCTTTCTATAGCTGAGTCAATTCCTTCAAAAATACAATCAAATCAAATATCGGTTTGCTTATTGTGATCATTGATTATCATAGATAAGATGAAGCTCTGAAGATATCAAAACCAACATTCATTTTATGAGATCAAGGCTTTCAAGTTGGCAACACACATACTTATTTTAATTTATCCTACTAAGTAGGTACTATCCTATTAATAAAAATCTGAAAGTTTGTGAGTATGCTTGTATGATTGTGTATCAATCACGCCTAAACTAGAGAAGTGATTTGGATGAAACTTGGAATAGGTGTACCTAATAGTGTAATATAGGCCCCATATTAGTCACAGATAGTGACTAATATGGGGCCTATATTCTAATCTCAAATAGCATATAGGGTCTTTATAGGCTATTCATAATGTTGGTACCAAAGCCGCGTGCAGAAGCTTCAAAGAGAATATTAATTAATTAATATCTTGTCAGAATAGCGATGCATACACTTTAATCTAAGTAGGATGAACTGTATCCAAAATAGATGCTAATGTATTCAGTTGCTGTAATAATCGCCAAAATAGTCTCACAATTTAATATACTCTACGTGGTAATAGATACCGCTTAATGATTAATCTGATAGAAATAATATTGATACGAGAATTTATCAAAATAATATTAAGGTTGTCCTAATAAATATTTTAACAAAACCACTGTTGTGTACACAGTCCTGATTCTATAAAATAACTCCCTAGAATGCTATCCACAGTCCCTCGGAAATATAGTATACCTTAGATATAATATGTATATAGTATATCTAAGGTCCTAATCAGCCGTTTTGGTGTAAAGTAAGAATATCTATCCTTCACATCTATTCATCCACCCATTCAAACATTCATAGTGTACGAGTCTCCCCAAAAACTATGGGAAGCAGTATCATCAGTGTTGGTGCATGCCGTGGAGACTTCGTTCTTCAGGATTGGTGTCTCCGTGGCAAGACATCCATGGAAAACTATCTTCGCCACCCTCACATTTGTGCTGGTTAGCTGTATTGGATTAGGAACTTACCACACGTATACACCACTTTGAGATAAGTCTTGCTCCCTGGTCTGCACGGTTTGCCGAACATGTTGCTGTCAGAAGATAGAACACAGCGTCTCTTGCCATGACACTCTCTCATGGCTGTCTCCGTCGCGTACGGTTCTAAGCACGCTGTGGAATGAAACGCAAATTAGAGTCTGCTAAAGTCCTTTTTGATTAGCGCTAGTGTCGTCTGAAGATGGATTGCAATAGCTTTTTGGTTAGTTTTGCTTAATTCCAGAGGAATTGTTTGGTAGTTGTATTTTGGTATATTGCTATGGCTGTTGGTTCTGTTATCCAGTACTCTATTGGCAAGCAAACACGTAATAAGCCATTGATATTTTACACAAATATAAAAGAGTGTTAAGAGCTAAAGGGCATGTGCTAAATATGTACGTGTTTATGGCACGTAAGAATTTATCGTCAACGATTCAGACAGAAATTGGTATGGTATAAACAAATTCCTTAAGCTTAATTGGGCTTTAATATGCTGTGTAAAATCCCGAACATCTATTTACTTGTTGTCATTCTTGGCTTGTTGCCCGAACAGAAGCAATACATTTCCTATTCCGACGAGCTCCGTACCGCGGCTAAGTACGAGTATGTATGACGCAAGATGGTTGGGCATGATTTCAGTAACGGGACAAAATGTGTAGCATTATTTTAACAAAACGGCCAAAACATTCGCGCTCATTAGAGAAATCCTTTGCCATTAAGCAAAGGATTTTTATTCTCTATTTACAGCTGGTTAAAGTGGAGATCGCCGATTGGGCACACTTGTTGACCTCAAGATTATGCCCAAAGGCGGAAAACGGTTTGGGGAATAGATGGTTGGAAAATGGGGGAGACCTTTGCCCAGCAGTGTGAAAGTTAATATAACTTGTTGGAACAACCGATGGATCAAAGTGGTTATCGAATGGTGGCTAAAAGTTATGAGAAGGCATAAAAGCAGACTATCACTTTGTTGTCCGTCTGTCTGTCTCTCGGTTTGTCTATCTGTCAGTATGTCAAGACCCTTTATCTCGGCAACGCGTGGAGGTATCGAGTTGAAATTAAAACCGTACACTCAAGTCTACGGTCTCTTTAAGTTGTGAAAAAATCTAACTTCTAAGATAACGCAAAAAAAATACGGCCGATTATGCCACAAAAAACGTGTATTTCGACACTCATGGAAATCAAAATTCATAGGGTACTTCCCGCTGACCTAGAACTATGATATTTGGCAAGTAGTATCGTCTTTGTACAAGTATAGGGAAATAAGAAAACCGTATATTTTTAGTTAAATCACAAACCTACCAAATAGAACTTTGGTGTATGGAGCACCTAATAGTTTGCATTGTTTTACGTACCTACATAGGCCTTTGCACGGAACCCTCGGTGGGCGAGCTCGACTCGCACTTGTCCGGTTTTATTTCCCATGCGACGCCATAAATATTCAAAAACCAAAACTGCTCTGCAACTTTTGCATCCCACTAGACTCGAGTTACCAATAGCATTCCTAGACCCACGCGAGTAGTTTCAAATTCAAGCTTTTGTGAAGTAAACATTTTGAATTTCGCTTGAAACTTTGCTGCAAAAACTTAAGGGAGATTTGATGAGAACCGAGCATCGATTATAAATCGATTCTCAGCCGAGTTTTAATTCAAAATCGAAATGGATAAATAAATAATCTTTCTCGACTTTTAATTCAAAATCACAGAGATTATAAAATATGTTACTTATATAATTTAATATGTTAGTTGTAAAATATGAAGACAGTTCAATTTTTTCCATTTGACACTGAGTAGCATTCTGAGGCATACTTACGCGGTTTTCAAACAAGATTTTCCTTTTATCTATCGTAGAAATAATGATTCCTGGATTTTTCATCATTAAAACTTAGTAAACTCAATACCGTGGTAACACGTCTCTTTCCTTAGTTGAATAGATAAAAGTTTTGCTTCGAAATATCAAAAAAGTTGTAAGAAGACTATTTCTATAACATCTTTAAGGATTTTATAGGGATCAATTAAACATTTAAACTAAACTTTAAAGATTTGACAAGTTCTTTGTAAATTTTTCATCCAATTCAAAGTGTTATTGAAATGCGCGACACTTTGATCAATAAATTATTTAAATATTACGTACAGGAATGAATAAACAATGCAAAAAACTTTTTGCAAAAAAACTGTACCAATTTGTCACAATACATCTTCATTCACAGCCGCAAATAACTAGAATCCGTGTTTACGTCAGTTCCCCTCACAATAGTTTCAATTTACGGGAACTTGTTCAGTTTGAATAAATTATTTGAAACAGCCAGCTCATTCTCAAACTAAACATGCTTATAATTCGATTGCCGCGTTTATAATGACGTAATATGGAGGTCCACTTCAGACTTCAATATAATTTTTAGGTAGAGGTAGGTGCGTACAGGTTGCCCATGTAAATAAATGCATTATCTACCATTGGAAGGACCAGTCTCATAAACTGACTACCCACGCTTCTCAGGTAGTTGCTTTGCCATCCGGTACGATTCCTATCCAGGAAAAAAATTTGAGTGAAAAATATGGATGTCTGTTCTGTGTCAGTATTATGAAAATGTATAAATTAGTTTTTTTTTTTTTTTTTTATTTAATGCATAAAAGAAGGGAGGCCTATACCCAGCAGTGGGTGTTACCAGGCTGAGATGATGATGATGATGATAAATTAGTTTCAATGTTCATCAGTGTTTATCACTTATCTTGTTACCATACCTTGTTCACGATATTGGTCGCTGAGGAACAGGAGTAGAATCACCTAGTTTTAAGATGTTTCAAAGTGATCCCAGCGGTCCTACTGAATAAATGCTTTTTGACTTTGACTTTCACTTTGACATAGTGAAAAGTTGCTTAGATTAGGGCTGTGTGAAGTTCTCCAATATTTTTATAATTTTTTACTTAAACCCGCGGCGTAGAAAGCCAAGCTCTTTAGAACACTTCAGCTACATTTTCAAGTCCTATTAAGATTCGGTAAACGACCGCTACCTTAGAGACGTCTAACAAAGTTTTCTACAGGAACTTGAAGTAACCCATTTTATCCCAAACTCCTAAGTGAGGGATAAGCGGTGGAAAAGAAACCATTCGATGACGAAGCTGATTATGCTGTGAGACGTTTTTTATCAGATTGGAAAGTTCGGGTTTTGGGGCTTAATGACGTAACTTGAGGAACTGAGGTGATTGGAAACGAGGGACTATCTTGACGAACTTACTCAATTTATTGATTCTATCTTTGTATAAGAGCATCGGTAAGAACTCTACAAGAAAGTATTCAAACTCGTGAATAAAAATTGGTTCAATAAATATGTATACATTTTTTGAAATATTTCCAAATTCATAAAAAAATAAAAATTCTCTGTCTTAAAGCGATGATTGTGATGGAAACATTTTTACATGCCGCACTTTTGTTTCTTATACTAAATACATCTAGCTTTGCGCATGAAATTCTAGCCGATAATGTAAAAGCACTTGCTAAATTATACTTACTTTCCTCCTTCATCCCTCGGGGCTGGGGACACTGAATTGAGTCATACTCCGTTCTTCCATACTGAGCTGAGTAGATTGCCACCCGCGAATGAGGATTGCAGCTCAGGTGTAGGACGTCATTTTCACACCCCACTTTACTTCGGAACTCATCTGTTGAGGAAGATTAGATTATTGTCTGAGTACAACAGGAAAAAAATCAAAAGCTGAAGGCACATTGGCCAGCATTTTATGCGCAACTTAAAAGTGCAAATCGAGGATATTGAATGACTTTAACTGACAGAATGTCTACCGTGCCTTAGAGGCCAATGTATCTAATTAGTTTTTTATTTTTATGATGTTGACCAAAGCAAATTTTAACTATGAGGTCATCATAAAATATTAATTTATCTACATCAAAGTCAAACTGAATCAGAAATGATGACAGTCATTTATATTCCTGAAGGGGTATTTAAATTTATTGGTAAACCATCGGATTCGATATCGTAAACTACCAACACAATAGCTGGGTAGTGCACGATATTCTAATTCGATGGCCCTCTTACAAATTAAAATACCCTTTCCAGAATTGTATACTGTTGTACAAGACAAACAACCTATATCTTCAAATATCAAGGTCACAAAATTCATATAGAAGAATCTCAAAAGTTTAACTTGAAGTAGAAGTAGCTCAGTATTTTCACGAAAATACAAAGAAAATATTATTTAGATTTGTGGTTTAGAAATCTTTCAAGGCTCTCGTTACAAACTCAGAATAGAAAATAAAACAAAATCTTTTACAGACAAGAGGAGTATTTTAAATTTTGGAAAGCCGTCGGATTTGATATCAAAATATACCCGACCAATTTTTAGAGATGAAAAGGCCATCGGATTTGATGTTGGAAACTACCACCCAATTCGGTGGGTGGTGTTCGTTGGGTGGTGTCAGAATTTTAAATAGAAATACCCCTCTAGATTTGAAAGTTTTACCTACTTACTAAAATTTAGGGAGTTTTTAAACGAACGTAAAAACCAGTTTCATAGTTCAAATTTCGCAGAAATTTAGCAAAGTTATTAATTGTGAAAAATCCTTGCTAAAAGTACCAGCGTTCATTTAGCTCTGAAATTCACTTTAGTATTCTGACCTTTTTATTATAATAAGCTCGTTCCAACTTTTCTGCTTATTATAGCTTCACTATAAAAAAGAAAACAAACCCTTTACGCTATGAAATACATACTGACTTTGATTTGATTCCCTTGAGTAAAGTTTCAAGTAAGCTAACTGTCAAAATCAAAAAAAGTGTAATTATGGTAACAAATTGTGCACAATTACGCTGAGTAGCTCAAACCAACAGACATTTCTTTCAGCTATTGATTATTTCTATTGGCAAGCTACGTTATTTAAGATCTAGACAAAACTTTCTTCGGAGATGGAATAACAATTTCTGAATTTCATGAGATACTAAGATTTTATTGGAGAATTATGGCTATTGGTTTAACCATATATATTTTTTTAATAATACAAACGTCATATCATAACTACAATCTTTAAATCTCTCATTTACGATATTGTGAAGAATAGCCTTAGTTACGCTTGCCAGAAAATCCAAGTGTCATAAAACAATTTAATACAGTTCTAAATTATTTTTATTCTGTCCTCATTGGTCCTCTTGATTAAAGTATTCTTGCCAAGTTTTCCGGAGCAAGTTATGACGGGTTCAGAGAGATTTTTAGGGGAATAATTTGTTCAATCTAAAGCGTAGAGAGGAAAAAGCGGGCAGTGTGACATTTCACACAGCATCATCTAGCCCCAAACTAAGCAAAGCGTGTACTATGGGAACCAAGTAACTGATATACTTTTTGTTTGTAAATACATTATATACTATACATAAAAATACCCAGACCCGAGATAAATATTTGCAGATCATACAAATATTTATCACGCGGCGGGGATCGAATCCGCAACCTTCTGCGTCCCAAGCGGGCTTTCACTCGCTGCGTCACAGAGGTCGTCATAGTAGTAATAGGCGAGGTCGTGTAAAACCATACTAATTATTAATGAGAAAATAAAACTCGCTGTCTGTCTGTGTGTTCTTTCACGTTGATAAAACTCCATGGAAATCTAGCCATCCGACCGTCAGGCATTACCTCCGAAAATATCTTAGTTCAAATTCTGCATCCTATGCAGAAGCGTTTGAGGTGTAGGTATGTATACTTCTTAGTCATCGAAGCTAAGTAACTTTTGATCACAAAATGAAAATGAATGTAGTGGAAATAACGTCCGAGCGTTTGTCATTCTGGAACGTGCAAGTCGGTCCGGTTATAAAGTCCAAAAGCCACAGAGGCTAAACAAATCTCTGACTCTAGAAATTGGCCTACTCAAAACCCAGAACAGCATGCGCCAGGCCAACAACGAAGTCTAAGCTTGACCACAACTTTACAAGCTAATTGCATTCGCTGAACCGATGCCAAACAGAAAATATTTCACAACTTCATTTTGGTCAATAACCATCTGCTTGATATTTATTGTCAGCTCCAATTGCTGGCGTATTTAAGCATATATGCAAGCCAAGAATTTATAAAAAAAGTGACTAAGTGCGCGTAGAATGATTCGTGATTGATTCGTACTTTAGTTTCCTCGATACAGGCGTCGCCTAGTGAGGAAACTATCAGATACCCCCACTTCTGTATCAGCTCTCAGCAAACTACAACATACTTAATTATAAGTCTTCTCTTTTTTATGTTATCTATCTTTAAGTTTTAGTTAAGAATTGTTTGTATGTTTTGCTGTAATAAACATTTTTGTATTTGTATTTTTTTTGTAGAATCGCATGGGAAGGTACCCATACACCATTCAATGTTTAGCACTTCTTCTACTTGTCGTGTAGTCTATGAAACTTTTAAGGATCAGCCAATTCGATTAAAATTATACATATCTGTGATGGACGAACAGACAAAGACAACCGATAGGGACCCGTTCACACTCCTTGCATACGGAACCCCTAACCAAAGCTTGAATCTTTCTCAGTTTCTAAATCGAAATGTTTCTAGAAATCCGAAATTTGGTCAAGGAAACGGAGGTCGTTTTCATTATTTAGGTTGCAATTCGAAAGCTTTTGTTCAATTTAATACATAGATTTTTATTAGAATCGTTGCAGCAATATGACTCAGAGCTTAAAGCCTCAGAAATATTGCCGTAACGTAAGTCTTTAATGGTATCGTTCAGTCCACATGTTCTTTAAATGGTATAGCTGGCTACAAAAGTCCAATTATTATTCAACGTTGTTAGATTTGATTGTTATAATCTGATTATTTAATTTAGTAATCAATATTTTAAGGTTACAAACTTAATACCCTAGAATCGAATAATAACAGTAATAAGTATTAACCTTATAAGTAACCTTTTTTTTCTCTTCAAACTAAAAAAAAAACAGTGTTTCAAACTCAGTGAAAAACTACGCATGTCTGCGTAGGAAAAACTGTGAAAACTGTATAAGCTAATTTAAGAACTGAAAATCTATAGAATATATTGGAGTCAGACAAAGCATTCCCGAGTACCTATAAAAAACTGAAATTTAAATAAACGCCTAAACTAAAAACTGTAAACATTTCAAAAAAACTGTAGATCTACAGTTAAAACTGAGGGGCTGGCTACACTGGTTGTACCTATTCGTTATGTTAAATATAGATATAACATAGATTTTACTGAAATGCCTTTTACGCTTCATTAAAAAGCTTCATTCAAGCTATTTGATTTTAATTTGATTCAACCTCACTGTGTTCAAGGTGTTGAGTTTGAGCCATTAATGTTTCAACTGCACCTCTTTGTGAGTGGTTTACTACTTAATTACCTGGCCGACTGCAAATTCATAGCTATCCTAGTACCTGTATCAGTACATTTTTGACTGAGTTTTTCCTGTAGGCTGTTCCAAAAACACGGTTCTTCATTATTTCTCTCACAGTGAGCTCGAGTACAAATAATAATGATACAAACCACTTTACCATTCTGTTCTCTAAAAGCAAACTTACTGATTTCACTCGAAATAATGAGGTCATATCATTTCCCATTTCCCCTCTAACATTTCCAGCAAATGGTTGCTATCTACGCATGCTCATACTGAATGCTGAATGTTTAACCCGAGATACAACCCAAATTGCAGGATAAAATAAAAAATAAGCACAACAGGATAAAAAAGGCAATGACATAAAATGCGGTGAAGGCGTAACTGCGAACCAGCAGCTCAAAATTCGGGTAATTTTCTTAATTTTACCTCATTAAGTTGTAAAAGAGCCGTGTTGGCCGAATAGGGTTGTGCCTTGACTTTTAATCCGAAAGTCGTGAGTTCGGATCCCGGCCATTCATCAATAGATTTTGGGCTTAAACTTGAGTTCTTGACGGTGAAGAAAAACATCGTAAGAAATCAACTTAGTATTCTTATAAGCGGCGATGGGCTTGGAATCTGTCACTTATGGAATGCTTCTACAAAATTTGGGCATTATCGAATATTTATATTTGGACATGCCTCTGATTACCATTTAGACATCTTTAAACGATCTAGAATACACAATCTGAGAGAATATCTACCGCAACGCATACATAGAGATCTTTTGTTGTGTGTGTTGTTGTAACTTACACGGACGGCATTTGTAAGCGACTTCGACGAACCTCCTTGATCCGGGGCAGGGGTCGATGCCAAATGCTTTTGGGCTCGTGTGAAACTTGCACTGTCTCTTCTTCTGACAAGCCTCCACCACTGTCTGTAACAACGAATACTACAAAATTTGTTAGTACGTCTATTCTCTTTTGTTAGCTTTGTTTGGGTAAAAATCCGTATAGTTGGGATTCTTGATCTTTTAATATGAAGGTTGCAAGTTTGCATCCCATTGAATCATCATTTGTATTTGTATGTGCTAGCACGATCTCTGCACGGTTACAAAAAACATCCTAAGCCTGCAGATTAGTCAGCTCCACACTTTAGTGGTTGTTTTTAGGGTTAAAAAGGGTAAAACGGGAACCCTATTACTAAGCGTCTGTCTGTCTGTCAAAGTCAAAGTCAAAAATCATTTATTCAGTAGGACCGCTGGGATCACTTTGAAACTGTCCGTCCGTCTGTCACCAGGCTCATGAATCGTAATACTTAGAAGGTTGAAATTTTCACAGATGATGTGCTTATTTCTGTTGCCACTATGACAACAAATACTAAAAAACAGAATAAAATTAATATAAAATGGGGCTCCTATACAACAAACATGATATTTTTTGCCGTTTTTATAGATAATGGTACAGAATCCTTCATGCGCGAGTCCGACTCGCACTTGGCTGGTTTCTTTCCGTTTTCTGTCCTAAAACTCTTTTATTTTTGAAGTTGGTCAAAACTGGCCTCAAGAGGGCTACCTTTTGATTAAAAAGTTTAATAAAGCGTGGGATTTATCAATTATGATTAGATAGATTTGGGTGCGTGAAGTTGTGAGTGTTTTGTAAAAGCTTAATCCCTATCGATTTGAATAAATACAGTTTGATTTATTTTCATCCCTGTTCGTTAATGTTTCCTGATATAGAAACACTCAAACTTTTGATTATCTACTGCGAACGGGTTTCGTTTTTAATTAGAGTTGGTTTATTTTGGTTCTGTACAACAAAAACGTATAACCTTTATACAGGGTGTAAAAAGACGTCTACAGAAGCCGAAAGGGGTAGGTACAGCATCCCAACACACAACCAAATCCAACAGGATTTTCCGAAAACATCATTATATCCGGAGAAAACAGCGTTTAAAGATTACTGTTTGCGTATGTACTCGGCTCGTTGTTTTACGTAGATTGCTGGATTTTGAGTTTTAACTGTTTTTTTCTTCTATAAATGAAATTATTAGATAGGTATGGTCTTATATGTTGTACTAGTAGTAAATATCCTATCCAGTCTATGTATAATATGTATGTATTTACAAACAAAAAGTCTATCTGTTATCTAGTTCCCATACTACAAGCTTTGCTTAGTTTCGGGCTAGATGATGCTGTGTGAAAATGTCCAGCATTTATTTATAACATAAAATGACTATTCAACAATTTTCTTGCGTTTTTTTTTCGCTAAATATGTTTAGAATCGTGGTCTGATTGCAACCCAGTTTTCGGTAGTAGTTTTTTTAAACCCTGTATAATTAGATAGTTTATACAGTGAGAAGTGGCAACCTACGGGAATATAAACTCAACCAACGTGCATTAGGACATTGTTGAGATGGATAAAATTGAGTTCAGAGTATTCTTAGCGTTAGAAGGAAGACGTGTTCATTACTTCTGTATTAGGTACAAGTTCATTCATTTGTTTTTAAAAAGAGACTTATAAGCTTTTTATTTTTATTTTCCTTCAAATTCTCAGAGTTCTTCGAAAAGTTTAAGCGAAGCGTAAAGTAAAAAACCCCGAATCGAGACATCAAAAAAGTGAATTCTCGACTTGATTTTTTAGGATCTTATTTACAGAGGTATTTGAAGCAATTTATTTCAGCTTACGAAACGTTTAATGAATACAAACATTTGATCAGGAGATTTTTTTCGGATTACGCGGGAGATGGTAAGAAGATCTGGTGAAAAGGTTTGCCGAACCGAGGTATTTGTAGCCAACTTAAGTGTTTTAAAGAAAATAATACGCGTTTTGTGGTATGGTGAAAATAAGGAATTTTCTGTAAGATAATGATTTAAAGATTATTTTTTTTTGTGATTAATAAACCTACTGCTTTTCGTTTTGCTCGTGAATAAAATAACCTTACTAGGTAAAAAAAGATTGGTAACTTATTGCTTACTCATTTTCCAAACTTTTACAAGGGAATGTTCCTTGTAGACTTTTAACAACGGATGATTCCGTTGGTCTGTTTCGGGGTTTTTCTTAATTGTAACACCTCCAAACATCTTTCTGAATTAAGACCAATGTTATGCTATCACGGTTATGGTGTTTAGCCATGATGACATATACGAGCCTTAAAACTTTAGTTTGTTATAGCTACTGGTTCATAAAAAATTACTTCATTACAATTTCACAGTTCAAAAAGTTTTCCTGTCTGAAAATTGAATATCAATTGATTTATGATACTTAGATCGAAAAGTTAATTTATGTGATGAAAAGATTTTAATTACTTTTGCACTTGAAAGAATGTTTCTGAAAGAATCTCCTTATTATAGTTTGTATTTAGTCCACTTGGATAAGTTCATAATGTCACTTTGAAAGTGACTTGAGGATAGACGAGTTTAATTCAATTCAATCAATTTATTTATTATTCAGATTACAAATAAACAAATAATGCTGGACATTACGCACAGCGTCATCTAGCCCCAAACTAAGACAAGCTTGTACTATGGGAACTAGATCCATATGTTAGTAAAATCTTATCAATATTGGCAAATACAACACAATATGCTTTTGCATGATGTTATAGATGCGTAGAGTCTGGATGTTTAGATTCATTAAACGGGACGCTGTAGATTATATTAAACCACTTCTTTTATTCAAAATTAGCATTCATGCAACTTATATATAATTTTTGTTTAAAAACTCGACACATCCAATTCTGGTTGCTGTGCATCCTTTTATCCCAACAAGGCTTACGTTTTATATTTTACCATTTCATTTTACTGATATAAAGCTTAAAATATTACAAATTCCTTTACGAAAACAGTTTCCGAGCCAAATTGGGAGATAAAATGTACAAAACGGTTCAGGAGGAATCCAAAACGACTCCCAATAAAGATTACCATTGAGAGAGATTAGCTGACGAGTTGATGCATGACAAACCAAAATATACACGACTATTGAGGGCATAATACTAACATTCTGGGAATAGACGCTGTTCCAAGTATTTTGTGGTATCATAGATCTGGTCTTATGCTTCCAATACAAGATAGAGCTGAGCTGTTGGTTATATTAGGATCTATTCTCGACTCTTAATCCGAAGGTTACGAATTTAAATCCTCGTATGGCAATGGATTTTGCGTTAAGAAAATTTACATTATCACGAGTAAACGGTAAAAGAAAATATCTTGTAGATCTCTTTTTCTTTTTTTTTATGAGAATGAAATGAGGTCTACGATGGAGCGAGCCTACCCAGAAGGCTCATGATGATGCAGATGGCTACAATGGATCTCGATGCTTTATCAGCATGAATTGACCATGTCTAATCTAAATAAGGCCGGAGGTGGTTTTTATGCATTGGCATTATATTCGTTTTTAAGCTTATTGATACTTACCAATCTAAAAGCTAGTAATATAACTTCAAATTATCTTTCTGTTGATGATTCTCACCTGCAAGGCACTAGGCCAGATACATGACGTGTCTCCAACAACCTCGACTGCGACTGGCTGGTACTCCGTAAGGTCAGTCGCGCAGGATCCTTGAGACGCCGAAGCTCCATACTGTGCGACTTGGATGCTGATGGTTGTCCCTCGGGGACAGATCAGGGTCACCATCTCTTCGTCACACGCCGCTTTCTGATGTGTACGAAGAGTTCCGAGAAGAAGCTCTGTTGGTACAGAAATAAGGTTCATTTTAGAGAAATAAAATAATACATGCCAAATGCATCTAACATTAGGTTATTTTTTATCCTGCTTGGAAATGAGATATGGCATCTAAGAGAAAAGTCAACAAAAACTCTTAATTTTCCGTTATGTGACTGAACGTATAATACTTCTTCTATAGGTGATAAGGTGAGTTATTGAGGAAAATAAGGGAAGTGAACCTGTTGTGCTCACCCCACTTAGGTGGGAAAAGAGTGATAATAACGATGAGTCTCATTTATTTGACACCTGGTACGTATTCTCGGAAGAAAAATACGTTATTCGTATCCTATAGGCGAGTCTAAACTTATTATTTCACAAAATCATTCAGTTGCAGGATCATGACAATCCCTAAAGCATGGTAGGTATATATTGTCTCAGAACTTTTAAAGACTTAACTTTTACTTTACTTACTTTACTGTTTAAAGACTTTTTAGACTTTTTAAAGGCTTTAACACGTGCTCTAAACGGTGAAGGAAAACATCGTGAGGAAACCATGGGCTTGCAACCTGTCACGTATGGAATAATAACTTCTGCAAGATGTGGGCAAGATGTATCATATATGTGTTTGGACATGCCTCTGACTACCCCCCTTAGACATCTTCAAAGGATCTGGAATAACTAACATAAAAAGATCTGAGAGAATGTCTACCGCACCTTGGGTATACAGTCGTGAACCTGTTTACGTGTTTACGTTTACTTTTAAAGAATTGAACATTATTTGAATACTGCTAATCAGACGTTCGTTTAAACATCTACAAATTCGGCTATAATTTTCCTAAAGCTAATAATCCTAAATTTCGCACGTGACAGTTTACTACTACTTAGGCTTTTACTTTTATATTAGATGATTCATACAGCGTCAGGAAGCAACCTATGCCTACACTCAAGGGATGCTGTAGTGTCTGGGACATTGGTTGAGATGGAATAGGTTTGCCCAGTACCTAAACCATCCTCTCAGCTTAATCAACCTGGCCCACAGGAAAGACGACGTCAATACGTGTCCACACGTAACAGGCTACAAGCCTAATAAACACGACAGTTTTCGACACCTTCATTTTAGAATTTTGGAATTAAGACAAAAATGAACTGTTCCGCTAGATCCAGTCATATCTACCTTGGCATTTGTAAAATAGCTCTCAAAAATATTTAATGTGCACGTTTCTATTTTATTTGTCATTCCAATGGACTAATGGCTGAAATTTTCATGATAGAGTGTCCTCTGTAGACTCATTAGATATACCATCCATTGTAACGCAGACTAGTTCATCATCATCATCAGCCTATGGCAGTCCACTGCTGGGCATAGGCCTCCCCTAGTGAGCGCCATTGCGCCTAGTTGAGACTAGTTCCTGGCATTATCCATACTTCCATACTATAATATTATAAATATGAAAGTAACTTTGTCTGTCTGTCTATCTGTCTGTCTGTCTGTCTGTCTGTCTGTTTGTTACGCTTTCACGCTCAAACCACTGAACAGATTAAGCTGAAATTTGGCATAGTTAAATGTTGTATTCCAGGAAAGGACATAAGCTACTTTATATCCCGAAAAAATTAAAAATCCCGAGGGACCGCGGGTCACACCGCGGGAGCGCAGCTAGTAATTATAATAAAAACCATTTGCATTAATAGACTCACAGATAGACCGAAAATCAAACCGATATTTCAGTGTTTTTTCTGTTATCCATTTGCATAATGAAAATATCCGAGATGACTGCAGAATCAAAATCAATACACGTACGGAAGTTATTCGCACTGGGCCTGTGAAATGGATTACATTTACGAACCCGATGATGTAGTGCTCTGATTTCAATAATGTAGTCAATTTAAAAAATAATCTGAGTTTACTGACTTTTTTAATATTGTTACCGACTTCCAAAAAAGTTTGATATTTATAATAACTGCAAAATGTAGGCTGTATTTGAACAATACATATATAAGATAGAGAAAATATCTACCGCGTTAAAGAGAAACAGCCGTGATCCTGTTTGAAAATCACCATTCCATTAAATAAAAGACTAAAAAAACCCTCTAACTATGGCAAAAACTCTATATACAAATTGCGCGGTAATTTATCTGCTTACATAAACATTACAATGCCATTAAATTTAGTCAAAATTTAAGTTGATTTAAGTTGACATTTTAACTAAACGTGTATGCCCAAAAAAATAAATTTATAAAATCACATTATTCTATGAGAATTGTATCTGTAAAATGTATAACCTAAAAACGTATATTTTTTTGATATAGCCAAATTGACGCCAAAATGATTCTCAACAATGCGCTTCCGATATCTTCATTAAAAAATATAATGAATACTTCAAAACACGTCTCTGTATCGTATCTATCAGGAACTGTGTCCTTAAACACTCGATTTCGAGATTTTATCAAGCCCATTACGAGAAATGGGTGTAATCCAAAACCCATTCTCCTTAGTTATCACTCTGTTACGATGTCCCTCGCCCGTGATGTGGTAAATGTTACTTACCACGTTATCCTGACAATTGCTAACCAAAGTTTTGTCTGCTGTCGGTTGTGATGTAGTTAATATTGATAGATCTTCAAAGACGGATAATATTGATAGATCTTCTTGTTCGGGACGGTCTCAAAATGGATGGGTGACTATAGCAATATCAGTCAAAGCTCTGTGTTTTAGAAGGTTAGTTTGATAGTCTCCTTGGTTTTAGCAATAACGTATGCTTTCAAGTGGACTAAAACTCCATTACTAAAAGAGTAAGTCTAGTTACACGAACTTACTGCCTGCACAAATTAGTATACTGACCATTACTTTGGCATTACTTGTTCGTCTCACAGATTATCGTAATCTGATAAGTAATTATGTAGCAAAGGATTTAAAACGTGAGGACTTTTAACATTTAAAATGTTTTTTTATTTTTACACGAGCTTTACTTTATAAGAGCTTTTCAATTTTAAGTTCTAACGTGATTAAAATAAGTCAGTTTTTAACGGACTTGCGATGGTTTCTTCCAAGCTACATTATATTATATTAATACCTCTGTTAGTAATCTTGCACTAATAACAATTTGCATTTTACTTAGTAGAGCTGAGTAGGCAATTTCTTAAAAACACAACTGGATTTTTCTCTGTATTCTCAATGCTTGTTAGTTTAATTAGTTATTAAGAGTATTAAACGCGGTGTTCGCTGAGTGAGTGGTGCCTTGATGCCTTTTCCAAAAGTAGTGGGTTTGAATCCCGGACATGCTATTACTAGATTCTAATGTACATTAGAATCTGTTAATGGCATGTCTATTAGCAGCAACTCTAAATAGCATCATGGAGAGGACCCCAATAAATTCGTTAGTAACTAGAACATAGGATAAAATTATTATAACAAGCTCAGAATAAATACTCCAGTAAATTGAAACCAAATCTTAAAAAATATAACGAACAAAATGTTTGGGAGCTTAGTAAAAACACAATTCAATGTTATTTTAGAGCTCTTCTGGATCTGATGAAAAACAACCTCTACTAACAGATTTGTAAATGCTACTATACAGAGTCTATCATTTTATACAGAGTGTGAAAAGACTACTACCGAAAACTTAGGGGTTGCAATCAGACCATGATTCTAAACATAATTAGTGAAAAAAAAAACTTACCTAATAAAAGAATATAAAAGAAACAGATTATTAAAAATCAAAATACAGCAATCTAATCTACGTAAAACAACACCAGTACATACGCATACAGCTATCTTCAAACGCTGTTTTCTCCGGATATAATTGTTTTTTCGGAAAATACTTTTGGATTTGGTTGTGTGTTGGGATGCTGTACCTATCCCTTTCGGCTTCGGTAGACATTTTTTGCACCCTGTATATTTGTAACATTAATCTTTGAATACTGGTGGTCTAGTTCTTCTTTTGTCACTAGTGACCAACGTGGTTATAGGATTTTAATGCGCCTCAAAGAGGCTCCTTTCGAGCTCTAAAAGGCTCCTTGCACTGTGACCACGGTCGGTAAGCGGCCTTCGGATCCAAAGGTCTTCGTCATGGCTTAGATTTGTAACCGGCAGCCTTAATGCCTAACTTGAAATCCATTCCCATTTGTCATCCTAATAGAGCTCAACCAATCACATAATAGGAAAATGACAATTGAAGTCCAGAATGTCAAAATGAAGCCCATGTCTATTGCCAGTTTAATTTTTTTCTAAGTAATTACACAATAAGGCTGCAGGATCGAAAATTTAACGTGCCCTCCGAAGCAAGGAAGTTCTCAGTTATTATGTAGTTAGAATTGTCACTTGCGGTCACCTATCAATTTTGTGATAGTGCAGAAGGTTGCTTATCTTTGATCTATCAAGAACGATTATGCAAGCTACGAGTATAGCACAAGCGCTCAACAGTGTAGTAAAACATTAGTATGTATCGAAATATAAGTCCAATTCCATAGATAAATCTGCGATAAGTCATTATTGCCACTAGCAGTCATCCATCCATTTTGTGATAGCGCAGAAGGTTGCTTAACTTTGATCTATCAAGGGCGAACAAGCAAGGTACACTACAAACAAAGGTTTATTTTTATACTTAGATCTGTTTCTATCGCAATAATAATATTAATTCTATAGTACTGCTGTTGAAAGGAGTCGGGTTATCAAAGATAGAGGCTCTAGATCGTGATGAAACGAATGAAAGCGATAGAAAATCAATATGAGTTTAATGGGAAGAAATCCGAGAAGAAGAACAGTTAATGATTATCCCATTAAGGTAGAAAATGCTTTTGATAAAGGATTTACGCAGATGTTTTCAGGGTTTGTTATTTTAAGAAATTCCTTCGATTATTATTGTTGGCTATTGTTTTTTCAAGAGGTAACAGTATCTACCTACTCGAGTTTATTTTTAAGTAGTAATTCTGAATTCTGACTAGACTTTAAAAATAGTTCAAAAACATACTGATATTGAAAAAAAAACTATAAGATAAGAATATACCTACTGCATATATCACTTTTTAAACTTAAGTGTTAGAGTTATCTTAGTCATTTGAGTAAGTCTTGGGCTTATTGAAATAATTGGTTGTCTGTAAAGTCGGTTTACTGACGATAGTTGAACGTGACAACGTCTACGCATCGCTCACTCAAGTAGGAGAGAGACGGATGTCGAACGCTGCCGAACGCAAAGGCCGATTGTGCTTCTTTGACGCTCGTTCCGCGCTCTCGCTTGCACTTCAAGCCTTACATGGAACGCCTCAGAGCGAGGTAACGCCTCATGACGTCATGTTTTTTCGTGCATGCAGCTGGCTCTATCGAATTATAAGACGTAGTCACGTCAAAAGTCGCGAGAAAACCAAGGAGTGAGTAGAGAGAAAAATAATGATGTTGATGACGATATAATCTTGGTATTTTCAAATATTTATTATCGTATGTGCATATGTGTAATAAAGAGATTTGTTCAGTTCAGTTACACATCTCGAGACAACTAACAAGAATTAGTGGTAGTGAATCACGGATCGCTTACATCTCAACAAAGAGCCATTGGTACATAAAAACAAAAGACGACCGCACCTAAAAGGATATACAAGAATGTGCGAGCGCGTTAGGATGGGCGTGTATATGAGTGGGCTCTTAGTTAAGCCTAAAAAAGGCAGACATTTCAGAAAAAACAGACCGTCTATTTTGGTATCCCGTAACTACTTTCATAACCTTTTTTGTTTTCATAGTAATAAAAATACGAATTTTTATTTTTACAGCTGACTAGTGGCCGGCCCGCGGCTCCACATGGTATCAACATGCCTTTACCGATCAGGGAAACTGTAGATTTGTAGATATTAGTTTTTTCTTCTCTGTAACAACTGATCTGATACCTAAAAAAATATTACGGGTGCAAGCTATTCGTAAGCAGGTAGGTACTGAGACTGATTAGTTGATACCTAGGTACTAGGTAGGATTGAAGACGTGAATATGCTCCTAGTCTTAGTCCACATAGAGTTTATTAGTAAAAGTTATAAACAACTGTTCTTCTCATAAAATAAAATGTTTATTAGACTGTTTTATGAAGCCACGAACTTTCCCGCTTAAAATTCTTATACAATTGTATATCGTTTTCGAGTTACCTAAGTTTTATACCCAATATACCCATAGGTACTTAAACAGATAATCTGAATATTTATACGCCAAAGTTTGTTATTGCTGAATAACATTGAATGAATATAAAATGTTATCGTAATTTTTCACTAGATTATTCAATAATTATGATGTTATCACTTCAACTCATAAATTTTAATTTGTTCATACTTGGGAAAATTGGGGAACGGAGTCGTGATTATTTTTGTTGTTTTTAGACCAATAGTTCGACGACATATTTTTTTAATTTCAATTTTTTTTCTCTATGAAAAAGTTTATCCTAATAAGTCGTTAATTAGTTTTACATAAATATTTTAAACGTGTTGTTTACTTTTTTCTGTTTTATTTTAATAAAATGTGTTCAATAGGTCTTAGGTAAACTAGAATAAGAGTAAAACTATATTTTGTTTGTAAATATTAGTTGATAGAAGATTATAAATATAAGTTAAGTTTTGACCACCTCTGTGGCGCAGTGGGCGAAGGTCCGCCTGCGACGCAGAAGGTTGCGGGTTCGATCCCCGCCGCGGGACAAATGTTTGTATGACCTACAGATATTTGTCCCGGGTCTGGGTGTTTCTATGTATAATATGTATGAAATTACAAACAAAATTTTTATAAGTAGCACAAGCTTTGCTTAGTTTGGGGCTTATAGCTGTTATGATGCTGTGTGAAAATGTCCAGCATTATTTATTTATTTATTATTTATAGTTAAGTTATAAATAATAAACAATAATGGACATTTCACACAGCATTATCTAGCCCCAAACTAAGCAAAGCTTGTACTATATGGAAACTAGGTAACTGATATAGGTACTACTTATACAGGGTGTAAAAAGACGTCTACCGAAGCCGAAAGGGGTAGGTACAGCATCCCAAAACACAACCAAATCCAAAAGGATTTTCCGAAAAAATCATTATATCCGGAGAAAACAGCGTTTGAAGATCACTGTTTGCGTATACTGCAATGGGCGCGTTTTTATACGTAGATTGCTGGATTTTGAGTTTTAATTGTTTTTTTCTTTTATAAATGAAATGATTAGGTAGGTATGGTCTTATTATGTTGTACTAGTAGCAAAAAACTAGAAAATAAAATAAAATGACGTAGCTAAGAAAAAAATTTTAAGTTTTTTTTCGATAAATATGTTCAGAATCATGGTCTGATTGCAATCCCTCAGTTTTCGGTAGCAGTCTTTTTACACCCTGTATACAAAATCTAGAGATTATCGTATTAGATTTTAAAATATTTGTAATGATAATTTAAACTGAATAAATAACTGAGTAACTGAATAACTGAGTTCACAAAAGGACCAATCCTTTTAGCACAATATTTCAAAAGAAATGGTGAAGATGAAAAAGTAGAGGAGGCAAAACATAAAATTCTCCCCCATTGCCTCTGTCACCGACTGTACTACGCGAGCGAAGCGGACAGTAGCTGTTATTGAATATTTTACAAGTTCATATTTTTATTAAATTATTATACAAAATTAATCTCAACCAAGCTTGACTAAAGCGGCACGTCCTTGGGTTAGTAAATTTGATTTATCGTACCCAATATTTTGCAACAAGGTATTTCCGTAGTGAGTCCGAGACAGCGTATTTAGGGGTTCCGTACACAAAGGGTGCAAACGGGACCTATTACGTACTATTTCTGCCCTCAATCTGTCTGTTATCTTCTAGATTTGTCACTAGTTCTTTCAAACTATAGTGTGTTGAAGGGGACTATGACACCATTTTTGAATGCATCCAAAAGACTATGACACCATGTTTTCAATTTAGTTATACTGCATGCTGGTTTCCTCGCGATGTTTTCCTTCAACGTTTGAGAGACAGTTGTATAACAGATACATTTTTGGACAGAAAAACTCATTGGTCTCTTTTCCGTTGTGATTTCTGTCTGTCATAGAACTGCATCTTTGAGTTTTTATAGGCAGATACTTGTAAGTTCACAGTGTTACTATAACAGAGCATAAAAAATTGTAAGCACTATGGTGCTCCGTGGTGTATCTTTTCCGAGATAACTATCAAATATTTATTGTAGCGGGTAATTCGAAAATGGAATGTTTACGTTATTTTATCGCCGGCCTTGTTTACAGACCACACACTTTACAGTTTGATCGCTGGATGATCGAGGCCAGTGCTTCCAACTACAGTTTTTTTTATTACCACTAAAGTATACATAAAATAAAAAAATTAAAGTACTAGGATTTTTTATAAAGGAAAAGGTAGGTCCAATGTATCAATATTAAATTGTTTTCTTACTTATACCAACGACAAAATGATCCTTCTAACTTACTTAACCTACTTGTATTAAACAAATATCTACTGCAATACACCTATGCGAGGCTTCTTAAACTTGATCGGTTATTTTAGTACGATAATTTATTTTGTACAAAAATGGAACAACATAAAAACTATATTGAAATCTGTGTGAGCACTTGCATTTGGTTCGAATTAAGTCTTCATACAAGCACACAACCCATCACAGCTAACAACAGGTCATTAAGGGGATGTCATCTATTTATATCCACAGAATATACTCGTATTTCATACCCGACGAGAGGCGTAATAGGCCGCACGTGGCGTTCGGACTGATCGCGTTCCGTTTGGTACGAGCTATAAGCAGAAGCAGATATTATCTTAGGATACTACGCATAAAATGCATCCAAATGTTGCCTGAAAGAGATTTTTAGCGATAAAACCGCTCATTGTCACATCTTTAAAGATATTCTGTGACGGAAGAGCGAGACATCCTAATACAGGTATTTTCATACTTAAAAGGAGGTCTCAAACCCATGTAACTAAAGTAGATTAAGTTACTGAAATAAATATATCTGATTTGATTTGATTTGTCACTTAATTGTTATGTATTATAATTTTATCTTGTAATCATGTGTATTTTAATCATGTATTATACAAATTAACCTTCTTCTTGAATCACTCTGTCTATTAAAAAAACTGCATCAAAATCCGTTGCGTAGTTTGAAAATCTAAGCATACATAGAGACAGACAGACAGATAGAAAGCGGGAAGCTACTTTGTTTTATACTATGTAGTGATAGTAGGTTGTAGCAGAGAATAATCGAATAAGACCAGTTATAAGTAATAATAATAAGTAAGTAATGCTGGACTTTTCACACAGCATCATCTAGCCCCAAAGTAAGCTTGAGCTTGTGTTATGGGTACTAGATGACTGATAAACTACTTATATACTTTTGTTTGTAAATACATACATATTATACATAGAAACACCCAGACCCGAGACAAATATCTGTAGGTCATACAAACATTTGTCCCGCGGCGGGGATCGAACCCGCAACCTTCTGCGTCGCAGGCGGACCTTCGCCCACTGCGCCACAGAGGTCGTCAGTTATAGGATGGACACTCGAATACGTTATGAACAAGGAGTGCGTTACACACAGATGTGCTTTTACAAAATACTATGTGGTGCCTGTGTAAGTAACTTTGTAAAATGGTTGGTCTATTGTCCATATTTGCAAATATAGAGCAATTGCTGAGGGGTAGCCGTATTTTCACCCTCATAAAATTATGTAGATTTAAGTACCTATTGTAACTGTTGTATATGGTGAGGAGAAAATAAAACTTTATTCTTATTATTCTTCTTCTTCTTCTTCTATATTAATTTTTTGTTGTCTTTTATCTGTTTATTACCTCACGGATAACTCAAACGCATAGCTTGATGAAAATGTTCAATCTTTCTGAACATCTGACCTATACATATACATTACTCTATTCTGAACCCCATTCATCATACATGCTCTCTAGTTTAAAGTACTTTTTGGCCTTCTTCCAAAATTACTTATTTGGCCTTCTTTCAATACTTGCGCCGTCAGCATCTACTCATGCACTAGGGGAGCTGGTCTAATGAGAACCGAACTCGATGAAGACGCGGTTACAAAACCATCAATCTCTGTCACTGTACTGCGTTCTTGTTACTCGAGTAGCTCGGCTAAGCTGCGGTGGGGTAGCTAGCAAAAGCAATAAAATACTAGTAAACATTGTTTTCGCAAGTGTTTATATTGCTGGCGCTTTAGCATATCTAGATCTACATGTTCTTCTAATGTTTACTCTACCGGGTTAGTGTAAACAGTATATTTGAACATCAAACCAATTAGTCTAAAACTAAAGCAGTGAGCTATGAGGGTGCTGGTTGGAGTGTTACCGGTTGTCGATGGAGTAACCGAGTTGTCGAGATAGACTAAGGTTTCAGTGTGGAGAAGTGACAATTTGTGGAAAATCGATTTTAGGAAACTGGATCATCATCATCTTCCTGCCCTTTTCCCACATTATGTGGGGTCGGCACAACATGTGTTCTTCTTCCATTCTCCTCTATCAGCCGTCATCTCAACACTCACTCCTTTCTTACTCATGTCATCCTTTACACAATCCATCCATCTAGATTTTAGGAAACTGGATGTTACCATGAAATTACATAGCCTAGCATTGGCACGTCAATTCAACATAACGAAGAAATTATCCAAAACTGGAATTTGAATCCACGTTACAAACAAGAAATACTTCCTCAAAAACAGTACGGAATAAATAGAGTACTATTTATTTGATTAAATTCGGTTTTTCTGACAAGAAGATAAATTCATTGGTGACGCGGACTTTCTTTATTGCGAGAAATTCCTACTAACACGGTTTTTCCTCCGAAGGAATTGTGTGTTATTTTTGGTGCCTTTTGAGAGCCTTCACACGTCTTATTTCAAATTGAACGAAAATAACGAATTAAACAATAATAGAACCATTAGATCTAACCTGATAATCAAATGTAAAAAAAATATAGAGTCGTTCAAGGCAAAAAAGTATTACAAACACTTTTAAAAAATAATAAAAAAGAATTATAAACCATCACCATCGTAATTCTCTAGATTAGTATAGATGTAAGTGCCTACTTACTGTATATTATATTATATTATTATTATTATTATTTTTGTTTACTGTGTCTGTGTATGTACCAAATAAAGCATCTATCTATCTATCGTTCACAACTTTCACCCACTGCTGGGAAGAGGGCTATCTCTCTTCGTTTTATTACCAATTTATTACCTAAAGGTGTTTCAAAAATATTTTATAATAAAAACAATTTACTTTTCTATTATTATACGCGATAAAAATATTGGCGCTCTATCAAATCTTCTATCTGTAAACAACAGAGTCTAATTAAGTCAAACTTTTTACAGGCTTTGAAAAAATACGCCTTCAATTTTATTTTGGGATCAACTTTCCCTCGCTGCCTCTAATTAATAAAGCCTATTACCAGAGCTGCCAATAGACCGTACTTGGAATATTGATATTACCGAAATATCTTAAGATCAAATTGCTCTTGGATGGACGCTAGGGCTATTACATCCTTGTTTGTGAATATTAAAGACGGGGCTCAGAGACCATTTGCACATAATCTGTGACTCACGCAATCAAATGGTAGAAATATTATGGATAATATAAATATTTCTACCATTTGATTGTGTGAGTATACAGGTGTAACATTAAGATCAGACAATGGTTTTATTAATTTTAGACATCATGTTTAATAGTAACCTTTACTGATTAAGACCTACACAATGCGTAGAAATAGTGTTACGTTTCATTTTTCAAAACGTCCGGGTTCGATTCCCGAGCTGAGTACAATTTTTTAATAAATGGGTGAATGCAGTTTTCCTTGTTACTAAAATCAATGACAAAATATGGTTCCTAAGAACCGATCTTCGTATGTCTTATGATTCAGACTTTCCCATACTGACCGATCTAAATGTTACAACCCTGTATATGTGTGCCTTATTGACCTAGTGAATTATTCACTCGACGTTCTATCAAAGGTGGAAAGTTCCAATTCCGACCGTGTATCAATGGATTTTTGATTCTGAGTAAAAAAGTAAGTTCGTATGAGTCAGTGGCCAACTCTGGAAGCGCTTTAGTTCAGTTCAGTTCAGCGGAACATTACTAAATAGATATTTACTTATACGAGTAGATGTCTATTAATGATTAACACTTTAATAAATATGGTCGCAGGTAAAGCTTCTTACTACTTACAATATTTTTTTTTTAATTTACTTATAAGCTAACCCAACAATGAATCGGGGACAAATTAATTCAAAAATCTGTAAATCTAAGTGTAAAGTTCACTCGTATAAACCATACCTCTCCTACTAACTCAAGTATTAAAACCGTCAAAGTTAATTTCATTATCCTTTGCAAGATTTATTATGATGACTAAGCTTAGAAACTCCACCCAACTCATTCCGATCGCTTTTTGCGCTACATGTTACTCATTAAGTATGTACGTGTAGGTACAGTAAGCTTCAGAAGTTTCTGTGTTTGAGAAAGAAAGGAAAAAACTAAAATGAAATCAATATGTGGAGTTGAATCCGCAACTAGAACATTTTACATACATGAGATGGATTGAATAGCAATACCTACGTGTTACTATCTGCCACCGCGTGAGGGCAGTTTGAGGGGGCAGCCGGTAATAATTCAGCCAATTTGCCTAGATCAAGAGATCGACTTTTTACGAGCTTTAACTTAGTTATAAATAAATAAACAAATAAATAAATAAGAACTTTATTGAGGACACAGTGTTACATGAAGTAGTTACATGCTAAGTTTCGACAGTATTGTCCTACAATCGGCGGTCTTATCGCTCAAGGCGATTTCTTCCAGACAACCTTATTGTTCTACTAAATCTACAAATTATTACTAATGGTACTCGCAAATATGCACTTCTGTGCGTCGTAAGTCATATTTACGCAAGGTCACCCCAGTTTAAACCTTCGTCACCAGAGTCAGGCCATACAAACTAACTTCGACTTCGTTTAATGTATCAGTAAAATAAATGCTCAACATATTTTCTTATCATCTACTACTACTCGGTACTTATAAACCCGACTGTCTTCAACACTAAGCGTTTTTATTTTTACCCTCCCCACTTGAACGGATCTCTTTGTGGGTATATTTATACCAAACATTGTTCGTTGTACGAATGGTATTGCTTTCTATTCAAACAGATTTTTCTTTGATGCTTTAGTCTATTTTGTTCCAGACGAAATTGAATTTGGTTTATTGAGTTAAGCGACGTAGGTTCTCAAAAGTCCCCTGAATTGCGATATACGCTGCCCAAATTACTTTTACCCTACTTACGGCATTGTTTAAATGGGAGGTAAATTAAATACTCAAAGAGACCTTTTGAGTAGCACTCAAAAGTTTATCCTTATGAGTATTACCAATGAAATGACTGCCTAAAATACATGGGTACCTATTTATATGAATATCAAAAAAGTTGACGATAATAGCTTCGAAAATGTACTTGCTGATTAGGTTTGATATGTAGGTACACTCTTCTCACGCAATTTAAGCCCGTTGTTTTTAATACCGGACCGATATCGTAGTCACGAGGGTATTAAAAAATCCTTCGCGCGATCTCGTCTCGTTATTTTAAAAACAATGTTTTTTTTTCCTATGGATAAATTTATTTACAGAAACTAAGCTACTACATATTTAAATATATTTACAAAATACAACAGGATTAGTCAAGCTATCTAAGGATCGTTAAAAACGATCTATAGATAGCTCAACTGTTCCAGGTCACTGTCAGACTTAGTCGGAAGCGTGCCCAAAACACTGGCGGCATTACCATGCTGGATGGCAATGCTGATCCTTTGAGCCAAAAATGTGCCAGCTCGGATCACGCGTCGCTTCGACCAGACGCCCTGAAAGAATTTTGAAAAACCGAAGGGCTCCAGAATCCCATGGGACCTAGGGTCTCAACCCCAAATGTTTCAAATATAAACCCTATCAAGATTTATATATTTGCGCAATTTGAGATCCTCAAATCGGCCGAATCTGCCGCCGCGCCAGGCCTAACGGATGTCCCCGGTAGATGTGAAAGCGCAGGGGTGTCTAGGTCTACGCAAGTAGCATCCCTGACTAACCTTGAACTAGCAGGTGGGTCCTAAGAGGCGAGGAAGCCAATAAAACACCCTTGTACTAATCAAAGTGAATTGTATTTAAACAATACTCTATTGATACTGTCTAAAATAACAAAACGCAACGATAGCGCGATCTAGAAATCAGCCACTTTTAGCAGCGACATCTAGTTCTGTTTACGCGCACTAAAAGTGGACGGATTGCCTTGCTACTAATAGAATATTTGTATCGATATAGGTGGCGCCCTCTGGTGTAATTCACGCACATTAAATTACCATTGAACAGTCCCACACCAAAGGCCTTTCTGAATATTTTATAAAATGATAATTTAATAAAATATTCAGGTGTGTCATATCATTATTTTTGTTAAATTTATTAAACCATATTATTGTTTTAATATGAGAACAAAATACATTAACACGTGTGCAAAATATGAAGTTAACAGGTCTAATAGTTTATCTAAATTATTTAGTTAATTAAATGCTACCTTGTTACATAATAAAATTCAAAGCTCAGTAAAACGATAAATTAAAATATTCCTATAAAAAAATGAAATAAAACTAAAACTCATTAAATCCAAATATTTCTGCAGTTTTAAGCAAATGAAAGGAATTTAATTTTTAGCTTTACTTCGTTAATTTCTTGAATACAAACTCATTTAGGTAAACAGACTTTATTCAACGGAGATTTTTCATTTTCATTTTTTAAGTAGTATTTCATTCACTGAATGAGAGTGGCATTTTTATAATCGTGTTTTAAGCTTCAAAGAAATGTTATTATGAAAATGATATCTTTGGTCGAACAATTCGTCCTTTGAAGTCTTCAAAGTAATTTAGAATCATAGAAATCGTTTATACAACTTTACGACTTTGAATGGAGGAAACTACAAACTATTTTTTTCTATACAAATATTTTGTCAGTATTATTTCAGTTCATGTAAACTGTCTAATGGGTGGTATTACTAGAACTAAAAACTTAAGAGTTATTTTTTTATACTTTTGTATACTTACTTTGGCAGTAAGTTTTACTCAATATTACACATTTTAATAGTTTTATTTTTAATGACATTTTTCGTGTGAGCTACTAATAATGACTCGTATTTTGATTTTTCAAAACAAAATATACTAAAATTTACCAAAGAATTTAAAAATATATCGGTGGACCCCTAAAATCTGTCAAACTAATAGACAGTCTTGGCCATAAACATCCAAAATGCATGGTCCACATGCATCATTAAACATTTTAACGACAAACATGGTCAATAGCAGAAACGACTGATTTAAGCACTTCTCCGTAACATAAAGAATACAGCTGCAGACATATTTAGCGGTTAATAGCGTGTTTGACTTTTAATGGGTAGTATTTTTTGGTCGGCCATTTTAAACAGTTTAGTCGGGTCTCAATCTCCCTAAAGATGTAAAATGTGAAAATGTCTCCGTGCTTTGGAGATACCTGCTGTTTCATCCTAATGTGCCTGTTTATTTTAATTGAGTATATCCAATTTTGAATAATATAAAAAATGCATTATTACAAACACAGATATTTCTCTCAACATTTTGTTTTTTATCGAGCGAGCAAAGCAAGCCACGATATGATGTGGCAATAACGATTTGGCGTTACGTGGTTGACAGATATCCAATCTGCATAAAACTTGGTGTAGATCTGGAAAATATTACTTACTTAGGGAATTTTGCTTATCCGTTAATTTTTAATAAAAATTTTACCTACGTTAACATCCACAAACACTTATGCATACATTTTTCTAAATCCAATCAGCTTCACTCCAAGTGCCTTTGTTCAAAACTAATTGCCAACTTACCGGCACTAAACTATCTAAGTCCACAGATTACACAAAGGGGACGCCTCTCGCCTCAACATTATTCAACTGAATATTGATGGAACCACAGACTATCACAAACTCCGAATCTTACAATACAAAACTGATAATTTTTTGATATTTTTAGGTTTTTCTCATATTACATTATGCAAAAAATTGGATTGATGTTTGCAAATCAGATACCGCTGAAAATATCTGGATGTAGAATAAATGTAGATTGTAGCTTTGAATACCCAACGGCCTAACTTTAATTAGTACCACGCAAGTGAAGCTGCGGGTGGAAGCTAGAACTGTATGAATTTATGGGAAACTTTATTAGAATGTAAATATTTGTAGCCACGTTTCTAAACTGCGACAGTTACCGTTTACTAAATATATTGCACGCGCGGTCAAATCCATGTATGTACGGTTAGCAGTACGTGCGCAAAGTGTAAACTTAACTTAACTTTAACTTGACTAATGTAACTAAATTCAGTTGCATCTAGATGCGGATAGATTATTTGTAAATAAATCCCGATTCTGTTTTTACGTGAGTGAGATCGCTTTCAAGGATTAGAGAAAAACAACAGAAGATCGCAAAGAGTGGAATTTGAAGGCAAAGGCCCAATGACCTAAGAAATATTCCTCAAAGCAAAGGCCTTTGCCCCGTAGTAACAGTAACAGCAGAGACAGTAGGTACAGTTAAAAAAAAAGTTTTAAGATCGAGACTCATATTTGCTTTATGGGGATATGTGGATGAGTCATGAATCTTTTTGTATTTTTTCGAGCCGTGTTGGTCGAATGGGGTTGTGCCTCGACTTTCAATCCGAAGGTCGTGGGTTCGAATCCCGGCCGTGCATCACTGGGTTTTTCGTTTCGGAAAATTTATATTATGCGCTTTAACACGAGCTCAAAACGGTGAAGGAAAACATCGTGACTAAACCCGCAGCTTAGTCAGCTCCACACGTATTGACGTCGTCTTTCCTGTGGGCCAGGCTGATTAAGCTGAGAGGATAGTTTAGGTGCTGGGCAAGCCTATTCCATGCTAAGCAATGTCCCAGGCACTACAGCGTCTCGTTAAGTGTAGCCATAGGTTGCCTGCTGACGCTGTATAAATCATCTAATATAGATGTAGAGGCCTAAGTTTTTTTTTTTATAGAAGTCAAAAGTTTTTTCCAATCTTACCCTACGCATAATGTCCTACAATTAACTCTAACGAACAAGTCGTTCAATAAGTTACTCGTAACTTAATTTAACCAGCAAACAATACCCATGTGCTTAAGTTCACGCAAACATTTGAGTGGAGTTGGGCACGTTAAGCATTCTTGATTAAGTTTTCTGTAGGTACTTAGAAGTTTTATTGACTGGTGTTAGCTTGTAAGTAGTGTTTGCTTATGTGCTCATGACTTATAGTTCTTAAGGTTCTTAGCATCGCAAAATACTGAAGCATTTCTAGAGGGAAAAAAAACAGTGGCACTCCGGGAATGACGACAGAAGTAAAAAATTGCAAAGATTCTAAACTTCAAAAAAAATGCAAAAGTATAATATATTGCCTCTGTGGGATACAATCCAGATGCATGCCGCATCGTAAGCCGAGCTATGAACCGATTGGCCACCGTCGCTTTTGGCGTTAAGTCGAAATAGCAAACTAACGCCCCGACAGAAGTTTGTCGATCTTTTCCGAATGGTAACAGTTACGTTACAGTGTCGCGAATTCAATGTTTTTTTTTCCCATCTCAAAAATGCTCAACGCGCCTAAATAAGTCTTCACTTCAACAAGCTATCACATTGATTGAGAGTTGCAAATCTGAGCATGCGTCCAAACACACTTGGCACAAACATGCTCTCTTCATTGCTATCTAGCATTCACGTGATAGAATGCAAGCTTATTGCTACTAATAGTTTCCTCACGATATTTTAAGTTCGTATTAGTGTGCAAATCATAATACTTATCTAAAAAAACCACTGAATTCATTATTATATGTGTGTCACATACGACTTGCGGATAAATCGATGACCCCACTCAGCCAACACGACTTAGAAAAGTATCAATACTAAAATCTGATTGTTTCAGAAATAGTGACCGTTAATGTTGTCACGATGTACGATGTAGGTCACTCGAGTCCATTTTATAATTTCTCGAACGCTAGTGGCAGGTGAAATTAAACTTTTGCCACAATGCAAACCACTCGACGCAGTGATCAGGTGTACGTTGATTTCAATAACTTTCTAACTCTGAATGCTGTTAAGCTACGCCTAAACCGACAGCCATCAACATGAACAACCTACGATAAAAACGCACAAAAAGAACTTTAAAAAATGCTTTTGTCTAGTTTTGGTTTCAAAAAAAACTCTGAAATCCGGTATATTCGAAATTTTTGGTATAATATTTTAAATGAATGTACTAAAAGTGTTGCTTATCTTTGAAATCCTAATAGGACCGCTAAATACACATAGTAAAGCCTTTAGGCCCTTCCTAATAAACGTGGTGTAAAGTTATGACAGGTGTAACTTAGAAATAACCATACAATTTTTGGGCCTTACTAATAAACGTGGCATAAAGTTATTCCTCGGAATAGAATAGGAATAACCATACATTTTGACAGTTAACACTCAGGAATAACTTTATACCACGTTTATTAGTAAGGCCGTTTGAGTTTATACCTGTCATAACTTTACACCATGTTTATTAGTAAGGCCGATAGTGTTTATTATTGGCGTCGATGTGAACGTGGCTCAATAGTATCGATACCGGTGCTATTGAAGTTTTAGTTAAAATGCAACGTACAAGCTAGTTGAACAAATAATGGTTTTCAGAATTTGTAGGCTATTCCTGTGCCGGGAAAAAAAGCTAACTCTATAAAAATGCAATTTTATAATTCGGCTTTTATATCATGGATTTTCATGGAAAAATAAAAAAGTTTTCAAAAAACAACATTTTGTTAAATTATGTTGGTTTCTTTTGAAAAAATCTCTCTATTTTTCTCTTCTCTTCTTCATTGCATTTTATCTTTTGTACTAAATAAACAAAATATTGCAAATATTTCTTCAGTTTGTTAGCTCCAGCTTTATCGGAGCACAAGCTACTTGCGCTATCAAATTGATTCACCTAGGTACAAAGGTTTTCTGTTTTACCAATAGGAAGCGATTATTAGGTATAATTCGAGTAAATTTTATAAGATAAATCACCCGTATTTTAAACTGCTAAAATAAATATGATGGTGTTGTCTATATTATCCGAGTGGGTTATAATTATTTACTAGGATTCTGCATATAAGAGTTTTTTTGATACCTAGCACGTATTACGTGCAACGGGTTTAAAAAAAGCAATATTACAAAATATATGTACAGTTTAGTAGTAATACAGCAAACTGTATTACTACTAAACTGTATCTATGGTTAATTTGATTTACTTTGGCCCTTACTAATAAACTTGACATAAAGTTATGTCATGCTTAAACTAAAAATTTGTATGGTTATTCATAGGTTATGCATGACATAACTTTATGTCAAGTTTATTAGTAAGGGCCTTTGAGTTTATACTTTTGTTTTGAAAAAATATTGTGCTTGAGTTAACGTAACCAAGCATCGTGGATTCTGTTTGGGCAATCAAGATTTATGATGTGAATAAACCGTACGAGAACGTTGCACTGTCTACTGTAAAAACTTTAGCTATCTCAGTTCACATACCTAATGCATGATCAGATAAATTTTATCGGGACTACTAAAATACTTTCGGATCGTCCAAAAAAATATGTGCACTATACTCACAAACGGTGAAGGAAAACATCGTAACGAGACCGGACAAAACTTTATAAGTGTGAAAACTAGTTGTGCACAAAGCTGAAGCAACTGAATGGATTTGCATGAAACTTGAAATTGATGTAGGTAAATCGTATACTGGAATAGTGTACCAATCTGATTAAAATCGTGTAACCACGCAAGCAAAACTTCGGGCAGAAGCTAGTACTTAATAAATCAGACTTGTCAAAAAACTTTAAACTTGATGCTTAAGAACTTAAGAACTATATTCCAAAGTTCAGAAGGGTGTGACGTATTACCAAATTAAAGTTGGCACGGTTCCAAAGTGTACGGACGTGCATTGTTGTATCAGGGGGTTATTCGCGTTTGTTTTTTTGTTCGTTTGATGAATATTCGGATGATTTTTACTACGAACTATATTGTCTTAATTCGGTAAGATCTACGTTAAAACACGGTCCTAAGCTAGTACCAAATATTCCAAACCAAAATATTGCCCCTTGAAGACAGAAATCGTAGTAAGAAGCATCCGAATATTCATCAAACGAACGAAAATAAGAACGGGAATATGGCTCCTGGACGTTTTTTATGATCGAATGTTGTTTTAGCGCTTTTATGTGGTAATAATTGAATAGTTGGTAACACTCACTAGTTAATATTCTAAGGTCTCATTTACGGAGACGCGGGGCGTCGAACGTTGCGTCGGGCGGTAATTCAAACATAATGGCGTTGCTAGGCAAAGGCCAGATTATTATCATTTATATTAATTAAAAAGGCGCCTGAGCAACAGCTATAGCATTAAAATTCTCTACATTATTATTTTAGTACCTAGCCCTGATAAAATGTTGAAAATTTTGAACAAGCGCTATCCACTACGTTGAAAATACACTCATTCTGTACAAACACTTGGAAAGCTTTTGAAATGCGTAGGGTTACCATAAATTCAGTAAAATTTCTCCCAATTATCGACGAATATAGTTTGTTATTCACCAGAATGGATACTATTTTGACTTATTTTTACTTATCAACAATCTGTATTTTCAAATCATTCCTTGAGATCTTAAGAAAGAATACCAATGCCTCGCTAACACCAACTTATGTAGGTAAGTAGTAGGTTAAGACACACAGATACATGACTTAGCTTACTTAGATACTGTTTCAGCGTATTTCAGTAGGTACTGTTTGTGTGTTCGAGTATCAAATAAAATGTATTTTTCTATTTGAAACTCTAGAAATACCAAACATCTTTTAAATTAGCATACATTGACAAAGTATCTTGTTTACAGCGTAATATTTCAATGAAAAAGTCCATGTTTACAGAAGAATTTATTTTTATTCTCATCCAGGAATCGATTTATTAGCAGCAAAGGCAGAATCAGCGTAAACATTTGCATTCCTAGAGGTACCTAGTAGTTTATTTTTCTTTGAAGTCAATTATTCACATTGTAACACGAGTTTTATGTTATTTAAAACTAGCTTCCACCCAAGACTTTGCTTGCGTGGGACTTCAGCATTTTCTTTTTCTTGCGTCTTCTGGTTCAAGCTTAAATCACGAAAAAATGCACAAACTTTCACATGTACTTATATAATAAGTATTAGTGTTTACTTTCTTTTTGAATGCTGCTGTACGTTTGAAGTTACGCAAGTCTTTCAATTGCACTCTCCGAAAAGGCTTGAACTTATGCTCCCCCCAGCAACCTCTTTTATGCGACCTGTAAATTCCGTGACCTGTAACTCCTAGTTTAAATTGAGCGTCAGACCATGAATCAGAAATCTGGATTTTGGTCTTACTTAAGGTAACAATCTGGCTTTGTTTGATCTTTATAGTAGCTTATTGAAAAAGAGTCACTTCTACAATATTATATCAGAAAACTTACAAACTTCGTACCGATTCGATAGATTGTCTATCGTGCCTTGAGGATACAGTCCTATTCATGTTTTTCGATAAATTAATTTAGATAAAGCTAAAACATATATATTTAAACACTCTTACTCTTACTCTTATTATGCAACCTTTTAGGCATAATAATATTTGTAGTTTATAAATAAATAAAAACTAAATAAATAATTACACAGCATAATCCAGCCCCAAAGTAAGCAGAGCTTGTATTATGGCTACTACATGATTGATATACTACTTAATTAATATACTTTTTGTTTGTAAATACATACATATCATACATAGAAACACCCAAACCCGAAACAAAAATCTGTAGATCATACAAACATTTGTCCCGCGGCGAGGATCGAACCCGCAACCTTTTGCGTCGCAGGCGGGCCTTCGCCCACTGCGCAACAGATGTCGTCATCTTCATAATTTGATAGGTATGTAGTTCAATAGGTAAACGATTTTAGAAAACAACGCTATGGAAGCCATATCCATATCAGTGTGTTAAATAGATAAAATGATACGAATGAGGGTTATCTTTCACCCCAAAGCTGGTTTTCCAACTTAAAATCTCTTCTCGAATGTTCCGTCGTTACTGCAAATGGCACTGAAGTCGACGAGACGTGATTTCGATTAAACTTTCAGAGTTTTCCGATTCGACACAGTGTCGGATCTAGGACTGCGTACCGAGTACGTTGTTACGAGTTTTGTCCTTGCTAAATAGTTAAAACTTGGTTGAGTTTTTTCACTGGATAAAATATTTTTTTTTTGTTATTTATGCACTTGCAAAAATATGCTGGTCGTCATAACTCATTTATAAATATTGAACTGAAATCGTGTATCAGTGATACAGAATACTTCACTCACGGTCATGGTTGTTGCAACACGGAGTTTCATAGTGACCGCGGGTGAGCTTTTTGTAAAAAGTAAGCAGTCTTTGGATAGAAGATACCTAAATTGTTGGAGTTATAGAACAGCGTAAGTATTTATTTGCCTAAGTACAACCCTGCCCAATTTTAGTAAGAAGATGAAACTATTAGTTAACTGCTCTCCATCTCAAGCTTGGAAAAAAGAGTTCTTGTTATGTGGTAGCATACATTTATAAAATACTTCTCTTTAATATACTTATGTAATGAACATTGACAAGTTTTTCGCATACATTTATACAGAAGATGTCGGTACAGATCTTGACACTATCCACTTAATAGTGTGTAAATGATGTTATGACAAGCCCGTAGACCCTGCTACGAAAAAACCCCCGCCACTTCTATAAAAATTAGACATAAGAAAGTTAGTCAGATCTCCTCATCAACTAGAAAAGAGCTGATGATCTTCAAACGGCTGAACATGAAACACAGCTAAGAACATTAGGGATAAAATTGGTTCATCCGTTCGGGAGCTACGATACCACAGACAGATACAGAGATACACAGATACGTTAAACTTATAACACCCCTCTCTTTTGTCGGGGGTTAAAAATTATACAAAAAAGAGCTAAGGTTATTTTCTAACTCTGCAGATGGTTTTTAGGCCGATTTAAGGCCTCTGTTATGGTTTGAATATTTGGCACCGACAACGTGTAACAAAGTAGGTATAAACAGTAATTTTTGACTGCACAAAATGTCACTTTACTTCGATGATCTGTCTAGAACAATGTCCGCTAAAGAACGGTGATATGGTCGGTAGTAATATGTCGGTGGCCGTAATTCAGGTACGGACAACCGTGATTGCGCGATATAAACGATTTCCAATGAAAATCTGATTGGTTTAAAAGAGAAGTTTTCAGGAACTCATAGATTGAAGTGATTTCCAATGGCTAAGCTTGGGGGAGGCCTCTGCCCAGCAGTGGGACGAAATAGGTTAATTAAAAAAAAAAGAAAATGCAAGTAGAGGAAGGCCGAAAAAGAAGTGGTTGGATTGTGTGAGAGATGATATGAATGCGAAAGGAGTGGATACAGATTTGACGAGTGATAGGAGTGAATGGAGGAAAAATACATGTTGTGCCGACCCCACTTAGCGTGGGATAAGGGCAAGGGAATGATGATGATGAAAAAAAAAAAAAAAAAAGTTTCTAGTTAACTTTGAAACAGGGTCATAGAAAGAAAGGTAAACTAACCAGTTAATTTTACCACTTTTAAGTTTTGCCATGGACAAACACACATGGACAAAATTCATGTTGAACAAAATTCTTGTTGGACTACATTCGTCTCGGACGTAATTCTTAGTGGACTAAATTCGTGTTGGACCAAATTCGTGTTGGACATTAGTCTTATTTGGACATTTTATAATGTGGGCATTAGTCATGCAACAGATAACAGCGTATAAAATGACGTCTGTAACGCGATTGAATTTATCAAAATAAACGTTTCCCTATCTCGTTACTGCAAATTAATCCTTTATCGCCTTTAATTATATCCCAAGGCAACAATAGAACCTGCCTCGTCAATAACCCAAATTACAGTAATCACCATGTTTTCTTATGGCTATCCATAAAACTTGCGTAATAACACCATCATATTTTCTTAGTGGAGACTCAGAAAGTTGGGAGTATGGTATTAATTAGATTAATATGATTATTGTTTTCGCCTATGGCGTTTCTCGTTGTGTTAAGCTGTGTTTGTCTACTAACTATGTTAGTGGCATCGAATTGAAAGTGATTATAAAAGAGAGATGATGTAGAGGCTTAGGTTTATTTTTATAGCGACATGAAGTTAGGCAATGGTGGTGACTACACCACTACACTATACTACCACTAGGTAGTGTCCCTTCCGATCCTAAAGTCGTGGGTTCGAATCCAGTCGTGCACCAATGTTTTTTCTACCGCAAAATTTATGGGCACTATGCTATACTCTCAAACGGAAAAGGAAAACATCGTGAGGAAACCAGTTAGTGTTTTTATAGGCGGCGATGGGCTTGCAACCTGTCACATATGGAATACGTGTGAATATAGAGCACATGTTAAAGCGCATATAAATTTTACGAAACGCAAAATCCATTGATGCACGGCCGGGATTTGAACCCACAACCTTCGGATTGAAAGTTAAGGTACAACCCCATTCGGCCAACACGGCTCTATAGATATTTAAAATTCATAAAAAAAAAATGTCGGTTATTGATTCATTTTTGTTTCTTGTATGCAATAGAATGTTTATCTATCTATCGTAAGTAGGTATAACTTCGCGAGTTTCACTAGTAACTTTATTAGTCAGATTTTTAGAGCAATAATTTCTGTCGCATCGTGGATAAGAGAAAGCAGAAGCATAAAAAATGTCTCAAAGGCAAAATTTTTCCTCAATAATTCATAGCTTGCGTACACGTATAATCCAAATACCTATTTGCGCAAACCCACTCGTGCGTGACGTGAAAGCTAACAAATGCCAAAACAAAGACGTATTCTTCAAACTCGCTGAGATTATCAGGTACAAAGCTCTGTGATAAACGTATTTTGAGCTCTATTTGCAGCTACATAAGCTTTAGAGTGGCGATCAAGTTGTGAAGTGAGAATTTTCATTCTGAATAGTTCTGAATACTCTTTACAACGAAGTCAAATGTGTTCTAGATCTCACCTACGTCTAATACTGCTATGCAAATCGTTCGATTTGACATAAAATGTATGCATGTCTACAAAACAATTTTTGACATTACATGCATACATTTTATGTCGCATTTGAAACGCAGAAGTCCCTAGCAAAACATAATGTTCTACTCATTCATTAATAGCACCTACACAAATCATTTGCACTTCAAAGACGAGTTTTATCGAAGGTCATCATTTATAATTTAAAGTTATAATTATAAAACTGTTAGGTACTTAGACTCACCAAGATTATCAGCCCGGTAAGAGGGAAACATAGCAACCCAAAATAAGACCAACAGGCCTGTCCGCTCCATTTTAGCCGAATCCTGTCAGTTTGACTTGCTTTGACCGAAGTTTGAACACATCCTGAGATTCTGTTGAGCCATCAGACAATCTGAAACAAAATTTTATACATACGATAAAATACTTTAAGTTTATTCATCATCATCATCATTCCAGCTGGCAACACCCACTGCTAGTCACCTCTATCTTTCGCCTCTCGCGTCCAAACATTTCCTACGATACGATCTTTTAAGTTTATTTGCATAATGGATTTTGAATATTTTTATTCATACCAACTAACTACCTATTAGTGAATTCAATTCATAGGTCGTCTTTGCCCTAATAATCAACGATTGAATCAGCAAGAATTACATAATTACAGTACGTATTTCAAAACCAGAAAAAGCCCGAGATTCAATCAATTTCTCATTCTTAAAGTAACAGAATCACGAATCATCACAATCATGATTTGACTAATTTGAACTATCCAATATCCATTGATGATAAGATGCTTTACATGGTATTATATACTAGGGTGCATTTACATGATGCGATTTTTCGTACGATTTACTAAGTCCCGCCCATAGAACGTGCCAACGAGCGTCGCGCTAACTATGACTAATCGCATGAGCGTTTACACGTGAAAGATTGCCGTGCGATATGATATCGTACGAGTTGAAATCACATCGTGTAAATGCACCTTAACTCCAGTGTATTTTGCTATGTTAAACGTACCTTAAACTAGATATATTTTCAAATAAATCAACTCTTATGAGTTGATTTGTTTTTATTAACTGAAATGATTTCCAGAGAATTAAATAATGTAGGGAACCCTTAGGATACTCCTTGTTACTTGTCTATTTTACTTGAAACGGGAAAAAGGAAACAATATTATGTTATCCTAAAAATGGGATTGTTCCAAAGCGTACCTATATTATCCCAAAAGAGGTGATTCTACTATCATAAGGTACAGTATTTGTTGTAGCTTTCAAGAGCTCAATACCCCGTTTTCTTGATTACATAGGAGCATTATTCTGAAACGGCTCGCATAGAACAGTCTGTATCACTGTGTATCTTAATTTTTTGTACTCTTTTTCTTAGCTTATTTTGCATTGAAACTAACTTTTTCATTTCTGTCTTCTATTTTTTTTTTGCTAAGTATATTCTTTGTGGAAGTTAGTTAGTTTGAAGCATAAAGAGCTTTGTTGACTTTTAATATTCCAGATTTTTATATCAAATGTAATATGTGCATTGAAACATCATTGTTACTAGTCCAATGAGAAGCGAAGGCTTAGGAACTGGTTACGTACTTGAAAAGGTGAAATATGATAATCCTGTGTTAGGACTTACCTTACTACCCGCTTAACATGATCAACACAATAAAAATCTTTATCATAATTTTGGAAGGCGTTGCATTGTCTCCTTCAAGGTATATAATTATTTTTTGTAGGTTTTATGTGAATTGGCCAATCAATGGCAATGTCATGGCATGTCATGTTATCCTCATATTTCCTTGCTTCTAGTCGTTTATAAAAATGCGAGTGTAAGTAGATACTCAGTCTATTGTTTTCAGGTTCTCACCTTTAGCACGAGTTATCGGTATTTCTAGCAGCAGCCTTATTGTCTAACTTGAAATCCATTCCCAGTTGTCATCCTAATAGAGCTCAACCAATCACATAATAGGTAAATGACAATTGAAGTTCAGAATGGGTTTCAAATGTCAAAATGAAGCCCATGTCCATTCCCAGTTGAATTACACAATAAGGCCGCAGGTTTAGTCGCTGGACTCGCTCGAGGATCAAGCGAGCGAAGCAAGCCTCTCTTTACAGTCTCTGTATAAGTAGGTAATTGCGACGTTTGTACAGAGATGTGAGAGATAGATAAATAGGATATTTATTTGGCAACACACAGTACACACAGACATTTAACAAGCAAACAAGTGAGAGAAAAAACGTACAAAGTGTTTACCTTGTACGTTTTTTCTCTCACTTTTATTAGTATATATAGTAGGTGACAGATTATAAAAAAAAAACAACAAAAAAACAGGTAAGTAAGTAAACAAGTACACAACTGAAAGTCTTCTGTGTATCTACGTAGGTACATACAAACATAGAGTGAAGTCAAAGTCAAAGTCAAAAAGCATTTATTCAGTAGGACCGCTGGGATCACTTTGAAAGTGAGAAAGAGAGAGTTTGTATTGTTTTTTTGTCTGGTTTTGGGATGTGCGTGACCGCCCAAATAAAATATATATACTAGGTGATAGTCAGAAACTGATGCTAATGTAACCGATGAGTACTTGAGTAGAGAAGAAAAGAGGCTAAGTAATGCGGAAGAAAATCTCTAACATTTTCCTGTTTACGTTCTTGAGTGTTCTTTTCATAAAATGATCTTTACAAGCTGTTTTAATTGTGCGTAAGAAAATGAATTGTAAGTATTTCAATTCTGAAATCACAAGCAGAAAAAAAAACTTTCTTATCCAAAGTAAAAATCACTTTTAAAATAGGCAACTCACGAACGTTCTTGTTACATAATATACTACACATATAAGTAAGTAATATAAATAAATGACGTATTTTTCGTCTGTTGGTAAAAATATTAGGATATTCTTACATTAAAGACATAAAAAATGTGTGGGTAATACCTGAGAATAAAATATTTTGATTTGTGATTACAAACTACTAATGTTACTTTTTACCGAAACTGCTAAGTTATTTTATAATATTTTTATATTTTAAATAAATGGAACAGGATCACGTCAATAACCTTAAGGCACGGTAGAATTTCTAAGATCAAGTCACTTAAGAATTCAAGAAGAATTAAGTACCTATTGGCAATACTTCTTGCATGTTTCATAATAGGGTCAACAAGTAGTAGGTACCCCAATGATTTCATACTTGAAAAGTTGAAGTTACGTATGGCAGACCACCAGCCAGATGGTCTGATGACATTATAAAGGTGGTGGGAAAACATTGGGTTCGACTGGCACAGGACCGGAAGCAGTGGTGTGAAAATGAGGAGGCCTATACTCAGCAGTGGGTGGATGTGGGCTGATTAGATAGATAGATAGATGGCATTTAGTTTCTAAGCTCTGTATTTGTAAAGTGTGTGTACACCAGGTCGCTAGCAAAGTCGGGGTGGCCGGCGTCGAGGCGGCGTCGGGGCGCGGGCGAAATTGACGTGTGCTAAGCGTCGAGGCGGCGGCGTGTATGTCTTGTTTCATTCATTCAACATGTCACCTCCAAAAGATGAGTAGAGACAGGTGATTAGGAGTCGCGGAAGGGGCGCGTGCCTCGTTCCCGCCGCGGCCCCGCCGGCCTCGACTTTCGTTTCTGTTAGCGACACACCTTAGAAAGGAATTCCTTGAGTTCACCCACAGGAGCTTAAAGATTGTAAGAATTATTTCCAAGAAAACAAAGTCACAATTTCTATAGTGTTTTAACAACATCACGGCATTATGTGTTGTATGTAAATGTTCGTGTAGGAAAGCAGTTTGATTTACGATGACAACGAACATTATTATGAATTATGAAATATTAATGGATATTTCACACAACTTGTCCCAAACAAAGGGATTAGGGGAACCAGTTTGTGATTTTGTGTACTGTGCTTATGAATACTAGAAGATATTTTATGTAGACCTTGGTTTAGTTTACTTCGTCGTTCTTGTCATCATTGAGTTGGAGTTGATCAAATATTGAATGGTCGACAGAGTGGGGCACAAAGAGCTGATTTCTTATTGATTCTACTCCTGCAAAACGACCTAATCCACCTTTTCTTTTCTCAAACGAGTTGAATAAACTTTGATCTCTTACTTGGAGGCAAATTATTGTAAGTGTAAAACAGATATTTCCAAAAAGAATTAACAACTCTGAAAGAATATAAAAAGAAAGACCATTTTATGAGTGATATTAAACAATTTTAAAATTCAAAATTTAAGTTTTCCGAGCGATTATCGCACGACAAAATCTTTTGCACATACACGTACTCGTTTACGTGTTTACAAACAAGGAATTTCTGTTTAGAATTTGTAATTTGCATATTAATGGGACCGGGATACATGTTTGCTTCGTTTGCTGCGATTGTGCGAAATTATATTTATACTATTGATCGATGAATTCCGGGAGGTAATAATCGTGTGGACATGCTTTTCCTATTTCCAATGTAATTTATCATCGACTTTGTATCGTCACGGTGGTCAAATCAAATATATCCAAGGGAGGTCGAGTACTCCTATAACAGACGTAATAAACTAGATACTCGTATTTTGTTTGTTAGATGTCTGGATCTTGTCTGGGGAAAATTTTATAAGTCTCAGAAAATATATTTATTTGATGTATCATATCAATAATACAGATTATATTTTTAGAGTGTTTACCGCATACATATATAGGGATTACTAAAGATTTTAAAATGCAACCTAAAAAATCACACCCATGCAGGATTTGAACCCACGACCAACGGTTCAAAGTGATCCCAGCGGTCTTACTGAATAAATACTTTTTGATTTTGATTTTGATTTTGACCCTCAGCGACCAGAGCGCCATGCGTCAGCACGGATCTCTGAAGGTTGTGGGTTCAAGTCCTGCATGGGGGTAATTTTTAGGATGCATTTTAAAATCATATAAATTATATTTTACACATACTCGTATGTAGTTCCTATAGCTTTGCAATTTGCTGCTAGCGAGCTTGTTGATACTGTGTGAATATTACATTAATTTATAAACATATTTTTCTCAGAAAATAAACAGGGATTTGCTTTTACGCAAAGGAAACCGCAGGTGTAGTTTTGCTTTCATCCAAACGAGAACTTACAGTTCTTGTAAGCACTCGTAACTGACATCTGGTTGCCATAAATGTTGGCACTTAAAATATATTTACCGCTACATCATCTGGAACTAAGGCTTTGTAAACAAAAACGGCATAATACATTCATTGTCATAAAAAAAGCTTAAAAGGGTACACGAAGCTTCACTGGGGTATTTCAGAGAATTGACCCTCCCTCATCATTTCAAACAAAGACAAAAATATAAATAAACAAAGGATTCTCTGAATTAAATTCACAGTATCTTTACTTAGAATGTTTCTATACGTAGTGTGAAATGTTGGAAAACACGCAACAGGATCTCGACTGTATCCCCATGGTACGGTAGAAATTTTCAATTCAAGTCACTTTGAAAATGTCTAAGGGCGTAGACAGCAATACTAATACCAAATACTTATTGTTACATGCCCACAATTTATAATACTTAGAATAGTCACTCAAAAGTGATAGAGTATAATTTTTGGCTATAGTGCTACCTTACACCAATGCACCAAAAATTGGGAAACTAACAAAACCTAACACTTTAAAGTTTAATATTGCGTAAAGGAATCACTGAACCGATAAATGATTTTCCGACGCCCACAATATTTACTTCGGAAACCTTAGACATTCAGTTTTGAGTACGAAACACAATTTTCGCGAGCGCTCGTGTAGCTTGCTTTGTCGTTTTTGATAGATTGTCGAAGTTATGCAACGTTCTAAACGATCCGTTAGTGGATGGGTGACCACCAGTGGCATTATTATCGGAGCGCTTAGGGCACGGTAAATTGTCGGTCCTGGCTATTAAGTCGCTAAGTCATGACGGTGGCCATAAGGTAGCCTTAAAATTCCGTCACCAGATTTGGCCACTGACTCATAAGATAAGTTCGTATACTTACTTACCAACTGAAGCTATGATTCTCTTAATAGTACTTGAGTAGAAAAATTCTTGGCAAAATAATCGTATTGGACTTTATTTCTTCTAAAAGCACTACCCTAAGCGTGTGCCAAAAATTTGAATAAGCTTTTGATTACTTCCGTATTACTCTGACCCAAATTTTAAACAACGATTAACACTAATAAGAATATCACAGAAAGTGCATTACAAAACTGGATTACGGCTGTATTGCCGAGGCACGGTAGTCACTACTTTAGATCTATAATGCTAGATCTTTTGAAGTGTCTACATGTGTAGTCAAAGCACGTCCAAAATACAAATACTCTTTGAAGAATGTACAGGATCACGACTGTATCTCATATCATGGTCAACATTTTCATAATTCTAGATCATTTGAAGATGTGAAAAGGTATATTCGAAGCACGAGCATATACAGAAACTTTTTAAAAAACACGACAGACGGTATCCCCATCATCATCATCATCCACAGCCTGACTTCACCCACCGCTGGGTATAGGCCTCCCTAAGCTTGTGCCATCCACTACGATCCTGCCCTAATCTGACCCATTGACGGCCCACGACGTGTACAATATTGTATCCCCATGGCATGATAAAAATTTCAGTTCAACTAATTGAACATTTCTAAGGGCATAGTCAGTGATACGTCGAGGATACGTCAAAATACATATTTGGCACGTGTCCACATATTGCAGAAGTTGGAATTTCATCCATTTACGTATGCCATTTTTAGAATTGGCTTCACACATTTCAGTCACTGATTCACTCTACACGAAATGAAGAAGTTAGACGAAAATGCCTATGTCATATTTTTCTTTCACTTGAGTGATATGCCTTACTTTGTTCGATATGCGTACGAAAGCTGCTATTTATATTGAATTAGACCTAAGAAGATTGATAACCCAAAAGGGAGTTAGGTCTGAGAGTGTTTTTTGTTGCTTTGATTCGTTATTTGGTCGCAAAAGAACAGGAGAGTAGAATATCCTTAGCCAAAAGCTAAAAAAGGCCTTTAAAACTTTTCGAAGTAATGTGGTCCTAGGTACTGAATGAATACTTTGGTTAAACATTGAATTTTGTATGAAAACGTATTGAATATTGAACAGGCTTATTCATTGTATTTTTCGTTGATAATTCCTTTAAGACATTCAAGTCTAAATTCAGACTTGGATAATGCGTATATTGGCTAGATAAATTCAGAAACAGGATTACCGCTGTATCTCCATTCCCAAAGCGCAGTGTACATTCTTTCAGGTCAAGTCACTCTACACCCTTTGAAGACATCTAAGGGGGTTGTAAGAGAGACGTCCTAATACTGGTATTTGACACTAATATTTTGCAGAAATTATTTTTCCATACGTGACAAATTCTATGCCTTATAATAATAATGTTTTGTATGATTAATTAGTAATATCGATATTATTACTTAGTAATAAAAAAATGTTGACATCGTCAAACAATATCAGCTAAACAACGTACCTCAGATAATCTCACTAAAACAATTTCTTAGCTCTTCTATTTTTATGTAAACCACCGTCAGAACATTTACTTTCCATCGTGTAGGTAAAACCCATATTGTATTCAAAGAAAATATTTATATCCACAATCAAAACAAACTTAGTCTGTACGAGTTTTGTTTGAAATCAAACCTTAAGTTCAATCAGCTTTTGTAGGAAAGCCGTACTTCAAACAGTTTTTTTCAAAAGCTCTCACTGAAAGCTACAAAGGTACTCGTTTATTTTAGGTGAAAATCAAAATTAAATATTTTCCTTGATTCTAAGAGATACTTGAATTCAAATACACCGATATTAGATAGATAGATAGATATCTTTATTTTACAGAAAAATGTAACATTCGTCAATTAGTAGTGTTTCTAAGCCTAAATTAGGTTTGTCTAAACACTACGTTCTCGTTGACAACAACATGTTTAGTAGGTACAAAGTTTGAGACATCGAATAATAATTAAGGTAGGTAAAAATAAGTAAAAAACGATAGAAAGAGTATTTACTTAGTAATTATAATTTAAAATACCTAAGCCTGGCTTATACTATACATCTTTACTAGACGATTTATACAGCGTCAAGAGGCAACCTATGCCTACAACGGACACTGTTACAGTGTCCGCTTCCTAAGCACTACAGTAGTGCTTAGGATATTGCTTTTGATGAAATAAGATAGCATCAAACGTAGTATTTACGGTGGAAAACGCTTGGGCTTTAAACATACTGCAATTAGGACAAGCTTCTAATTAAAAAAAAAACGTTGATGGCGCGGAACGTTTAATTTTAATTGGGTATTTGTTATATGACTTAATTTTTTGGAAGAGAGTAATTAAAATAAATTACAACAGTGTACACTGTACAATAATCTCAGCCTCTTCACCATGGCGATGGTCTAGGTACCGGAATAGATAAGAAAAAAAAGTAACTTTTATCCACATTCTACCCGTTTCATCCACACTCTAATATCATAACTGTCATTTTTTTCTATTGTCCGGTACCTAGACAATTACCATGGTAAGGGGGCAGATCTTTCGGCTTTTTCTAGGCGTCTAAGGAGGTATTAGAGTCTAAAGAGGTATATACTATAAATAGATAATTTATTCAAATAAAAAACATGTATGTTTCAGTTAAACGTTAAATTTGAATAAACAATTGAAATCCTATGCAAACAATTCAGATGAATCGTTATTTACCTGCGAACTCCCAGTAAATCGTCCAAAACTATTGAAACACGTCACTAAATCACAAACTAAAGCAAAAAGTTCATTTCACACAGTTTCATTCACTATTTTAAATTGCGCGCAATCGACGATCGAATTTGAATTTCTAAATTCGAAAGTGAAACACGAGTGTACACCGACGTTGCGCGAGACCAACTGACTATTCAGTATTCATTCAAATCTGTGGCTGAAGAGATCTGCGCAGGGCTGAGTCTGATACAGTCGACAACGAAAGTTCAACGAACATGATTTTGTAATTAATATTTCAAGGGTGCAGCAGTATTTTTAGTCTACAGCTTTTATTTCGTTTTACTTGTTAGTACAAGAAAATAAATGTTATATATACAGGGTGTAAAAAGACGTCTACCGAAAACTGAGGGGTTGCAATCAGAGCATAATTCTAAACATATTTAGCGGAAAAAAAACGCAAAAAAAATTTGACTTAGCTACGTCATTTTATGTTATTTTCGGTAATTTACTACTAGGACAACATAATAAGACCATACCTACCCGATAATTTCATTAATAAAAGAAAAAAACAATTAAAACTCAAAATTCAGCAATCTACGTAAAACAACGCGCCCAGTACATACGCAAACAGTAATCTTCAAACGCTGTTTTTTCTGGATATAATGATTTTTTTGGAAAATCCTTTTGGATTTAGTTGTGTGTTGGGATGCTGTACCTACCCCTTTCGGCTTCGGTAGACGTCTTTTTACACCCTGTATATACATTATGGTGATAAAATTCATAATAATTCGACGTTTAATTTGAAACAAAAGTAATTAGGTACTTACTTGGCTTCATAGAATGTCCAAAATAGAACTTTAACTTTTATGCAATATGTAAACCTACAAAGTTGATTGTAATTTAATGAAAGTAAGCGATGTGACTTCTATACAACGATGGTGCAAAAAATAATATGAAATTCTAAAGCAAGCGTGTGTACTATGCCGTTAAGTTTACATTTTATAAACCTTTGATATAACCTAAAACACAACCAATTAAACAATTATGTCGATGACTGTACTAACGTACGCCATATAATATCATTGATAAAATTGATTCTAATGCTTTATTAATTTAATGAGTGGTGGGGAAGTTTTTATTTGCCATTTCAAGGCTGATCCTGCGAAAATTAGGCCAATTAGTTTTTGATAACGAATTTCTTCTTCATTGTCTCTTAGGAATTAATGATTATTAATTATTAAGGCTTTGAAGAACTCTGATGAAAAAAATATGGGTATTTTATGTTCGATATGTGTATAAAAGGTATATTTGTCTGCAGAATCAAAGTTAGGATTCCCTCTGTCATGGTTTTCAGAAACTACAAGCAAGCACCTTGGTTCTAACCAATCGAAATCAAATGAGACAAATGAGAGACTAAGAGACTGAAAATATTTTTTTGCATGAATTATCATGATAATGCAAAAAATTGTCCTACCATGAGAATCGAGCTCGCACATCTTGCGTCTCCAACGAGCATAAGCCATGCCATCGAGGTTTTCAATAATATGGCTCAGATTCGAACCCCACATCACCACTTATGCTTTTAGTGTTAACTGAAATCCTTTCACTTCACTGGTCCGAAAGAGCAAGGACACGAAAGTAGAAGAAGTGTAAGCAAGTATACCTAATGTAAATATCAATGCATGTCTGAGATTCGAATATGTATCCTAAAAATGCTTTTAGTTTAATCCGTCGGTCACATAACATTTGGTTCAGCAAATCCGAAGGCATTATTATTCAAGAGACGTAAACGTCAACCTGTGTTTGTACTTTGTAGAACGTTCTGGAACTATCTTGAAGACTGACCAAGTTAGATGAAAATATACAGGTGGCATTATCTTTTCGGTTACAGCCCAATTGTATGGAAGTAATAATTCGATGTTGTCGCTATGTTGATAGAAACGAACTGTAAGTACATTATCTGTTAATAATCTATTCGTTGACAACCGATCAGTCAACCTCATACATTTTTGTATTTTTCAACCTTCGCTTTCGACAATCGATTGTTACATTGTCTACAGACTCAGGCACGGTAGACATTATTTGAGGTGGTTTAGGTTTTAAAGATAGAGTTTCGACCTCTTACGACTTAAATCAATCTTCTAAATTACAAAAAACCTGCATACAAAACGATAAACCCTATGATGGTAGGATTTGAACTTATGACTTTCGATTCCAACGTCTAAGTATCCTAATTATTATTGTCCAAAAGGACTCCGCGACAACAATTTTTACAAAAGAAATCTCACGTTGGCAGAACGAATTCGGACCTAGGTATAAGTATTCGAATCTAAGTGTACACTTGGTTAAAACGATTTTGCAGCAAAGAGGCCAAAAAAAAAAGATCTCCCATGTAGCGAAGACAGAACTAATAAAAAAGTGAGATAAAATTGCTTTCAACACTCAAGATAAAATTCAGCGCTCGCCAAACCCTAAATCTTTCTCTCAAACATGACAGGCACCGGATGGGACCGGAGACAGCGCCACTGGGATGTTCAGGACTTAGGCTGTATTCTGTGGCTTATAGTGGGTACACACGTACGTACATGCTCGATAAACTTGCTCGATCTCGAGCAAGTACAAACGTGTGTACCATGCAAGTCTCAAGACAAATGCTCAAAGGCATTTTCGAAGAAAGCAAGCAAAAATTGCCCATTTCTCGAAGAGTTTCAAACAATATTCTTTGAGCAAGATTTTACGTGTAGACGCAGGGTCGAGCATGTTTGTAGAAAGCCATGTTAGGATGAAACATGCTCGTCGAACATGTACGTACAGTTCGCCCAAGGGATCTAGGCCTTGGTGAAGTTAGCCGTTTGTTTGCGCAGTGAACGCTTTTTCATACATTTAGGGCTAGATGATGCTGTTTTTTATTATTATTTTTTTTTATTTGTTTCCAACAGCAGATACAAGTAAAGAAACATACATAGATATCTTAAAGTAAAGTAATCTAGGCTTACCTAAGCCTAGATTCTATAATCTAATAATTTATGTTAACTCTACATAACACACTAGGATACCCTGTGTCGTGGTGACCAACATTGGATATCTAATAAGTTACCACAGCTATTACACTGTTCGATATATCAAAAGATGTGATTGTGCATTTTCAAATTTTACATTTATACAAAGACAAAAGGGGTATTCAGCAGCTATGAATTAGGGTAGGTATTGTATCGCAGTTCAATGGAAGGTTTCAAGTGATTTGGGGGAGTGTAGGTCAGTATAAGCGAGTGTGTGAATGTATAAGTATGCGAGTGAAAGTGTGTATGTGTAAGTGAGTATGATAAATGTGTGTATGCGTGTGTGTGAGTCTGTCAGTGAATGTGTGTGTGAGAGAGCGTGCGTGAACATTTATTTAAATACTTTTGTCTAGATATGGGAGTGTGGTGGCTGTATGAGGGATTCGAAAACAGTATGACTGAATTTACTTAATCTTATCATTATTTAAGATATGATAAGACTGCCTCAATCTCATCATAGTTATTCTTAATCAGCCAATTATGCAGTATTTTTGTACAAGATCTTCTTGTTTTAGGGAAAAAATTTAGCAATCTGTTCAATTTAGTATATAAGAAAGGTCCTAACCAGGGGAAAAAAATTGCATAAAAATTGTGTACGCCTAATAGGAGGTCTCCATCTGATATGCCGGTATGACATTATGAGTTTGCTAGGGGCTATTTTGTGGTATTTTAAGATTATAGAAGTAATAAACAGTTGTCTTACTGTTAGGAGATCATACTCATTGTACAGTTGAAAGGTAGCATAGGAACGACGTTTCTTGTGGGCGACTTTGAGTATAGATCTTTGCGCTTTTTCTAGTTTAAACATATGCGTTTTACGAGCCCCGCCCCATGCAACTATACAATAATTTATTATTGATTGGCAGAGACTTTGGTAAACTAGTCTAATTAGGTTGGTATCCGCAAATGCTCTAAGTCGCTTAAAAATGTAAACCAGTTTCCTAACTCTGCCAGTGAGTGTATCTATATGCTTGATCCAAGACAATTTGTCATCTATAACAACGCCAAGGTATTTGAGTGATGAGACTTTTTTGAGTTTGGGGCAGTTGCAGATAATGTCGACGTCATTATGTGTACCATCGTGTATTTTTATGTCTAAGGGGTGTGACGGTGCAGTACGCACAGATATACTAAGAGGGAGTATTTTAGTTTTTTGAACATTTAATGTTAATAGATTTTCACGCAACCATGATCCTACAGCATGCATTCCTTTGCTACACATTGATTCTACCGTGTACCTGTCTGTGTGAAAAGTCCAGCATTATTTATTTATTTATTCCATTAATTAACAGGGTTTCAATAAAATCGGACAATTGTGTAACCAAACGAGAAACGTGATCGGGAATATTAAAAAATAATTCCCACTGAGCAAATAAGAGATCATCGATATCAATGTAAACTTAAAGCAAAATGAATTCAATAGAATCCATCAGAACTCAGATCGTGAAACTCAAAGTGCACATAACTTCGCACAGTTGGTTAGAGCATTGCATTTATATTGCTGAAAAGACAAGAGTTTGATCACTGTCTTTAGAGAACGTTACCAAAAGATAGATCTGTAGATAGTTCACTAAACATAAACACCCTTGTGCCCGGTTTCTAGTCAACGGACAGTCATAGGTAAAAGCTACGACTAGTTTCCACCTAACCATTATCAGATGGTAAGTTTGACAGCTAAACTGACGTTTGAAAAATAAAAATGATTTATCCGTTTTGGTGTACTCGTTACCGAGTAATTTGCAAATACTTTTTTGCCCGTGACCATATATTTTAGTGAATATCTCTGCAACTAGACCGTCACAAATAAAAAGAAGCACACCAGGCTGCGTCACCTACGAGTCACTAAACATTAGGATAACATCCAGGTCTCTACGTGCTTGGCCACAGGGTTCTGATGTTTACAAAATGGTTATAGAAACACCACAGCATGTCATTTTTGGTCTTTGAATGAACTCAAAAACCAAAATTAGGGTAATCTTTTTTGTTCTGAAAATTGCACAATCCGCGATTTCTCAGATCCTTGGCCATATTTTGATTAACTAGATAAAACCTTTGGTTGAAATGTGAGGCTCTTTAGCTGTTTGCCATGCGAAATCATACAAAATGTAGACATTAAATTCAGAATTTATCAAGATCACGAGAAGCTTGTTCACATGAGTCAGCTAACCATCTATGCTTAGAGTGGGCTAGCTGCATAACTTTTAGAACAACTTGGTAGGTAGGTACTGGTTGTCTTGAATACTATTCACTTTCGCTTTGAAGACAGATTTTATTGAACTGAAATAAAGATACCTCTATCTTATCTTTATCACTGCTCGAGAGACGTGGAGATGAAAATATTACGGGTTTTGAACTGAGGTTTTTAAGAAGTTTGTCTCGAAGGTTTTATGAGGAGCCTTACTCTGATGAAACATTCGAATATTAGGGTCCGACAATCAACGATCACACTGATGGGAAGATTAGTGTGGTCGTTAGGAATTTTTATTTCCAACGTACCCATTGACTTGAGCAGTATATAGGGTCGTTTGGACTTTTTATTCCCAACTACCCCACAAGGTTAGTGGAGTCGTTGGGAATAAATCAACAAAAATATACATCGAAGCACAGAATTAACAGAAGTTGCGATGATTTATTTGTTTACGAATTTATAATCCCTGGAGCTAAAATATAGAACTGATAAATCCGATTCTTCTTCTTCTTGTCGTGTCACCAGTTCTTTGGAACCAGTGTGGGGAAAGGATTATAAGTGCGCCTCAAAGAGGCTTCTTTCGTGCACTTGACAAATAATAAAAAAATAATATAAATCCGATTGAGCGTTTCGATGACAACTATGAACTCTGTTCAAACCAAGCCTAGTATCTGGAACTAAAAAAATAGTCCTTGAGGTCTACAATCGCAACTTTTGTTCGTGTTTGGTCGGGTCCGAGCTTTCGAAAGTAGAGGCCCAGAGCCAATACAATCGCTAAGAAGTATACGAACGAATAGCATGAATACTTTCTATTCTAGTTACGAGAAGACAGGTATAAACTATAAAATACGGGTATCTTGCTTTAGCGAAGGAGAAAGAAAACTATAATAGAAGATAAATTATAATAAATAATTATATTAAATCTTCATACAAGCATTGCTTAGTTTGGGGCTAGATGATGCTGTGAGAAATGTGTCCAGCATTGTTATTATTATTATTTATTATAATTATATGAGGTAATACAACGAAACATAAATAAAGTGAGCGTGGATTATTTTCTAAACATGAGACAGTTTTCAAAATAAAGCACTGACGCCCAAATACTTTATTTAAGATTTATTAATAAAGATGGCGAAACATCATTATGCTGTGCAATGTAACTATTAGCACCTTTAGCTAAAGAGCGATTTACTGAAAGCGCATTATTTTATTTTAACAAAGCAATGTTATAGAGAAACATTACTTTTTTTATACTCCTTGTATAGGCGGCTCATTCACAACCTCACAAACCATTGATGGATCAGAGTGGAACATAAAGTGGAAACAAAACCATTGATGGGTCAGAGTGGAACTCAAAGTGGAAACAAAACCATTGATGGATTAAAGTGGAAGAAAAAGTGGAAACTAATCCCTTAATGGATTTGATTAGTGGATCAGAGTGGAATAGGGCACATAAAATAATACAAAATTCTGTTTCGACTGAATTTTCTAAAACTGGCCTAGTCCCTTTTATATAGGTCAGTAATTAGAACGATAATTTACCAATGTCCTTTCGCTAATACGGCTGTCCCGGCATAAAGGATAGGTATTACTACATTTTTACTGAGGATATAAATTTTAACGTCCTGTCTACCCTTATCTGAAGGTGTCTTAACGTAAAGAGTCGCTTTCATGATGTTATGTAACACCCTTATCCAGTCTGACTTATTGTGGGTAGAGTTTTACGGCGTTTCTTCGTTTTCAGAGAATTCTACTCTTTCTACTAATATTCAAAATGTGACAGTCTGTGAGGATTATGTATAGATGCAATAACTACTGAATGGATTTGGATAATTTTTCTGAGAAGTCTGACCAAAAATATTTAAATGAGCTACCATTGTTCCCAGAAAAGTGAAATTTTCCAGAGGGATATTGAAATATGTGTAACGATAAAAAAACTTAGGCCTTTACATCTATATTAGATGATTAATACAGCGTCAGGAGGCAATCTATGCCTACACTTAACGGGACGCTGTAGTGCCTGGGACATTGTTTGAGATGGAATAGGCTTGCCCAGCACCTAAGCCATCCTCTCAGCTTAATCAGCCTGGCCTACAGGAAAGACGACGTCAATACGTGTGGAGCTGATTAAGCTGCGGGCTACCTCACGATGTTTTCCTTCACCGTTAAGAGCTCGTATTATTATCTAAAACCATTACGCGATCTCGTCCCGTTAAAAACAACAATGAATATAATAAATCAGTTATAATAATAATAATTAATGCATTTTCGTAAACTGAAAGATGAAAATATATGTAATTTAACTAGCAATACAAAGATTGTAAGGGGTTAATAATTTATTGTATTTTTGGGCGTTCAAAAGTAAGGTAGAGAACGATACAGCACCTGAAAGTTATCAAACTATAAAGTTATACAAAGGTTCTTATTTACAACATGGAAATGCACCCTAAAGTGCTGTTTTGAGTCATAAAGAAGACTTATACAAGTTTTGCAAACTTTGAACTTTGCCGTGCATCTATTATGGCGATTAAGATCGTACGAAACGTCGTCTAAATGAGGGTTAGGCCAAGCGCACTACGATTTTACTTTTTGCGACACGATTTTAAAATCTCAAAAATGTAACAAATCACAAATTTTAAATCGCGATTTTTTTTTCGCGATTTTTCTGAAAAATAACGCGAAAGTTTCGCAGAAACAATTTCTGCGAAAAAATATCGCGCTATTAAAAATCGTAGTGCGTTACCTGCCTTAAACCAAGAATTATAGAACAGTTATATTACCTTTATCTATTCCTCGGATTCTAGACAAAACTCTATACAAACGAAACTAAAACGTAACGAAAAACAAAACTAACAGCAGAAACACACTAAAACTACTACATTGAATTCCCAAGGGCTGGTTCTTCTTCTCAGATAAATCCTACTTCCTACTAATAAAACCAGTTTCCTTTATGTATAGGTCTTTCATTTTAAACTACACAAACTGACAGGCCTCATTTTTGACATTTGACCGTATCAATTTAATTCCTAAGCCGTTTTAAGTTTTCACATCAAAATTTATTGATTTTTAGAAATGTTGCATAATGATTTTCAAGGAGAACAGACGTTCCGCAAATCGCAGCGCAGCTACATCACGAATGGACTAAGTTATACAAGAAGCAACAATCAATTTAAAGAATAGTCTTTATCGATGTTCTCGGGACTTTCATAACAAAATAAATAAAAATATTACATAAATATTTTTTAATACATTTTTTGAACACAATTCCTGAATTCAGTTACTTTAAAATAAAAGACCCTATACAGGGTGTAAAAAGACGTCTACCGAAGCCGAAAGGGGTAGGTACAGCATCCCAACACACAACCAAATCCAAAGGCATTTTCCGAAAAAAAATCATTATATCCGGAGAAAACAGCGTTTGAAGATTACTGTTTGCGTAGGTACTGGGCGCGTTTTTTTTACGTAGATAGTCTTTTTACACCCTGTATAGGTATAATAAAAATCATCTAGTTCATATGTGAATGGCAAGAATTCGATATCTCAAATCTTACCCACCGTTTTATAATATAGATCACAGGTACGAGTAACACAAGTCAATACGCATTTCAAGCACTTGACATAAGCCCGGAAAACTCTTTTCATCTCATTTACAAAGTGAATAAAACAAAGGGTGAACTCCATACCTATTCCATATTCCGATTTCATCAAAGTACCGCTGAAGAACGAATCCACTTCAAGCACAATACAACAGCTTTGATGGTTCAAGAATACGGAAACGCTATATTTTTGTCACCATCTCAGGAAAGGTTTACGACCTCTTGGGAGCTGAGGACGAAGGTCCTGTGACGTAGGTTGCGGGTTCAATTCCTGCCGCATGACAATTTTTGTATGAGTTGCAAATATTTTATGTCCGATTTGGGTTTTATGTTTGTTTTATTATTTACAAAAAGTTTATCAATAGTATTCGTATAGTGACGGTTCTCGGTTTTTGAAAAATAGAAGTGCATTACCGGCGCGGTTACCATGATCGATTTTCTAAAAGATTGCTTTAATCAATCGCCACATGTGAACAGAAAAAGACATACATAATACGATTTTTACGTATACTCAGTTGATTTAAAAACTAAGATGAAAATATAAATACATAATATTAAAAACGTAAACAGGTTCACGACTGTATCCCCAAGGTGCGGTAGACATTCTCTCAGATCTTTTTTATGTAAATTATTCCAGATCCTTTGAAGATGTCTAAGGGGGGGTAGTCAGAGGCATGTCCAAACATATTTGATACATGCCCACATCTTGCAGAAGTTATAATATATACATAATATATATATATAATATATACATAATATTAAAATCATTAAAAATGTATTAATGTTTTTTGTCATATACGTCTGGTATTTTTCAATATTTAGCTAACTCGTATTAACAATTTTCTAAAAATTACTGTGGATCTAAACAAAATGTCTATCAAGCAAGCGTCGGGTTCAGATATCGTTTGTTTCTTTTCTACCCTGTAGATTATCCTTAAAACCTACGTTCAACCCACGTCAATTCATGTGGGTTGAAAAATTCTCAGAGCACCTCAAACGTCATAGGGTTCTTTTGATCGCATTAAAGATGCACAAGCAGAACCAGGTCAGGCATCCAATAGGCTCTTGAACTGTGATCAATATTGATCTCAATAATTTCACACAATGGGTTTCATAGACATCGACACATTATGATAATTTGATATAATACAATCCGAGGAATAGATGAAGGTAATATAACTGTTGAATGATAGAGTGAGAAATAGTGTGATAAGGGAACAGTGTGGAGTGAAAGAAGATGTAGTGTTGAGGATCGAGAAAGGTATGTTAAAATGGTTTGGGCATGTAGAGAGGATGGATGACAGTCGTTTGACAAAGCAAGTGTATGAGGCAAGTGTGTATGGGACAGCTGGAAGGGGAAGGCCTAGGCGAAACTTCTTGGATCAAATTGGCGACATTTTGGAGAAGGGCCAGGTCAAAAGTACCCTAAACCGGCGAGCATGTATGAAGAATGTAATGAGAGTGAATGAGGCAAAAGTTGTGTGTCAGGATCGTAGCAAGTGGAGATCCGTGGTCTCTGCCTACCCCTTCGGAAAAGAGGCGTGATTTTATGTATGTATGTATGTATGTATAATTTGATATACATCGATTTTTCAAGGTACTTTTTCAGGCACATTCTAGTAGATACGCAACTTGACAGTTAAGATCGTAAATCTAATTGATGATGATGAAATAACGACGAATATATTCGTAATATAACTATTAGTCTATCTCACAGTGTGGATCACTGAAAAAAAAATGCCTTAAACTGTGTTGTCGTCCTTGTTGTTCAAGGCATTTGTAGCAAATTAAATGAGCAGGAGTGGAATCATCTGGCTTATAGTGACTCAATCGACATCCACATATCCATTTGATTTATTGTATATGCAAAGAAAACACATATATAATGTATGCAGGGTGTAAAAAGACTACTACCAAAATCTGTGGGGTTGCAATCAGGCCATGATTCTAAACATATTTAGCGACGCAAAAAAAAATTTACTTAGCTACGTCATTTTATGTTATTTTCGGTTATTTACTACTAGGACAACATAATAAGACCATACCTACCTGATTATTTCATTTATAAAAGAAAAAAACAATTAAAACTCAAAATCCAGCAATCTACATAAAACAACGCGCCCAGTACATACGCAAACAGTAATCTTCAAACGCTGTTTTCTCCGGATATAATGATTTTTCGGAAAATCTTTTTTGATTTAGTTGTGTGTTGCGATGCTGTACCTACCCCTTTCGGCTTAGGTAGACGTCTTTTTACACCCTGTATATGTGTGTTTTCTTTGCAAGTGGAATTCAACAAGTAAGTTTGGATAAAACTGGTTGGAGATTTCTAATAATGTTTTTCGTTAACTCAGTCTCACTTAAATGCTTCTAAATAAAAATCAGATATCGAATCTTTCGATTGCAAGTCGATGCGATATTTTACTAAATATAATAATACGATTCAGACTGACGACTTTTGACTGTCATTTTGAACAGAAAAATGTTATGGATGTGAGCTGAACCTCACCAAGATAAGCGGAAAAGCATCTTTAGAAATTGGAACAGACTCTATTTAAAGTACGCATTACCGGGTTGAAATTAAAAGCACGTATCGCACAACTACCGGATATTAATCTTTAGATCCACAATCACCAGTAATGGGCTCGTTTAGCAAATTACAATTCAATCCATTGTTCAATCGGGTCACACTGTTTTTACTCGTTCATTATGGAGCATATGCACGGGTAACTTTTACTACCGCGTGAAAGCAACTTTATCGCCACCAAGATCAACAAAAGTTGAAAATAACTGTTGTTTAGGTATTATTTATGACAGATAATTCATGTTTACTGTTTATTTATAATGTTATCAAAAAGTTACACTAGAATGTTTTATTTTGATAGATTTGTAATTCAATAAGTAAACTGGTTTTTATTCTATTCAAGCAAGAACTTTTATCCTCGATGGGGCAAAAGGCGTCCACAGTGACTCTCCATCTAGATCGGTCTTGAGCTTCACGCTTGATATCACTCCAAGACTTGTCTTAGTTTTACCTATGAGTTTTTATTTTAAACGTTACCGAAAAACACATTTTTTTTCTTTCATTTACTTCTATAAATCAAATTAAAGAGTATGTTTTGCATTTTGTTACTCGTTTGAACTCGTTTTTTATATCGCTCGTCTGCAACCTCCGTTCATTATCGGATATATTACCGGGGATTGGTTTGTTCCATTTTAATCCATTATAGAATGGTTTTTACACTGTTGTGAAAGCAAACGATGAGCAACAGCAGTAAATGTGTTTGCAGAAAGAAAAAACAATTTATAAACGTAGACAAAATTCTTGGTAGTGAAAACTTATGAATAGAAGTTTTAATAATAATTAAACTCAGGTTGTATATTAATTTAAAGTAATACTTAAATTCAATAAGTTATTAATTTAACAAAATGTTAAAGTAATCTAAGGAACATTAAGAGTGACCTAGTTAATTTAAAAAAGCTAGGCCTTAACCGTGTTTGTTGCCCTAGTTCTTCACGTTTATTTATTTTATAGTCTCATATACAAAAAGAATCATTATGCGCGCCGGGAAACTATCTCAAAACGTTTGCATCAAAGGACGAGTAATAAATAAAATAAAGACGAGTAGACCTCAAATAAGTAATCCGAGGTATTGAAAAGCTATCATTAATCGTTGTCCGCACAAATAGGTGGTCTTTTACAAAATTTGCTCATTCCTAGATAACGTTAGGCCAGTAATGAGTTCACCCGGGTGGAAGAGTCGCCGATAACGTAGTTTGGTCCATTCGTCTATGGACATGTTTCTTGTTCGCCCGGGGGTGGTATGAAAGTGGATCTGAAACCTGTTCAACGTTAACGTGTTTAAGATGTTCATACACTGATAGTTCTAGATTCACAAAGTAAAGGTGCATTTACACGGTGCGATTCACTTCTTTAAATCCGTGGTGCGATTGCAATCCATACGATATCGTATCGCACGCCAATTTTTCACGTGTAAACGCTCAACGTATGCGATTTGTCATAGTTAGCGCGAAACTTGTCGGCACGTTCAATAGGCGGGGCTTAGCAAATCGTACGAAAAATTGCATCTTGTAATGCACGTTAAGAAAATCAATTACTATGTAGACAATGTTATTTTTTAACTTAAGCACAATGTGGGAATGTGTAAAATGTGTGTTTAAGACGTACGACGACAACAAGGTACCTACTAAATACCTAGGCATATTCAAATGTTGTGTAGCTTGATACCATGCCTTCTAGAAAAGAGCCTATTCCTACATCAAGGGCCGGCAACGCTTCTGCAGTGCTTCTTGATGCGGCAGTTGTTTGTGGGCGGTGGTAATCACTTACCATCAGGTGTACCAACTGCTCGTTTGCCTCCTCTTCCATAAAAATGCCCCACCCCGGAGATACCAACGTGGTCTTAATATTAGGTAATATACTTATAGATTACTCCATTCATTAGAAACCCTGTTTATAGGCTTTGTTTTTCTTTTTAATCTCAATCTTATGTCATTGAAAGTGATCAGTGATCAGCCAGTCAAGAGTTTGACTCAGCAATATCATTGTAAAAATTGTTAAAATAATGTATTATCTGTGGTATAAAAACAATTGTGATTGACTGTAACGCCACCTGTATGACTTACAACTACATTAAAAAAGCGTCAGTACGTTCAAAATCATACACGAGTTTTATTAGGTTATGGGCCCAGTCCCGTGAAAAATAGTAAAAAAGTTTGAAATCTTTATACAGCACAGTGATAATGGCATCAGCAAATTATTCAGTAAATGTCCCAAAGCTAAAGGGTAGAGATAACTACGACGATTGGGCATTTGCGGTGGAAAATTTTCTCATCCTGGAAGGCATCGACATGACAAAAAGCGAAGACCTAAGTGAGCAAGACAACAGGAAGGCAAAAGCTAAGATGGTGATGACTATTGATCCATCATTGTATGTTCACATCAAAAATGAAACTACAGTGCATAGCTTGTGGACCAAGTTGAAGTCATTGTTTGACGACTCTGGTTTTACCCGCCGTATCAGTCTACTTAGAATCCTAATCTCCATTCGTCTTGAAAACTGTGACTCCATGACAGCCTACGTGACACAGTTGGTGGACACAGCACAAAAGCTCAGCGGTACAGGTTTCAAGATTGACGACGAGTGGGTCGGGTCGCTTCTACTTGCCGGATTGCCAGAGAAGTTCGCGCCTATGATTATGGCAATAGAACATTACGGAATGAAAATTAGTACAGACGCTATAAAGACGAAATTATTGGACATGAGTGCAGATTCTGAAATCACGAAGTCAGAAGGCGCTTTTATCGCTAGAAACACATTTAACCAAAAATCACGCCAACCATACAAAGAAAAAGCAAATGGCGTCGATCAAGTCAGTGAAAAGCCGGCAAAAAGCATTCGATGCTATAAATGCAAGAAAACTGGACATTATAAAAATCAGTGTCGAAACAATAATGCACAAAACGAAAAACAAATGAATGCATTTAGTGCAATGTTCCTGACTGGTGAATTTTGCGATAAAGATTGGTATATCGACTCAGGCGCCAGTACCTACTCATTTAATTTCTGAGTCAAACAAAAGTTTGTTGAAAAATGTTTCATACAATACCGAAACTCGTGAGATTGTGGTGGCAAACAAAGAAAGTGTGCCGGTTTTATGTTCTGGAGATCTTCAGATTACAACATGTGTTGGAGACTCAGAGTACAACATAAAAGTAAACAATGTCTTGTGCATACATAACCTGACTACAAATCTTCTATCCGTGAGCAGGATGATATCTAGTGGCAACAGAGTTGTTTTCAAGAAAAATGTATGCCACATTTATAATCAAAGCAATGAATGTATCGGAGAAGCGAAGCAAGTAAATGGTGTGTACAAGCTGAATATTGTAAAGTCGGAGGAACTGTTCGCAGCGATGGCAGTCACATCCAGTATGACTTGGCACAGACGTTTAGGTCACATCAATAACAATGACCTGAAAGCCATGAAAAATGGTGTGGTGAAAGGCTTGAGTTTCCGAGATGAGGCAGTGCTTGACAAAAGCAGTTGCACAGTTTGTTGCGAAGGAAAACAGGCTAAATTACCTTTTTCTAGCAGTTTGTCAAGAAGCAAGGAGGCCTTGAATTTGGTTCATGCCGACCTGTGTGGGCCTATGGAAACGAAGTCACTTGGTATGGCCAGATACTTTCTGTTGTTTGTAGACGACTACAGCCGAATGGCGTTTGTATATTTTTTGAAATCCAAAGATGAGACATTCACCTACTTCAAGGAGTTCAGAAGTATGGTTGAAAACCAGAAATCAACCAAAATAAAAATCTTGAGAACAGATAATGGTGGTGAATTTTGTTCGGCAGCGATGGAGAATTACATGAAGCAGTGTGGCATTATACACCAGAAGACAAACCCATACACCCCACAGCAAAATGGGCTTTGTTAGAGGTACAATAGGTCAGTAGTAGAGAAATCCCGATGCCTACTATTCGATTCGAATCTTGAAAAACCTCTATGGGCAGAGGCGGTCCACACTGCAGTGTACTTGAAAAATAGATCTCCAGCCGCAGGTCTCAATCAGAAAACTCCATTCGAGTTATGGATGGGTGCAACGCCAGATGTCAGTCACATCAGAATTTTCGGCAGCATGGTCATGACACATATTCCCAAAGAAAAACGACTGAAATGGGATAAAAAGTCAGAAAAGCTACTCCTAGTGGGATATGCTGACAACACTAAAGGTTATAGACTCTATGATCCCTCGACACACAAAGTGACAGTAGCAAGAGATGTCATCATAATGGAAAAGTCAAATGATAACATGTCACAGATTGTTGTACAAGAGACAAGAGCAGACATGCAGGATTCAGAGGGGGAAAAGAAGTCAGCACAAGTTCAAGACACATCTAATTCAGATGTGGACAGTGACGAACAGACAGATGTATATGATAAAACCTTTAGACCAGAAGAAGTGTCTAGTAGTGAATCTGAAGACAGCTTCTATGAGTCATTGACATCCAATCCATGCTCATCTGAAGATAAATCAGTGATTCTTCAAGAACAAAATCCCGAATTACCCCAAAAGCGTACCAGAACAAAACCAAACTACTATGGAATTGGAAACTTTTGTGCGGAGGATTTTTCTGAAGAAACATCTTTGAATGATGCTGTAAATGGACCGGAGAAGGAGCAGTGGCAGAGTGCAATCAAGGAAGAATTGCAATCATTCAGCGATAGGGACGCGTGGGAGCTAGTGGACAGACCAGTGAATAAAACTGTTGTGAAGTGCAAGTGGGTGTTCAAAAGAAAGCTCAATAGTGAAAGTGTAGTGCGGTACAGAGCAAGGTTAGTTGCAAAAGGATTCAGCCAGAAACAGGGGATTGACTATAAAGAAACCTTCTCTCCAGTGCTCAGGTACTCTACTTTGAGATTATTATTTGCATTGAGTGTAAAGCAAAACCTAGACATTGTTCACCTAGATGTTCCTACTGCTTTTCTGAATGGACTATTAAATGAAACAATATTTATGGAAATACCTGCCTGTTCTAACTTTCATGACTGTGAAAATAAAGTACTTAAACTTAAACGTGCAATTTATGGGCTGAAACAGTCAGCCAGAGCCTGGTATCATAGAGTAGAAGTATTTCTGTTAGAACTAGGCTATAGTAAGTCTAAGTATGAACCTTGTTTATTTATGAAATGTGATAAAAATATTCAAGTCTATATTGCTCTATTTGTTGACGATTTCTTTGTGTTTTATAACTGTAAAAGTACTTGTGAAAAATTGAAATCAGAGTTGAAAGTTAAATTTAATATATAAAAGATTTAGGCCAAATAAAAAAATGTCTTGGGATGAATGTAAGTGTAAAGAATAACTGTATTACTGTAGATCAGAAAGACTACATAGATGTAATTTTGAAAAGATTTAATATGGATAATTGTAAAAGTTCAGATACTCCAATTGAAAAGAATTTGAAATTAGAAAAGGCTGTAAATATTTCTACACAATATCCTTACCAGCAGTTGCTCGGAGCTTTAATGTATTTAAGTGTTTTAACTAGACCAGATATTTCATTTGCAATTAGTTTTCTGAGTCAATTCAATAATTGCTACGATAAGACTCATTGGAATCATTTGAAACGAGTTCTAAGATATTTAAATAAAACCAAACATTATGGATTAAAATATGTAAAGAATGATTGTAATATAGTAGGTTATGTTGATGCTGATTGGGCTTCATGTGCAATTGATAGGAAGTCGTATACAGGATATATTTTTAAGATGTCTGGAACTGTTATATCATATGAATGTAGGAAACAGAATACTGTTGCATTATCCAGTACAGAGGCAGAATACATGGCTTTGTCCGAAGCCAGTAAAGAGGCCATTTATTAAAAAAAATTAATGTCTGAAATTGTTGGTTGTAATTATACTATAAATCTTTATAATGACAACCAAAGTGCTCAGAGGTTGACAGAAAACCCTTTATTCCACAAAAGAACTAAGCACATTGATGTGCGGCATCATTTCATTAGAAATGTGGTTGCTGACAAACTTGTAAAAGTTGTTTATCTGCCAACATCTGAAATGCCTGCAGATTTACTAACCAAAGGTCTAAGCAGTGTAAAACATCATTATTTTGTTAAGAAACTAGGTATTCAGAATATTGTTTGATGGCTGTTTATACTAAGCTATTGGTTTACTTAAATAATTTATTCATTAATAAAATAGGGTTGTCGAAGATAAAATAAAAGTGCATTGTTGTTTAGTAAAAAGTTTAATTTGTAATGTAGTATGTTACAGGTAGCTATTATTTTTATAAGAGGGGGTGTTAAAATAATGTATTATCTGTGGTATAAAAACAATTGTGATTGACTGTAACGCCACCTGTATGACTTACAACTACATTAAAAAAGCGTCAGTACGTTCAAAATCATACACGAGTTTTATTAAAAATGTTGTCTATTAATTTTACTGGAGTTTCATTCTTTTTGGATAAATTTTAAAAAGCGTTTTCAATATAAAAATTCCACTGAAATATTTGTTTCAAACAATTTTTCGTTAAAAATTTACACAAAGTGTGTGTTAGTAGGTACATAATAATGTAGTCTGCCAGCTAGTGGTTGAACGACCGTAGGTAAAAGTCATTAAATTATTCTTCCCCCAAAGAGGAGATGATTGTTTTGATCATTTAGATGGCATCTACTGTCTACACAGATGACTAAAATACAGTTTTCACGCCATCCAATTCAATTACTTTATCGCCTCGTGACGCGCTACTAGCTGTAAGTTTAGATATCTTCTTCGTATTGTGTCATCAGTGTTTTCGAACCAGTGTGGTGAAAGTTAAGATATGAAAGTCCACTTAGCCGGACACCAACGAGCTTTTTTTCAGTTGTGAGCGCAACGAGGCGATGCGGTCACGCGGCAGTCGGGACGATACGCTTTAGGATTACCGTTGTACCGTGGAAATCACCCACAATATTAGGGTAGACTGGTTACGATACACTCACCCATGATGCCTTTTCTTTTGATAGAATGGACTAGACTTAGATGATAGCGTTAGGAAACTATCGATTGCAAAAAATGTCTTAAACGTTATACAAAAGTTATCTATAAAATGAGTATAATTTAATAGGAATTTCATTTCATTTTCCTTCATACATAATTAAAATCACGCCTCTTTCCAAAGAAAATAAATCCACCCACTGGCTACGGTCCTGATACACATTTTTCTCATTCACTCATGACCTGACCTTCTTTCTCTAAAACTCTGTATAAAATATACAATTGCCCCATTAGCCACTCACGTAGAATTGCTTTAGTTTGAATCAAGCACAACTTCAATTTGTCTGATAAGAACGCCCACGACAAAAACGGTTTTATGTTTAATTCAAATTGTATTTATTCGCTTTGTATTTTATTGTTGCTTGTTTCTCGCTGCGCATTCCAAGTTTACACGTAAAAAACATTTCGATAACGCATTTGTTCACATCTACGAATACATTTTATATATTCCAGTAGCGGATTATAAGATTTACTTTATGAATATCGTAAGTAATTTGTTTATTGTGGAAACGGTTAGCGATCTTGGTATTTTAAAGCTACGTTTAAACCGATTGTATTGTGAATGTGTTTGTGCTGTGATCAAATGACTTATTATTTACTAGCTGCGCTCCCGCGGTGTGACCCGCGGTCCCTCGGGATTTCTTCATTTTTTCGGGATAAAAAGTAGCCTATGTCCTTCCCTGGGATACAACCTTTAACTATGCCAAATTTCAGCTTAATCTGTTCAGCGGTTTGGGCGTGAAAGCGTAACAAACTGACAGACAGACAGAGTTACCGTCACATTTATAATATTAGTATGGATTTATTTTTATATTTAAATAGTTATAACACACTTGATGCGTAAGCATGTTATTTCTGCAATAAATACCATAAAATTCTGTACTTAATATAAAATAGTTTGTCTCAAGAGTCACTCAATCATATAATAAACGCATGGTGTAAGTCGAGGTTTCACAGAAATAATAGATTATTGCTATTTCAGATTCCGGTGTTCGTCCTAGCTACTGTGTACCTAATCAAATTAACAGCCGCAGTGCGCCTTCACAAGTTTTTCCAATATATTGATGGCTTCAGATCTGAGCACAGCCTAACAGGCTTTCTTCATATCGGGAACGACTATGCCGTCTTCCTCAAATCTCCCAAGCCTCACGACAAATACCTAATCTACGAACTATATGAAGCAAAAAATATACCCGATATAGGTACTTACAAACCCAGGCTGCTAGCGATATCTAAAGTACCTGTTGAGTACATAAAAGATCAGCTGAAGATATACCGGTCTGAGTTGCACAAGGCGAAGTATGTCGACAAAAACGTCGTACCAGGGACGCAAGTTTTAACTCTTAGAGAATGGCAAATACAGAAGGCGTTGACTTACAGTAGCGGGATATTGCAGGAGAAAATGCCCATCCTGCGGACGATTTCGTGATTCTAATTAAGATGTTTTTCATAAAAAAGCCGTTTTGTTTTTTGGCTTTTTGCTTGCTTTATCTCTGGTATATTATTTGATCTTGAAAATGATTAAGAAAACAAGAGAAATGTTTTACTTAGCTCGGTGACAAACGGTCAACAACTACGAAATGTAGATCGGTTCATACAGTGTACCAGTCTGACGTGTTATTGGTGGATGGAGCTGGGGATAACATCAATTCTGAATATATTTCAACAATAACAAACAAAACGATTTATTTATGGTTTTAAATGGTTTATAAAATCATTCGGAACATCATTCTTCTGCATTTTTGAAAAATAAACTCCTATTGAGATGAACCAAATAATGTACAAAGTTATTACACTCTGCAAAGTTATGCTGACCTAGAAAAACTACGATTTTTCGTACAATGAAGGGTAGATTTTCCTTATCGCTCGGTAAATAATTCTTAATATTCACTACTTGAGGCTCATTGACGATCATCCATCATTCCTTTGCCGTCTGTGAGTTCTCGTACTTTTAGTTCGCTTCACAATTCATCTTGGGAAGGTTATTTTTAGAGTTGCTTAAGAAGTTTGGTAGTTTGTTTTTGAGGGTTTTTTTTACGAAAAAAGTTTTTACTACTACAGTTTTAACTTATGTTCATGTAGAAAACAGACTTGTTATTTTGTTTTGAAAAAGTTTATTGTAAACAATAAACTTAAAAAAAATTATTACCTTATTTTTCAAAAAAGTACATGAGTGTCGTGGAACACTCGGTTGGAACGATGCAAAGAGTACTTTTCTATACTGGGATTTTCAACGTTGACATTTGGCATTTGTCAAATATGTAGATTATTGTCAATTAGGTATCCTAGAAACGCTCTTCCGTAATAACAATGTAACAATCTACGAACTGTTTCGCGGCTGCGCATTTCGCACTGTGACGATTTGACATATACATACATGTGTCGTGATGCAAAAATAGAACACTTTATTTCGTCCAGTCCCCATCCGAGACCGTACAAAAAGGAACTTCGTTCCAAAAATGCAAATTTTTCTTGATGACTATTTTACAAAACGCAAAATCATTTGATGAGCTTTCGGAAAGCTTTCCTTCGGATTGAAAGTCGAGGTTACATACCACTATGCCAACATGGCTATCTATGGTACCTAATACTCGCAAGTTTTACTGAAGTGGCATCCTGACATAAGTCCATTGCCGAAAAGCTAAATTTTCCAAAGCCACTCCACTCAAATAAAAGTAGGGACCGTGTGTGCTTTACAAACCCAACATTTCCCTAGCGAGGTAAGCCCAAGCTAATTTCCCTAAGGCCAAGCTAGTTTGGAGGCGAAAGGCTAAAAAGTTACTTACATTCAGCTCAAATTGGCTTGGCTCCTAATTATTTTTAATACCGAAAACCAACTATCAAAAACAAATTTAATGTCCTATCACTTTTTATACTCATTTTTAACCGACTTTAAAAAAAGGAGGAGATTATGTTCGGCTGTATGTATGTTTTTATGACGGGACGAGATCGCGTAAAGACTTCGGATAATATTCGAATATTACCTTACCTCGACGTTTCGATTGGGTTGCACCGATCGTGGTCACGACGGAACTGACCCTCCCTCGAGACCACGATCGGTGCAACCCGATAGAAACTTCGAGCTTTTCGAATATTATCTGTAGTCTTTACGCGATCTCGTCCCATCATAAATACAAAAATGAATATAATATCCTGTCTTGTCTAGACCATGTTTTAACGTGGGCGCAATGACTAAAGTTCTTTTACAAAAACACTATGTGGGCCGGGCCGTCTATTATAATAGCAAATACTAATTTTGTTTACGTAGTTGAAGTTCAAACTCTGTTGAAATTGAAACATCTGCCCCGAACCATTTTCTAATACAGTAGTCTTTTTTTCAACGTATGAGTAAGGTTAAGAAACTAAGGTTAAGAATTGTGGATATAGGTAGGTACTTAGTAGTAGGGCTACAATTTATCAAGATTAAGAGCAATATCTTTTCTTTTGTGGTTAGACGATTTTATTTTTAGAAAAATATTGAAACCAGGAAAACAGACTGCGAAAACAAAAGGTGTCCCAAAGCTTTAATTTTAAAATCTAGAAGCTGTTGTTACAAGACTATGAAAACAATGTCTCAAATATCCAGAAATCGTTCAGTCAAGTATATTTGGCCAATTTATATCGGCAGATGTCTCATGCTGACTATGATGGAGCAGTATTGACGAAACGATCAGTAGGGAATATCCAATTTCAGTGGTTTTCTGAACACACTCTACACTATGCCTATATTTCCAAGCATAATGAAATGCTGTCTAGATTACGGACTTACGTGAAATGAAACTACTATTGATGGATGTTCGGTTTAAAGAGCTTATTCTCATAAAGAAAAAATCACAGTTCACTTAAAATAAGAATCAAAAGTTATTATTACTTACTTATATTAATGTCTTTAAGCTAGTGGCGCAGCATGCAGAAATCTTAAAAACTAAAAGTTAAACAGTCAATTGCAAAAAACAAACATATTGGCCAATACTCAAAACAATATCAATATTAAGGTAGAATTAAATTAATTTGAAGCGAAAGTTATTTCTTGCTACCACCACTATCTCGTAATTTTTATGCGTGTGCGTTAGAGTGCTTGAATATAATGCAAAGTGGAAAGCAGTGTGCGTGTTGTGGTGATATACTGACAACATGATGTTTGAGTTTTGTTGTACTGTGGGTGCGTCTGAAGACTAAAACATAAGGGGCTTTACGAGATCTGGATAGTTCTGCTCGTCTTACTGATGTAGTAGTTTTGGAAGCGCAGACTTTTCTAAGATGTCTTTTACAGGAACTTCAGACACACAGCTGATAACCATCCTCACCTGGTTGATATTCCACTTATTAGAACCAAGCGCTTTCAAAGTTCTTTTATTATGCGCACTGCAAATATTTGGAATCCTTTTCCAGCGTCTGTATTTCCGATGAGCTACGACCATGTTGTTTTTAAGAAGAGCCTTCTGGGTAGGTTCGCTCTATCGTAGACCTCCTTCTTACCTGTGTAAGTTTCGAATTCAAGAGCCAAGCCATTCATCATAAAAAAAAGTATTCCGTTACCGTTTGATGCGTATACAAACCAAAAAATAACCATCACACGACCAAGATTCTAACTTAAGACACTTCCAGATTTTGTCTCATTCAGCACGACCATTATCGTAATCGTCTTCCTGCCCTTGCCCAACTTTATGTGGGGCTATTTCCCATTGAGCACGACTAAGTACAACAAAAAAGTAAGTAAAAAATCTATGCCACTTTAATCTGTAAAACAGTAAGATAAAAGCATTTTAAAAGGTAAACAAAGAGTGAATTAAATCCGTCTACTTTTATTCTGTAGCTATTTGGGAACTCCTTCAGCTTAGGGTTGCCAGACGCTTGCATAAGTAATGTAAGAGATAATGCCATCTACTTATACCTACTATACAGCTTCGTCATCTATTTTTGAAGCAATAAATGATTTAAAAAACTTCTTATCATAAAGCTTGAGTTCACCTAGTTATAGTAAGCTTTTTGCTTCTCCAATTCTATTCAACCAACGCATCCATTTAGGATCCGAAGCGATGAATATGGTGTCGATTTTGATGTATACCTTACCTACAGAGTTCTTCACTTCAGTGTTTGTAATTTATTCATGGTAAGAACTAAAATTAGCGCTTAATACGAACATTGAGAATATTATCCACACAAAAATTATGGCGCCATTCCGTTATTTGACCAAGCCTTCTGAAATTTTTCGATCTTTTTCGCTTTTCAATGTATCACGCCATCTGGCAACCCTACCCTCTGGGGCGATGTTACCGCAGCGTACAAAAGGTAACACCACCAATAATGAAAACGAACATTTGGATTCATGAGGCCAAGATCACAGCTGTGTAATAAAATAAAAGGTAGAGTACACAATATATCTCTATTGATGAATAAAGAAAGGGCATATTGGGGTGGATTTTGGTTTTATTCTTTTGGGGCGGTACGTTGAACAGTGTTCAATTACCTTGGGTGGGGTGTATACCTGTATTGTATGGTTTTGGCAACGTTTTGGGATATCAATGTTCCTTTCTTTGAAGGCAATAAAAATGAAAGTAGCATCAGAATCCGTGTTTGCGGGCAACAAAAGGAGAAAAATCTATACATACTAACATTTAAGTTGTATTTTGTGAAAATCAGAAAATTTATAAGATATACAGGGTGTAAAAAGACTGCTACCGAAAACTGAGGGGTTTCAATCAGACCATGCTTCTGAACATATTTAGCAAAAAAATACCAAAAATTTTTTTTTTATCTACGTCATTTTATTTTATTTTCTAGTTATTTACTACTAGTACAACATAATAAGACCATACCTACCTAATAATTGCATTTACAAAAGAAATAAACAATTAAAACTCCAAATCAGGCAATCTACGTATAAAAACGCGCCCAGTACATACGCAAACAGTAATCTTCAAACGCTGTTTTCTCCGGATATAATGTTTTTTTCGGAAAATCCTTTTGGATTTGGTTGTGAGTTGGGATGCTGTACCTACCCCTTTCGGCTTCGGTAGACGTCTTTTTACACCCTGTATAGTTTGAGATGGAATAGGCTTGCCCAGCACCTAAACCCGTCCTCTTGGGTCAATCAGCATGTGACAACATAAGTCAACTAATAAGGCACAATAATCTGCATGAATGGACATTCTACTTACCTATAATTGTCTTATTCGTAAGAACCTGCCGGATAAGTCAAAAGATTTAATAAAGAAAAACATCAAAGAAAAATGTTGGAAGAAATCACATTCAAATTCTACTAATTCAATTAGGCAGGAAGTCCATCGTTGGGATATTACGCAAGACAAATCGTTCTGTTTCACGCCCCAGTCGACAGAATTGATACTAGTTACACACCACTGAATTCTTATAGAATAGTGACTATGATAAGAGGAAAAATACTGCAGAAAACTCATGAGTGCGAACGTAGGTATAAAATGCTATAACGACTAATACGGAGAATACTTAGTATATCTTTACTTCTGACTACCGTTAGACATCTGCAAAAGATCTGAAATAAGTAACATAAAAAGATGAGAGAGAAGATTGAGAGAACGTCGTCCGCACCTTGGGGATACAGTCGTGAACCTGTTTACGTTTGTTTTATACTGGAGGACCTTAGGAACTTCAGATCTTTTTGTGAAAACAGTTTTAATATATAACTGCTGCCTTATCGAGATGAAAAAAGTATTACAACTTTTTTTATTATTTAAATGTAGTTCTTATCGTTACATATATCAAAGCCCGTGACTCCTACCATTTTTTTTCATAATTATAGCCATTTAGATTTTACCCTCGAGCTTATTTTCACTGTCAGGTTTTGTATTTTTCCTCTGATCAGCAAGAAATATAGGAAGTAAGCAATTTATTAGGGCTATTACGGTTTCTATTTTTAGGTAGCTTTGGTCATTCACTGAAAGCATGCGATCACGAACTTTAACACTCTTCCGGCATAGTCTAGGTACACTTGAAACAGAGAAGTTTTTTTTTTATAATTGAAGCCACGTTTGAGATTTGAACACAATCTCAACTAACACAATGCTGTTACACAATAAATTATAATATTACTAGCTGACCCGCGCAACTTCGTCTGCGCATTATTAGGATTCAAGTGCTCCTGCACCTAAAGTTTATTTACACTGTGTTTGAAGTGAATCAGACCAAGGAATCAAATTTTCCATACTAACTTTAACACCCTGTAAAACATCCATATGGGTTGATTTTTTTAAATTAGATAAGCCTATATTCAAGTACTTAAAGCATCTACGTGCAAAATTTCATCACAATTGGTTAAGTCGTCACGGAGCAACAAAACAAACATTCACTAACACAGACTTTATTTTCGAATCTTACGACTTTGAAACTGCCTTGCCATAGAAGTTGTTTTGAAAAAATAAAAAACTATTTATATTCTCTTTGATAAAAATACGGTCTTTATTTAATAAACTTTAATTAATAATCTTCGATCAATTAATAATTTTAGTGGGATAGGATTATTTTAGGAATAAGATCAGAGAAATAAGTATAAGCTAAAGCACAGGCTAAAGTAAACTTGACAAAACGCAACGATAGCGCGATCTAGAAAACGGTCAAAATTAGCAGCGCCATCTAGTTGTGTTAATAATTTTAATATTAAAAATTGTAACTTCGGATGTATTGATGAGTAGATTTATAAATGATTACCTACATGCTCATCATTAATTTTAAAATCATTAAGTAGGTAGGTACTTCAATTTTTTTTTTTTTTTTAATATCTGCATTCTTGACCTCGCAACGCTACCTGGTTGTGAAAATGAAAAACATAGATGGCGTTGCTAACCAACGCCAAGGAAAAATATTTTATTTTCTAGCTGGTTTGTCAGTAAAATAACATAAGTAGGTAGGGTAAGTATAAGTAGTTTTCAAGTGAAAACCTATAAAAATTATCGAAAAGTCTAAGCAAAAATCTCCAATAGCTTTCAAAACTCAAAATGATCGTATCTCGACCTCTGCTATAGTAGAAACGCCACCTAGGAGAAAAAAGTAAAAAGCAGTTCTGACCTCGGGTGTTACAGGTGGCGTTCTAACCAAAGCCAAGGAAAAAGTATTTAAATATCAAAAAAATCTTAATTTCGGATGTATTGATGAGTGGAAATATACATGTTACATGTTTGTCATTAATTTAAAAATCATTTAACATTTAAAATGAGAAAAAAAAACAAAAAAATCTGCAATGCAAGAACATAGCAAAAAGTGGCGGTCACCCATCATCTTTATGACCTCGCCCAGGGTCGCTGAACTTTTTTCCCCATACAAACTTGCAACCCTTATTTTCACGCCCCCTTATAAATATTTAAAGAAAAAAGTAGCCTATGTCCGTCCCTGGGGTATAATCTTTATCCATGCCAAATTTCAGCTCAATCTGTTTAGCGGTTTGGGCGTGAAAGCGTAACAAACAGACAGACAGACAGACAGACAGACAGACAGACAGACAGACAGAGTTACTTTCAGATTTATAATATTAGTATGGATAGTATGGATATGGATTATTGTTTTATATTTTAGTAGCAAATAAACGTAATATCGCTGCTAATTCTAAATCAACACTGGAAAGCACTAAATTTACGTTTAAAAACATCAAAAGAACTGATGAGCTACATATAACGCAAAACTCACACAATCTTAAAAAAAATTGCCAAATTGATTGATAACCTTCACCTGAAAGCTATCTCATTATCATACATACAAAATATTAAAAACATAACCCTTCTATTGACAGTCGGGTAAAATTTCACAAAATTCTGTACAGTTTTCTATTCTGATTTTGATTTTTTCAATCACATTATTATCAATTTTGAAACACTTTAATAAGTCAATTGAGTAGTGAATGGACTTTTTTTAGCGTTTTACACGAGCTCGCTATGAAGAAAGTCACCGTGAGGTATCCAGTCGTGATATTGTTCGTTTTTGTATCTACTCGTAGATAGAGATAGACAAAGCGTTATTTATTCTCGACCTCTGTGGCGCAGTGGGTGACAGCCTGCTTGGGACGCAGAAGATTGCATGTTCGATCCCCGCAGCGGGATAAATGTTTGTATGATCTGCAAATATTTATCTTGGGTCTGGATGTTTCTATGTATAATATGTATGTATTTACAAACAAAAAGTATAAGTAGTTTATCAGTTATCTGGTTCCCATAGTACAAGCTTTGCTTAGATTGGGGCTAGATGATGCTGCGTGAAAAAATTCCAGCATTATTTATTTATTTATTTCTTCAAACGATTAGTTTGATATTTTTAAAAGGTAAAATCTACCTAGCTACTAAAGCTAGACAAATAAATTACCCATGTAATTAATAATGTATATTTTACGTAGTAGTTTTTTTGTGACCTTTTAAGTTGTTTGATTTATAGTTGCAAATAAAAAGGAAAACAAATGACCTAAGTTGTACTAAAAATGACTTCTGCGAATCCAAGGTCAGGAACGCAAAACCTGTGCCGGGACCACTATCTAGGAGATTATATACCTATACAAGTATATATTATGGAGACAATGTATCCCAATGACATCATAGTCTCGTATCTGTCTGAAGGTCATCCACATTTTTGCTTGAGATTCAAAATACACAGTTTAGTATCAACAGCGAAATCAAGCGCAGTGCGCGTGAAATGTGGAGAAATAGTGCGTATTTTATTAGTGCAGTTTTATTAGCCTCGAGTCTTTTAAATGATGTGCACTCAAAATCACTTGAAAGTCACTCACACCATTCCAATGGAAGTCTTTCGAGTCACATCAACAAGTCACAAAGCCACAGTAAAAGTTCCATTGGAGATACTCGAAGTTCAGGACACCTAAGCCCTTCTCATACAACACCTTCGTCCACTTCGGGTTCATATTATGTAAATCCTCATCGAATTTCAGCAGTCCATTCGATAGAAAGTTCTTCAGCATCATCTGGCAGTGAAAGTCATAATGCATCCTTGTACCCTTCAACAAGTGGAACATCGTATAAGGATAGCAAACTGATAGGAACTTCATACCCAACATTAAATGGATTATCGAGAAGTGAAAACCAACACACCGAATCTTCTCACCCCACATTGGGAGTATTGTCAGAGAGTCGGATACGAAATATAAGATCATATCCATCATCAAACGGGTTATCAGGGAATGGGAGCTATAACACTGGATATTCTTACCCGGCATCTACAGGACTTTCGGGTAGTGGGAACCAAACCACTGGATCTTTTTACCCGTCATCCAGTGGGCTATCCGGCAGTGGTAACCAAAACACAGGACATACTTACCCGACATCTACAGGACTTTCGGGTAATAGGAACCAAAACACAGGATATTCTTACCCATCATCGAATGGGTTATCAGGACAGGGTCGAAACTCAGCTTTGTACCCTTCTTCAAATATTAGCCGGTCAGTCGGAGGTAGTTCAAATTCTACAACACGTAAGCCTGTTTATTATCCACCTTCCACTAAACGACCAGGAAGAACACATCCGACAACATCTGAGCCTACTTACTCTGTTACTACCAGCAAGCCAAGTCGTAAATCTTCAAAACCTTCTACCAACGATAGGGGAGAAAGTCATGAGTCATCGAAAATTCGACACCATCACCACTACCATTACAACTACAAGCCACCAAAAGTGATCCACTATAAGCCATCCCATGGGTCAGCCGTCGAATACCCAGTGTATAAAGGACCAAGCGTGCCTTCTTATGTATTGGAGTACAGATCTTCAAAAAGCAAGTACCGTTTACTACTATCAGGATTGGCTCTCTACAACTTGGGTGTGATTTCAAAATCTCATTCTAAATATCAATACCACAAAAAATACGTTGTCAAACCTGATGAAATCTGCATTTTTGGTGTGGCATACAAAGGTAATAATGATGAGATGGGAATTAACTGTCGTGCTATGACAAACTTAATTTATGAAGATAGATTAAAGCATCAGGTGAGGCTGCCCAATGGTACTTTAGTTCCAGCTGGAAATATGAATCAAACATCAAGCAATGTTTCAAATGAAGTGATGCTTCCGAATGGTACCTTGGTTCCTGCCGCGCTGGTAAATAAACTTCGAGCTGGCCAATCTTTGCCTCCTCAACAAGTTTTACTGCCAAATGGTACTTTGGTAGACAATGTTTACGATTTTAAATTCAACGGAAACGCGATTACCGTAAAGTCTAGTATGAGTTGCTATGTAATCAGAATTACAAAGAGTTCTGAAATAAAGAGTAGCGTTCCATGTGACTTGCTTCAGATGTACGCCGTTCAATCGCTGCGTCAAACCTCTACTGTTGCCAAACAACCTCCAGTAGTAATTATCTCAAAGGAAACTTCTTTTACGCATATTTTAATTGCGGTAGGTTTTATTTTGATTGTTCTTTTGTTAGCTGTTATTTATTTGTATATCAAATATAAAATGCAAAATTAAAAATTTTACAAACCTCACGATCATGGCGCAATACTTACCTATCTTTTTATCTTCTATACATACATTTCATATACTTTTTTGGTTTTGAGGAACAATTTTAAGGATATGTAAGGGTATATATATTTGCTATTTAAGTACCTATTTTATCAACGTCACAAAATTTAACCAAAATTTCTTTTGCATTTATTATTATTTAGGAAAAGCTAAAAAAATCTTACTTATTGTATCTAGATGATACAATAAGTAAGATTTTTTTAGAACTCTTAGTTTTAGGTTTTGCTGGTTTTGTACCTTAATGCTAGAAGTAAAGCCTATAAAATAGTAGGACAGTCTCCCAGCAGTATCCAGTCTCATGGAACTATGATGCTACGAGATTATCGGCTCTATGAAGATGGGATAATCCTAAGTACCTATTGTAGATTAATTAGAAGGTATTGTTTAGCAAAGGATTTCTGGAGCTGATTTTATTGAAGATAGTTAGGTTCATTTTTTAGAATGATTTCAATATTTTTTAGACGATACTTATTTTGGTTCTTCAATGTATTTAAATAAAAAGCAAATGGTTTGTTGGCAGTCACATTTGCATTTCACTTTATTTTAAAAATGGTTCAAGGTTATCGCATGCCTCAGAACGCGTCTGTGAATATCATTATCTAAGAATTTTTGCATTTACGTATTTAATATAATTTATGTTATCATTTATCGTGCCACCGAAGAGATATATTAATAATTACGTTTTAATACTAAAAAGAAAACCGACTTCAATGTTTGACTCGAAACGCGGTGTGACTCAGGGCGTCAAGCTGTCGATTCGATTTCTATTTGTGACATGTCTAGGAGGGAAGGTGTTTAGAGTTTTACGGGGAAACTATCAATCCCTCAGAAATAAAATTTATATGGGACCACCTCTGGAGTATACCCTTTCAAACATAAAAAGAATTTTGAAAATCGGTCAACAAATGGCGGAACAATCGCGTAACAAGATACAAAAAAAAAAAAAAAAAAAACATACAGACGACTTGAGAACCTCCTCCTTTTTTGAAGTCGGTTAAAAACAGAAGAGGGTCACGACTGTATCCCCAAGGCGCGGTAGACATTAGGGATGGGCCGAAGTTCGTTTCATATTCGGTTAAACCGAACTTCGGCAGCTTGAACCGAAGTTCGGCATTCGGCCGAAATTCGGTTCAAACTGCCGAAGTTCGGTACTACAAAATATAGTAATCAAAAGTACGTGAGTGCCGTGGTACACGAAGCAAAGAGTACTTTTCTATACTGAAAACTTCAAATTCAAATCAAACACACTTCCGTACTAACAATGTAACAATCTATGGACTGTTCGCGGTTGCGCGCTTCGCACTGTGACGATTTCGTGACGTGGCGGTCGTGACGGTAAAATGGAACGACATTTTTCTTCCAGCTCCAGCCTGTTTTTCTTCAATACCGTCATTCGATACATCACGATCGACAAAAGTAAATATAAATCTTACTATACTACTTACGGAACTTATGTTCAAAGAAGGACGACAAGATCGGACCTCAAATTTTCCACAGATAAAAAATATACCAATTCAGTACATTTTAGGGGTAAATAAATAGTCATTATTATTTTTCGGCTTGATAATAAGAAATTACGAATTGCATACGGCAAGTGGCTTCGTAAGCAAGAAATCAGGCTGTAGGTAGATCAACTCTGGAATCGTGAATTTTTTGAGCCAAGTCACAGTTTGTATGGAGACGACCGATGTTCTTTACATCAAAATTGGTTAAAAAATGCGACCTGAATGACAGACAAAATAATTTTTTTGGCCAATCTCGAAACTGAGACGCTTCGCTCACTCGATCAACTAAAGTCACACACACAGTTAACACTATAAAACGTTAAATCGGAAGGTTTTACAGTGTTAAACGTGTGTGTTATCGATTTATGCCAATTAAAATAGTGAAATGCGTCGTAGGTAGTACGTACACGTACCTTCAGAACAGTCGTAGAATTGAAAAAAAGTAGTTGTAACGACAACCCAATCACCCATATTTGTCACACAGCGAAAAGCAGTACAAGCACCACACTCCATCTACTTTAGAAAACTTCAACGATCGCGTGAACAAGATTTGACGTATTTCTTTCGAGAAAATACATTTGAAACTAGGTACCTACCGAACTTCGGCCGAAGTTCGGCCGAACTTTTCATTTTAACCGAATGTTCGGCCGAAGTTCGTATTCGGTTAAAACCACATTCGGCCCATCACTAGTAGACATTCTTTCAGATCTTTTTAAGTATTCCACTACATTAAGTATTCATACATGCCCACATCTTGCAGAAGTTAGTATTCCATACGTGACAGGTTGCAAGCCCATCGCTGCCTATAAGTGTTAAAGCGCATATAAATTTTACGAAACGCAAAATTCATTGACCCTTCGGGTTGGAAGTCGATATATTATTATGATTAGATATATTGTTTATATTTTAATTATTGTTACTATTTCAAAAAAATTATGTGATAATTCGAAAAACCAATAGAATGAGAAATATTGATACTTAACTAACAAGAACTTGTTTTTCAATTTCATAAATAACTTGATTTATATTTTAATTATGGTAATTATACATTTTCATTTTCTAAGTTTGCAGAGTGGTATTTTAGACGTAAGCACCAATATGAACTCTACCTAGCCGTGACAAGATGATTTATTTCAAAAGCTGACTTCGTATATGTGTTAATCCACCAAGATGTCCAAGTCATTAGACGGTCTGGTAGGTAAAAAGTTAGATAATGCCTAACTGTCGCACCGAGGCGCGTCAGTCAGCGTGAAGTGTTTTATTACCACGGCTCGACTCCCCTCTTAATTATTTATTTTTGGTGTATCGACAATTTAAATATGCTACAGCCAACCCACTCCATTTTTAGATAAATAGGTGCCATTTTGTTTTACACAAGGAGAATACAATTACAGTAATTATAAAGAGAAAAACACTGTCAACTCGGCGGCCATGTTTTATTTTTACTTATACTTTTTTTTAATAAAACAAACACAAAATTATTATTTTTTTATTTAACCTATTTCGTTCCAATGCTGAGCAAAGCAAAGGTCTCCCCCATACTCCTCTATATCTCTCCTTCGAGATCTCTTTCCAGTTCAGGATAATACTGAAAAGTAACTGACCTAGCTGCAATTCAACCAAGCCCTTCGAGAAAAAATACCCAGTGCGTTTAAGCATCAGATTTTGTTTCAAATATAGCCCCTGTTGAGTATTTTTTACTCGCACCCTGGTTTATAATTAACGGGCCTGTCTTTATTTTTACAAAATGCATTTCTTCAGTGAAATCAGAGGCAGCTATATTTAGTTTGTCACGGCTCTAATTTGAACCAATTGGATTTGGCGTGTCACTCTATCAACGAATGTATTAAAAATGTTAGGTTCGTGGAACGAAGTTCCTTTTCGAACGGTATCGGTTATTTTACCGTCACGACACATACATAGGTCAAAACGTCACAGTGCGAAGTGCGCAGACGCGAATTACACTGTTAGTATTAGGATTTAAATATTTGACAAATGCCAAATTTCAAAGTCGAAATTTCGTTCCAACCGAGTGTTCCACGGAGGTTCCACGACACTTACGTACTTTTTTTAATATTGTTTTTGTTTATATTACCTTCTTCTTCTTGTCGTGTCACCAGTTCTTTCGAACCAGTGTGGTGAAAGGATTATAAGAGCGCCTCAAAGAGGCTACTTACTACATACTTACCGCCATCGTACCTACTATGTCTACTGAATGAAACGTTAGGTATTGGACATTGTTGAATTCATCATAAACTACTTCAACTTGTCTCACATTATGATGGTTCATATCTTTAAACTTTTTTTTATTTATTTTATTTTTTTTTTGTTAAAAAACTTACTTTACTTTACTCCATCTCTAATGGTGCAGTGGAGAAAGCTACATATTTTCAAACTGGTATTGATCTTCTTTTTCTTCTTATCGTGTCACCAGTTCTTTCGAACCAGTGTGGTGAATGAATTTTTAGCGTGCCTCAAAGAGGCTCCTTTCGTGCACTTGACACATGTTTTCGAACTTTATAGGTTCTACGAAATGCCGGTTTCCTCACGATCCTTCACCGTTAGAGAGTACTGGCATAGTGCACATAAGTTTTCGGCAGAACGGATCGAACCCACGACCTAACGATTGGAAGGTGGGGCCACTACCACTAGACCACCAGTGCTCTACTGGTATTGATATAATCAAACAAAATATACCAGAGTTGACCGAATAGTGAGACAAGATCTACACCGTATATCAAAGTGGCTCTAGGCACCTGCTGGCCAATACAAACGTATCGTTTTTCTTACCATATCCATTGATATATTGCCATGGGTCTATGTGACGTAACCCTTATTTTGCACGCTTTTACTATCGATAGGACTTGATAACTTACTGATAACTTATTGGTGGGAATTCGTACCTAATAGTTTTTTTATTTTTATTCATTCTATAGATAGCGATAATCATTTATTTGTTCTAAAACTTGTATTTGGTGAGGATATTATTATCTATTCTAGACCATACCTACTTGAGAACAGACCAAGGATTTTTGGATTGGTGTTCTTCTTCATAATGCGTCACCAGCTCTTTCGAATCAGAGTGGTGAAATGATTTTAAGTGCGCCTCTTAGAGGCTCCTTTTGTGCACTAACTTTCGTATAACTATAGTAATGATAACAGAATGTTTGAGTTAGTTTGAGGACGGTTCTAAATTAAATTGAAGACTAGATTCAAAGCTCAAGCAGATATTATTGATTAGACTTTAAACTGTAGTTACAAAACGTAATAATAGCTTAGAATATGTAGGTTCAGTCTGTTAGCTGTAAGTAAGTTCGTATGAGTCAGTGGCCAACTCTGGTGACGGAGTTTTTATGCCTAGCATCGTGTTACCAAGCGAGTAGTGGCGCCCCTATGTAAAAACGTTTCGCAATCAAGACTGTGCTATGCTATTTTAATATCAATGAGGTCATTCGCTACTTGGCAAAATTATTTCAAGATAGTGAGCTCACAAGTTAGAAAGAAAACATATGCTAGTTGACACGAGATTGATTCGTTAACTACATTGCACATACGGAAAAATAATACCATGGATTGTAGGCATAGCCATTACACCGATTAGTAGGTAAGTAAGTTTTTAAATATCAAGTATAAAATATTTATTGTAATTAAGTATAATATGGTATTGTAAATTTCAAAAACTAAAAATATAAATATCTACGAACCTCTAAAAAGATAGAGCAGATCATTGGAATATAATATCTATTAAACTATTTTCAAAATATCTAGACAAAATGTAGGTATGACATGTGTTGCAATTTGTTGACACATTTGTGTCTGGGTATGTCTTTTGGTATGGATAAAGTTATCTCAAAAACTGGTGCTGACGTTACTGTACGTATAGGTACTCATAACTCTAATCTATGCAAATTTAGCTGTATTTTAACTCAAGCTCGTATGAAAGCCAAAATTATAGAGTCTAATTAAGTTTTATAGAATTTCTCATAACGTAACCTTGTTTGTGTGAATTGAAAGCAATGACACTTAAAATGAGCTGCAAGAATACATTAAATATAGTATGTCCATAATTATATCTCAGATATAAATTGACTCATAAAAAAGTCTTATTCTAAGCGTTCTGAGAACAGCGTAGATTGAGACCAACACGTTTTATCCACAAAATGTCGTCTAGTAAATAAAAACATTTAAGACCGTATTCAGGATAAACTAAATAACTGCCCTCCAAAATACGGAAGTGCTCAGTTGATAACGCCACTTAGCGGTTATTCCACTGACCTCTCAGAACGTTGCTTTTCGACGACCTATGAACTCATACTCATACTCATTTATTCGCCGTAGGTGCTCAAGTCACACTTGTTTTTGTCACTTACGTACATGGTAGGTATTAAACTAAGTCACTACTTACTAACTTAAAAATGTAAGTCGCAGCCATAAAACAGACAAAACGGGTAAAAGACAAAAGAAAGTAGCAGATAGAAAAAACAAATTCATTATTCTTTATAGTAAAATCAATCAATCAATCAAAATAAAATTAAAATAATATGCTGCTGTAAAGGGGCATTGTCTTAAAAATAATTACCTAAGTACAATTAGGCATTAACAATTAGGCAAGCCTTCATTCACAACTGAGAAAAACATTCGTACGCTTTCTCTGTTGACAAGTGAATGAAGAACCTGATAGCTCCAAGCATACTTACACAAGAAAATTTGCAAAAGGTATTAGTAAAACGCAAATGTGTGTGACTGTGCGTAAGTGTTTCTCTTACCCCTAGCACAATTTTTTTGAGATATCAAACTAGCAACGATTCCGTGAGTCAGGTAAAACTGTACCATTGTGCCTTATGCTTAAGAAGTAGAGTTTCAATCTGGAGTAGTTCAATTCCTTATTGGCGAAAAGGGCGGTGATGGCGAAGTCCAAAACTACGAGACCTAGAGAAAAATTGTGAAAGGGAGAAAGATTATGATCAGAAGGTAGATTATGACGAAAAGGTAGACTATGATAAGAGAGAAGAATATGATCAACAGAAAGCAGATTATGAGCAATCAAAGCTAGAAGACAAGGCAAAAATAGAAGAACGAAAAATAGCATATACTGTCAAAGTGTCTATTGTAAGTAAGTATTTGTTTTCTTGACTCTTTGAAAATGTTCTTACAAATTACGTAACATTTCTCGTGTTTTGACAAACAGAAATTATGTATATAAATAAGATAACACGTGCACGTGCCAGGAAAACATCCTGAGAAAACCCGCAGCTTCGTCAAGTCAACACGTCGTGTTGATCAATCTTTGCCTCAGGCAGGCTCACATCATAACCCAGTGTTTTGTTAAGGTGCAGGCACATTTATCAGCAATGTACACGCCGCACGCGCGACGTCATATTATTATGTACTAGCTACTGCGCGCGGCTTCGCCCGCTTGGTACCTACATTTTGAATAGCCTTCTACGCCTTTTCCATGTTTAATCCAAATCGGTTCACTGGTTTAGGCGTGATTGAAACACGAACATACAAACATCCAAACATAGTGGGATAGTGGGATTTAGATAGTTGTCTGTGATTTGGATACTTACAGTATTTTCGTAATGTGATTCACCTTTATTGAACTGGAGTAGAATCACCTAGTTAAAGTTAATACCATTTACCATTTTACCACCATTTTAGTGATTCCAGCGGTCCTACTGAATAAATGCTTTTTTGTCTGTTATTTTTATGTTCTTATAAATTCCAATTATATTTTTTAATTTTAATAAATATGTTTTTGTAGGTAAGTTATGTTAGCCTGTACCTTTTTTTTATGCTGATTCGATGACAAATAGCTTAGTTGTTCTGTATTGTTTTTTAAGTGTTTATGATCCGAAATAAATTATAACAAGCTTTTTTGATGATAATGCTCGGGGGTTTCCCCACACCATTTATTTTAATCAAACGAGGATATCCGTAGACCTGGGCTAACAGCTGTAACAAATTGTAGTTACTATGAGATCATAAAACATAATAACTTGATTATCTTACAAACTTCGATCTGTTTTCACTTTGCCCCTATTTATAAATTTCAATTGGTCGTTCCTCGAGTGATTTTTTTAGGATAAGTACCTAAATGTTTCCTAAGATCTTTACCTTATAAGTACTCCTGACAACGTGATTGCTAAATTTCATGATGATCGGTTGCGTGAAACAAACAAACATTTGCATTTCTGATAAAGTAAATTCGTATGAGTCAGTGGCCATCTCTCGGACGGAGTTCTGATAGGAACTTAGGATGTGGTGCGTTTTATTATGTATTTTGTAATAATTTTATAATAATGTGATATTTATTCTTATCTACTAATTTTAAATCTGTGAATAATTTACTTACTTTGGCGCAGCGACCCAAAGAGAGTCTTGGCCTCCGATACGAGAACTCGCCACCTTTTCCTGTCCAATGCAGTTTCTTGCCAATTGTCGGCTTGTAGGTCCCGCAGATCAGCCTCCGTCCGCACACTCCATCGGCACTTAGGGCGACCAACCAGCCAACGGCCAACCGAATGGCGCCCTGTAAATTTAGTTTTTTTTTTAAATTCATTTTAAAACATCTTACATAAACGCTGCGATAGCGCGCTTTAATTTATTGACTATCCATCTAGTTGTTATTTGGTTAGCTAACCAAAACCAGTGCTATCCAGCTGAGTGCTGGAGGCGGTGAAAATTTCATTCGCAAAGTGCGTCCATTACCCGTCGTTTAACTTTAGCCGTTAAACTGTGACGTAGAATTAGGGCTCGTGGTTTCGTCTTGAGTCGGCGCTTTTGTTCCGACTATTTTGTTTGAAAGTCGATTTAACTTGAATTGTGTGAAAGGTGATCTATTTCCTTAATCAAAAAAACATAATTTAGGTTGGTAGTCAAAGGTTGATGACTGTTCGGTAAAAGTAATATGATTACCTAGTCATGGAATATGAGAACCACATGTAAAGTAGGTAAGTGTTCTTCCTTACTAGGTATAACATTTGGTATTATTATATTATTCCATGACTATTATTGACTTTATTAAGTTCGCTTAAAAGTGGAAAAAACCTTTATTTTATTGAATAGTACAAGTACCTTTGAAAGATAAAATCCTGTGCTTCATTCACAAATTAATTCCACTTAAATATTTCCGGTCACGAACAGTGGTTCTGGCCACACCTTGCGAAAACACCCCAATATTGCTGAATGGATGAGCAATGATTTCTTTCTTATGATTTGGGGCTTTTTTCATCGAGGCATCGTGCTAGCTAGCTAAGCCATGACAAGTCTTCAGGCAGTTCAAAATATTATTAACATTCCTAACAGGAACTTATTTTTTGCCAAAACAATGTAGTATCTTCATTCAGTTATATTGTGGTGGAGGCAATGATAAGATTTTTGGAAGATAACTCTCAAAAAATTTAGTCCATTTGTTAATAAGATAATCAAACATGTTGATAAAGAGGCGAAAGTTTAAGTAGAAAGATAAACTAAATTTGAGCAATTTTAATTCCACATAATATGCCATTACGTATAAAATGCTCTAGGCCAAAGTCTCTAAGCTTGGCTTATCTGTTACCTCACTATTATATTCATCATGCATGCTTCTTGTTTTGGGATTTGTGAAATAGGCCCTTACGCTACCATGATATTATTTCCGGTCATGCCATACTGAATTATTATTATTTTTATCACGATAATAAAATTAATAGCTCACCAATTTCGTTAGTGCTATTGCTATCATGATATCCATTTATGAGATATCTTATAATCTTATTAGTAGTTTTTGAAGACATGATTTGACCTGGTTTTTGTATTTGTGTCATCTTTTGCAATTAATGTCTAGAAAATTAATCAATAAGTTTTATGATTACTACATCATTCAGAGCTAGACATTTTCCTATGACCTTCTGTCACTTACAATCTGAAAGAATGGCTTCTCTCCACCACATCTAACCCTTAGTTCTTGGAAAAGAAAACTTTCAATATAAACACAAACATGGTCAACTAGATAATGACATAATTTCTTCGCAGTATTTTCCTTTTCCAATTAGAAATTATCTAGGCATAGCAACAAATAAAAAAAAAAACCGCTGCCAAGATTCGAACCCACGACCTTTAAACGAACATGGCTCTGAAGCTATTTATAGCTACAAGGATAAATACAAATAAAATGAAATGGAAAACCAAGTAAACAGGATTTATTTTGAATAAAATACTATTGGTTGAACCATAGCTACAGTACTTACTACTGTAGCTATGGTTACAAACCTATACAAAAGTACCTATACTTTTGTATAGGTACTTACCTATACAAAACAATCACTAAAAACATTTCATCGGACTTGTGTCAACAACATAACAGTAACTACATTATAAATAGTAGGTATGTACATATTCCCGAGGGATGTTGGTGAACGGGAATCAGAAAATCAGAAACCACTAGTTTTACCACATTGAATGTAGTTGCATGTACTACTCAGCAATCACAACTTAAACTAGTTTTCTTACAAAAGAGCTGCTGGTACGATCTACAATACTACAGTGTGCGTCTCTTTCTATTCAGTAACTTCTGACACTGACAATTGTTCACCGACTGACATGACGTACCTATTGGACCTTGGCCACCACTCTGTGGGTGCCCTCCTCTATGTTTCAACTTCCCTTCAATCCTATTTTCCATCCAAATGTCATTTCATTTTATTCAACCTATCTCGTCCCACGTCAATCACAAAGTGATTTCAAAGTGATCCCAGCGGTCCTACTGAATAAATGCTTTTTGACTTTTTGACTTTGACAGAGGGCTATGGTCTTCCCCAAACTCTTTGCTCTCTCTATTCTTCGCCACGTTCCACTAATCTCCCTCGAAGGCATCAATATCGTCCTCTCTCTCGACAATGTTTCCGAGATCAACTTTTACGCTACCTTCCATGTTTACTACCAATTTTATTTGTGACAAAACAAAAATCTCAAAGCAACCATGATCAATGATTTTACCATAATTGAATAATTACTGCTTATTGATCGTACGGTATACTTCTGAAGCACTTCACAAGGCACAGCCTTTTTCATGTTCAGTGACTTTCTGCTCCCTACAACGTAGCACTCCATCTTTGAAGTTACATTCACTGGTTTACCATAGAATACGGGATCAGTAGCGTTCACTATATCACTGTCACTTATCAGTGTATTTAAATTAAAAGACACTTCATCATCACTGTTCTTTATCAATTGTCGCATTTTATCACTAGTTTTTAGTGAATCTTGATTATTATAAGAGGTAGAACTGATTTGGTTACTATTAAGTATGTCAGTCCGGTTTTCTCGATTCACAAATTTTTGTGATTTTTTTGAATTAACTATTGCTGATATACTGTCCAGAAAAACAGGTTTATCTGGATCATTTTGTAGAAGCTCTTGTTTATTAGCTCGACCATCGTGGGGTAAGGATTGTTCAGTTAAAATAAAGTGGGTAATAGCTCGGCAATCTATAGCCATCTCATCGTTAGTCCCATTTTCATATCGCACTCCAAACTTGCATATTTCATCAGGTTGAGGTACATAATGTTTGTGGTGTCTATACAATGACTTATTTGAAGAAATTGCTCCTAAATTGTAAAGAGCTAGTCCAGCAAGCAGTTGCCGATACTTACTACCAGATAATCTGTATTGATACACGTATGGTGGCACGTTTTTCCCTGTGTAGACTGGGCAACTACCACGAGATTCATTTGACTGGGCATTATGTATTGTTTGCGGCTTGAAGAATTGTTGATTGTTATTCATACTGTCTTGAACTTTAAGTTTTGATTTCCAACTGTCGTTTTGAGTTACGTTCAATGTATCTTGCGTGCTGCTTGTTCCAGAATATGGTATAAAACCATTCATAGTTGGGTATAATAACTCAACGTTGCTTTTGTGTCTTGATGATACGTTTGCATGGAAATTTTGATGTCTGCTGCTATTTTCTAAGAGCTTCATTGAATACGCCTGTGCGGAAACACTTATTAGAATCTCATTTAGCAAAACATACGTGGGTGATGAAATATACTTTTGCACCAACGAACTTAGACTTGTTAAGTTTGATATATCTTCTCTTGTTGTAGATCCACTGTTCTTCGGAATCAAAGGCAATCCATCACTTTGGTTTATAGAGAATCTCGGGTTGGAATAATTTGAATAGTAATACAACTTTGCGTTCAAATTACTGGACATAACCATCAATATAACTAATATTGAACAGCAATATACAAATATCCTATTACCCATGGCAGTTAATTAAATAAATACGCGTATGGCTTTAAGGTAATTCAATAACTTACTGCATGGTTTGAAATAAAATGTGCGACCAGGAAAAATTGTTTTACAGATATACGTTGTGTAGATAATATGGTGCTATAAAGCAGGATACAAAATACCAGTAGGTAGGTATATCGATTTTTGAATTACAATTTTTTGTGAAAATGAAAATAAGTTCATTATTGTTTTAAATTTAAATGTATTTATCAACTTATATTGTTTGATACGAGGTTATAGAGCGGGATGTTATATGATAAGCCAGATTAAAAATAAAGAATACGCTGAAACTAACTGAACAAAAAGGTCTTACTACAAAAAAGTTAAGCATCCGTTGAACCCTGTTGACACATCTCAAAACAAAATCGTTACTACAAGATTTGCGTTCTATGTTCAAAATCGTGTTATATTTGCAGTTGAAATGTAAATATCTAATCTAAGATAAGAACGTGGCACGTGAGTTCCTGGAAGTATGTTAAACTGACTATTTTCTAATGCCAGGAACTCACGTGTCGCGATATTTTACATAAAATGTATGCAGTTTTGGCAACGAATGCCATTAGACGCAGGTGGAGTCTTAGCGTTATCTGTCGATTGGCTACAGGCCGTGATCTTTTATTTTCCCAAATTGATAAATAATACCGAATTATGTTATCAAATCACGAAAGGTTAAAAGTTACGAGAAGTTTTATCATCATCATGGTCTAAACTACCTAATTTGAAAGAAGTGGTTCCTATGCGACTTGGAACATCAATATTTATAGATATTTTACATTATTTTTTTATATTTGTTTACCAAAGCATGAGTAATATAATTATCACTCTTCGACGGAAACTCCGATAGATATATCCATTGCCAGCGTCCGCGTAAATTACACAATGAATTCCCATCTCTATTTATAAACTAAAAACATTGTTACTACTAGAGCAAGTTATTATAGTAAAAACATAAAATATTCATTTATGTATTTAGGTATTCGTATTTTGACAAATTAATCCAGATGTGAACCTTTATCTTATAAGTATTTTGATTGAATAAAAAGAAACAGTAAGTATTGATTGGCAAAAATGAAGAAGCCCTTTCAACGTCTTATCGTGTTCACTGAAACTTTCTGTTTGTAGTACCACCATGATGGTAAGCATATGAGTCGGTGGCACTCAACGTTTAGTCTAGTCAGGCTTGAGCCTTCTAAGGAAGGCATGCATAAACTCGTATTTTACGAGCCAAACGCTAAAACATAGAGGGCCGATAATTTTAAATATCACGTGACGAGGGATAATCCTACAAAAGTTGTTCGTCTTTTAGACATAGGTCATTTTAAGCCTTTCTTTTTAACCCTTTTACTTTTTTTGCAATGTAGAAAATAAAAAAGCAGCCGTCATATTAGGTTTTGGATAATCTGAGCGGAAAGTCATGCTTGGAGTAACAATAATATTTGCCTGCAGATTATAAAAGGTGTTGTTATTCTGAAAGCACAATTACCTACTTGTAGAAATGAAGCTACTACATATTATATTAAGTATATTAAATACTCAAGAATCAATTTAACCATATTTAGGTAATTTAAAATAGCTTTATGGTTTTCGAACTGTGAAAAAGTACCATACTATACGCCCTTAGGAAGGATTGGGGGAAAATCACAGAAGACCGCGAGTTGTAGAAGGTGACGGGGGAGGCCTTTGCCCAGCAGTGGGACAGTATAGGCTAACTAAAAAAATGTTTTATTAAATTTAGGCCTTTTTCATACTAGATGATTTATACAGCGTCAGAAGCCTGGGACCATTCTGAGACATATCATTAAATACCTAGGTTGATGTGTACCTCATACCTAACGTGCTGTGTGACTTTGATTGAGAGAGTCAAATACAAAGGCTATACTCTCAATGGTATTGATATAAACAACTGTTCTATTCAAGACTGTGCATTATTACCCAATCTATCCACAGTAAAGCGAACTAAGCTCCCCATACGCTGAGTATTCAAACAATTACGTACCATGTCTTACCGAAGTTTGATCCCAAAGGATCAGTGTTCAAAGACAAGTGCCCGACTTGAGCTATTGATTCAACAAAGTCTACCTACTTAAATCCTCGAAGATTATACAAATCTATATTTACTTCAAATGCATGGGGAAGTTAGAGTTACATACATCCTACTAGAAACATTATGTAAGTATTATAAAACAGTGACTTGTAAGATTACATTGGTCAAGAACAGTGGCAAGTAAACAAGTACAGGGAACAAGTCAGGAGTGTGTTAATCGGACAGTGGTGGACAGTGAGCAAGTACATAGTGTAAGCCGATCGGACAGTGGCAATTCAACTTTTTCTTCTAGGTGTTCATCACTTGTACTTCTTACTTGCCACTCTGTTTCTGACCAGTGCAAGCCGCTAATAAAATAGCAAACAACGACACAGCGCAATCGTGTGGCTAACAATTCTACATCATGTCATCTTTTTGAAGATAACTTACTTAATAACCAATCTGAATCTGATTGAAATGCTGAAAGGGGAGGACATTGATGAGGTATGCGGGCCTCAAATTATGACAAGATCAATTCCAACACTTTGGAAAATTCGTCTTTGCGCTCATTAAATTTCAAACTTGCAAATGAACAGCCTATTTCCTAACTTTTGATTGATGCAAACTTCCACTGTTATCAATTAGGAAACGGATCTGATCTCACCGATCAGGATCTAGGATCAGGAGATTCGGCTGCTGCTTAAATTAGTTTTCTTTGCCATCACCAATTTTAGTTGTATTCCTTTGGCAGGCCTCAGAGGAATAATGTAGAAGCCAGCAAGTAGTAGGGTCATAAAAGTTTTTAAATCGTCTCGCTTCATTAAAAATTGCTCAAAATTATGCCAAATTATTATTAGGTCACCTTCGTGGAACAAACACTTTGTTTTATCTTCACGTCCTACTTCATATCTATTCATACTTCATATTCAAATCAGTTTAGTAAACGCATTGAACATCTATCGTAAACTAAAGCATCACAGCGCTACAAAGGACAATGATCATATCGAAAGGTGTTCAGCCAACCGAATCGAACGCCTCCGAATCGCGGCTTCGTTTGAAGTGGTCATATAACTTGAGGATTGAACTATAAATTACGTTTGGTGCTCTTGACAGAAGTAGCTGGCGTGGATTGATATAGCGAGATATCTCTAAATAATGGTCGACATTTGAATTTATAGAAGGATAAACAAATATGTTTGGAATGGGAATGGAAAATGGGAAAATAATGGAAACAAACTGAGGTCACTCAAATCGTTTTCGATAACTGTGTCATAAACTAGTTTCTTAAAGCTTACGTGCTCCTGTTATGAGTTTATTTTATACCTGCGCCCCTTTCTTATTGTGTCAAAATTCCAGTAAGCACAGTTTCCGGTTAAAAAAATCCACTCAAAAAGTCAAATTATCCCCTGAAATGCCCACAATTTTGGTCGCAAGACATCGCGTTCCTGACTCCAACTCTATAGTGGTCTTTCAAAATTACTAACTGTTTGGCCAACTTCACACCAAAGCGACGAAGTTTGATTGAGATGGTGCACGTAGCACGAGATGAAAAATTGCTACCGATCATGATTCTTAATTGTAGAAAGTGGATTATTAACAGTGAGATATAATGAAAAATATTTTGAAATACGAGTTTTAATGTCCTGATGCACTATCAATTAAACTAAGTATAGCATTAAAAACTGAGGATGTCGTGTGCTAGTTAATATTTTAATGCGGCGAAGAGCTTGCACCTTACACGCTGAGGAAACTCTCTGGAAAGACCAAGCTTGATTACAACTTAAAATAAATATTAAAAAAGGGTGTTTTTTTCTCGTACTCACCCGTGGTACTATCGGTAGTACCACGGGTTTTTTCAATTTTCTATCCATCTATCTATCTATCATCTTATTCTAGGCATAGAGTTCTCTTCGTTTGTATCAACCTCCCTTATCCTGCATCTACTATCCCATAATCTATTGCTATTTGGACTATTAACTGGAACGAAACAGGACAAAACTTGTGCTAATAGTCTTTTACTCACTTGAAATTTAAACGAGACTTGGCAAGGTATAAAACTTTGAACGGCATTTTATAATAAAGTAATGAATGGACGCCGGCTGTTCGCTGTGGTCTCATCAAATGGGCTAAAAGTTTTAAATTCCATTTACTTCGACTAGCTTATTCACTGAGTAAAATACTGAATTGATGATTATCGTTGAAAATAAAAAAAGCTTGCAAGGCGAAATTCTCACTTCAAAATAAGAACACGAAAGACGGCAAATTACAATTAAAATATAGCACCTAGGCCATAAAAAAGTATGTTTGGATGTTTGTGGTTCAATCACGCCTTAGCTAGTGGACCGATTTGGATTATTTCGAGCCTGGAAAAGCATAAAGGTTAAAATGTTGGAAGTAAGCGAGCGAATATACGGGCGAAAGTTAGTAATAAATAAGTAGATTGAAAAACAAAACAGAAAGAAACCCCTCGAAGCCAACGTCAAACATCCCTGTGGAATAAAAACTCCTTAGTATAAGTGCAACAAGGTTTTTGCTGTGCTGTTTAGGTTTAAATGGATTTTAGGGGGCGTTGAACGAATAAGTTGCTCAGCTACTTCTGATAGGGACCGTAAGTACTTATAATTAATTCAACGGTTCGCTTTACGATCTCAGTCCGTCTCATTAGTGGAAGTTAATGAATACTTTCTTCCGTTACGATTACTCGTTTAATTTTTGCAAATGCTGTTTTAATGCTTCATTATTTTGTGCTTTTTATTTGAAGACATTCTAGCCCCAAACAAAGTAAAGCTAGTACAAAATTTACAAAAACACCTGGAAGAGGAGAATCAAATCAAATCTACAGTAGATTGGCATTTAGGCCTTCTCCAATTTCTCCTTGTTTTTCTTATTAGGTTTCTTTCTGCGTTCGTTTATGCTTCATCCATCAAACGTTCATTTATTCATGCTTTTTTTACAAGTATCCGAGTACCTTCATTGTATCTCTTTTCCACTAGTCAATTGCTTATTAACATGGTGTCTTTTTATCTCCATTCCCATGTTCCAACGTTGTCACATGTGTAAGCTTAGTTTCATTCCGCATGTGCCTGTCATACTAAATCCGCAGCTTAAGGCATTCGATCTCTTGAATCGCAAAGTTACGTGCGTCCCTGGATTTGTAACCTAACTCATTGCGTTTATAAAGCATAGTGTAGCCCTCCATTGTACCCAGACCTCGCTTCTCTGTGATTGTGAAGTGATTTAGAGTTCTTTGTTAATTGGTTGAGGTAATCCGTAGTAAATTGAAACGTTACATCAAATCAGCGCTATTTAGGAAAGTGAAGTTTACATTGTTACGACAGTCTTGCGTCGCGCGTAGCTTATTATAGTTTTAAACTTTTGAAGATATACAGGACAACGAAATCTTGAAGGTTTATTATTGGTAAATGTATTATGTTTTGTAAAAGTCATAGAACAAAAGTTGTTGCATATGATGATAGTAATACAGTCCTGAGAGATTACCGGTGTTTTACAAAAAGCCCTGTATGAGGGGAGGGGGTAGTCAGGAGCATGTCCAAAAATGTTTAGAAAGATCTAAGAGAATGTCCACCGAGCCTTGTGGATATCGCGATCATGCTTATTTATTAATCAAAGTTGACAAAATATAATTATAATAATAATGCTGGACATTTCACACAGCATCATCTAGCCCCAAACTAAGCAAAGCTTGTACTATGGGAACTAGATAACTGATATATTACTTATATACTTTTTATTAATAGTAATAATATAATAATATTTAATTCTTACATAACTTTTGAATAATTAATTATGTCGTTGCGGTATCGTGTCGCTTCTTCAAATCAATTCCATTCTAAATTATTTACTAGTGTAACGTAGTTAATTAATGACGACTCGCTTTAGAATAGATTTATTGTACTGTCTCTTCTCTCGTATAAGTAAATAGAATTCGGTGATTGTATTAAATACTTAAGCGGTTAAGATGTTGAGATCTGTCACTTATGTAGGCTTTTGCGGTTAAAAGCCGTTTGTTCAGTAATGTAGTTATCGATAATAAGCAAAAGTGGATAATTATTATCGTGTATTTTACAACATTTACCTACATTATTTTTCAAAGTATGTATATGTAAAAGGTTCAGATTTTTAGTGCAGAATGTGTAGATTGCCCTGATGGACAATGCTGATGCTCAGTTTGCAAAGCATCACTACGGAGCGAGGGTACAAATCCCTCACGGGTCAATATTATTGCGTAGTTCTTAAAAAGCAAAAATTGGTTGTCTGTAAAGTCGGTTTACTGACGATAGTTGAACGTGACAACGTCTACGCATCGCTCACTCAAGTAGGAGAGAGACGGAAGTCGAACGCTGCCGAACGCAAAGGCCGATTGTGCTTCTTTGTCGCTCGTTCCGCGCTCTCGCTTGCACTTCAAGCCTCTCAGAGCGAGGTAACGCCGCATGAAGGTAACGCCGCATGACGGTAACGCCGCATGACGTCATGTTTTTTCGTGCGTGCAGCCGGCTCTATCGAATTATAAGACGTAGTCACGTCAAAAGCAAAAATTAAAACACTTATCTAAGTTTTCGCTGTATAATAAGGCAGCTAGAGTTTTGTAATAAACAAATAGCTAAAAGCAGGTAGACTCAAAAGAAACTATAAAGTTCTTACCTTCATATCCAGGCTGTGGCAACTTAATGGTACTAAGTACTTTTCTTTTGTATAAAGATCGTTTTGTTCACAGCAAACTTTGGTTGTTTCAGAAAAATGTAAGCTCGTTTAACTCTTTTATACAGCTATAATTTTCTTTTAAAATGTTCATCATCATCATCATTTCAGCCTTGAGATTTCCACTGCTAAACATAGGCCTCCCCCATCGATTTCCACAGCGATCGGTCTTGTGCAGCCTGCATCCAACGGCGCCCAGCAGCCTTCATCAAATCGTCTTTCCATATAGTGGGGGGCCGTCCTCTGTTACGATTTTCAGTGCACTCGAGAACTTTTCTGCCCCAACGGCCGTAAGTTCTATGAGCTATGTGCCCCGCCCACTATCACTTTTGCTAATCCTGTGGGCTATGTCGCTGACTTTTGTGCGGAAAGTGTTCAGTGCCAACGAACTTATTAATATACTCTACCTAAATGTTGTCAATTTGATATGTTTTTTTTTAGTTAAGCTGTTGTGTCCCACTGCTGGGTAAAGGTCTCCCGAGAAATTTTCCACCTCTATCTTTGGCGATCTCCCACCACTCCCTCGCAAACCCGTCGAGATTGTCCCGCCAACGCCTTCTCGGCCGGCCTCGTCGTAGCCTTCTGTTCTCGGGCACCCAAGGAGTGACAGTGTTTGCCCACTTCTCGGATTGCATCCGGCTAACGTGGCCATCCCAGTCCTACTTGAGCTTGACTAATTTGCTGCCAACTTCGGCAATCGGCAGTGAACTCAATAGGGCAAAATAAACATGATCATGATTTTGAGCGGCAAATATCAATATTGCTGAACTCAATTGGACACCGGAAAAACATGCATAAAAACAAAAAATAAACACGATTACGACTGTATCCTCATGGCGCGATAGATATTATCCTTATCCAAATTATTTATAGTAAGTAGCTAAAGTAAAAAAAAAACAATAAAAATCCAGCAAATCAGCAAATAAGGTGTATATCAAGGAAACACTGCTATAGCTAGGGATCAAAGGACCCATGCAAATGCTGCAAAGTTTCATAGTGTAGGGACAGTCAGCGTTATCCAACTTGTAACCGTCTTTCACAAGGCACGCAGTTCAAAGTGTTCAAACCGCCATTTTGTGGTTAGTTATGGCGATGCTTAATGTACCATAAGAAATCTGCAATGGGTTGAATAATTAGGACTAATATTCTATTCCTTTCACAAATTCATATATGTTCAGAATCATGGATGGTCATCATACAAACCAGTATTGTATTTGCACAAAACCACTCCATTCGTCAAGACTTGCCAAAGTTGGTGGACCATGACTAAGTTAGGGCATTGAGTTATGACTTGCTGATCTGTACCGAAGTTGCTTTCATTGGAAATGCAACTTGAATAATAAGTTGACGGCAACGTGTAAATAGTCTCACGGCTGTACCTAACCCAAATTACAATAGGTTTTTTAACTCACGAAGGCGGGCTGATCTTAATTGTGTGGTTAAAAACAACTGTAATAGATGTTGTTTCTGTGTGCAAAAGCTCGCACGCTCCATGACCGAATGACCGCTCAGTATCGCTTCCGCACACAGAAATAAATCTAGGTACACACATTAGGACCAATCTGCCTTAGTGAGATTAGAGAGAACAACTAGGCATTCATTGAACGAATGAACGGACGAACGAATGAACGAACGAATATTAATTGCTTGCCCAGTATCGGAATAATTACAAAAGCATAGGTTTATGCACAGGTAGTGCAGTGGGTGAAATTGAGCTGTTGGCCACCTAACTCAATATACCTACAAATTAATCTAAACATTTATCAAATAATAATAATCCTAATCCTAGCGTTGATTGAGGGTAATCTCTGAAATATCTACTACCTACTATAAAACAAATGAAACTTCATCAAAAAGTAGAATACTTATTCAAACATTAACATAATATGGTTATATTAACTCGAGCGAAATTGAAGCAGACTGATATACAAAACCAAAATAATTCTGTTTAATCTCAGCTAAATTGCTGGTAAAATTTGATTCCTCAGCAAAATTGTACATTATATCAATGTTCAAGGTAACTTGCATACTTCATCAGTGAGACGTCAAAACACACGAAGGTAAATCAAGGAGATCCCGGCTCTAGACGCAATCAATCACTGGCGATGATCCGGCGTCACTCGGCTTGATGCTCCACATCATCAATCAAACAGAAACTATGCGAAGATACTGCAACCAATGGATGTGCCTAGATTATTTTAGAACTAGCTGCATAGAGAAACATACTATTGTATATGCGCTCTACGGTGTTGTCTCTATTTTGGAAATACTTCACTTTTCTGGGATAAAAATTAAAAAATATAAAATAAAATAAAACAGAAAAAAAGGCTAATAGCCAGACTACCTTATGTTGTGTCTCCGTACCAAGCTTCATCCAAATATATTCTGTAGTTTTAGCGTGAAAAAGTAACAACCATACATCTTCACAAGCTTAAAACTAAGTAATACTCGTATAAAACATACATATATTAAAATTTTTGTTCCAAATAATTACAATGGGTGGTTTTATCACTGTGAGTGATTGCTTCCAGACAACCTTAGGTTGCACTAAATTAAAAGCCAAAACCGAAACCGAAACCGAACATCCGCTTCGGCTTCAGCTTTGACCTCAGTTTTGGCCGAAACAAGTAGGCAAAAGGAAATGGCCTAGACTTTAGCTGTTTAGCTGTGAGTGTAGCTTGTCTCTTCCAGCAATATAACCACATAGATATTTGATGACTGTAGCATGCTCAGAGTGCAAGTTTCGTGTTGCTTTAGACAAGCGATGGATGTCGCAGCATTACGACGTAATTAACTAGATGGCGACGCGATCGCATTTGCTGTGACTTCAAACAAACAGACAGAGTGAAGTTTGTTTTGCATGATTATTTTGTCTTGAATAAATTTTAATTCTTATTAGTGAGGTTTTGTCTCCTCACTAATAAGAATTAAAAGTTATCTAATGATATTTTTGGCTATGTTGTTATCGAGTCTTAAAGTCTACAGTCTTAAAGATATTTTTTATGAGGATTGTCATACCAAAAGGAAGGGGTAGTCAAAGGCACATCTAAATATATTTTGCAGAAGTAAGCACTCAAAACTCCACCAGAAAGAACTAGACCAGTTTTGACGGACTGGAGGGATGTTGCTGGGGACCGAGATGTCCCGAGGTAGAGGGGGAGGCCTTTGCCCAGCCGTGGGACTCTTACGGCTGATAATAATAATGAGCATTCCATTAACATCCACAACCTGACTTCACTTACTGCTGGGTATAGGGCTATATTTCTTTCAGTCACGTGTTACGTTCCCGCGCTAATCTCATCCAGCCCACGGCTTATTTGTCTGCCAATTATATTAAGATTACAAAATTAATTGTACCTAACTTGTAAATCTGATTCATCCATATCTTGCTACACGAAATTGCTAAGGTCACAGATCAGAATCATGATTAGAAATAGGCTGCGTAGGCCGCAGGTGCAGACGACCTTTGGGGGTCATTTTGCCGGATTGAAAAAGAAAATGGCGGTCAGCAGCCGCTTTAGGTCGCCATGTAAACTGCCTCTTATATTTCGCACGTGACCAGTAGTTTTTAACCGACTTTGTAAAAGAAAGGCTAATATTTTCTGAAAGTTTTTTCTAAATATCATCGTCAAAATTGTGGACCGTTTAAAAAAAATATTGGTTTAAATATTTGTATGTTCTTATACCTACTCGCAAATAGGTTTATAATATTTTTTGTTTCTGAAAGATTAATACATGATACGGATGTTAAAGTCCATTACGAAAAACGTAATCCTTCACAGGTTTAGTACCAATGTTGGTAGGAGTAAGTAATGAGGGCATGAGAGTTCAGGTGAACGTGATAAACATTAAACAGTATTCCTAAACCATGGCTATCAGACTACCTAAAAACGATGAGACGACAAGCACGACAGCTAGCTATTAATCTTGGTAGCTGCACAAAACAATTCAAATTTATACTAAAGGTAGTTCTATACAACTGAAACTGGAACGTAATCTGACTTAACGAGCAGTAGTTAATGCCTGAGCTAACGAAGCTAGTGTAACCATGCCTAAATACACTATATTGTATCAGTTAAATGCTTTCTTCTATATATGAATTCAACGTAAAGATAATTTATTTTATTGAATGGTACCTATGAATATTAACTTCGATTGAAGGTATAAAGATAAAGATAATTTATTTACTCAAAACATTGTGTAGGTTCCATTTGCATTTTTTTTTTTTTTTGCCAGACCAAAAGTTTTAAATATTGTAACAAAATGCTATACCGAAACATATCGGTGTGCAAATGTATATAACAGTAACAGTTTTTATCTTCATAAATGGTAAGTGAAAGGTCACGACATTAATTTACATATTTTGTCCTAAAACTGTATGGTTATTATCGTCTTATCCAGCCCAAAAAACCATTTCTCGTTATTTCATTTTCACTCATTAGGTAAATGTTATAGCCATTAACATTTTGTATGTAAAAAAATATTTAATATTTATATTTATGTGTACACACAGGATTTATTTATTCCCGACGTTTCGGCTGTGTTGCAACAACCGTGGTCGCAGGCGCACCGAATTAATATTTAGTTTTGCCTACGAAACAAAGTGCTGTAAGAAAATAAGTTTGACATGCAAAGTATATTTAATAACAAGAAAAGGAGAAAGTGGGGAAAGTAGACGAAAACTTTCAATATAACAGTTCCACAAATCAAACCGTTACCCCAACTTTCTCGCATTAAAGAGTATCGGAATTTCGTATGAAAATTCTGTTTTTCACCACAGTTCTTGTCGAAATTGTGTTTTCTTCAAACTTTCAAACGAAAATGGCTCGTGATTTACTAACTTTACGAAGTGTGAAAAATATTTTTCTAGATCAATTCCTAACATTTTTTGCATAGATCTGAAAATAACGTTTTGGTAGCGGTAGATCAGAATGTACGTTTTTATCTACAGCTGGCAAAATAGATGCTCAAAATAGATGCTCGTCTGCTTTTCATAGATTATAAAGAATTATAATCATTTAGATAAGAGGGCGTTACACTAGCGAGTAAAACCGCTAGCAAGTCGACAAACTACTAGAATGGATCACCTAGGAACCGCAGTTTTAAAGTGCAACGGGTTGATTCACTGTCTCATCGTGTATGTTTAAAATTTAAGACATGATAAAATATAGGTATCAGCATCCCAAAAGTCACCCTTTGAGTTTTTTAATGTAAAAGCATAGCGATCTGGAGGAAAAACAACAGCCTATACTATTTACTAGCGCTTCAATGAATCACCGTCATACAGTTCGAAGAGTGTAGGTATATAATGTAATGTAAATGAAGTCTATCACCCTTCATTCTACTTTAGCCTAGCTCTATAAATAGACACCACATTAACCAATCAATGTCACTTGTAATGACGTTTAATAACTTGGAACTGTCAAATGTCATCTTACAGGCGTGTACAGAAAGTGAAACAGAGGTTATGAAAAAATGTTATAGAATATAAAAAAATATAAAAATAATATGTATATAAAGCTGGACTTATAATAAGCTGGACTTTGTCACACAGCATCATCTAGCCTCAAAGTAAGCAAAGCTTGTGTTATGGGTACTAGATGACTGATAAACTACTTATATACTTTTTGTTTGTAAATACATACATATTATACATAGAAACACCCAGACCCAAGACAAATATCTGTAGGTCATACAAACATTTGTCCCGCGGCGAGGATCGAACCCGCAACCTTCTGCGTCGCAGGCGGACCTTCGCCCACTGCGCCACAGAGATCGTCATATATACATATATTGATATCGTTATGAGAGAAAAAACAAAAATATTTTTGTGGCTGAGAACAGTCAGTCAATTCAACGCAAATATCCGGAGAAGGTCTACGACAAACGTGGTAAGGTGTAAGGTATAATCAACGGAAACAAGGAACCGACTTGAGTAAGATTAATTAAACCAATAGAGCATCAATCATTGGCCCAGGATTTCGGCCAATTCTCGAGTTCACTTTAGAGGTTATTTAGTTGTAGGCTCCCAGTGTCTACGCACTGTTGGTGCAAACGTCGCGTGAATTGAATATGAAGGCCGTGGCGTTGTGCAGTTAAAAGCTAGAACGTATTTTTTCAAAATTGTATTATTTAGGACTGTGAACAAGTTATTTTTAATTTTTGAAAATATATTTGATCTGGATACAACTGCTGAGTATTATGCACTTCTCGTTGTAAGTACGCTATTAAAAATTCTTATACCAGCACAACCAGATCGCCACGATTACTGAAAAAAAAAACCACTGTGCTCATTTGTTAAAAATTTTCATGTCGAAAGAAAAGTAAATTAGTACCTCTATTTTACTCTTTTTTATAAAATTATTGTTGAAGAGCGTAAACATTTTTGTGATAGCAGCGTTTTCGCGGCGTTTTTTTTACGTAGTGTGTTACAAAGTTAATCAAGAGTGGAATTCGATTTTGTGACCGCACAGCTAACGCACATTTCCTACTAAAAGTTCTGTAACATGTTAAAAGCAAAGTCTGCGGTATTTCTTTCACCTAATTATCCCAATCTTGCATCAGTGGATATTTGTTTTAGCGCAATTCCCGCAAGTTGTTTAAAAATTGCTTACACAGATACCTTATAGTTGAGTTGAGTTGTCTGTGATACCTACACTTGAACAAAATTTGCCTATGAGAACCGATTATTGGTCGCAAACGAACAGGCCAAATTTTTTTAATGGGTAAGGTCAAACCCTTAAAATAAAAAAAACAGCCAAAATATATTAAAACTAAATACGCTATACAATATAGACGCTGTACAGTACATCCAATTAATAAGATACGCAATATTAGCTGAAAATATCAAATCACATTCAATTCTAATTTTAAAATAATGTAGCTACAGGCGAAAAAAAAAGCTCATTTTAATAAAAAGTCTAATTCACATCAATAAATAAAATCTGAATACGTTTCGGACCAATATAAAGCGATTGTTTGTAAAATTGGCAGGTTTGAAAGTGACAGCTTTGCCCGACTAAATTGTGCTGATAATTGGAAATGTGGACTCTGTAATACAGTCGACGATGAATGTAATGCTTCGGCAAACCTGCGCGACCAAAGCGACTGCGATGCGGGAGCGTCTGTCGCGCGGCGGACTCTGCTCATACCTTATCTATGTATGGTGCCTTGCACACCTACGCGACCACTACGCGGGAATATTTTCATACATATTCGTTTTGCGTTGAAGATGTTCCCTCTTCGCAGTCGCTTCCCGCTTGCTGACGCGCAGGTTTAGCCGCACCTCTGAGTAAGTGATAATCGTGGCGGGAAAATAAAGTGAACACGCTATCGAATATCATTACAGAATATCGTAAGGAAACCAGCATGCGTCTTTGAACCTAAATAAAGTAAATAAAAGTAAAACAAAAAAGCCTCTTTGAGGCGCATCAATAATCCCATTCACCACACTGTTCGAAGTTTGTGACACGACACGAAGAAGAAGACTATAATTATATATTTATTCGAAGCTGATGACATAATTATCTGGTGTGGAGAGTGAATGCACAGCTTTAGGCTGGTTTTCCTGTCACGCGTACCGTCAGCGCTGATAGAAGCATACTCTTTAATTACAATGAAGTAAGGATACTAATGTCTCAGCAGAATTGGCATCGCGGATTTCTTTCGGCGCTGCTGTACAATAAGTATCCTTACTATATTGTAATAAAGATCACTCTCATATCAGCGCTGAGGGTCAGCGTGACTCTAAAACCAGCCTAAGACGTTAAAAGTGCAAGTTCTTGCGGCGGGATAAATGTTTGCACGATCTGCAAATGTTCCGGGTCTGGGTGTTGTGGTACCATAGATTCTAATACTGACGACGCAGGGAATCCTAAGGAGCAGGACTTGTATGTGACTGTTGGGTGTTATTTATTTAAGATAGACGCCCCACGTCGTTATCCCGCAGTCCTTCGGGAATAGAACACTTTTTCAGGGTAAAAAGCTTTTGCATTAATACAGGGAATAAACTAACTCCATAACAATTTGCACCCTGTCATTTCAGTGTTCACACTATCCACTCACCCACTCACCCATTATCCGTGGTTCCAACGGAAGACCAGCGTTGTAGTAGTCAATGGCTATATTATAAGAACTATGCTGAGTTGGACGCCATTTCGTAGTTTTAAGGTATGTGTGTAGTTTTATGTACGAGTAGTACTTACTTATGTAGTATTTATCCTATAGACTAAGTAGGTAGGTACCTCACTTTGTTTTGTGCTAACCTGGAGCTACTACCTACACTATCGTTACTGTATATTTTTTTTAAGAAACTACGAATAAAGTAATTCTTATTCTTATAATTTATCCAAACATTCGCATTGGTAAAAGTAGTGTGATAATCACAAAAAGGAGAACATATATTTACATCAGTTATTATTATTATTAAATGTAATGGTGCATTTACACGATGCAATTTTTCGTACGATTTGCTAAGCCCCGCCCATTGAACGTGCCGACGAGCGTCGCGCTAGCTATGACAAATCGCATACGATGAGCGTTTACACGTGGAAAATTGCCGTGCGATACGATATCGTATGGGTTGAAATCGCATCGTTTAAATGCACCTTAAGGACTAAGCAAGTGTGTAGAAATTCTGAAAGCGACTGTACCTAGTCAATTTATGCATAATACTGGGGTAACATGGGTCTGGACTGGCTAGACGGTGATATTGAAAATAGCCGACCGAGTGTGACCCTAGATTGATTGTAACGACCCTTATTAAAATTAGTGCCTAAGAGACCTTATTGTGCAGACTTCGATGGAAAACTGTGCGGTCAGTCCTGATGACCTTAGTATTTTGGCGCCTGCCTATGACTCTGCATAGAGCCTAGTAAAGTTTAATCTACTGAATCACAATCACACGACATTTTATTAATAATCGTGGTGTACAGTTACGCCGAGTGTAACTTAGGAGTAACCATACAATGGAGTTTAAACCTGGCGTAACTTTACACAACGTTTATTATTAAGTGCCATAAACAGTTATTTTCAAAGCCACTAAGAGTGTTAAAAATATTTTTGTATTATGATGTTGTATGACATTATTAGGACGCAAACAGATAAAATAAGAGACGACGTCCCTAGAATTTTCTATGTTGAGCTGAGCTCATGCCGTTATTATATTTTGTCATATTCAATAGAGTCTGTAATTTTGAATTTTTATAGTGTAAACAACAGTAGCTTAAAAACCGAATATGAACTTATCAAGAATTCGAATGCAACGTTACTCATTCTGTGACCGAGCGGTTCAAGGCACTCCGGCTTGAGGAGAGATCGTCTGATCGTCGAGGGTTCGAATCCCGTCGAAATCGAAAATTTTGCTAAGACTTTTCATTTTCTCAGTAGAGTCTCTTCAAAAAGAGAACCGTCATGACGTTACGGTACTAACATGATGCCAACCCAACTCAACCCAGCTGTCATTTGTAAGCAAAATTGTAAATTAGCACACGCGCGCCTTCAATTCCTAGGACTCTTCTCTTTTTGAACAGACTATAGTACCTATTTTTGCAGCAGCATTATTTGTCTGTTTAGTTTCCGCGTTGTAAGTATGTAGTAACTACCACTTACTATGTGTGGGTGGTAGTTTTCCCTAATTTACTGCTACAAAATCCTAGGGATGACAAAATCGTAAATGTCTTCTTGCAAACAATATGCTTCTTAAACAGTTATAGTAAGTTCTTATACTAAGTTAGTGATAACTTGATATTCACTATGCCAGAATAGTCTTCATCTTTGATGTCAGTACTCTCAAATGATGGAAAACATCAACAGTGAGCAATCCGAAATATAATAGAACTAAAAAGTTTGAAAACATGTACAGTGCAGGAGGTGTACTGAATTTTTTTAAACACTGGTTTAAATAATCTCGTGACACAAGAAGAAGAAGAAGTTACCAACACTGGCGACGTGTTTTTTCGAAGTTAGAGACTAATTAATTGTATATCAGTTATCTGGTTCCCATAGTACAAGCTTTGTTTAGTTTGCTAGATGAAGCTGTGTGAAGTGTCCAGCATTATTTATTTTTGTAAGTAATGAAATGAAATGAATCTATTTATTGAATGGTTACATAAATATTTTAGATATAAAGTAAGTGTCACATTCTCCACCGCATTAACACGGTATACAAATTCTTAGTCTACACTAATATTATAAAGAGGAAAGATTTGTTTGTTTGTTTGAAATGAATTAGGCTTCGAAACTACTGGACCGATTTGAAAAATTCTTTAATCATTAGAATCCTACATTATCCCTGATGAACATAGGCTATATTTATCCCGGGAAAGTGAAGTTTTCCCGAGGGACCGCGTGTAACACTGCGACGGACAGCTAGTCTTACATAAATAAATCTTCAAATTAATCATGTCACAATTTAATTCAACATGCTAAATAAAAAATTAAAAGATTGATGTCAAGCTCTACATTATCAAATTATCTAATAATTGAATTGTACCAAGAATGACTAAGCCACACCACGAGCTCTTCGTAAATACTCAGATTTAGGTAACCTACAGAAAAATATGTTTGGCATAAAATAGAACTTTGATATTTATTTTGTATGTTGTTAAAAACCTTATAATAAAGTCTTGATCCAAAAAATATTGTTACATAATCTCACTGCTTTCAGGGTGAAGCCAAACCGATTTTATATTGAGTCTCGTAAAATGAGTTGCGTAATTTACGCTGCATTTGGTTTCTTACAAAAGTTTTGTTTGTGCCACACGAAGACACAAAGAGTTTTTTATTTCTGCTGAAGGAACTCAATTTACGCAACTCTCAATTACGCTCTTTTGGTCCGAACCATATTATAGGTACGTACGATACAAATATATGAAGAGTTCTAAGATCTTATATAAAAACATAACACTTCCTTTGACAGCCCGGTAAAAATGGTAATTGCATATTATTTTCATATGCATTTATACTGTTCGACATTTGCATTGTCACCAAATGAAGGGGTAATACCCATAAAATAGCAGTAACACTTACGTTATATCTGAGTTTACGAGCCAAAACGAAGGTGCTTCCCCATTAACAGGTCATAAAGCATTTAAGATTAGAAACTGCTTGAGTCACTGTGAAGGTCTTTTGAAAAGGTTTTGTTAAACCAGTGTAAGCTAGCCCTTATTTTCAAGTAAATCAAATGTTTGTATTATGAATAGACAATATCGTTTCATGAAACCTAATCGATCACAAACTTGTAATGATCACTAAGCGGTTAAGTAACCATCGTTATTTGGTGAGATTATTCAACCTTGAATATATCAACAGCCGTTCGGAAGTTTCTGAGGTTCCCCAATTACACGATCGACTAATCCTGGTTTCCCTAAACTTTGTCCTGATAAAGTGTGTATTCTGACTTTTTGTTATGTTACTGGTACCATATTAACTGCACCCTGAGGTGTTACCAGCGGTTTCTCTTGAATACTTCACTTTTACTTGAAAAAGATAGCCTATGCGTTATACTTCCTTATCACATAGGTAATTTCATTCCAATCATTTTAAAAACTAGGCATCTGCAACAACTTTGTTAGACACTTTCAGCTTATTTTTCATAATAAGTACTCATCATTTTTTAAGCAATTGAGTAAATCTAAGATAATATCAGTAATTTTTTTAAATCTCTACTTTCACCGTAACATACCTTACCTCTCGGGTACTCAAGAAGAAAAGTTATATTACTTTTGTTTGATTTCATCATTTGCGATTAGCTACGACTGTATAAAGTCCAATTGATGACTTAGAATACGATTCATCTTTGCTCAAGAATTATATGCTTTACAAAGTTTTGTACCTAGTCATACCTAGATTTTCCATTATAAAACATGCTTTTTCACTACCTTCTTATCACGATAAACACGAATCTTTGTCTCGTTCCATGCAACAACACGTTCACACAAATATTACCTTTACAAGATGCTTGGACCATTTAGTAATAGACACGAAGAGCTAACGTTTTGTGACCATAGTTCCTCTAGATCTTACATTTCTATTATATTTTCTGAAACGAATGAATAAAATCATTGAATTTTCACTCTTAAAAATGAAATAAATTGGATGGATGAATTGCAATTAGATGTTATTTCTTACGGAGGTAATTTAGGTAGACCCTGGATAATAAGCTACTGTTCATCCCAGAAAAGTGAAATATTCAAAAGGGATATACACAGCTTTTTGGTTTTCAGAATGAAATAAAGTACGTTTTGTAGCTCTTGTTGTTGTTGCTCTTGACCAATTATTATTTTAGTAACACTATGGCCGTTTCCATAGACAAGTCTCCAGACATTCGCCCGCCAAGCCACAAATACGTACAAAGCATCGTCACGTAGAAACCGATCGTAAACTCTTAATAAAGAGTCCATTGCACGTCGCCTCTGAATATCGTGAAAGCTTTTCCAGTCCGCACCATTTTCTACCGTTAGTATCTGTCAGGTTCTAGCTTATGGTACACCATCAACTTTTATGCGAAATTAAGCCTTGTGCTAACGCGATAACGCTCGTTTTCGCTGATAGTTACAAAGTTTGAACGAACACGTGCTAATGAGGTCCGTGTAGTTTCTCTCAAAAATACATAACTTGGATGGTTTTCGTCTTTGTTACCGCTGTAATCTGGGTAAGCTTAGGTGCTCAATTTTTGTTTTGTATTTTATTTGCTTGGTTAGTATTTATTTGGCAGATAAGCAACCGAGGAATGGCTGCAACAAACTGCTAAATCATAACTTTATAACTGGCACTTCTTTTTAAATTAAGTGCTGGTGGGGTAAGTATAAGCTAAATTATACGGATGTTGTTTATGGCCCGCGACTTCTGGCTAGGACGAAAAGGCTCATTCAACGAGTTCAAAATGCCTGTGCTCGTTTTTGTTTCAACATTCCTCCTAGAAGTCACGTCAGCCCATTTCTAAACGCTCATTCCATTTTAAAAATGAAGCATCGTCAAAAGCTTCACCTGGCATGTCTTTTATTTGGGGTTATGAAGCACAGAGCGCCTAGGTATCTTTACGAAAAAATTAGAGGGAGATCTAGAAGATCCTGCGAACCTCGCCAATGCTCGGCGCAGCTCTCAACACAGCGGCATAGAACATCTGCTTTTGAAGGCAGTTTCCGCTACGCTGCGTCGAAGTGTTGGAATAATATTCCACCACCGATCAGGAACCTAGAGGGTATTAATAGTTTTAGAAAAAAATTAAAAGTTTATTTATTTGACTGGCAGAAAGCGCAGGAAAGCCTTTTGTTGGATACAAGTGCTATATAAGTGTAAGCCTATTAGCTTAGTACAAATTTGTTTTCTCTTTTATTTAAATTTTTTGCTTTGTTTATCATTTGTAACTTTTGTGCACCAATTTAGTTTTGTAAGTATGTTATTCTTTAGTTAGACAGTAGTAGTAGTTTTCATGTCCGCTAATTAGAATCGGTCCTAACGGAAGATCAGCGCGGTTTGTTCTGTTTGTCAACTCAACAATCCGCTTATTGCTGAGTTAAGGTGCATTTAGACGATACGGTATGACGCACGTTTTGCTAAGCTAAGTCCATTCAGCGTGCGGTCTCCAGTTAGAGTTAGCGCATTTACACGACACGGTATACCGTATGACTAGGTTACTTAGTCGCACGGTGAGCGCGCCGGCGGCTAAGTCTGCGGCGAGTAGGGTTACCATACGGAAAATTTAAAATGCGGACAAAGACCAGAGAAAAAAATCAATTTCAATGGAAAAGTCGCGTGTGTTGTTGGTACCACGTAAGTGAAGCCACGTGCGTTCCGCAAGCTCACATACCTAAATGTACGTATAGGTACACGTTGATATTTTTATCTTAATAATAATAATCGTCCTGTTGTGGGTGAATTTGATTATTTTTCTACTTAAAAAAAGCATCTTAAACATATTTTGTATCTTATTATCTTAGAAAAATCCTGATAATTCTAAAATAAAACGACATGTCTGGAGAAATTTTAACGTATGGTCACTGTAAAGTAGGCGGAACCTGGCCACAGATTACAGAGAGTACCAGTCATAGTTACCTAGTCATGCGTTTTAGCGTACGGTATAACGAGACTATACGATATAATGTTGTATGAACCTTTTTAAAATTTCGGCGTTCAAATCAAGTACACTTTGGTGTAGTGGTCTTGACCGCCGGTTCTCAATATGAGATGTGCCGGTTCGAAAATTATTTTAATTTTGCTTTTTTTTTTTGCTTTACTATTTTGTATTTTTTTTATGTTGATTGCGAAAAAAGAAAATAAAATTTAAATTCAAGGTCCAAAAAGAGGTACCTACACTACTTGCCTAGAATAATTTTGTTTTATTTTTTCTTCACTAGTTTGTAATTATTTTATGTTAATGACGAAAAAAGAAAATAAAATCAAATTTCAAGGTCCAAAAAGAGGTACTTACACTACTTGCCTAGAATAATTTTCCTTTTTTTTTTCTTCACTAGTTTGTAATTTTTTATGTTAATGACGAAAAAAGCAAATAAAATCAAATTTCAAGGTCTAAAAAGAGGTACTTACACTACTTGCCTAGATGGTAATTTTATCAATTTTAACCTGACTATCATAGGACAACGTACCTACATACCTACCATTCCATGATACCTACGTACATACCTACATGGTATGGTTCCTATGACACCTACCTATCTAATGGTAGGTTTACCTAATGATGCTCATACCTAACAGAAAAAAGTGAAGCAAAAACTAAAAGAAACTGGTTCACGACTTCCAAGGCACGGTAGACATTTTTTTCAGATCGTCACTCAAGATCCTTTCAACACTTTAAAGTTGTCAAAGGGGTAGGTAAATCAGATAGGCTTCCAAAATTAATAAAAAGTAGGTAGGTACTTGGGTAAGTAAGTTCGTATGAGTACTACATAGGTAGGTAGGTACCTACTCGTACCTCCGTGGCTAAGTATGTAACTAAATAAGTAGGTAGCATCTACCTATTTGGTTACATTTTTTTTTTTTTTTTAAGACATTTTCACACAGCATCATCTAGCCCCAAACTAAGCAAAGCTTGCGTACTATGGGAACCAGATAACTGATATACTACTTATATACTTTTTGTTTGTAAATACATACATATTATACATAGAAACACCCAGACCCGAGACAAATATCTGTAGGTCATACAAACATTTGTCCCGCGGCGGGGATCGAACCCGCAACCTTCTGCGTCGCAGGCATACACATAACATATAATTACTAATATATACCTACTGCTGTTAAATAAACAAAAAAAAAAAAAAAAAAAAAACTGCTTCACATGATTGTATGGAATTATTCCTATTCTTATATATTCTTATATAATTTCTTTAAGTGCCATAATTATACCTACCCGTAAATTCACAAAATTGTACACTTAATCTTTTCTCTTATAAACATATATGTATAGATAATTTGTAAGTAAGTACTTTTCATTCACTGTCAATTTTTTCTTTTCTGTAAGTTAGCAAAAATGTTGTACCTATACCTACCTACTAACAATAACTTGCTTAACTTGTTAAAACTATCACTGCCGGCCGAGGATATAGTTAAAATATTGTATTATGTATAATTCGTCTAACTGGTCTTCACGATACAGGCTTGCCTAGTGTGAAGACCGCTGAAATAGAACTGTCTAACAAATAAGCTACGGCAACACCAAACCTTGTGCCTAAAATAGTTGTGATTCTGTTAACCGTGTATGCTAAAATAAATATTTTTTCATTTTATTCATTTTTTCATATATTACACATAATATTGTACTTACACACGTATAGGCACAGATCATATTATGCTGTTATAGGGAATAGGTTTTGCTGTGGATCTACCTACAGCACCCTACAGTTAAAACTGAGGAGTTGGCCACACTGCCTGTGGCTGTGTATCTAACTATAGAAGTCTAGAGAAACGACAGAGAGTTGCTTCATTAATGTGTTTCTAAATAGGCAGGTACTTATCTACTGGGAAATTTTGCGAAATTGTGAATAAGTAGGTACCTACCTACTAGCTACTAGTATACTTACCTTACCTATAAATGTATAACCTACCTACCTAGAAGCCGTGTTGGTCGAATGGGGTTGTGCCTCGACTTTCAATCCGAAGGTCGTGGGTTCGAATCCCGGCCGTGCATCACTGGATTTTTCGTTTCGAAAAATTTATATGCGTTTATACCTGAGTACCTAGGTACCTACCAACAGGAATACTCTACGTAGGTACCTATTTTGGTACCATACTACCAATGTTGGTAGGTACCTAAATAAATACTTACACGTACCTAAGTAGGTAGATAGACGAGAATATGTACTTAGGTATGCTACCCGGGTAGGTAGGTACCTGCATACTTCTAAGTAGAGTTGAGAACCGTGTTAGCCTAGTGAGATGTACCTACGTACCCTCATCAACCTACCTCCGAAGGCTGCGAGTTCGAATCCCAGACGCGCAGATATGTAAATTTATACCTAGGTAGGTACAAACTTTCCTAACTGTGAAGATTTTATTCTATAAAAATTTGTAGGTGACTTCACGAATGTCAAGATCCGTTGGAAGAACTGTACCTGTCTCAGCTTCCTTAGCATCATAGTAGCGAATTGTCTAGGTACCTACCGGAGAATAGATAAAAATGACAGTAATAATGACACTGTGAATGACACACACCACAGAACTATAGTTCTGTGACACACACTAATGCGTAGTTCGGACTAGTCTTGTATTTTAGTCGAGTAGCGAGTAACTTATTACCAAAACGTGTCCGAACAAAAAAGTAATTATCTAAGTACTACCTACCTACCTACCACATTGTTGGGATGGTAGGTACCTACCTAGTAGGTAGGTAGTTATGTGATACAGCTTTATGGTAGTACCTAGGTAGGACCGACCTACCTGAGTACCTACCTACAGGACTAAACCTATTAAAATACTCTACGTAGGTACCTATTTTGGTACCATACTACCAATGTAGGTAGGTACCTAAATAAATACTTACACGTACCTAAGTAGGTAGATAGATGAGAATATGTACCTAGGTATGCTACCCGGGTAGGTAGGTACCTATGTAGTACCTGTGTAGTACGTGGCATCGAGAGGGAATGCAGACTCTGCCAAGTACGGAAGATGAAACCTCAACCACCAGCTACAGGGGATTTGCCGAGAGCCCGCCTTGAGCCGTTTCAACGCCCGTTCAGCTACTGCGGAACTGACTACTTCGGGCCCATGATAGTGAAGATTGGGCGACGACGGGAGAAGAGATGGGGAGCGCTCTATACGTGTCTCACCACACGAGCCGTACACATAGAGGTCGTTCCATCGCTTTCCGTCAACTCTGCAATCATGGCCCTGAGAAGAATGGCTGCGCGACGAGGCTGGCCCCGCATCATGATGTCCGACAACGCAACGAACTTCCGGGGCGCAGACAAGGAGCTGAAGGCTGCGTACGCGGAATGGGCACCGGCACTGCGAGACGAAGGACTACTGCATCGGATGGAATGGCGCTTCATACCTCCAGGCGCGCCAAACCAGGGGGGAGCCTGGGAACGACTGGTGCGCTCGGTCAAAGTCGCACTAGCCGCCACCCTGAACGAGAAGGAGCCACCTGAAGAAGTATTGAACACTCTTCTGACTGAAGCGGAATTCGCCATCAACGCGAGGCCACTCACGCACGTCAGCGTGAATCCCGAGGAACCTGAGGCGCTTACTCCGAACCATTTCCTGCTAGGATCGTCCAGCGGTCTACCTACCACTGGGCCGTGCAGCGAGACAGACCGACGAACATGGAGGGTAAGCCAGGCGCTCGCTGACAGTTTCTGGCGACGTTGGCTCCGCGAGTACCTCCCTACCTTGGTACCTCGCGGCGAACCCATGAACAACCGACGACCACTACGAGAAGGGGACATAGTCATCGTCGTGGATCACGCTTTACCTCGAAACGTGTGGCCGATGGGAGTTGTCGAGCGCACCTACGAGGGACCAGATGGAGGCGTACGAGTGGCAGATGTCCGAACAAGGACTGGCGTCTTCAAGCGACCGACCAGCAAACTCGTCGTGTTGGTGAAAGAAGAGGCTACGCGAGCTTCGCCGGGGGGAGGATGTCCTGGACCCGACGAGTCGCGCTGATTTAGGATAATTTTGTAATTAGAGTAACTTAGAATACTAGTTTTGAACACATAGAATAGTTGTAAGTCATGTTCATTTTCGTTTATTCAAGTTTGTACTTATTAATTACATAGATCTAAGTTCATAGAATAGAACTAACTAGAACATTGCTCCAGAAAATAGCTGTAGAAAAGGATAAATGTATAAGCAGAGCGAGATAGAGCATAGTATTAGACAGAGAAAACAGTTTTTAGACAGAGATAGCTATAGCTCTAGAAAGACGTGGATAATTCTAGAAAGGAATTAGATAGGGATGCATAGAGTATTAGACAGGGATAGATAGACTAAAAATTGGTATAAATATTGTGCGAATTGTAGCGACTGCAGTTCAGTCCAGTCAGAGCAGTCGAGCTTAAATAGTCTAAGAAAGAAATAAAGAAGCAAGAAGAGAAATTGGCTTTCATTGGAAGAAACCTAGGAGAGGAAAACACATACAGTCCACAATACCTACCTAGGTATAAATTTACATATCTGCGCGTCTGGGATTCGAACTCGCAGCCTTCGGAGGTAGGTTGATGAGGGTACGTAGGTACATCTCACTAGGCTAACACGGTTCTCAACTCTACTTAGAAGTATGCAGGTACCTACCTACCCGGGTAGCATACCTAAGTACATATTCTCGTCTATCTACCTACTTAGGTACGTGTAAGTATTTATTTAGGTACCTACCAACATTGGTAGTATGGTACCAAAATAGGTACCTACGTAGAGTATTCCTGTTGGTAGGTACCTAGGTACTCAGGTATAAACGCATATAAATTTTTCGAAACGAAAAATCCAGTGATGCACGGCCGGGATTCGAACCCACGACCTTCGGATTGAAAGTCGAGGCACAACCCCATTCGACCAACACGGCTTCTAGGTAGGTAGGTTATACATTTATAGGTAAGGTAAGTATACAAGAAGCTAGTAGGTAGGTACCTACTTATTCACAATTTCGCAAAATTTCCCAGTAGATAAGTACCTGCCTATTTAGAAACACATTAATGAAGCAACTCTCTGTCGTTTCTCTAGACTTCTATAGTTAGATACACAGCCACAGGCAGTGTGGCCAACTCCTCAGTTTTAACTGTAGGGTGCTGTAGGTAGATCCACAGCAAAACCTATTCCCTATAACAGCATAATATGATCTGTGCCTATACGTGTGTAAGTACAATATTATGTGTAATATATATGTTATGTGTATGCCTGCGACGCAGAAGGTTGCGGGTTCGATCCCCGCCGCGGGACAAATGTTTGTATGACCTACAGATATTTGTCTCGGGTCTGGGTGTTTCTATGTATAATATGTATGTATTTACAAACAAAAAGTATATAAGTAGTATATCAGTTATCTGGTTCCCATAGTACGCAAGCTTTGCTTAGTTTGGGGCTAGATGATGCTGTGTGAAAATGTCTTAAAAAAAAAAAAAAAAATGTAACCAAATAGGTAGATGCTACCTACTTATTTAGTTACATACTTAGCCACGGAGGTACGAGTAGGTACCTACCTACCTATGTAGTACTCATACGAACTTACTTACCCAAGTACCTACCTACTTTTTATTAATTTTGGAAGCCTATCTGATTTACCTACCCCTTTGACAACTTTAAAGTGTTGAAAGGATCTTGAGTGACGATCTGAAAAAAATGTCTACCGTGCCTTGGAAGTCGTGAACCAGTTTCTTTTAGTTTTTGCTTCACTTTTTTCTGTTAGGTATGAGCATCATTAGGTAAACCTACCATTAGATAGGTAGGTGTCATAGGAACCATACCATGTAGGTATGTACGTAGGTATCATGGAATGGTAGGTATGTAGGTACGTTGTCCTATGATAGTCAGGTTAAAATTGATAAAATTACCATCTAGGCAAGTAGTGTAAGTACCTCTTTTTAGACCTTGAAATTTGATTTTATTTGCTTTTTTCGTCATTAACATAAAAAATTACAAACTAGTGAAGAAAAAAAAAAGGAAAATTATTCTAGGCAAGTAGTGTAAGTACCTCTTTTTGGACCTTGAAATTTGATTTTATTTTCTTTTTTCGTCATTAACATAAAATAATTACAAACTAGTGAAGAAAAAATAAAACAAAATTATTCTAGGCAAGTAGTGTAGGTACCTCTTTTTGGACCTTGAATTTAAATTTTATTTTCTTTTTTCGCAATCAACATAAAAAAAATACAAAATAGTAAAGCAAAAAAAAAAAGCAAAATTAAAATAATTTTCGAACCGGCACATCTCATATTGAGAACCGGCGGTCAAGACCACTACACCAAAGTGTACTTGATTTGAACGCCGAAATTTTAAAAAGGTTCATACAACATTATATCGTATAGTCTCGTTATACCGTACGCTAAAACGCATGACTAGGTAACTATGACTGGTACTCTCTGTAATCTGTGGCCAGGTTCCGCCTACTTTACAGTGACCATACGTTAAAATTTCTCCAGACATGTCGTTTTATTTTAGAATTATCAGGATTTTTCTAAGATAATAAGATACAAAATATGTTTAAGATGCTTTTTTTAAGTAGAAAAATAATCAAATTCACCCACAACAGGACGATTATTATTATTAAGATAAAAATATCAACGTGTACCTATACGTACATTTAGGTATGTGAGCTTGCGGAACGCACGTGGCTTCACTTACGTGGTACCAACAACACACGCGACTTTTCCATTGAAATTGATTTTTTTCTCTGGTCTTTGTCCGCATTTTAAATTTTCCGTATGGTAACCCTACTCGCCGCAGACTTAGCCGCCGGCGCGCTCACCGTGCGACTAGGTAACTAAGTAACTTAGACCCGATGACCGTCGCACTTTTTAAGACATTTAGCGTGCGGTGAGCATTTACACGGGAAAATTGGCATGCGATGCTAAATCGTACGTGCTTATACCGTGTCGTGTAAATGCACCTTTAGGCTCCATTTTGCAGCAACCTAGAATTTAAGTTATTCTCGTGTCTGTCATGTTATGTACCTACTTGTTGCAAATAAAATATTTTCTATTCTATTCTATTCTATTCTATTCTAAGTAGCTCAACATTTAAACCATATCTGTTTGAATTCCAGCCATTCGGGAATAATAAGAATTAATACAAGTTTTAAAAGGAACTTCAAGAGAAAAGAGGATGCTTTCTGCAATACAATTATGTTTAATCACTTCTATGAATTTCTAATTAATATTTTAAAGTTAAAAAAAATCTGAAATGGAGCATATCATAACAAATCCGCGCAACTATGTGATTGATTGTTCCATAAATATTCTAACTATCGTAATTAACTATTAAGTTGGATAGACTTCTACAAACAAAGCTAGTATAAATGAGAAAACTTTTAAACTTCCTCGAAGCCAACGGCCCGCACGAGAACACTTATATTGAAGTGTCATGGAGCTCTAATAGGATTACGCTAGGTACCGTCCGAGTTACTAATAGTTTAGAGGAAATTAGAAGTGTTTCCTTTTGTTTACTTACCAACTTGTTTGGGGAATTGAACATTCGAACAAATCTTTATCTAACGGCAAACTTTGGTACAGTGTCCATTAATACTTTCTTGAAGAGTCCTTTAGAGGAGCTGCAAGTGGGAAGTATTGTTCTTTTTAGTACACTTCTTAATTATTGAAGAATATTTTATTACTTATATTTTTATTCATTTTAGTTTTTGCTTTCTTTGCTAGAATTTTGATGTACGTTCTTAAGCACTATCACGCACTATCATGATATCTCCTTTAGTATTCTTAAAAATTGTGTTGAACACGTTTCGTATTTTTTGTCTCATTTTTTTGTCTTGTACTAAAGATATAAAAAAAATGTATATAAGAGTTCTGGAGTTGTAGGTCTCAAGCCGTAGTACCTACTTAATTTATACTTACGCTGTTTTCACTTTTACGTCTTTCCATTAATAAGATACAGAAAGTCGCACAGCCATAAAAACAGAAACCATTTTGTGATTCCATTTCGAACACCCAACGCAGCTTTATAGTTGTATCAAAACTATTTTGCTTGGAATATTGGATCCCTGTATACATTATGCAAAGTGCACACCTCCATTCGCTTATTATGCTATATTTCTTTTTACTAACTTCACTTAGTTAGGTTTGCGACCTCTCTTTGAAAGAAATAATATTTTAATAAAACTTCTTTTGTGGCTTAAGTACATTACATCAAGTGTAAGCTTACATCAATGTAGGATCCCCACAGTCTTACTTTACATGACTTTTGCTATTCATCTTCATCACTATTTATATCCGCAGCCCAATGATATTTTAAATTTAACACATCATTGCCACAGCCTGAATCCATACTAATATTATAAATGTGAAAGTAACTCTGTCTGTCTGTCTGTCTGTCTATCTGTTTGTTACGCTTTCACGCCCAAACTGCTGAACAGATTGAGCTGAAATTTGGCATAGTTAATGGTTGTATCCCAGGGAAGGACATAGGCTACTTTTTATCCCGAAAAAAAGAAAAAATCCCGAGGGACCGCGGGTCACACCGCGGGAGCGCAGCTAGTCTATAATATACAGATGGGCATAAGCATCTTATTTGGAGTTGGATTCAACTGCTGTTGAATGGCACCTAGGTACAAACCAATTAGCATTATTTATTACAAGCTATGCTCCCGCGGTGTGACCGAAATTTCTTCAGCATAAAAAGTAGCGTAATGTCCTTCCCTGGGATAGAACCTTTATCCATGCCAATTTTCAGCCTTGTTCAGCGGTTTGGGCGAGAAAAGGATACAAAGAGACAGACAGACCGACAGATATACTATAGACAGAGTTAATTTCACATTTATAATATTTTATAGTATAGTATATATAGTATGGATTTTTTTAATTACCTACACATTTTCGAAACCAAAAATCTATAGGATGCACTGCCAGGATACGAGGAATATTTGAATTTAAATTCGAGATTATAATCTAGTGGGTGTATATCCCAACTGGTTGTTTTTATCTGACCAGCACTACGTTCATGAATAGATTTTAAACTCTATCCATGAACGCAATCAATGCTTTTGATTAAATGGCATCAATTGAAAAGAGTATGCAATGACTAAAATAATCTAGAGCCATTCATAGGAAACGAACGAACTAATTATACATGTATGCTGTCCTTAAAAAAGATTACCTACTTATTCTGAAATTCTTCGCGAGTACGACATGTCTCGAAGAGGTCTCGACGTCGACAAAGTTTCGAAAACTTTGAAAGGCTTATACTCGTAGTTTAGGACGCGTTGCGTGTCGAGAATTAAAACTGAAATCACGTCTTCCACAGTTTGATTTATAACCGTGAATAAAGTGTGAAGAGAAATTAACAAAACATCCTGCTCTGGAACTAGGCCAGCACAAATGAAAGAATATCATGATGTGTCACCCCAGAAATCAAAGTAGCATCTGTATTCTGTGGTAGCATTCAGGTCCCGTACTTGGTTCTGATGGTCAACTACTAAGACCTAGTCTACGGTTTTATTGAGTAAAATTACATTTGAGTAGTCATACCCAAGTCTAGCGGACTAATAAACGTGGTATAAAGTTATTCCTGAGTGTAAACTGTCAAAATGTATGGTTATTCCTTTTTTAGGCCCTAAGTACTTTTAATAAGCGCAATAAAACTTAAAATTGTCAAGAGTCAAATGTCATTTTACTCTAATGTAGAGATAGAACATTGTATGTAGAATGGTTCACAGAATATACCCAAGACTAATATTTTTTTCAGACATTCTTAGAGCACATCCAAATACAGCTTTGGCACATTTTGCAGATTTGCATTCCATATACGTTACAAATTGCAAGCCAATTAAAATACAAACTGGTTTTCTTACAAACAGGTACAGTCAGCGTCTCCAACTCGTAAACCCCTCGTACGAGGCTCGCAGAAACAGACTGCCTATTAGAATAGAATAGAATAGAATAAAGTTTTATTTTCTCCACATCATATAGGTACAACAGTTACAATAGGTACTTAAATCTACATAATTTTATGTGGATGAAAAGTGAAAATACGGCAACACCTCAGCATTTGCTCCAAAAGCTCGAGAGTGTTGGAGCGCTGGTTTTCACTGGCGCCATACCCGTTGTGGCGCAGCACTTGCTGCGACGCGCGTCTCATCGCATAATTATCTTATTAGTTAATAAACAATTTAAGAAGACATCAAGGAATAGAATAGAATAGAATAAAGTTTTATTTTCTCCACATCATATACAATAATCTATCAATCTATCTATCTACAATCAGGAATCAGGTATTAGGGGGGGGGGGGTATTAGTGGGGTATTAGGGGGGCTACCAGTTGGTGACGCTGACTGTACCTACTTAAATCCTCCTGTATTCAAAATTAAGCTTATTTGCAATATAAGCTTAGTGCAAACTAAGTGATTTATAAAATCTTGTTAATTTAGCAATTTAAAACCCAGCACTCACTTCACTCGACACTTTTATGTTTTCTTGTGGCATCCCTAATGGACTTCCTTTAAATATTCTCAGATTATGTTGTAATGGATTAAGGTGCATTAAACTTGGTGTATAAATATTATGCAGAATATTTATTTAATTTTAATGGGAATATCTGACGACCTCTGTAGCGCAGTGGGCGAAGGCCCGCCTGCGACGCAAAAGGTTGCGGGTTCGATCCTCGCGGCGGGACCAATGTTTGTATGATCAACAAATATTTGTCTCGGGTCTGGGTGTTTCTATGTATAATATGTATGTATTTACAAACAAAAAGTATATAAAGTAGTATATCAGTCATCTAGTACCCATAACACAAGCTCTGCTTACTTTGGGGCTAGATGATGCTGCGTGAAAAGTCCAGCATTATTTATTTATTTATTTATTTATATCTCAAATATGTATTTCAACATGCCTTTGACTACCTTCTTAGACATCTTCAAAAGGATCTAGAATACATAAAAGATCTGAGAGAATGTCTTCCACGCCGCGCCTCCGGGCATTTTTATGCATTTCGGGATACAGTCGTACCTAATCCTGCTATTTTTCTGTTTGCATTTTTTTTCCATTCCAAAGAACCAAATAAATAGTAGTTACAAAAACTAAGGATTCCCTGAAGGAAGCATTAGTTTTCCTTTCTAGAAATCGATTCAAAAATCCGGCCCATTTGGCCCTATTCCATGTCGTTAAGGGTTAGTGATTTATTGTTATAGAATCCATTTGTTTTTTATACTATAAATGTAAATCCGAAAGAGATAGGGTAGAGCTCCTTAATAGTCTTCTCGGTTTTGTAGTTCACTTGCGGTTTCATCATCATCATCAGTTTGGTGTCGAAAACAGCTGCTCTCTTTCATTATTTTAATAATTTGCGGTTTTTTTTTCTGTGTATCTCATTATAGGCTTAGACTAAGTAAACATTTTGTTTAGACAAATGTAACTTTTAAATAGTTTTACTTTGCCATAACTTTCTATGAAGGTAGGTATCTAATACCTACCTTCATACTTATATTATTGTACGCCCAGGATGGGTAAACTGTTGATACCTAATTAGATTAATACCATCTTTGTAACACAGTTTGGACAATAAATTTTTCTTATTTCTTATTTCTTATTTCTTATTTCTTATAAGTGACCCATTGTGTTTGTATGAGAAGAAAGTTCTTAAAGCCTATATTTCGTCATTTTTAATTAATGATGTATTTTATCCAAAGTGACTTTAATATAGAGCTGTGAATCAGTATAGTCTCAACCACGGCTCGCTCAGGTAGTAGCAACATCTTACATCTGGATAATGTAGTTTCTAAAAAGGTCAAAAGAATTATTTCGTCTATCGGCTAGGGTAAGTAAGATTTATTAATCTGACTCAGGTTTAAGACAAAAATATAAGTTCTCTAAAGAAATCTGTGTTTTATAAGAAATAAAAGGCAGTATTTGAGTTAATATATTAAAAAAATAATATAAATTACATTAAGCTTTTTATGTACGACATCACAGATTAAATAATAGTGCATTGATATGCATGATCAATATGTGGATATAATTATAGTGCATAAGTTTACATTGTGATTTTAAACATATTTTTTTTACATTTTAATTTAGAGTAAGTATTTAGCCGCTACTTCTTTTACAAATAACGAAAATAAAACGTGGTAGCATCTCTTTATCGACATTTGTTTTTAAAAGTTTAAATTATCATGTTAGATGTTGGGGACGTCAAAATGAAATATACTCGTATGTCTTAGCAAAATGTAATAGAATGAAATATAATGTCTTTCTTTTACGGTCCAAAAAAAGGTGAACATTAGATAGGTACGTTATGTATAAACATGAGCTTTTAAAGGGTTAAGGCTCCTGTTTATACCCATCCAGTTTAGAACCCCTTTAACGTGGTATTTGAATTAATAGATCTAAATATTTAATCAACCTAAAGATGCGTCTTCAATTGACAACTTCAAATGTTCCGCTTTTGAATGCTTTTTAATTATTCTCGTGGCAGCCCAATTAGTTCACGATCACATTTTAAAAGTATTTAAATATTTTACAAGTATCGTCTGTGAATTTTAATTCAACCTTTGGGATGGCAAAGTCAATTTAAACTTTGATGATTGCCAGTTATAGCCTCATGGTTGTTTAAAATATGAAACCGCAATTTGACATTAATATTAACGTCAAAAAGTAAAAAATTAACAAGCAAAATATAATATCCTGTTTACTCTAAAAAAGATACAAAATATCTGTTAGATTACACAACAGCATAAACGGCAAATTACAATATTCACGTAAGTAGTTATTAGTAATTTAATTAAAATAAAAAACAATACAATAATTTTTTTTTGTATTGACATTATTTTCATTGAGACACTGATTTATTATTATTATTATAATAGGTAAGCAAGCATTATGTACAGGTTATACAATTTACTTAAATAAATTTGACAAAAAAATTGTTTTGAATTAAATATAAATTTAAGATTTTTGGGTTTTTGTAATATTAAAAGGAAATGTTACAGTAAAATACAAAAAAAATTTTAGTCTACTTATCTAAAATTTAATGAATTAAAGAGTAGCACTTTGAAATCTGACACTTTTTAAGCATACAGATTGTCTAATAAGTAAATAATAATAATAAATAATATTAGTCATACATATGACTCAACAATAAATATCGAATGACTATGTTTTCGTCAGCCGAGCTCGTGGTACGGTCAGCATTGTAAGTTCATGAACCAATGTTGCTGTAACAAACAATATGCAGCCTTCAAATTTTGTTTCTTTGTAAAAAAATTTCACACGCCACAAACATTACTGTATAAGCTACCTAACAAAGTAAAAAATCATATCTGAAGGCAACAGCAAAAAAAATACAATTAAAAAAATCTTTTTTTTTTTTTTTTGAGTATTCGTATAATATTGTGAACGATAATTGATTTTATTAAAAACTTACACAGATTGAAATGTAAAGATCAAAAAGTCTTTGAATGGTAAATCGTCTATTTTGAATGTACACTTGAGCTTCTATTTCAGAAACAATAAGTCTTGCATTCATCATCCTAATGTCAGCCGTAATAGAACTGAGAAGCTGAATATGCCCCTAAGCTCTTCGGGCTGGTCATCAACTCAGGGTTGATAGACTCTTCTTCTTTACTTCTGCTTCGTGTAAACCTCGCTGGTTCTTTTGGTGGAACGTAATCAGCGTTTCCATACATCCTAGGGCCTCCACACGGGTAGATAGTAGATAAAGGTCTCATAGCACGTAGAGTATTTCTCGTGCCATCCGCATCTCTATATAGAATCATATCAGGATGGACAGGATCGTAGAACGATCCGGAAATATGGCTCACTTCGACATCGTTGTCGATTTCTGATGATGCGTCGTTGAAGATGTTTGGTGCTTCTGTGGTGAACATGTTGCCGTTTTTGGCATGCTCTTTCTCTTTGCGTGTGAAGTAGCAGCGGACGGCAACTATGATGAGGATTATTAGGAGAGTGATGATGATGCCGGCTCCGATGTAAACCCATGTTTTGAGATTGTTTACTGCAAACAAATATATTTTTAAACTAAAGTAAGTACGAGAATAGTGTAAATCAATTTTGAATATAGCCGATTATGAGTTTTACCGCGATCGGAAACATGATTTTGCTTAAACTTAAATGAGATTTCACTCTATATTCCGACAAAATGTTATCCAAGTATCTACTTTACTTGCTTTAGGTGTAAACGAAAAAGTATAATGCCTTGCAGAATATATGTTTCGTAGCTTGGTGTGAACGGAGGATGATAAAGTCCAATAAACAATGTTCCAGTCTAATAACCAGTTGTTTTGAACACTAATTTGTCGGAAGTCAGTCGATACTGACCGATTGCCGAAGTATGATTGGTGCGGTCTTCATGATAAACTGCTCAGTACCCCCCCATCAATAACGCCCGATAACTCAGTTCCGATGTGCGCAACAGCGATAATGATTATGGAGTGGAGTTTCCGACTATTTATGTGGCGAACGTGACTGTTGAACTAGTTTTGTAGTGCGGGTAAAAATATAAAGAAAATTGAGACAGTTTCGAGAGAGCTATTGTATTATTCTGCGCTTGGAGCCATTTTCCAAGTCGAATACCGTGATATGTTTTTGGAATTTTTAAGAAAAAAACACACTTTATCATTATTTAAACTTTCTTATATGAGAATTTAGAAATGAGAATAAACTAAATAGTTGATTCTTGTGGATGAGCTAGTTATTACACATTTTAAAAAGATGTGCAAGTAAAGTAAATAGTAGTTTGATAATCGTTTCTGAAATGTTGATCTAATTTACATGGCAATTCATGGATTTCTATATGCATGAGAGTTTCCAGATTGAAAAAAATATGCGCATAATACTGTTTATTTTGTTTTTCATGTACACAAGCCATACACAAGACTATCATCCGAGTGTCTGCGTAGAGTCTTCGAGCATTTCGGTCACAATTCAAGGAAAGATAGGGATAACCTCGAGAAGCTGATTATGACCGGAAAAATATAAGTAAAAAGACTTCGAGGGCGAAGTCCGATGCGCTGGTCTGACCAAGTTGGCACCAATATCGCCACCACGGTTCACAATGCTCTTCATACTACCAGGGAAAGAGGAAGATGGAGAAACATCTCCTTTATGAAAGAAGGTGCTATAGAAAGTACGATGCTGAGCATTGAGGAGTACGAATTGAGGAGGAGGATGTACTTATGGTTATAGTGTTCCCAAGGAAAGTGCGAGAAACAGTATATTTTTTTCTGTCTAGAAGACATACATACATACCTTTATCTTTGCTAGTAGTTTTATAAACCACAGTTTTGCTAGTAGAAGTGACAATATTGGCTTCTGTTGGCGACTGCAAAGCTGGATCAGCGTATGGTGGCACAATAATTGGTTCTTTCCATTTAACGGCTCCATCTGATGAAAATTTGTCCCTTTGAAGATGTCTAAATTATAACATTGTGGTTTTGTTTAGCATGGTTAGATATTTGACATTATTTTATGCTCTAAATTACACAAAGATTATGAAAACGGTTGGGGTAGATAAGGCACATTCAAATACAAATTTAGAAAAGCTAAGCGGAACTTGACCATCATTTTGACTTTAATAATATAAAAGTAAGTTTTGAACTACCTGACTTATCGTACGGGTCCGCATTTGTTGCAATGCCGTCCGTTTCATCGTTTTCAGCTGCACTCTCATATCTTTCTGTTAGCACCCCTAAAGGCACTGTAAACAAAATTAATGCATGAGTCTTGAACAAATTCGCCCAAAAAACAAGCAAAGGCAATTTTATTTATCAACATCTACGAGTATATCAATATTACTTTATTGTATTTATTTTGTAAAATTCAATATGTAGTAGCTTAGTTTCTGTAAATAAATGTATTGAATTAATATCTTAATTCATACCTAATTGAATTTATTTAATAGCTCAATCAGAAAACTCTGCGCAATAATACAACGGAGTTTTTTTGTCTCATTGAGATTGTTGGATATGAAACAATAGACTGTCGACGAATAACAACTTGGTTCACAGACAAAGTCACCTTTGCACAAATACTGATTCTACATTTGCCAACTCCATACATTTTCTTTTTCTTTCTACCATTAATGGCACAACTAGGTAGCTACTCTTTTTCTGCCAGTTTTCAGACGTCTCACATCTCCTTTTTAACTACGTGATCTAGCCTTCATACCCCTGTTTTTTCCAATGCAAATGAAAAAAAAAAAATACATTAATACTAATGTGTGATCGAAGTTGAGTAAGTATATTCTTTGTTTCATATCCCTTCATCATCATCTCCCTGACCTTATCCCACGCTAAGTGGGGTCGGCACAACATGTCTTCTTCTTCCACTCACTCCTATCACTCGTCAATTGTGTATCCAATCCTTTTACATTCATATCATCTCTCACACAATCCAACCACTTCTTCTTCGGCCGTCGGCCTTCCTCTTCTTGCATACATAGCCTCACTCATATTCATAACTCTTTGGGTAACATGGTTTTCATCCCTCCTCATAACGTGTCCATACCAAGATAGCCTAGCACTCCTCACCTTTTCAGTAATAGGTGCCACTTTCAAACTTCCTCTGATATAGGTACTCATTCCTTATCTTATCTAACCGTGCTACCCCACACATCCATCTTAACATTCGCATTTCATTTATATGCACTTTCCTTTCATCCATCTTCTTCATTGCCCAACATTGTTTCACAATCCTTCACGGCATGGAATATGTCAATACGTGTCCATGACTACCTCCTTAAATATCGTCAGAGAATTTAATTACAAATCGTTCTCAGCCGTTTTTCTTCTAACCGTGTAGCTAATAGTTTATTTTGTTTTAGTTTGCATTAGCCATTGATTGCTCAATATAATGGAGAATGTTCATTAATTACCTGAATTATCCCAAAAACCGGGGCTATAGACGATAAATTATTCGTTTGATCGCCCGTGCGAAATGCTGCGGTCAGCCGCCTGTACGAACTAAGGTCGAATTCATTTAAAAAGACGGTCATTAAACCTGGTATCCCTTTTCATCATATACATCGTGAGGTATCACGCTAGTCAGTCCTGGAAGAATGACGTCGACTTTTCTGTGTTAATCTCTCTCTTTCCCATTAAAATTTGCTGGAAGAGAACTCTTTTTAGGCTCGCCTTTGCCATACCTCTCTAGCTTAAGTTTTTGGAACGAAGTTCCTTTTTAGACGGTGTTGGATGGGGGCTAGACGAAAAAAGTGTTCGATTTTTGCGTCACGACCCATGTATATGTAAAATCATCACGATGTGCGTAGTCGCGAAACAGTCCATAGATTGTTACATTGTTACAATGACAATAATTTATTTGACAATGTTGAAACTTCGTTCCAACTGAGTGTTCCACGACGCTCACGTAATTTTTTAGTAGATAGGATTCACAGGTTCTGGCTCACTTGTCCGACCCTCTCCTAAAAAAAACAAGCGCCGAAAATTTTTTGTCCGCTCCTAAAAAAAACAAGAGCCAACTTCGGCGTCGGCGTGTAAAAAAAAAAAAAAAAAAAAAAAAAAGTTTGGTGTCTTTTTGTATGTTTTGCCACACGCCCGATCGATCTGTGTAATCCTTTTTTTGATAGCTATAACGCTTCGGGAGTTACGTGCCGCATTTGCAAGGGTCCACTAGACCTCATTAACCCTCATTAGGTTACCTTAGGTTAGGTTTAAGTAATTACATGTCAACAATGTCGGTTGCTAATCACCTTCACTCTTCAAAACAATAAAACTATAATTCTGCTGGGTACTTCCTCTTTTATTTAGTTCCATAAAAATGACATTTAAACATATTAAATACCAATATATCATTCACAATACTATTGTTCTTGAATAATCCTACAAATTCTGACAAAGATAATCCGTGGAATTTGTAATAAATGTACATCAGGCAGTACTCGCCACATACTGAGGTCCAATCATTTTGTATTCTCATTCTGTTGTAATTCCATTGTCTTGAATTCCTCCTTAAAAACCTTAGGTGAGAACCTGTAGGTGGTCGACCATAAGAATCAAAATATTCCCCAATGCCATTGTCAATATGTATTGCAACCCAGTGAGATCCGGGTTTTGTGTCAGGGTCTAAATTGCTTATAAGATACGTTGGGGTTTGTATGCGTATTGGTAATCTGTTTGCAGCATAAACGTTGTATTGTAAGCATGGATGAATATTATTTAAATGTTGCTTTATTTCCAAAGTATTCATTTTGCCTAATAGCTCATAGGTCGTATTGATGACAGGTATCTGATACAAGTGGTACATTTTGGATAGGTACCTACCTACTTAACAACTACTTAGGATAGTATGGGTCAATGTAGATAATAATAAATGCATAGTTATAAGTAATTGATAACTTTATTTCAATGTCTTAACCTAATAAAAAACATAGTACAGTCAATCTTAAAACTAATCTTAACTGCTGTAATCTACATTTACATTACGATTTTTATCTATTTCTATAACATTATCAAACTCTGCGTACACAATGCAGTTGATGGTTTGTGAAAGTGCTGATTCAAATCGAACTTCCAGTCTTACGCTACCGTGTTTAATAAGATTCCAATGTGTTGAAGAATGAGCTGACAAATCAGATGTTAGATCGAATGCTAATAGACAATAACCGTTAGCATAGTGTTCCCTTGATATCCCATTACCTTCATTAAGAAAATGTATACCTGTACCAGAGAACAACGTGTGATAAGCTGAAGTATAAACCTTATTTTGAAATGATGGTTGTAGAGCTTTTGAAGGTATTTGCTGACCGTCAATATATAAACAAAATGTATTGATATCATAATTTTCAAAATTAAACGGATTTTTAGTTAGGCTACCATTGAATGCGGTATTATTAACAAACCCGACTATAACTCTCTTAGGTACTTGTCCCAAAAAAATGTTATCCAACGTTTTTCCCTGTACCCCTGATGGGATCGTTAAAACTTTAACTTCAGCTCTAGTTATAGGATATTTAGCTGTAGTAGAGGTTAAAACTTTCTGATGTGCAAGTAAAACTGTCGGATTAATTCGCGCTTTGCGAACAATAAGTGTGGCGTCGGTAATGCATGCTTTAAACTTTATATCATTCGAAGAAGCCATCAGATTAAATGTTTCTCTAGAACGCACTAGTTTAACAGACATTTCAACACCATTGATTAAAAACCCATTATAAAACTAGATACGAGAAAGCGTTGTCAATAACACTATTGACAATTGGTGATTACACAATCAGGGTGATTAGTAAGACCAACATTCCACAAAACTCATTTGAAACATGTAATCATAATCAAACTAGTTAGCTTAGTGATGAAATAAACAAATATTTCGATAAAACTGACAATATATATAGAACGCGAAACTTTTTAAATATTACAAAGTTATAGTCCTGTGAATAGTGAACAGTGAATATTTTGTTTGAAGTGATTGACGACACATAATCTGTAGAGATCCTCTCTCTCACTTAGCAGTTCAACATAATGGAGGTATGTAAACTTTTTTATTTTATTTATCTGTGAAAATAGCGTAATATATTAAAATGTTTTTAATAGTTATAAACTGTTGTTTCAGAATATCATTGATATTAACGAAGAAAACACTTACAAACAATATTATTACAATACATTATCAGATGATAGTAATGATAATTTAGTAATTAGAGAATCTTCAATGTTAAAAAGAAAAAAACCTGTGAACGAAAATGAGTGCTTAGATGATTTTTTTAATATACCAAGCAAATCTTCTAAGAAAAAGTTGTCATCCACTGTATCTCGGACACGTGGAGATGGAACTGCATTTTTAACAACAAATAATGATGACGGTGGTAAAGCCACTCACTTGATTAAAATAGAAGTATATAATATAAAAAAATTATCCAAAATTCCAAAAGAGCAACACTGGAAACACGCAGATGTTAGGATAAAATATTATTCCAAAAATGAAGGTGATAATTATAACACTACACAAAACCTTATTTATAACATAACAAAAGATATAGCAAATACGGAAGATTCAAAAAAATTTTTTTACAAAAATAATGATTAGTAAATTGGTATGTGTCACCTCTTATTTTTAATGTAAGTCTTATGATTAGCTAATTAGTCTGTGTGGGTTGTCTCTATTGTTATGATTAATAATATTTTACCTGAATGGTTACGATAAAAAGCATAGATTTTGCATAGCCTGGCATCAGTTTGAATCAGAAAGTCATTGCGACACATACAAGTGAAATAAAAATGGCTCATGAAGAAGTTTGCATCAGCACTTTCTTTGCACCGAACTCGATTAATAAATGTGAAGATACTGAAATGTTCAAGCTCTGTGAAGAAGTTGAATCATGTGATTTGGGAAGTAAATTTTACGATGAAGATCTCTACAGATTATGTGTTGCAGCTGAAAAACAAAACAACATGTAAGTTAATTTATGTCAGCAATAAACAATAACGTTTAAATATTAAGAATACAATTATATTTACCATTTTGTTCCTCATTTTAATATAAAACCTCATTTTTACCTTTTAGTGATCTACGATTACAAGTTGGAGGTGGAAGCAGGAAGAGATCTCGGAGTGCTAATGAAACCAATAGTACGGCAGCAAAAATTCCAAAATACGATTCTGGATCTTCATCTCATGCATCGAGTCTTCAGACCACAGAACTTCAGACAGATGACAATGATAAGGTGAATTGTAGCATATGTCAACTTTTAATTAAAAGACGTTTTTTCACAAATCACTTAAAGAGTAATGTACACAAAAATAATGTTCTGAAATCACACAGTTCATTATCAAATGTTTCTGTAGTAGAATCTGCCTTTGGGCAACGAATTATAACATATAGAATTAATGGTAAAAATGATTCATCATCTAACTTAATATTTGAAACTCCTGAACAATTTTTGAAATCCATAAAAGGCGATATAATGTTTTTAATTGAAGAATCAATCAAAGAACATACGGTATTCAAAGTTAATTTCATTTTGCATGCTGATTTTATACAACAATCCAAAAATGTATCAAATTCTTTTGACTTTCAAACATGTAATTACATAATATTTCGTGGGGATGACTTAAATATTTTCTTTTCATCTTTGTCTGACACTATAGTGAACAAAATAGGTACGTTTGAACAAAAAGATAGTGGATGGAGTCTCACAAAAATAAATTGTTTAGATATGAATGTAAATAAATTCAACCCACTGCGAGGTACCTCATATATTGAATTACCCGCAGATGTGAGAGCAAAGAAAGCAGTAATTAATGTAAAAAATGCAGATAATCTTTGTTTTAAATGGGCTTTGCTATCAGCTTTATACCCAGTCAATAAAAATTCTGATCGTGTGACATCATACAGTACGCATGCAAACAAACTTAAATTTGACGGTATTTCTTTTCCAGTTAAACTAACTGATATACCTAAAGTTGAGGTACTAAACGATATAAGTATTAACGTTTTTGGTTTAGAATTTGATAAAAATACAAAAAGGAATAATGTTGTAGGTCCGTTCTTTTTAACCAAATCTCGCAAAACTCGTCATGTAAATCTATTGTTCGTTCAAAACGGTACAAATAATCATTATTGTTACATCAAAAATTTATCTCGATTAGTTAGCAAACAACTTTCTCATCAAGAGCATGCGGTTTACATTTGTGATGGTTGTCTACTTCACTTCCCCACAAAAGAAAGATTACGTAACCATCAACAACATGATTGTTCTCATATTTCGATAGAGCTCCCAAATAATGAAAGAAAAACAAAAAATTGGTTAGGACAACCAGTTTCTAATGATAAGCTTGTATTTGATAAATTTCAAAACAAGATGAAAATTCCCTTTGTTGTATATGCTGACTTTGAGTCATTACTGAACCCAATCCAAACTTGTACTAATGATTCTTCTAAACCATACACTACAAATGTAGCAAAGCATGAAGTTTATAGCTTCGGATATTATGTTAAATGTTCATATAATGATAGATTATCAAAATACGAAACATATAGTGGACCAAACTGTGCTCAAATATTTATGAATCGTTTGTATAGCGATTTAAAGGAAATTTGTAAGGCAAATAATTTTCAAAAGTGTCCTAAGCCATTGTCAACTGAAAATCAAAATGAAATTGCTAGCGCTAAAAATTGCCACATTTGTGAAAACGATTTAAATGGGGAAAACGTTCTCGATTTTGATTGGCACACAGGTAATTTTAGAGGGGTTGCGCATGATATTTGCATTAAAAAATTTCGTCCACCATACTATATTCCAGTTTTCCTCCACAATCTCAGTCATTATGATGCACATTTCATCGTTCATGCTTTAAATTTCGCGGAGGGTGAAATAGAAGTTATTCCTCAAAACAAAGCAAGATATATATCTTTTACAAAAGTACTCTCCATAAATAATCAAAAGATTAAGTTGAGATTTGTAGATTCGTTGAAATTTTTACCGTGTAGTCTCGATCAACTAGCTAAAAATCTAAAAGATCATCAATTTAACACACTCCAAAGAAATTTCCCTAATAATGAAGACTTCAACCGCCTTAGGAAGAAGGGTATTTTTCCTTATGAATTCATGACATCATCCGAATCCCTAAAATTAACTTCTCTCCCTAATCAAAGCCAGTTTTACAGTTCTCTTTCCGATTCAAATATATCTGATGAAGAATACAATCGTGCTCAGGATGTTTGGAAACACTTTAAGTGTCAAAATATGATGGATTATTCTAACTTATACTTAAAAACCGATGTTTTGCTGCTAGTTGATATCTTTGAAAATTTCAGAAACCTTTGTATGTTAACATACGATTTAGATCCTGCTCATTATTATACAGCACCAGGGCTAAGTTGGGATGCTATGTTGAAGTTCACCAAAATAGAATTAGAGTTATTATCAGATTTCGATCAAATTGCATTTATTCGGGCTGGAATAAGAGGTGGTGTGTCCCAATGTAGTAATCGCTTCGCAAAGGCAAACAACGAATTTTTAGAGGGCTTTGATGAAAGTCAACCTAAATCTTATCTAACCTATTTAGATGCTAACAATCTTTACGGGTGGGCCATGTCTCAATATCTTCCAAAGGGTGGTTTTGAATGGGTCAATCCTGACACCAATTTTATGGTCTCTGATGACTCTGAATATGGTTTCATATTGGAAGTCGATTTGGAGTACCCAAAAGATCTTCATGATTTACATTCAGATTTCCCTCTTTGCCCAGAAAACATATGTGTAGGACAATCCAAGGAAAATAAGCTTGTTCCTAATCTTAACAATAAAACAAAATATAAAATTCATTACAGAAATCTAAAACAATGTCTTGATATGGGTCTCAAATTAACAAAAATTCACAGGGTTTTAAAATTTGATCAAAGTCCTTGGTTGGAAAAATACATTAATTTAAATACAAAACTAAGGCAAAACGCAACTTCGGATTTTGAAAAAGATTTTTATAAATTGATGAATAATTCTGTTTTTGGTAAAACAATGGAAAACATAGAAAAACGTGTAAATGTAAAACTATTAACACACTGGGAAAATAATGGAAAATCTTTAGGTGCTCAAGACTTAATTGCAAAACCAGAATTTCATAGCTTATCAATATTTAATGAAAGTTTAATTGCAGTTCAGTTAAAAAAAACAAAGCTCTTCTACAACAAACCAATATATTTAGGGTTTTGTATATTGGATATTTCAAAAACTTTAATGTATGATTTTCATTACAACTATATGTTACAGAAATTTCCAAATAAAACAAAATTATTATATACGGATACTGATAGTTTTATCTATCAAACTTTTACAGATAATTTTTACAAAGATATCAAACTGGACTTAGTCTCGCGATTCGATACATCAGATTATCCTGCAGATAATCTTTTTGGGTATCCAAGAATTAATAAAAAGAAGTTGGGTTTTTTTAAAGATGAAAATAACGGTAAAATTATGAAAGAATTTGTAGGTCTCAGATCAAAAATGTATGCGTTTGAAGTGGAGAACAAAATTACAGCTAAAGCAAAAGGTGTTAATAAATGTGTCACAAAAAAGATGAAAATGGAAAATTATAAGTCATGCCTCTTTGATAAAAATAATCAGTTTTGTAATATGTATAGATTTAAATCAATCAAGCATACAATTTTTACTCAGAAAATTAACAAAACTTGTTTGTCATACAATGATACAAAACGATATATTTTACCTAACAATATTGATACATTAGCTTGGGGTCATTTTAGAATTTGAAATAGTTTCTAAGGTTTATAAAATGTATATAAATAGTGTTAATAATTGTATATTTTGTTAATTCATTAATATAGAAATAGTATCTAAGGTTTATAAAATGTGTATAAACTGCTAGTTTTAGTATTGTATATTTTGTTAATTCATTAATATTGTATCTGTAAATATTTTTTTTGTATTTTAGTCTTTGTATAGGATTTTTTTTCTTTGTTTAATGAATGTGAATAAATTATATTTTTATTGAAGAAATGTGTTATTAGTTACAAAACCCTCATAGAATTCACACGTCAAATAGTCATAAAATGTATCAATTTCTTCATCCATTTACTGCAATTATTGCTGGTCCAAGTGGTTGTGGAAAATCTAAATTTGTTACAAACTTTATAAAATATATTACAGTGATATGTAACAAACATTTTAACCAAATTACTTGGTGTTTTGATGAAATGCAACCTTTGTACAGCTTACCAAATGTAAACTACATTCAAGGGATACCAGATCTAAGTATGTTTGATGGAAAGGAAGCACACCTTGTAATTATTGATGATCTCATGAGAGAATCCGATGGTAGAGTTGTTGATATTTTTACAAAAGGTAGTCATCATAGAAACTTAAGTGTTTTTTATATTACACAAAATTTGTTTCATCAGGGTAGGGGTCAAAGAGATATTTCATTAAATTCAAGTTATATAATTTATTTTAAAAACCCTCGTGATAAAACACAAATTCGATACCTAGCTCGTCAAGTATCACCAGAAAATATAAAATTTATCGAAGATGCTTATAAGGATGCAACCACAGAAGCACATGGATATTTAATGATTGATCTTAAGCAAGGCACAAATGATATTTGTCGAATCAAAACCAAAATATTACCTGAAGATGGTTATTGCACAGTTTACGTTCCAACAAAAGGCTTTAAATATTCAAAGACTCAACACATTCCTATCACTTATAAATAATGAGTCGTAGCCTCAAGACGCATAAGGATTTATTAAACGCACTAAATACACTAAAACCAAAATATCAACAAGTCATATTAAGGGTATGTGATGATGATGAAATAAATTGTATCTGTGAGTGTATTCACAACGTTCTTCAAGGTAAAATTCCACTCGACAGAAAAGAGAAAAATAAACTAAACAAATTTAAACATTTACTTAGGAAATTGGTTCGCAAAGGCTCAAATAAAATAAGAAAGAAAATTTTAGTACAAAGAGGTGGAGCATTCCTACCAATCATATTAGGTTCCATTTTGAGTGGATTGATGAGTTCACTTATTTAAAATGGAACATGCTAGAAAAATGATGCTTGTTGAACCAAGCTTGATTGAAAAATTAAACCAAATTAACACCCAACATGGGGTTGAAAATCCAAGAACGCGATTGGATACAGAAATGCATAATATTTTAAATAGTAAAATGGATGATAGAAAAAAATGTATCCTATACTTACAAATTTTGCAAAGGTTTCTTCACTTCACCGAAGAAGATCGCCAACCTGTTGAATTACCAATAATAACATCTGAAATTCCTGTAATAAGTAAAGATTTGGATAAAAATAATGACATCAAAAATGAACACGTAGTTCACTCTCCCACTTCGAGCGATGAAGATAATCAGCAAGAAAGTTCTATTACTCCGTTTGAGTCTCCCAACGAAAGTATTCATTCCCCTTTGAAGACTCCATACTCAATTAATCAAATATTGAGTTTAATACCTAAAACTTATAACAAAAAAGGTGAATTGTTATTAAGTTCACTATCTCTGAGTAAAAATAGAAACAAAGTTCATTGGAGAAATGATGGTACAGTTGTGATTGATAATAAAGCTATTCCTGGAAGTAATATTATTGATCTAGTGAATGATATACTAAGACCATTAAAAAAAAGTGATCCAATAGGTTGGAAAGAGTTCTCTAAAGGATTGAAAGATATGAAAATACCACTCACATACATCGGGAATCCCAAAAGAAGTCAATACATCAGTGAACTGCGGTTAAAAGATATTGATGAACATTCCAAAAACGAGGAATCATATTCAACACCCAATAATAGTGACTATATAAAAAAACTACGAAAGAAGATCGATTGGGAAAAATGGACCCCTTATTAGAAATTAATCGAATATACTATGATCCTTCACATCCTGCTGGATATGGAAGCATTAATAAATTGACAAAAGCTATGAATGGTAAAATAAGTGTAAAAGATATCAAAACATGGTTGCAGAATCAAGAAACATACACACTGCATAAACCTGTTCATAAGAAATTTCCTCGTAATAGGTATATTTTATCAAACCTAAACGAGCTTTGGCAAGTTGATTTAAGTGATATGAGAACGTATTCTCAATCTAATGATGGTTTTAATTACATTTTGTGTGTGATTGATGTTTTTACAAAATATGCGTTTGTAAGACCTATGAAAAATAAAAACTCTGAAACAGTTAAACAATGTTTTGAAAGTATTTTTAATGAAGCTAATATTACTCCAACACACATACAATCTGATAAGGGAACAGAGTTTGTTTCAAAGGAAGTGCAAAAATACTTCAAGAATAAAAAAATTAATTATTATACAACAAACAACCCCGACATAAAAGCAAGCATTGTTGAAAGGTTTCAAAGAACACTTAAGATGAAAATGTGGCGTTATTTTACACACAAAAATACTTACAGATATGTAGATATTTTACAAGATTTGGTGTACGCATATAATCACAGTTATCACTCTAGCATAAAAATGTGTCCTTGTGACGTTAATTTTAGTAACATAATGACTGTCTGGAATAACCTATATGATAGAAAAAGTGATATAAGGGTCTCAGGTACCACTTTACCAAGGTTTCATATTGGTGACCACGTGCGAATAACTAAGTATAAACATATCTTTCAAAAAGGATATGAATCCAATTGGAGTGATGAAGTTTTTATTGTATCTTCAATCATAGATAGATCACCTTGGGTAGTATACACATTGAAAGATTTGCAAAATGAACCAATAATAGGTACATTTTATGAAAAAGAACTGCAGAAAGTAAAATATAACCCCACTGCAAGTTATAAAATAGATAAAATCATAAGCACACGCTACTCTGGGAACAGAAAGCAGTTGTTGGTGAAGTGGAAAGGTTATCCAGATAAATTCAACAGTTGGATTTTGGCTTCTAGCATCAAACAACAATGAAAGAAAGTTTTTATCTTACATTACTAAGCAACAGTTCAATGGAATATTTTCCGGAAAACACTACTGCTCTTTTTTCTACTAAATTACCAAAATCTATCATTTTGGAAGGGTCATGGTCTGTTGGTGTTGTTGAATTTCAATATCCAAGTACAATGTTCACTGTTCAAGAACGTGAAAATATTGTTTATGTGGCTAAATGGATGCAGATGCCTGGTGATCAGAAAACCTCAAAAGTGTACTACAAAACACACATACCAGCCACAAACTATGATAGTATTGATCATATCTTAGCAGCATTAAACAACATAAAAGAAAATGTTAAATTTCGTTACGATGAGTTATCAAAGTTGGTCTCGGTCTCTGTAATGGATAAATCAATAACATCATTAACGTTATCACCAAAGCTGTCTCTACAACTTGGATTTGAACCTTCTAGAAATTTGGTTACTAAGGGATTAGGGAAGTGTCCTGCCAATTTGCATTTAGGGTTACCATCTCAATTATTAGTTTACTGTGATATAATTGAACCTCAAATCGTTGGTGATGTTATGACTCCTTTACTCAGAATAATACCATTAGATCCCTCAAAATATATTTATGGTGCTAATAAAATGCACGTTTTCTCACCACCGCACTACTTGCGTGTCATGCGAAGGGAGTTTGATACTATTGAAATAGATATAAGATCGAACACAGGTGAAAAAGTACCATTCCAGTTTGGAACAGTGTGTGTTAAGCTACATTTTAAAAGAACATAATGCAATATCATCAAAATAATACGTCTTGCCCTTATGAAAACTATTACTCACACCAGGCTGGGTCAGGTATCGGAGTCATCTATAGAGGTGCACCATATCAACGTGGACATGGAATTGGCAGCTTTTTGGGAGGACTGTTTCGATCTGTTTTACCACTATTCTCCAGTGGAGCCCGAGTGATTGGTAAAGAGGCTTTGAATGCTGGTGTGGGGTTGTTATCGGATCTTGTTAGTGCGCGACCTATGGATGAATCAATTAAAAATCGTCTAAAAGAAGTCAGCTCAAATTTAAAGAGAAAAGCTGATGATAAAATTGATAGAATTAATATGTCGGGGTCAGGATATATAACGAAACGGAAACAACTAGCTTCATTCATTCCACCGCTAGCTGCTAAAGTGAAAGCTTCAAATAAAAAGAAAAAGTTGTCCCACAATAATCTTAAAGACATATTTTCATAACATTTTACATAATATTAAATAAAAATGTCTTTTTTACATACCCATTCTTGTGAGTGCATTAAGTCAGAATTAGATTTATTTGCTTTGCCTTCAACTCAAACAAGTATAGAAAATGGGATGTGGATACATTACAAACCTATTTCATCCCTTGCTGACGATGGCCCCATCGAATTTCAAGTACCAGGAACTGGAGATGACTATATTGATCTATCACACACTTTGCTTCATATAAAAGCTAAAGTACTAAACCAGGACTCAACAAAACTTACTTCTACAGCAGTAGTAGCTCCTGTTAATAATTGGTTACATTCTCTGTTTTGTCAACTTGATGTTTATTTAAATCAAAAACTTGTATCACCACCCAACAACACTTACCCTTATCGTGCATATTTGGAATCTTTATTGAATTATGGTTCAGCAGCCAAGACATCTCATTTGACTTGTGGTCTTTGGTATGAAGATAGTGCTGGAAAAATGGATGCTACAGATGATAAAAATGTTGGGTTTACTAAGCGCCAGGAATTCGCATCAGAGAGTAAAGAAATAGAGATGATTGGGCATTTACACGGTGATATTTATAATCAAGAAAAATTTTTAATCAATGGTGTTGAAATGTCTGTTAAACTAGTGCGTTCTAGAGAAACATTTAATCTGATGGCTTCTTCGAATGATATAAAGTTTAAAGCATGCATTACCGACGCCACACTTATTGTTCGCAAAGCGCGAATTAATCCGACAGTTTTACTTGCACATCAGAAAGTTTTAACCTCTACTACAGCTAAATATCCTATAACTAGAGCTGAAGTTAAAGTTTTAACGATCCCATCAGGGGTACAGGGAAAAACGTTGGATAACATTTTTTTGGGACAAGTACCTAAGAGAGTTATAGTCGGGTTTGTTAATAATACCGCATTCAATGGTAGCCTAACTAAAAATCCGTTTAATTTTGAAAATTATGATATCAATACATTTTGTTTATATATTGACGGTCAGCAAATACCTTCAAAAGCTCTACAACCATCATTTCAAAATAAGGTTTATACTTCAGCTTATCACACGTTGTTCTCTGGTACAGGTATACATTTTCTTAATGAAGGTAATGGGATATCAAGGGAACACTATGCTAACGGTTATTGTCTATTAGCATTCGATCTAACATCTGATTTGTCAGCTCATTCTTCAACACATTGGAATCTTATTAAACACGGTAGCGTAAGACTGGAAGTTCGATTTGAATCAGCACTTTCACAAACCATCAACTGCATTGTGTACGCAGAGTTTGATAATGTTATAGAAATAGATAAAAATCGTAATGTAAATGTAGATTACAGCAGTTAAGATTAGTTTTAAGATTGACTGTACTATGTTTTTTATTAGGTTAAGACATTGAAATAAAGTTATCAATTACTTATAACTATGCATTTATTATTATCTACATTGACCCATACTATCCTAAGTAGTTGTTAAGTAGGTAGGTACCTATCCAAAATGTACCACTTGTATCAGATACCTGTCATCAATACGACCTATGAGCTATTAGGCAAAATGAATACTTTGGAAATAAAGCAACATTTAAATAATATTCATCCATGCTTACAATACAACGTTTATGCTGCAAACAGATTACCAATACGCATACAAACCCCAACGTATCTTATAAGCAATTTAGACCCTGACACAAAACCCGGATCTCACTGGGTTGCAATACATATTGACAATGGCATTGGGGAATATTTTGATTCTTATGGTCGACCACCTACAGGTTCTCACCTAAGGTTTTTAAGGAGGAATTCAAGACAATGGAATTACAACAGAATGAGAATACAAAATGATTGGACCTCAGTATGTGGCGAGTACTGCCTGATGTACATTTATTACAAATTCCACGGATTATCTTTGTCAGAATTTGTAGGATTATTCAAGAACAATAGTATTGTGAATGATATATTGGTATTTAATATGTTTAAATGTCATTTTTATGGAACTAAATAAAAGAGGAAGTACCCAGCAGAATTATAGTTTTATTGTTTTGAAGAGTGAAGGTGATTAGCAACCGACATTGTTGACATGTAATTACTTAAACCTAACCTAAGGTAACCTAATGAGGGTTAATGAGGTCTAGTGGACCCTTGCAAATGCGGCACGTAACTCCCGAAGCGTTATAGCTATCAAAAAAAGGATTACACAGATCGATCGGGCGTGTGGCAAAACATACAAAAAGACACCAAACTTTTTTTTTTTTTTTTTTTTTTTTTTTTTTTTTTTTACACGGCGGAGAGGGTCGGACAAGTGAGCCAGAACCTGTGAATCCTATCTACTTTTTTTTAAGGATGTAAGTTTTTTTTTCTGCAATAAAGAATAAATAAATATAGTGGTGATGATCGTTTACGTTCTGGCAACTCTTATCTAAAATCTAAACAATCTATCAAGCACTATATTGAGATATGGACTGATATTCTGGGGCAACAGTACAAACAAACAAGACGTTTTTATAGCGCAGAAAAAGTGTATAAGGGCCATTTTTAATTTAAAGAATACTGACAGTTGTGTACCGTACTTTAGATTTAATAAAATTCTGACATTACCTAGTTTATACATTTTGGAAATTGCAATATGTATTTGGAAAATTGCACTTGAACTATTTTAAAAAATTCTCTGACATTAATAATTTTAATTTACGTAACAGAAATAAACTTTGCCTAACGACATCAAAAACAACACTAATGCAGAACAGTGTTTTCTGTATGATTCCTACACTTTACAATAAGATACCAGAGAGCATAAAGGAATTACAATTGACGAGTTTTAAAACAACGTTTAAGGCATTACTGGTAGACAAATGTTACTACAGTTTATCTGAGTTTTTGACTGACGACCTAAGCATTAAATGATATGAATTGATAATTACGAGAATGTGTGATTAAAATAGTAGTAGTAATAATAAATACTTAGTTAGATGATAATATTAATTTGCATGCCGACGATAAGGTAAGAAAGTGTTGGAACTTTTCTCATTATCTTTAAGACCAATATTGTACATACTTTCTGGCAAATAAATGATTTGATTTGATTTGATTTGACTATAGCGTTTCCTGAGGTTGACTGAAAATCATGTAGATGTAAAGTTTATTTAGAACTAGGTTTCAAGGTAGGAGTTTTCAAATAACCGAGAGATTTAAAATAAAACCTTAATACTTTGAATATTAGATTAAATGAAAATAAGATCGCAGACACGAACTTTCAATATTATTGTAAGTAATATATTTTTTTCTTTATTCGCAAATTTAAGAAAATATTCGACTTTAATTTCACGTTCTTTTGTTAGCTTATATAAAGCTGCATGCACAGCGCAGTTAGACGCCATTTTGCATACACACCTGGCAACATTGCTGAAAAGTAACGGTGTGCACCATATATATAGGATGTAATAGATAGAACTTTATAGTAATTTGAGCGTCTCCACTTTTCATTACATTCATAGACAGCTATTGATATGTTTTAAACGTAGAATAGTGCTGTACATTTCTTATCGATAATCACATTAAAAAGTATTTAATGAATTTTTAGAATTGTCTATTCTATAGGTATTCTTTTATTACTGTAGAACGTAATAAAATTGTAATTGCTATAAAGTTTTATTATTTTGGTTATAAATAAATAATGCTGGACTTTTCACACAGCATCATCTAGCCCCAAAGTAGAAGAGCTTGTTCTGGTAGGTATGAAAATGAAAAAAAATGAAAATGAAAATATTTTTTTTTTATTACAATACTACAATACTCAGTACAATAACAGAAAAATAGGTAGGAACACAGTAGCAATAATAATCATTAGATATTACTACCTAACCTATCAAGTGTCGTACACAAATATATAAATATTCATTATTTAATTTGTAACTAATACAAGGGATGCCATTCACGTTTTATACAAGGCTGGGCCCAAAAGTCAAAAGTGCCGGCCAAGAGACTTGGTGCTATATTAAAAATTACTTTGATTGACTTCCTCAATAGTCACAAACACAAACATTTGCGTTTATGGTATTAGTAGGTAAGCAGGCACTTAACTTGTAGATACTTTATCAATGAACTGCTTACTCGATCTTTGTCGATATTTATGGCAGAAGATGTATTTACATCATAGTCAGCTTTAGTTTTTTAGGTAATTTCTGAAAATAAATAATTGGATATTAACTTTGTAAGGTAGGTACATAGTGTAAAATTAAAGATTTAACCGATTAACTGACTGCTTACTTAGTATTCCTCGATATCTATAGCAGTATTTGTAGACGCACTATAGCCAGAATGTCTAGCTACGAGCTTTCTTTTTCTGGGTAATTTCTGAAAATAAAGAATCCATTACTGAGGGTAGGATCCGTATCCAGTTATCCACCTTTAATTCATCAAACGAACCATTGAATTGAGCTTAAATAAAAAAACCAGCATGAAAAATAGTTAGTAAATATTGTGGGCACTGCATATGAATGCAGATTTTTTCGTCCATATCCTTCACACATGATTTTTCAAAGAGTAAGGAACATATTCTTGTGTATTGAGTAGGACTCCATTCTTCGCCTTTCCTGATATTTTTGATCCACGATTTTTTTAAATCTAGGTCAGCTGGAAACCTATTTCCAGAAAGTAAAAATGAAAAAGTTAATAGTTATGTGCCTAGTACCTACACAAAAAAAATTTATTAATATCGATAAATATGTCGACACAACTACAGCACTATTGCGCAGCTATGGAGTACAAGAAATGTCAAAACAGGAATGTAAATTTCGCTAGATCGAAAATTCTAATTGAGATTATCCAAATACACGCGTGAAATCGATGTAAAACGATGTTAAATGATGCAATGATACAATGTTTGTAAAATAGCTTCCGTAATTCTAAACACAAACGTATTTTTCACTGGTATGACTTACCGATGAAAATAAATATTTGCTTCATTCTCCCTAAGCACACCCAATCTGCTTCGACATTGTGGAGCAGCACAAGGCATCATTGCCAAACTAACACCATATCACAAACACAGTCCAAAAAAAACATTCATTTAGGAGAAAACCCGTAATTTTTCACCGCGAACTTGGTAACCAGCTGGTTAGTAAACAAGAAAGCTCTGGTGTCAGAGTGGCGCGCTGCGTAAAAAATCGCACGTAAGTATCTATCGCGACCGCTCTTTTTAGCACAGGCAAAATGGGCCATAGAGTGACGAGTATGACAGAAAATGTTCATAGTTCAACTTGAAATGCGAAATCTATCTGTACCAAAAAGGTACCATGCTAAATCTATGGTGTGCACAACTTCATTTTGCTGAAACTAGCACCAACAGATAATAATTGTGCTACGACTTGCAAATTAAGACACGTTATTAAACCAAATGCTTAGGACATCCTCGAAGTTGAATACAATAATAATGTTAGAAAATAATAATTAAAATTAATTTATTTATTTATACCTAATGATAAGGACAGAAAGATTATTCCCTTATAACACGCCTTAATATTTATTTTCACGATTGTAATAAGATACGTAAAGAAGAAAATAAATGGAATAAAAAGGTGCTCGAAATGGAATTTCCATTAATGTCCGTTATTAAACTGACGTCTTACAATGATCCGGACATCTTTCGTCTTATACATAGGTACACACCGGCTTACTACATACATAATTTGCTATCTTGAAAATCGCTAGTCTTGTGAATTTAGATATTTTGTATATACATGCATATCTCAATGAATTGTTTACCCATATTAATTCTTCTAATAATAGTCATTCATAATAGCACAGACAATATACTAGTATAATAGTTGCTAGTACAAATGTTGTTTTTTAATTTCATCTGTTGCTATCATGTATGCTAAAATTAACTGCCAAGTGCACGTCTGACACTCACTGCGGGTTCCGTCACACGTTAAAACTTAAAACGGATTGCAGTACAAACTAACTTTGTATTTTGAAACAGGATGTTCACACATTGCAACTGTAAATGTAAGTTTTATTTGATTTAACTAGATATTATCAATATACGTACTTAAAGTGCTCTCACAAAATTTAAACGGGCGCAGAATGGTGTCTTGTACCTTTGTCATGTTGAAATAAAATCCAGCATAATTATATTAAAAAGGTATAAGATAAATGGATCCCTATTTTCCTTCCAATTTAAGAGTCCCTGTTAAATTAAATTTTGTCAAATTGCTTACCGTTACAGGCCAAAGATTACGGAAGAAAAAATAATGGTATTCATGGGGCTAAGTCACAGTAATACATTTTCATTAAAAACTAGCTGCACGCCCCGGTTTCTCTCGTATATCTACGAGGAAATGAAACCTAACTTTACGGTATCTAAATAAAACCAGTTTGTATCTTTGTACAATTTCTCACATTTAACCTGATAAAGGAAAACATAAAAAAACAAACATCAAATACCTACACGTTCTATGCTATTGTTATAATAATTATAGAAAAATACAACATTATTCCCTTACGAATCAATATACGACATCTCCCAGATCAACTTAACATAAACGTGACTTTTTCATTAATATGCCTTTTATAAAACTCAATTTGCTTAAGTAGAGCCTTAAATAATGAACCATGCAAAGTACTCGTAATGTTTCATCTTTCTATTTTATCAAACGATCGTTAAAGGCTCATGTTAGATTGTTACTCAAGAATTGATCATTATTTAAGCATTTGAACATTTTAACGTTCAGTTTTCAGCTCAGTTAATGATTTATTAATCAAAACTGATCTCAGTTTGTTCAAAAAAATTTTTTTTACCAGTTCGATAAGATTGAGAAAACCTCTTCCTCGGTTGTATCTTCTTGTAATTAATAAGACAGTCACAGTGTTATTGACAGTGACCTGGATCAGTTGAGCTATCTATAGATCGTTTCTAACGATCCTTAGATAGCTTGACTAATCCTGTTGTATTTTGTAAATATATGTAGTGGCTTAGTTTCTGTTAATTAATAAGATTTATAAAATTAATGAACAAAAACAAAAGCATCTAAGCCACCAAGTAGGTACAGATATAGGTACAAGCCGAAGTTTATAAGTTTAATGACAAATATGTTGTCTGAAGTCTGCCTTGGGACGAATACTAAGATACTTATCGCTCAAATTGAGTTTCAAGTTTCAAATTGAGATGACAAGACTACCCTGTGGGAATCCAAAGAGGATCATAGTCCGTAGTCTACTGTCTGGGCCGTCACCTTAGTGCAAGTAAAGAACTTTTACACTGGTATACTGACGTGGTGGCTATAAACATTCCTAGAGCACCCATAGATATCTATCCTAGCTGTTCGTGTAAGTTGAACGTCAGAAAAAAAAAGTTATACTTAGATAATTTTTTCAAAGTAAAAATTATCACTACTTACCACATGCAAATACAACTTTCATGTATGGCTTAGAGTACGCCTTGCAGTTTGAAAGAAATGTCTCCCTGTTGGCGATGAAGTGACATCTTCGTTTTCCGTGGCAGAACCTCATCACCTTCTCTATTGCGTGTGGCGCTTGGCATGCTGTAGACAAAATATAATAAAAATGGCGGCACTAAACAAATAAGATCGCGCTATTGTTACGATTTGCGATATGTTATTTAAAATTTTCAGGTTTATATTATCAATAGGTACAAGGAGACCACTTCAAAATGTGTTCTTCTAACTATAAATCAAACGTTCACTAAATACTATAATGGGGTTATAGTATAATTATATACCATAATTAAATAATCAACGGACATTCGTAGGTAGTGTCCGTTGATTAAAGAAACCTGGGGTATATGAATCGAGCAAAACCGCAGGCAGTAGTATCATACAAACGAAAAATCTTATTCGAATGTAAGTCAAATATTCTGCTTCCTTTCAGCTCATTTTATGTAGATGATAAAAACTAATGTGGTAGGCTTAATAGTGGGTCGGGAGGATATGGAAAACTTAACAAAATTACCAGTACTATTTGATAGAACTTCGAAAACAGCTGATCAACTCAAGGGGTCCTCGCACATAGTTGTCGCACCGTACTTTTTTTTTCAGAGGGCCGACAATGGCCTATGAGGCCGTTTTAGTGTTATCGGACTATACGCACCGTACACGTCGGACGCATTATTTTATAGAAAAATATGTACGGCGCAAACGGTGCGGCAATTTTATTGTGCGATGACCTATAAATGAATCCCACCAAAAAAAACCATGTATGTACATAAAGTTGGTGGCTAAGACTACTAGTAAACGTTAATAATGCTTTCATTGTTAAAAAAATTATGAGGTCTCTTCTAGTAGAGCCAAGCCCCGCTGAGCTCCGATTTGTGATTCGTCCACGGGGACTGTCCTAAGTCCAAAATATAGAGCTGCAAGTGCTGTTATTTAGATTTTAGAGTCTAACAGACATGGCTAACTTAAATCGTTGTAAACATTTTATATAAAATCTTACTCTTTCTAAAAATAATATCTCTGATTGCGGCATTTTGAAATTATTGTAAGTAATCTAAGCTATAATAATCAGGTAAAAACAGGTGGGTTGTTTAGATATTTCCAAAACGCCTTAACCTCACAACCTACGCAAAAAGGGAAATGCGGGGATAAAATGAAATTATATATATTTAGGATCCAACGATTGCGATACATTTGAAGGCTAATTTCCTTAAAGGGTCGGTTAGTTAGGGTGCACTTCCAATTTTAGCTGTATTGCTATGTAAAGTTGAAAGAAATCGCCTTATAGAAAGTTAAATTTCGCTCTGAATATTAAAACTGTTTACAGACTGAAACAAGTTGTTATTTTTAAATGCCAGAAATTGTATAGTTTGTTTTAGCTGCTTTTAATCAGACAGAGTGTGAAACTAAACTGATAAGAATAAAAAGTTGTGATTCCAATACTCGAGACGGCAGTTATTGTGTACAAATTAGTTACGATATACGACTTAAAAGACTCAAACATTGTTAACAAACAAACATTGTTAACAAACAAATATTGTTTAAATCCTCAATTCCTCTTTCTGATTAATATTATTTTCATAAAACAATGCCCGTTAAGTCTCAAAAGTAGATAATTAATGCCATAGCATTACCCATATTTTATTTTCACGTGAATTCCAAGTAAGCCTATTTTTAAAACCACTTTGTAAGTAATGGACATAAGATCCGGATTTACGTCTGTCACTATTAGTATTCCATTCCATCAGCTCCTATTTAGGACACGAGTTTTTCCTGGTATTTTCAGCTTGCCTAGTGTAATTCACTTTACCCACTGGTGACGTAATTTTCGTCTTACCTATGCGTGCTTACCATGACGTGCCATGACCAGTTCGGTAGAAGTAAAATAGTGAAAATGAAATTTGAATAGTAAAACTCAGATGTATTTTTTCTCTAATCATCCGTAGAATTGGGGTGGTTATGTTATGCAAGATTGTATGTAAAATTCTGTAAAATGTGAATGAATGAATGAATGAAAATTCTTTATTGCACACCTTAAAACTAAGAAACAACATGTACAATGTTCAATGGCAAAATGTAAGCAAATCTGAAATAATATGAACCATTAAGACATCGTCAAAGGACTTTAAAATGCCTAAACATCAGAGAAACGCCTCCTATTTGCCCGATAATGCAATATAATAATTAAGTACACTGTTTCAAATAAAGAAATTTTATTTACACAAAACAATAATCATAAGAGTACATTACTTATGTATTTTACATAATTTAACTACACTAAAGATAAAAAAACAGTTTTCAAATCACCGACCGCAGGTAATGTGCCCAAAAGGCTGGCGGCATTACCTCGTTGGATGGCTATACTTATCCTCTGTCCGAGGTAAGCCAGCCCTTTGGTCATTGGTCTCGTCAATCAGCCTCTTGGATAATTCTATGAAAAGGAGCCACGGCTCTGGACCCCATGAACCTAAAGTTTCCACACAAAAAGGCAGAAAAAAATAAATAAAGATTTTCCAATACAAAACATTGTTTTATGGACAAAACAGTGATGGATGTAGGATTATTCCAAAGAAGATATCTACGCAATTCCCGTTTCATTTGCCAGACGTAAATACCACAGCATCCATTTGGGACAGTGACACAGTAGTGTTCCCACTGTTCCCGTTATTAGCGTGACTTGCATTATAATTTTAGGGTTCTGTGAAAAGTTGAAAACGTTAAAGTTTTCATAGCAATCAGTATGTTTGTTAGATTGACGTGAATCTGACTTAGATGTGTGTGACGTCACGATATTTATTTTTACAATTAAGCTCATGCTATTTTACCGGAATGGACAACGTAGGTTTTTACTTATTTTTTATGTATTTGATCTGGCAACGATAGTTACAACATTGCATGTAAAAATATTTTTGACCTTAAATTATATTTTTCATTCATCTGCTACGGCATGGCTACCACGATATTTTTAGCATACAATATCGGCGGAACCCTACAAAATTATTCTTGGATGAACTTGGACAGATCTACTTTGTAGCTTATTGCTTTTCAACGGACAAGTTAATGTCGGTTCTCGTGGAAACAGAACAATGATATAATATATTTTTTCAGTCTGTTTCCGTAGCGAAGAAACTTAGTTTGAAAAGTTTTGAAACTCATTCTTTTCAATCATAAACACTCTTACTTATCGAAGCTTATTATGTTTATTATGTGACTACAGTCGTCGTAGTCATAGGACCTAAGGTAGCTTTTATTAAATTGATGATAAATAAATAAATAATAAATAAATAATGTTGGACTTTTCAAATAGTATCATCTCGCCCCAAAGTAAGCTGAGCTTCTGTTATGGGTAATAGATGACTGTTATACTACTTATATACTTGTTGTACTTGTTTGTAAATACATACATATTATACATGCATATAAAATGATATAGTTTAAATCTAAATAATTCTGTCTAATCTAGTAAAATAACTTCGCTTTTAAAGAATCGCTATGAAAAACAATACGAAAAACCCGATAAGCTAAAACTCTTAAGCGAGTGAATATACCACTTTGGTTTCTATAGATCAGTTTGCTACGAAACATTTTTCAGTGCAAAAGCGCCACCTCTTGACAACACGTTATACTGGGTAGTAGAATGTCTGTCGGCGATTGTACACGCCTGTAGGTGGAGCTAGCTCCTATTGAGAAAAAACTGTGCTAAAACATAGCTACATAGAAGTTTGAAACTTACTACGTAGGTTTTAGTATAGAAAATCTTTTGCTAGCTATTATAGTTAAAGTGGTATGTACGATGTGGTACGATGGAGTTTTTGAGCTATGCTGGCCTAGTAGGATAATTCCTTGACCTTTAATACCTACGAAAGTGGGTTTGAATCTTGGCCGTGCATAAATGGACGAATTTCATGTGAAGAGAAGAATTTTAGCTTTGAGTGTAAAACGTAATGGTAGAGGCAGACCAAATGAACTGTGTGAAAGATGATAATGAGGAAGAAAAGTTTTGATATTGAGATGACGGCTGATAGAGCTGTGAGAAGAAAATCTATTGTGCATAGGTACATAAAAGTGGAATAAGGAGTTGATGATAAGATGTATTAGTGTAATATAAAGTATGATAGTGTAAATTACTTACTCTCATCAGGCACCCCTTGCGGTTGAGGGCAGGCGTCGGGTTCGTCTTTCCTTCCGTACCGAACGTCGTAGATAGCTATCCTGGAGTTCGGATTGCAATGGATATTCACTTCCTGGTTGTCACAGCTCTTAAGGCTCCGGAACTCAACTGTTGAGAAAATTTGTCTTCAGTTGTTGAAAGTAAAAATGGCTGTTTGGGAAAGTGCCTGGACTTTCGATACAAATGCCATGAGTACAATTTCCGACATTTAAGAAGAGTTTTTCGTTTTGAAAAGTTGTGATTTATTTTATACATTGAAAGAAAACATCGTCGATTTTATGATTCATATTATGGACTAAAGAATTGGTGTTCCTAATCTGGCTGTAAATATACGCTTTTTTTAATAGTTTATGTCGTAAGCTTGGTCTAGTTCTATCCACAAAACTACAATTTCATGACGCTGTAAACGCTATCCAAACAAAGGATACCAAGTAACTGGCCCTTACAAAAACAACCCTTTGTTTTCGCAACAAACACATTGAAACCGGAACCTAACCCTTCCACGATAGCATTGTACAGCAACAGTTGCTTCCGTCCATTAGTAACACGAAACCAATCATGAGAGGCACTCATTAGTGTCCAGGGTTCATAGTTCGCTGTTTACCGGTAACAGGTGATAAAAGCTAAACCGTAGAGCTTTGTACGTATCAGGCAATTTAACTTTGTGCTATCTAAGACATTACAAACGTGATTTATGTATGATTGTGACCTCTAATTCCGAACTTGTATTTCGGAAAAAAATATTTATTATTTAATTTCCCTATTGTCACCTAATAAATTCTTATCTTCCTCTAATCTTTGTAGTTTGTGTAGTCCAAAAACTGAGCACGAACAATTTTTCAACTGGTTAGTCTTGCCTTCATTCCTTCTATCGACCAAACTGCGCCGCGTTGAGCGACTCGTTTTGAGCATTCTTCAAATGCAAACGAAGTCATAGCAAGCCACCACAAGCTCAACCCTATCTGTTCTACACCAAACTCGTGACTGTTTGAATGAAATATATTAGTGATTTCAGATGAACGTTATAAGAACGTTAAAAGAGAAAATTTTCGCGATCTTCTATATTGAACAATAACTGCAACAGCTGACCAGTCACTTCTAGGTCGCTAAGAAGTTGGAGCACTTAAAGAGCACTTTTAGAGGTCCGATCCGAAAACCAAGTGTCAGCCGCGGCCATCAAAATCAAAGTAACATAATATTACAATATTTTTATATATTAAAAAAAGTAACTTCGTTGTTTATGGACAGAATAATGTTTGCAACGTAGAAACGCTGCGTCCACAGTACTCATTTGCCACTTATAGCCGATAACCGTGCCAGCCGCAGTCACACAGAAAGCAGAAATGAAGCTTCATTGTCGTGGCTGTGTAAACTCGCGTTGTGTGACTGGTGCAGCCAATATTGTAGTAGGAAAGAAAGAGATGTACAACACGAACCTTCACTGAACCTCTCTGTTTTCTCTGACTGATCCCAAATAATGTGGATCTGGTATCATTTTATTTTGCGCATGCGTTACCCATTACGTTTTGTTTTCTCTACTATCTGTACCTCTGTAGCGCAGTGGGCGAAGGCTCGCCTGCGACCAATGTTTGTATGATCTACAAATATTTGTCTCGGGTTGGGTATTTCTATGTATAATATGTATGTATTTACAAAAAAAAGTATATAAGTAGTATATCAGACATCTAGTAGCCATAACACAAGCTCTGCTTACTTTGGGTCTAGATGATGCTGTGTTAAAAGTCCAGCATTATTTATTTTTATTTAATTTTTTTACCATAAAATCATAACACGAGGCTAGTCTAGTTATTAATTTTATTATTTCTCGGAAAAACACATGCCTCATTGTTCCAAAAGCTTAGCAACTTGTCTAAACTTCTACATAAAAGTTGCTAAGTTCCTATCAGCTGGTGGCCTAGTAACGGAGATTTTGGAAGTCTTGGCGTGTATTTAGGATGCCTGTTTTATAACAAAATCTGATATCTGAATCATGGAATTCTAGCATGCTGCTACGAGATTTAATTTAACGTATAGTTTCAGCTAGTACAACTAGACTAATTGTCCATAAAGACTGTTTATATTTACTACTAACTACGTTGGTAAAATATAATTGTAGAAGTTTTCTGGTTCACAAGCTTTAATTTTTATTAGGGGCTAGATGGCGTGGTCTGAATTGATCATAAATATTAATTCAGAAAAACATTTTCAAAAAAGTGAAGCTTTTTATGGTAATGTGTCCTCATTTTCGCTGCACAATGTTGCGTTCGCATCGCTCGTTTGCCATTTACGGCCGATTACCACACCTTACGGCTCGCCGCTCCTGCATATCCTAGCCGCGCCCTGGGGCGGTGACCTCAGGAATTTATTAACGCAGCATAAATCACTTCAATATAGTCCATACCCTCATAAAAATCGCCACATCACGCGATCGGGGAATCTGTTTCGCCCTCTTTTGTTTCACTAAATAGAATGGAAGTTCTTTGTTCTAAATTCAAATCAGTAGATTTAAGTTATGATATAAAATATTCGACTTTCCAAGATTTTCAATACCACAGTTTGCAATACGCATGCCAAGTAATTTATATGAAACAATAGAGTCAAATACACAGGGGATAACAATAAATGTTGCAAAACTTCTTTGTGTAAAATTGATTATATGATCACCGCTTTGAATTTATTCATTTGAAAATAGAACACGTTGTCGATGTCAACTTTTTTTAATAAACGAGGCATTTGCCTTCGGGAATTCGGTGAACCTTTTTATTTGAAAGCTTCAACGCGTTTGAAATATGGAATTTTCCAGATGGGATTTTCGCGAGGTAAGTCACACATTTGGTTTGTCGTAGGAAATATGAGGACTGGATTTTGTAGGAATTTAGGTTGACTTTTATAAACCCTTATGCAAGAATGAAATGAAATATGTTAACTCAAGTACTTAGCCACCTTTCCTTCAAAAAATGCGAAGCTTAATCTAGAGTTTTTTGAAAAGCACTGGCCATTGGAACTCTTATATGTTGTTACACTAAATAAGTTTATGGCCTTTCAGCATAACAATTTTGTGTAAATTTAAACCATTTATAGAGTCGGCAAAATCTCTAAAATATTTAAATAGCTTAGTTAAACAATGCGAGAGGTCCGTATCTTGCCCGTAATGGAGGCAACTAAGCTTTGGAAACTGTTGAATATCGTACCGTTATTCAATTTAATGTTTGGGTGGCAGACACAGCATTGTGGCGAAAAAGGGTTCCTCGCTATTTATTTGTTACTGAAACCAAAAACATAAGCTTTTACATATAATTCCGAATGATTTACAAGTTCTTCTGAACATTTGCCCATTAGATAGGATATTAAACTCACAGAACTCATACAAACTAGAGAATAATCTAGAATTAAAACTATGGATAGTATATGAGTTGTTATAGGCTCTATATAGGCCAACGGTGAAGGAAAACATCGTGAGGAAACCCGCAGCTTAGTCAGCTCCACACGTATTGACGTCGTCTTTCCTGTTGGCGGCTGATTAAGCTGAGAGGATGGTTTAGATGCTGGGCAAGCCTACTCCATCTCAAACAATGTTCCAAGCAATACAGCGTCCCGTTAAGTGTAGGCATAGTTTGCCTCCTGATGCTGTATAAATCATCTAATATAGATGTAAAGGCCTAAGTTTATAGGCTCTTCTTCTAAAAATATCCATTTATCTTTTAGCAAAGGCGAAAATTTTAGAACGAACCTAGTAATTTAATTAAGAACCTACTTAGAAATTTACTTTGCAAAACTGAGAGTCCCCAAATCTGATAATATTATGTTTTGAGTTTAGATTAAAACTAGATTACTTTTGACTACTAAATACTGATGTATTTATAGCTTGCTGGCCGCGTGGTTTAGTACCCCGGCTTTCTTCTAATGTCGTGGGTTCAAGTCCAAGCCTAGCGTCAATTAGTTATAATGTTATGTATATAATCTATGTGCGCATTTATATGAACTTCAAACCATTAAAACATCGTAATCAGTTAATATTCTAAGTTGGGCTTACAACTCAACTGATGACAATCTCTATGGCGCAGTGGGCGAAGGTCCGCCTGCGACGTAGAAGGGTTCGATCCCCGCCGCGGGACAAATGTTTGTATGACCTACAGATATTTGTCTCGGGTCTTGGTGTTACTATGTATAATATGTATGTATTTACAAACAAAAAGTATTTATGTAGTTTATCAGCCATCTAGTACCCATAACACAAGCTCTGCTTACTTTGGGGCTAGATGATGCTGTGCGAAAAGTCCAGCAAAAAAAAAAACATTATAGCAAAAGCTCAACTGTCATGCATGGATGCTTCTGCAAAATGTGGACATGAGTGCCAAATATGTCAGGGACAAGCTTCTGACTATCGTGTTAAAGGTTCTTTAATGCAAAAAATCTAAAAGATTCTACTGCACCTATGGGATACAGTAGTAATCCTGTCTTTCCTGTTTTGTTACGTTTGGTTGAAGTATTTTGTTATAAAATATTTTCCCACTAACATTTCCACACTGTTCTAATACAGGCAGGAACACGAACATAATTTTACGCGAGTTCGCTAAAATCAATTTTACGAAAGCTTACTCTGAAAAGCGCTTTTTAAAAACCTTTTTTTTTAATTTCCTTCCATATTTTCATCTCTTCAGTTATTGGCATTATTCGTTTTTGCCTTTAAACATGAAAAGAAGTGATTCGTAGAGCAAATGCAGAAGAAAGTTTACCTCACTAAAATATTTTTGATCCAAAATACCTTTAAAACCAGCTGCAAAGAGCATCCCCATGCTAATGGTCTCAAACGCTCAATATTTCAAGTCCTGAATTACCACACTCTTTACTCAAAGCACTCTACCCTCCCCGGAGTGTTCCCATTAGAGTTACGCGGAGTCTCGGAGTACTTCAGACATGTTTTAGAGTTACACATAAAACATACTTACACGGGCGACATTTATACACCTGAAACTTTTTGAAGTCGGACAAGGGTCACCTGAAGATATTGTGTTTCTAGAACTAGCCGTGTAAAAAGTTTGTGGGCAGTTTTTGCAACTTTTAATTTGAAATATGAAAAATTTTCTACGAATATTCAAGGTCAATGAATCATCATCATCACCGCCCGATATCAACTTCTTTTATCCTTCTCTTATTCCAGCTTCCTAAATGTTGCACTTCACGCGTCCGTTCTTTTAGATGACCATTCTTATAATTTTTTTAATTAATAATAGGAAACTTGTCTTCTGAAACCTTGTGGAAAATTACTTACCTAAGTTTTGATCGCGTGGACCTGCAAAACAAAGTGCTAACATAGAATGACGAAGAAAAAATACTTACTTGGGCGACACTTGTAAGCCACTTGTACAAACTTCCTCGAAGTTGGGCAAGGATCGCCTGGGCCAGGGCTGGTGCTGAAAGAACAGTTGTGCTTCTTCTGGCATACTTCTACCACCCGCTGCAGAAGCATGTACTGGAACAAAACCTTGGATTAATAAGTGGAAAATCAAGTACCTACACACTATTCAATTAATGTGTGTACAATTAATTTAAATTGAATTATTTATAGTAATTGTTATATTGTGTTATGTTTTTATGAATAAATTGAAATTCAATTAAATAATTGTCAAACGTTTATTAATTAAATAAAACTGAAAACCTTTTTATTTACAAACTAAAACACTACCAAAAACGTGTACCTTTGTAAACATGTTTATGTTTCAATAAAATTATGAACATTAATCGAAATAATTCAGCTATCGTATATGTTATTCGTTTTGTGATTTATCCAGTCAAATAGTTGAATTTACGGTAACGACGCAGGAACTGCCAAGAGATAGGGTTAGCACAGGTTAAATGATGTGTGAGTAAATAAATAGTTTACGGTTTGTATCGTCAGCCCAATGAACCGTCTTAAGCCATTACTATGGAACAAGAAAATAAGGAGATAAATAGCAAGAATAATGCTATTTCCGCCCTTAGGCGTTGGGGTACAAATGTAAAAATAAGTTGAAAGATATTTCAGATATAAAATTGTTTAACTTTCAATTTTGAACCAACAAAATTGATCACAGTTGTATTGTATCCCAAAAGTCGCAGTATTTCATGTTTTATAATACATTATTTTTATCACATTCCTACGAATCATCATCCTGCCCTTGTTCCCTTGTCCCCACTTTATGATTGGGGTCAGCACAACATATACACCTCTTCCATTTCCCTCTATCAGCCAGATAATAAATAAATACTGGAGAAAATTTCACATTGTCCTTACCTGCATCTTATTCGGCAATTTGCACATTTGATCAGCGACGGTCGCGCAGCTGTGATCCTTTGGTGGGTCACCGCCATACTGTGCGACAAGAATGCTGATTGCTGTCCCAGTGGGGCACGAGAGGGACACAATCTGATCATCACACACAGCCCGCACTTCAGGCCTTAAGGTGTCTAGTAAAAGACCTGTAACCAAAAATGAATATTAAAATAAAATCGAATTAAAAATAATTATGTAGTATGTACGTAGATTAGTCATTGGCATATCGAAATCTATAAAATCACAAATTTTCAAAACTTCCGGGTAACATAACAGGTTCTGAAGAACTCAATTACTGTACTATAAGGTTGTATTTTTTCAAATTTGATGATTTTAAATAGGTACCATATATTTTTTCAGTTTATGAAAATGACGGAGTTATGAGATTCTGCTAAAGCGGAAATAGTTTTCAAGTTAGTTTACATCGTAAACCAATTTTTGACTTCAAACGCTGTATGAAATTGACGACAGTCGGGAGGAAAAACCACTGACCTCAATTTTGCATTCAAATACCAGGTATTGATGACTATTGCTAGGAAACCGACAGGCAATCAGCGTCAAGCGTCAAGTATCTACGAATCTAGTGATCGATATGCATTGAATTTTGATCGTTTTATCGACATAATCAAACGAGTGAGTGCGTAGACCTATCCCTAGTTCCATAGACAAACACAACTATAATGTAGTTTTCGACTCATTTGAATCTTCTCTTAGTTCAGTACACTAGAGGATATATTTACGAACAATAAAGAGTTTTATTATATTCAGTGCCATGGTCACACGAAAAATCCATACCACTTCCATCTTTCGTAACAAGATAACATCATCTAATACAGATAAAATAAGACAAAAGACCGACGGGCCGTCACTCTCGATACAAATGACGCCATCAGGGAAATCGTGTGAAACAATAGCCGGACAGATAATGCGTGTAAAATGTGTTTGTTCGTACCCGGGAGATTTAGGAGTAGGCTTTATACTGGACGATACGATTTGTCGATGATCCTTAGTTATGTTTGTAATGTATTACATCAAGCACGCCTCGGGCATTCGATAATCTCAATACGACTGTGGCTCTTAGTAAAATTACTCAACATACACTAACATGATTGTCTTGCCTCGTAGTGTACATTTTTGTTCACAAGTGTGTAACGCTAAAGGAGCAGCGAGCCTCAATTAGTGCGAGATCAGGAGTGTAAGTATATTCTATCGTATTATTAGATATAAGTACCTTAAAATAAGGGACTTCTCTGCCTGTTGTTACGTATTATCATATATCTTGGTGTCACTGTAGATAGCACCTTGTCATGGAAAGAACACGTCGCTTTCACAACCAACCGCATAAGAAAGCTCATCTTTGTTTTTAAAAACTTGAGATCGGTTGTTAATTTTCAACTCCTCAAAACGATTTACTATGCTCTTGCTCAATCCATCATTTCATACTGTATTACTTGTTGGGGTGGATTGCCCAAGACCTCGATGTTAAGGCTAGAACGATCTCAGAGGGCAGTCCTCAAAGTATTGGCAAGAAAGCCTATCTGGTTTCCTACTACTGAACTCTATGCAATCTGTCTAGTTCCCACTGTGCGGCAACTGTTCATTCTGCAAACGCTTCTTCGAAAACATGCGCAACTTAATTTTGACCCTTCTCTAAAAATTTCAAAACGAAGATCGGACAAAGTTTGCATAATTGAACAACGACGCACTGAACTTGCAAGTCGTCACTACTTTTATTTGAGCTCAATATTATATAACAAAGTTAACAAGCTCATCAACATTTACCCGCTTACTAATTATGAATGTAAAGTAATATTACTTGAGTGGCTTTTATCTCTAACCTACAATGATACTGAGGATCTCTTAACTGACATTGTTTAATTAATTTTCCTTCGTTCACTCACTCCCTCACACACACTCACAACACACACACACACCCACACACATACACACACTCACACACACACACACACACACACATACACACACACAAACACACACACACAAACACACACCACACATACACAAACACATACAACACTCACCTACTCTTATGCATGCTTAGATACTCTACTCATACTACTATCTGTTTTTCATTGTCTAGTTAGTATTTATAAGGAATTGTCCTTCACTTCCGGAGGAGGGCGTTGTTGTCTGCGACACAGCTTCTAAAAGCTACTGCAGGCATCATCGCTTTCATATGCTTTTGTAGACATTGTTTGTATTCCTCAATAAATATATATTTGATTTGATTTTGATTTGTATTTTACATATTATACGAATTAGATTTTCAACAAAGTATTTGACACTTTCAAGGAATTTATTTTGTGAAACTAAGTACAGAGTGCACTTATCTTGCCATGCTAGAGCTATTTCCTTTAGTTTTATTTAAACACCCCATTCGCAATTTGCTAGATTTATCTCAATGATCCACAAAAATAAAATCACGCCTCTTTCTCGTAGATGCAAGCAGAGACCACAATATTGCCATGTAGGTAATAATCATGACACAAACGCCACATTCATTTTCATGACATTTTTCATACACGCTTAAAAAAAAGCTTTCCTTTTAAAAGCTCTTTTGATTTTACATACATTATGAAATCTTGGATTTTTGTATTATTATTGTCAGATTTAAAAAAAATACCAAAAATCGTATCGGTACTACTGTAAAGCTCTCTGGGGAGTGATTGTGCGTGCAGCCGGTTCGGGCGACAGTACAAAAACTAACGGAGATATTTCATTTATGTCCTAAACTTGCTTTTCTTTTCGTTGCTTGCTTTTTACACGAGTATTTTTTTGAAACAAAGAATAAAGAAAGATTATATTCACTATGGAAAATTTTGTTTGTGTGTCTGTATTTATATTATAAAATATGATTTATTTTATTATTGAACTGAAAGGCTTCTTACGAACTAGCGGTTGACCCGCGGGGCGGCGGCTAGCCATGTGGTGGGCCACTTTTCTAGTTTTAATATGCAACCACTTGTGACTGTACGCACACAACCGCCACAAAATTGTACTTAAATTTTTGCTGCCTGGCTAGCCGCCCTACGGTTCCACCGCTAGTGCGTAATTTATAAAAAAAAAAAAAAAATATTTATTTATTTATTATTTATCTATCTTTACTTGCTTTGGTAGTTGTGTTCAAATCATAAAAAATGGAAATAGGAAGAACGTACTTTTTTTATAATTTGCATATTCATTGTGTACGATAAGTGTACTCAAAGGAAGCACAGGTAATCTCTTCAACTTTCCTTACTTGGCTGTCCACTTACATGACTTATATAAAACCTCTTTTAGTAATTATGCCCGCCTACCTTTTTCTTCTTAAGTGGATACAGAATAAGTAATAGTAACTGTAAATTTCTAGTCACGGTGTAAGAAATAGTGCTAGGGAAACCCGTTCAACACAGTTACCTACTAAATATTGTGTTAAAAGTAAAATGGCAACTATCTTCAATGCGCGGTAGACCGTTTTTTAGATCTTCGTCTCCAAACATCTTTGAATATTTTCTAAATCCTTTTATATTTGACACATCCCACATTTTGCAGAAGCATTCAGTGAAGTATCAGCGAAGTCAAGTCAGCCCTCTACATAATTATATGTTAGAATGCAAACTGGTTTTATTTTACGTTGTAGTCCTTTAAATTTTTGTATATTTTCTCGAAACGCATAATCCAGCCAAGATCCGTACCCACCAACTATGGATCCATAATTTCTCTCGATCAGCTCATCTCTTCGGCAAAAAGAGAAAAATCTATATCAGCACGAGGTTAAGTCACATGTGCATGAAGTTAAAAATATAGTGCCCTAGAAGGTTCACCAAGCGTTCTAGGTCGATCTATTCAACTCTTGCCCATTCATGCGTGTATAAATAAATAAAAGAGTAAGTATTGAATTTGATTTAATTTAACTTTAAAATCAAAGTTGAATATCCTTTCAATTGCACACTAGCGCCGCGGCAATGTCCGTCAACTGCGGACCATCTTCATTGAGGTTGAAATTGCAGTCGTAAAGTCAGCTAAAAACGTGATAAAACTATATATCATCTCTCACACAATCCAACCACTTCTTCTTCGGCCTTCCTCTTCTTGCATACCCAGCCACACTCATGTTCATAACTCTTTGGGTAACATGGTTTTCATCCCTCCTCATAACGTGTCCATACCAAGATAGCCTAGCACTCCTCACAATAGCTACACATACCAATACACACTTTTTGCTAAAATATTTACATAAATTCATGAATATGAGAATACATAATCTTTTGCCTTATTCGTAGAAGCCAACCTTTTTAACCCTTAAGGGTTAAAAGAATATTATTATGAGAGTTAATGGGAATTTTCTAGTGGACAAAATAGGAGTAACCAACAATGTCCCAAAAAATGTAATCAAAATGTCAGACACTAAATTTACTCGTTGGGTTTAATGGCCGATGTATATTGGATCAATGGATAGTGTAAGGAAGCAGTTGTTACGGAATTGCGTCCAATTAGGAATCGGTTACATTTTCGGGCAGATTCAGCCTTAGTTAATTAATTTACTGTAATTAAATATCGGAAATCGCAGCAAAGGACGGTCCCACTAGATGGAAAGACGATTTGATGAATGTTGCTGGGAGCCGTTGGGTGCAGGCTGCACAAGATCGATCGCTGTGGAAATCGATGGGGGAGGCCTATGTTAAGCAGTGGATGTCTCTAGGCTGAAATGATGATGATGATGAATTAAATATTGTGGTTCGAATGCCGGCCGTGCTTAAATAGATTTTGCGTTTCTTAAAATTTCACGAGCTCTAAATGGCGAAAGAACTTTGTATGGTGAGGAAATTGAATACCTTTTCATAAAGAAGGCGAGACTCCCTTAGCTATCATCAGAGAATCTGGGATACCTGAGATCTAAAAGGATGTCAACTGCGCCTCGGGGATTCATTTGTAAAAAAAAAAAAAAAAAAAAAAAAAAAAAAAAAAAAAAAAAAAAAAAAATGCTAATTCTCTAAAACTACGGTTCCAGCATTACAAAAATATACTGTAAGTTAAAATTATTTTCTTAAATATGTAAATCCAGATCAAAATTAATTCTAAGGGCGAAAAAAACAACTCTTACTGAAATCATTTAAAAACGCTAATTAAGTTACCGTAATTTATACGAGGTTTAATAAGTTCATCTCATATTATTATGATCTAGTTTTCATTGCAGTTTCTTATTTGCTGGAGGTCCATACTTCTTTACAACATGTAATCTCGTCTAGTAAATTCAGAATAAACCTGAAAAAGATTTTAAACGGGAATTCAGATTATCCTTTATATCATATTCGTTTGCCGTAACAAATTCGCTTCTGGTTTCACACCGTTCCAAAGTTGGCTGGTTAATTTGCTAGAATTCATGTTAATATTATGTAGCTTAATACCATTTGAGCGATCAGTTAGAATGTTGGACATCGCCATTGCTCGTGCTTTATTGATCACAAACACAGTACAATCAAAGTAGATAAATAACATAACATGACTTGTAATAACATAACTATATTTTTTATGGAATAAAAAATAAAAAATAAACCTATGCTGAAGAAGTTGGTGAAAGACACATCATCATAAAACAAAAGTTAAAGAATGCACTTCACAACAAGACTAGACTAGCAGCTAATCTTTGACTTTTCGCAGTTCTTTTGACTAAATCCGCGACACGAGAGAAAGTTTCTTAGTTCTACCTAAATCGACTTCTTTCGAAGCGCGTACTCTAAAACCCACGCGCACCGGCAGCTACTTTACCTTGCCCCAAAACATACCAATGCTATTTTCTAGATCCGTATTTTACGAATGGTGTTGGGGCCAACGTTTTGAGCAAAGTGTGAAGCCGGCTTAAAGGCTTGGTTTCAATTATGGCAATTTACGTTGTGTGTAGTAAAACATCGTTGTTTTAGTTACTGCTTAAAATATAATGTAAGATTAAATCAAACAATAATAATCATTTTAAACATCAGCTTTATCAAGTGTCAGTCTCGAAAAAATATTTGAACGATGAAGTTTTGACGGATATTTCTATTTTTGAATGACTGATTCATTGCATCATTTGCAACCTAACAAATAACTAGAAGTAGTATTTCCGCGAACTCTATCAAAATAAGCTTCATTTCATATTCGGTGAATTTCCGCCGTGCTGAGTAGTTGCAATTTGAAGTAGAAAGCGTATAATCCGACCTTAATAAAGGTAAGCAACTCCGAATGCTAGCAATCACTGTAGCCGTATCGTCCCAATCCGAGTTTCAAAGGAAATCTCAACAAGATTGTGAGATTTTCCTATTTATTGGAACTAGATCCTGGATCCAATGCCTTTACGAGCCAAACTGGTATTATGTGGATAGGACGGTGTTTTTGTTCTTTCCTCCAAGTATTGAGTTACAATCAGCTGGTAAGAAATCCGAAGCAAAGATATGGTGTTTTTTTTTGACTTGATAAAACTCTTGCAATTGCTAAAATATAAAACAGTCATCCGAGCATTTAATAAATCTCACTGTAATACATTTCGTTTTAAACAAATTTATTTTCAGCCACACTCAGAGTCATTAAACGGCTACTTAAATCTTTCCTTATAAAAGGTTTTCCATATGAAACCTTTACAAAAGAACGGATTAAATTTGACCAACTTGTCATTTATCTTACCTACTGCTGATTGAGAGAAGTTTTAAAATTGAAGTTCTGCAAAACTGATTAGGAATCAAGAGAACGCTACAAATTAAACGAACTAACTTGTTAACAAAACAACTGACTCCTTATATTTATATTCCTAACAGAGTAGTTCTAATTAATGTCAGACTTGTGCACATATTGTGATAGGTGCCTGCAGTGCATCAATGGTGATTTCAACAATACCACACACGTAACTAGAACTAACCAATAGTCCCTGTACCTTTTGTTATTATTGTATGGCTCTGGAAAGGCTAATTTGACAAACAAATATTAGAGTAATTAAGATGTACTCTATGAATAAAAAAGTACCTACGTGAGTGTTGTGGAACACACGGTTGGAACGAAGTTTCAACTTTGGCATTTGTCAAATAAAGTATTGCCAAATAAGTATTTATACTAATCGTAAAAACGCTCTTCCGTACTAACAATGTTACAATCTATGGACTGTTTTGCGACTGCGCACTTCGCACTGTGACATGATTTGACATATTGTGTCGTGACGCAAAAATCTAACACTTTTTTCGTCTAGCCCCCGATCCGATACCGTAAAAAGGAACTTCGTTCCAAAAACTGAGAATCGTTCACTCATGATTTATTGGCCAATAACTTTTTTATTTTATTTAAATAGGTCTTTGGCCTCACTCTGCCTGATGTTAAGCAATAGGGCTAAGATGGAGCATGTTTTCCTAGAAGAAACCTATTTACTCTTTATTTGAAGACCCCTATATTGTACTCATACGACTTTTGTTTTTTTGATGCCCGGATTAAATAAAAAAACTTTATCTTAACAGTGTAACAGTGATTAGCATAGGTCACTTAAAACTAGTTCTCAGTTTCGAATTTCGAGAATGTCGCTTTCTTTTCTGCTCGAGACAAAATGGATGGTATTACTGGCATTACTCATTTTACCACAGACAGAGTGACATTGCATCAAAAAAAAAATTGAAACCCGTTTACATTGCGGGAGTTTTTAATAAGTTTGTGATCAGAAAAAGGTTTGTAGAGATACTTTCATACCCCTGGGATTTTACGGTTCTAGACTACAACATAAGTCTTTCGTATTTCAGGTTAATACATTCACTTAGGATCGAGGATTTCAAAATGTTTGAGAAGCACATATAACAGCGACGATCATGAAACGCTGATGCAATTATTTTTTTATTAAAAAAAATCGAGGGTATTGCCTACCATATCATCCCTAGATAATCCCACATGAATGGCCTTTTTAGTTGAGTTAAAGCTTATTAAAAAAATAAATTAATATAAAAAAAATAACTAGTGTTTAGATGAATAACGACCAGTTTTTATTATTCCTATGAATTCGTTTTCAACAACCAGTTTTTCAATTTAAATATCTTTTACCGCTAAATGACGGCCGACATCCAGCTTAGAACAGTCTTTCCTGAATCCAAGCTTTTAACGAAATTGCAAAGATTTCACCGTACCGTTTGAAGAGGGACGTCAAGAAATGAAAGTGTCTAATAAATTTTGTTATATTTAATGGATAGCCGGCTGGCAACTTGCTTCCTAAGATTACCATTAAAATGAGTTTTTTGCGACTTATTAAATTGTAAGAAGAGATGTAAAATGAGCCGTGGAGACCTGCTTCATCTTATTATTTAACGAATTCCCTACCATTCACTGCGGTGCTCTAAGGAGGCATCGATAGGACCATCTGCGTCCTTGGCATTATAGTGATAGTTGACCACCAAGATTTGTTAGTTCCATGTGAGTTTGCAATTATCAACATGTTTATTATAAGCCCTTATGAGTGTCCAGCACTAAAAGTGTTAATTGATGAATTTCACATAAGCTGGCATAAAGAGGTCGCGCGTGATCATGCCTCGCCCTCGTATATTAATTAAAAACGTGACAACAGCGAATTTAGCCCTTTCGTGCTAGTTGATAGCGAAACAATAGCTGCGTGAGAGAGATAGCGATATAAAGGTAGGTCAACAAGACTAAAAAAGATCACGATTCTATCATTAAGTCGTATAGACAAGGTAGATATACCATATAAAAATTATAACTTAAAAAGGAGACGAGACGAGTCAGACATGGATAGCTACTGCGGTTTTACTCACTGGGGATTATGCGAAAGCATAGTTAAAATAAGAGTGCGTACGCGATTGTTGCCTGTAGTACTTATTTGTACAGTTTTCATAAAAATTTGTTAGGTTTTTGTTGACTACAATCCCCGATGACTCTGTGATAGTTCAATATAAAAAAAATCTGACCATGCCATTATCATTTTTTGCATATGCTGCAACTTTCCTTAAATTTTTTTGGTAGGCACAAAATAACGGTGTATTATTATGCCCTTATCGTTTGCGGAGGGTAGTTGAAGCATAAATGTTTTGCGTATGACCGCAGAAGTTCACAACATCCACAATTCCATTCGTTACAGGTGGCAAACTCTTTGCCGCTTTTTACAACATTAACTGGTTTTACTCACGACGTTATCCGTCATTATAAAGAGTCGAGGCAGCTACGTCCAATTTGTTTTTGTACGGTGCCACCACTCGGTTGGTCCCTTGTCCATCTTGCGTCCCGCCTAGTAAAATTTCCCGCCCATCTCCACTTCAGTTGATTGATCCGTGTACCCACGTTGATGACTTCGGACTTTGTTTTTTCAATGTTTGGTAGCCGCAATCTAACAGGCTTTACATATTACATTACGATAACATAATGATTTATACAGCGTCAGGATGCAAACTATGCCTACAAATAACGGGACGCTGTAGTGCCTGGGATATTGTTTGAGATCTAAAAGGAACATGTGTAGAATCTAAACCTAATACCAGTGGTCTACTAAATAAATTATTTTGGACTTTTGACTTATAATTATACTTAGCACGCCACGGTCTTGCTCTCTTGTGCAGTGCACGTGCTTATTTGGTCATGTTTCGATACCATATGAATATTATTTGTTAGGCCGAAAAAGAATCGGTTGGATTGTGTGAGAGATGATATGAATGCGAAAGGAGTGGATACACATTTGACGAGTGATAGGAGTGAATGGAAGAAAAATACATGTTGTGCCGACCCCACTTAGCGTGGGATAAGGGCAAGGGAATGATGATGATGAATATTATTTGTTATACAAATTCCCAGGGCAAAAGCTAAAACTATTTTGTTTACGACTGATATAAAACTGTACGTAAGTTTGGTTCACAGCTATGAACTGGTGAAGCCAAAATATTTTGATGGTCAATAAAATTTTATAGATCAAATAGTTTGAAAATACCTAGGTATTACTCGAATGGGGAGAAAATGCCAAATGTGCTGTATAGATATTTTGGTATATAAAACTAAGATTTGCATTTAAAATGCATAGTAACAAAATAAAGTTTTGTATGTTATAATAATACAGGGTGTAAAAAGACTACTACCGAAAACTGAGGGGTTGCAATCAGACCATGATTCTAAACATATTTAGCGAAAAAAAAACGCAAAAAAAAAATGAATTTGCTGCTTCATTTTACGTTATTTTCCGATTATTTACTACTAGTACAACATAGTAAGACCATACCTACCTAATAATTTCATTTATAAAAGAAAAAAACAATTAAAAAGTAAAATCTTGCAATCTACGTAAAATAACGCGACTAGTACGAGCGCGCGAGCAGCTGAGCGAGGTCAGCGCACGCGCGCGCGGCCGACGACCGCCGCGGCCGGCCGGGCATCGCACCCGCCCCGCTCTCGCGTCGCCTGTCTACTGCACCTATGCAGTTCCACCAGTGCTATAAACAAAATCTTAGTTACGTAAACTAGAAAAATTAAACATAAGTAGGTACCTAACTTGGCTTTATTTCAGCTATTATTAGTTACATAAATAAAATGTTTCACTATTGAGTTCATAAAATCGTAAGTAAGGAAAACTTGAACGAAGTTTCAGTAACGGTTATAAACAAAAAATAATAGTACAAAAAAAAAAAAATTTAAAAAAGTTATTCTCCGACTCTAGGATTTGAACACTGGGCTCAAGCACTCAAATCCTAGACTGTTCTAGCTCGGCTATCATGAGTTTACTGAGTGCAGCGAAATTAAGCTTCATTTCAAAAAAAAATTACTGAAATTCGATTGAACGCTGCACGTGTCGGCGGCAGAGTCAAAGGGTTCTATCAAAATCTTCTAACTTGATTGAAATAAGGTTCAGATTTCTATTTCGCTGAATCCTTTGTAAAAGCCGGTCGGTATAAAGCTGCGTCTACAGTGTTTGCGAATTTTATGCTTGACGAAGAATTCGTCTAAGACCGAGTTCTCGAAGATAAGATAAGATAAGTTTTTATTGTAAACTGTTGGATTTAACAAAGATGGTAGGTTTGTTAACAAATAAAATGTACAAACAGTTTGCCCTTTTCGGACGTACAATATTAACATTAATAGTATGTTAGTACTAAGAAACTAAAAAACGAAGTGTTTGACCAGCACTTTATCTTTAACCTCGATTGGGATACACATTCATTATGTCAAAGTTTATACTAACAGCAGCACTAGATCAACTGTTCACTACATAAACAAATAATAAGTAAGTAAGTACCTGCCTAAGTAAACAAATAATAAGATTAATGGTTGATAAGATTATCAGTTTATTCTATCAAATATCACTAGGTACAACAATGTAGTGAATGATCAGTGAATAAATCCATCAGTTTTCAACTCTTGAGTAGTGTGAAACATGCCTTGCTAGGCATTTTTCAGTTGACTCTTTGGCGGCTTTTGTCAAAGATATTAAGAAATTGTCTTCTAATACTATTGAAATAAGGTTCCAATTTCTATTTCGCTACATTTTCTTTCTAATTTCTCGACTCGTTTTGTTTGATTTTATTATTTATTAATTAGTTGAAGTTCAATATTCGTACGTATTGGACGCTCGCGCAGCGCATACAAATTGCATTACCGGTACTACTGTCGCGAATGAGTTTTATGGTTTTATTAGAGGATAATTTAGTACCTACTTAGGTAGTTAATTATCGTATCTACCTACCTAGTAGGTACCTGCCTACATTTGTTAAGAAGAGAACAGTGAGTGTCTGTTTAGTGCGAGTGTGTTCGGTCAAAAGTGCTTGTTGTGATCGTGTGTGAAAATGCGTTGTGTTATGGGCCTAGCGCGTAATGCGATGGGCCTACAAAATAGGTAGGGTTGATCGATAGTTAAGTTACCCGAACCAACACTGATCTGGAGGCTCTGATCTGCAAGTAGAAGAGCAGGTCTTGATTCTTTTTGGGAGAAACGCTTGGGTACCTACAGGCAGGCAGGCTCAGCTGTGCTTGTTGAGCAGATGCTCAGTTTGAGGTTACAGTGGAATTAGGTAAGTCTTAGTACCTACTTACCTCACAATAATCAAATTTCTACGCTACGCGCATAGTAGGTAGGCACTGCCGAAGTTATCGCGTGGGGTTCGGAATGCGTAGCGTACATTGCTGGCTGACGAAATAAATGAAAATCTTCAAACGCTGTTTTCTCGGAAAATATTTATTTTTTCGGAAAATCCTTTTGGATTTGGTTGTGTGTTGGGATGCTGTACCTACCCCTTTCGGCTTCGGTAGACGTCTTTTTACACCCTGTATAGCGCCCCTAGCAAAATATTGCTGTGCCCTAACACGGTTTATTAACCGACTTCAAAAAAAGGAGGAGGTTATATGTTCGGCTGTATGTATGTTTTTTTTTTTTTTTTTTATAGTGGTCCCATATAAATTTTATTCCTGAGGGATTAATAGTTTTCCCGTAAAACTAAAACAATCACTGAACTTTAAGAAAATTGTGGCCCGATTTCCAAAATTTTTTTTTTGTTAGAAAGAGGAATACTCTCAAGGTGGCGCCATATATTTTTTTTTCCTGAGGGATTAATAGTTTTCCCGTAAAACTAAAACAATCACTGAACTTTAAGAAAATTGTGGACCGATTTCCAAAATGTTTTTTGTTAGAAAGAGGTATACTCTCAAGGTGGCGCCATATATTTTTTTTTCCTGAGGGATTGACAGTTTTCCCGTAACATTCAAAAACCTCATTCTCACTACACAACACACCCTGACTCACAATCTGAGTCAAACATTAAATAGTTTGGGTATTACACCCGAGGTAGTCCAAAATATTTTATTTTCCTTATGGATTGATAGTTTTCCCCCTTGCTGAACTCCGGTGTGTCCTTTAGTAGGTCTGCCCATGACTTCTCTTATCCTTTCCTACTTAAGCTACGATAAGCAAAGTCTTAATGTACTCGTAGCTTACTATATTATTTACACATACACTTTTATTTACACAGTATTTATTTACTTACACTAAAAAGTGAAAAATAAAAAATTTTGAAAAAAAAATTGAACCGACTTCACAGAACACAAACAGAAGAACCTTCTTCACACTAAAAAGAGAAAAATAAGAATATAATTTGAAGTCGGTGCCAAGTGAATACGATTATATAGGTACCTATCAAAACAAGAAATCGAGCGATAGTGTACCAGGATACAATTTTGCACCCAAGTTCTTTTGAATTTCTTAGATGTAAATGAATAGTATATTCTTTTTAGTGTGTAGAAGGTTCTTCTGTTTGTGTTCTGTGAAGTCGGTTCAATTTTTTTTTTCAAATTTTTTTATTTTATGTTAGAAACAACTTACACTAACCCTCCAAAACAAAAGTGCAATGAAAAAAATTCTATAAATAAAAATTTTGATATTACCTAGTTTAGGTTTTTAACGAGATACATACAGGGTGTAAAAAGACTACTACCGAAAACTGATTCTAAACATATTTAGCAAAAAATGTGTCATACTTTTTTGTATATTTGGACTAATTACTATAAAATACGTAGTATCAAACAATAATGCATGGCCAGTTGGGGTTTTCGCCTCAACTGCAACGTGTCCATGCCAACCATACCGGATACAAATAGGGAAGGAAACAGATAAGGGTAGTAACGTACATCCTCTTAAAAATATATCTAGCAAACTTTCGCTAGAGTCATTCCACCATAACTGTATATTTGGCCTCACGCGGATCCCAGCTTATTGCGCTAAACTCAAGCGATGGCATTGAATACGTATAGCATTATCGCGATGTTAACATCACTTAATTCGAAAGAAATGAAAATAAGAATTGATAAGCTGTCCTCATTATAAAATCTAGCGTCCTATTGGGCTTTTTACACATCGAGATAATGTGTTCTCGGAAACCAAGAAGTTGACAAAGTTGACCCATAAGTCAATAGATCAAAAGTCGGTTAGCTGATTAGATTAATCATTTTTTTAAACAAAGCTTTTGCACTGCAAGACCATAGTACATATTGTCATTAGCCTAAAAGACCTTTGCTGATAGCCTGTGAGCTCGCAGGCCTATTGTGGCGACACTAGCTATCCCCATTTACATGTTAATGCCATGTGTTGGCTTAATCTTCACGAAGTACAGTGTTACACTATAGCCTATCCTCACGTTCAGACAAATAAGTTGTATAACTTTGAACTTCAAAATACCATAAAATTTAACTACCATAAAAGTTTATACTTGTAAAAAAAAATTACAAGTTGTGTTATTTATTAGTGCTAATTGAAGTGAAAACAGTTTTTAGGCGCATTGCAGATTTTTTGAGAAGGGAAAAAACCATTGAACTGGCGACAATGTTACCGTTACCAACACTTCTGTTTGAGATGAGAAAAAAACCATTGAACTGGTGACACTGTTACCGTTACCGACACCTCTGTATAAAAGTATCTGTATCTGTTCAGGTTTTCATTTCTGTCGGCACTCCCAGAATGCCACTGTTTTTTTTATTAGCGAGACTAGTGTAAAACTATTCCCACAAGATTTTACCTAAATTCAACTATTTTTGATCTTGAATGGTAGACCGTAGGTATCCGTCGCTAATTTTGTAAGGGCAAAAAGTATTTGACCCAATTTCTAAAGAGGCCCATAAAAGAAGCTTTCGAAGGAACGGCCTTCCATAATGACTCCCATTCAAAGTCGGGTCGCTAGTAATTATTAAATTAAATATCAATGTCTCAATTAGGTATTAAGGAGGGGCTAATTCATTCTCGAGGTTAACGGCTATTCAAAATAAATTATGTTGGTGTTATTTCGCAATTTTACTTTGTTTTAAGAATGTCAAAATATTTTACACTACACGTGTTTAGTTTTTTTTTAAAGTAAAGTAAAGATTTATTGCTTGAAATACATGTAGTACATGGTGGTATTTTGTTTTTAAAAAACTCAATTCGGAAACAATGTATTCTGCCAGTATGGCGTGCAATTTTTAAATTAATACAGGAAAAATAAAATAGTCATTCATTACGTATTTAAAATTAAAATAAAAAAATAAAAAGTAAATTAAAATTGCATGCAGGAATTAAATCTAAATAAATAACTTAATCTAAGTAAATTAAATTAAATCTAAGTAAATTAAAATTGCATGCAGGAATTAAATTTTGATACTTGATTGTGTGTTACTATACTAAAGATACAGTGTCAAGAAATGTCAGTGATCCAAACCATACAGATAGATAAATATTAAATACCTAAGTTAGTTCGCATGAGCTAGTGGTCAACTTTAGAAACATAATTTTTATAGGCTACCCTAAGGCCTCCGTCATCGAAATTTCGATACCGAGTGTATTGTACACATCACATTTTGTTTGATTTGGTAAGTTAATTTATATCATTTGTATTTCATTGATAATCAGTATTTAGTAATGATTATCAATGAGTGTAATGAGTATATTTTATCACAATATCTTAAAACATAAGTCTTAAAATCACGAAAGTTTAAAAAAACAGTTAACTTCTCAATCATAACGATCCTAATAATAATGATTCATAGTTTCAATATTCGCTTCAAAATCAAAAGGAATCCATACTAATATACTAATAATATTATAAATGTGAAAGTAACTCTGTCTGTCTGTCTGTTTGTTACGCTTTCACGCCCAAACCGCTGAACAGATTAAGCTGAAATTTGGCATAGTTAAAGGTTATAGCCCAGGGAAGGACATAGGCTACTTTTTATCCCGAAAAAATGAAAAAAATCCCGAGGGACCGCGGGTCACACCGCAGGAGCGCAGCTAGTATTGTATACAAGTAATTTAGTTTGCAACACAAACAGCTATTGAAACATCCACAGGAAGCAATACCGTGCTTCAGCCCATTCAACTTACTGAGTAAGTAAATATTTCAGATCTTTGCGCTGTTTCATAGAATTATGCTTCAGAGAATATTAATCACGTAAATTCAAGTTTCCGTAACAAGAAATATGTACCTTCTTACTATGGCTGTAATAATGACAAACATTAAATAAATAATACGGATCGTCGTGTTTAAGAAACACACCTATTTACTTTTATTTTTATCTTACAAGATACATTTAAAGTTTCTGTATCAAAAGGTTGTTGAATCTATTACGTATCTACTCAGGTATAAAAAAAAAAACTCAGGTTTAAGCAATAGATTATAATATTCAAGCTTAGAGTAAAGAGCGTGCGAAAGAACATCGCGAAATCTAGTTGGTAGGTATATTTATTTCTTACACAATGGTGTTTAGATATACCTAGGTGAAAATTAATAAATAAAATAAATCAAATTGTCTATGAGCGTTTCTAGGATTTTAATATTTGACAAAAAATTATTTGAAAAAAATGCCAAATGTCAAAGTTGAAACTTCGTTCCAACCGAGTGTTTCACGAAGGTTCCTCAAGGAACGTACGTAGTACGTGAGTGTCAACACTCACGTACTTTTTTATATAAATCGTATAATACCGTCGCAGTAAATCATTTTCATATTTCTCAGCACCGAACTCTAGCAAGGTAATCTATGCAAAACAAATGTACAGCATAAACAAAACAGAGCCGGCCCATTTCCCGGAAATCTATTTGTCATTATCTATCCTTCATTTCCATAATAGAAGAAAACTTTAATTGAGTTGGAAACTTGAATACAATTCAAGCTAGTATAATAGAGCTGAGCGTAGACGGCGTTTATACGATACCATTCTGGCATACCATTCTTGCATCTTGTCATAGAATATTAGCTCTTTGCTCTGTCGAGTTTGAGAAAGCAGGAGGCAAGAATTGTATGCTAAAATGGCAGTGTGTAAACGGCATCTTATGCAAGTTACTTCAATTGAGTCGTGGAGTTCAAAGATGTAGACTAGATTAGGGAATGCACTCGTACTGTGCAGGAATGATAGATATTGCATGAAGTTTTCTGAAAAGGAAAACAAATCGAATCGACTTTTTCAGCCTTTGTATACCTATCTAAAGATTTTTTCCTCTATCGTGCTTCAAAAAGCTGCCTGCTTTAGTTCAAAATGCTGAAATTATTTGAGACTTTATTGAAATTCAAAGAATGAAATTTCTCTTTTATCAAATGGACAGACGAGACAAGAAAATAATATTAAAATTAGAATTTTGTAGATGAGTAGTCAGCAGACCGACTATACTGTATTTTAATATACAGAAAGAGATATCTAGATAGAGAATATTTTATCGGTGTGAATGTACTCATGACGTCTCACAATGTTATCTCAACCTGTAAATACAGCTTCAAAAAGTTTGAGACGTTTCGTTCAAAACAATTAGAAATGTGGTTTCCTTTATTACTGAAAATGTTAATCCACTTTATCCATACTAATATTATAAATGTGAAAGTAACTCTGTCTGTCTGTCTGTCTGTTTGTTACGCTTTCACGTCCAAACCGCTGAATAGATTCAGCTGAAATTTGGCATAGTTAAAGGTTGTATCACAGGGAAGGACATAGGCTACTTTTTATCCCGAAAAAAATAAAAAAATCCCGAAGGACCGCGGGTAACACCGCGGGAGGTATACTATAATTTGATCATGATCTTTCAACTTATACCTATTTATATTCAGATTAAAATATTTTTAGGTCTTAATTATTATTTTAAAGCCGTGTTGGCCGAATGGGGTTGTACCTCAACTTTCAATCCGAAGGTTGTGGGTTCGAATCCCGGCCGTGCATCAATGGATTTTGCGTTACGTAAAATTTAGATGCACTTTAACACGTGCTCTAAACGGTGAAGGAAAACATCGTGAGGAAACCAATTAGTGTTCTTATAGGCGGCAATGGGCTTGCAACCTGTCACGTATGGAATACTAACTTCTGCAAGATGTGGACATGACATGTATCAAATATTATGTGTTTGGCCCTTAGACCTCTTCGAAGGATCTGGAATAAATAACATAAAAAAAGATCTGAGAGAATGTCTACCTAACCTTGGGGATACAGTCGTGTTTACGTTTTTTAATTATTATTTTATCTTCATTCGAAGAGTTTGGAGCGGTGGGACAAGAAAGGTTTATTAAAAAAATATCTTGACGGGGTTGATAGGGATTGGTGGGAGATCGCCAAAGATTTTGGTTCGCAAAAAAAATTGCTTGAATGCTCCCTACGTTTTTACGCTGGCATTTGTGACAGTGATAAAATATTATATTTCCACAAAATGCTGATGCGCGCAGTTGGAGTGAGAAAGACTGAATAGATAAGTAATCTTTGTCAAAATATCGGAACTACGTGAACTGATATTAATAGTACGAGTAATAATAACATCATACTACTCCACTATTACTTCAAAACTAAATATTACAATCAATTCAATCTCCTTGTCTCGAACGCCACGTGGTGTGTCGAGCGGGTGCTCGGTTGAGACACAAGAGGTTAGTTTGATTAACATCATCATTATCCACAGCCCAATTTAGCTGGGTTTTTTTTTTATTTGAGTAGTGACTTTGATCTTGAGAAATCTTCAAAAATATCTTGATAAATAATTTCTTCAGTGATAGTCATGAACCTTTAGTATTACACTTTACTTCATTATTTTTTTAAGAAGAAAAAAAAAGGTTCACGACTTTATCCCCAAGGTGCGGTAGACATTCTCTCAGATCTTTTTATGTTACTTATTCCAGATCCTTTGAAGATGTCTAAGGGGGGTAGTCAGAGGCATGTCCAAACACATAATATTTGATACATGCCCACATTTTGCAGAGAAGTTAGTATTCCATACGTGACAGGTTGCAAGCCCATCGCCGCCTATAAGAACAGTAACTGGTTTCCTCACGATGTTTTCCTTCACCGTTTAGAGCACGTGTTAAAGTGCATATAAATCTTACGTAACGCAAAATCCATTGATGCACGGCCGGGATTTGACCCACAACCTTCGGATTGAAAGTTGAGGTGCAACCCCATTCGGCCAACACGGCTTTATAGGATTAACATTTTTAGGATTATTTAAACTAAATTAACAAGAGAAAATAAATTCAAATAATCTCGTATGTTGTCCGTATTCGGCGGTCTATTTCAAACGCAATCACAGTGCATTTTCAAATGGCGAGATTTTATTGCAACTGCTGCAGTTTAAGTGTAGTTTGACCTGCGATAGTGCTCTGTGGTGCCTCCGCCGCCGCATTTCAAGTGGCAAACTCTGACGCTGCTCTCATAATGATATTACTGAAGCAGAACGTAGTTGGGTTGTTGATGTCTTTACGACAAAGGCTACGAATATAAAATACCATTATATATTGAATATCAAAGTTCAATTCAGTTAAGTATATTGAAATCACTTTGATTTAAAAATACAGAATTCAATTAAAAAAAATATTAAAATATTCAAATAAAACAAAGTTGTCCAATGGTCGACAAACAAGCTGGCTTCACCTATACTTAGTGAAACAAATAAAATATCCGAAGCGAAGATAAATTAAACTGTTTCAAAAAGTTACTATAGTACAATTCCGATAGAAAAATATCAAGTCTATGAATGAATTTATGAAATATATCAAAATACCCCTCTACTCGTAATCCACCGAGTCTGTCCGGCAAAACTTAATTATAAAACACCCAACCTAAGATTCGTAGCTTGTAGCGCTTCGTAGAGCTACGTAGCTGATGTAGCAAATGCATTGTGTTATTTGTTGTGACAACTCAATGGATTCGCTACGAGATGGTACGCGATACGGAAGGTAAACATTTTAACGAAAGGTACTTTTCACTGAAATGCTATGCGCAACTAGATTGAAAGGGGACTTTATAAAGGAACGCTCCGAATAAATGTCCATTTGAATTAAAGTGAATGCAGTGTCGACCTGAATAATAATTATGGTATTAAAAACAGTCATATTTTTACATACTTTCTACTTGTACAGAACAAATCATAGACACAAAATGTATGAAAATTAAAAATTTTGGATGGTCATAGTATTAAGCTGTTATAGAAGATCAACATAAATACCTATAGCTGATAAATATTAAGTTATTTCTCATTTCTATGCATTCGTAAATAGGCAATCAATCAAAGCTTTGAACTTACATTACTTATACAGACTTCCCAAACAAAGCTACTAATAACACAAATAAATCACTAAGTAACTACACAAACTAAATCCAATCACTCATTCTAAAACAACAATACAGGCTCCACAAATTAATACTCCACAGGTCTCAAACGCTGTCAACTAACTAGTATTAAGTTAAAACCATTAGCAGAGCCCATGTAATTATGTTAGTAATAAATCTCACCGACCTAAATTATCTGAGTTGGTACAGGAAGGCACGACGATCAGGAAACCGAGCAGCGCAAACGACCTACGCATATTTACACTCTACATTAAAATTTAGAATTGAATACGAACTGGCCGGTAACAAAAAAAAAATGTAAACAATACCACGTGATGTGTCACGTGGTTTCCGCGTGTCAAGCCGTGTCCACAGTATAGAAGCGTGTGGCCACAGTGAGTACGATCGTGCAACTGGCGGAGCCAACGATACAAACTCGCGACTTATTGGTCACGGCACACGGCGAGCCCATCTATTTCGCGTGACGTTCAAACAAGGAACCCTTCCTTCTTTCCCTGGAGAGAAATTAGGGTACCCTTACCCGTGTATAATTAAAAAAAACCGATCGATTGCAGACTGAATATTAGTTTATGGATATTGAATACGAGAACTACGCAAGTTTTTCTAGCTAGGAAGGACTAGACAACATGGAGGAATGTTGAATATTTTTAAATCTGTATTAATGTAAAAATTTTAAAGCAAACTGAATTATCAAAACATTTTTCCATTACACGTTTTTTTCTTTTAAATTTCAATTTTAATTAAAATTGTAGTGTGAAAAGCAGTAACGAAAGTAATTTTGAAAAATAAGCAGAAAAACCCGCTCGAGTATAACACAACACGACTTTGATGAAAGCCAAATACGCTTTGGAAAAGCTTAGCGGTCCCAGAAAGACGATTTTGTTTTCTATTTTCAAAGTACAAAAATATTTACATTTTCTATTACTTTCATCGTTACGTTGTGGATTACTTTAACCTTTTTCAGAGGGAATTGATTGACTCACTTCGTTATTTGAAATATATTTATAGGTAAAATAAAAGTCAAAGTCAAAGTCAAAAAGCATTTATTCAGTAGGACCGCTGGGATCACTTTGAAAATAAAAAAAAACAAAAATAAAACAGTTATCAATACTTAAAAATAAAATAAAGTATAAACCCCAATTTTTTTAATTACCAAAATAAATTTAAACTATCACGTATGGAATCCTAACTTCTGCAAGATGTGGGCATGTATCAAATATGTGCTTGGACATGCCTCTGACTAACCCCCTTAGACATCTTCAAGGGATCTGGAATAAGTAACATAAAAAGATCTAAGAGAATGTCTACCGCACCTTGGGGATACAGTCGTGAACCTGTTTTTTTTTTATAAATTTAAACATGGTCTCGGTGTCTGTAACAGGATAACATTTATGTAGTTTAAACTCAAAATAGAGAAAAAAATATAACCTAAAAAGTAGACGAGACGAGTCAAACGTGGATTTATAATAGCTACTGCGGTTTTACTAACTGGAGATGATACGAGAGCATAGTTTAAGTGAGAACCCGTACGCGATTGTTGTCTGTAGTACTTATTTGTACAGTTTTCATACAAGTTTGTTCGGTTTTGGTTGACTACAATCCTTGATAACTTTGTATAAAAAAAATCTGACCATGCCATTATCATTTTCTGCATCTACTGCAACCGTCCTTAATTTTATGTGTGTGATAAAACCAGACTTCAACAAGATGGCTTGTGTGTTATAAGCCTTAAGTTAGGTACAAGGAAGAGAAACAATGTTTTGCTTTTTACCCGCGACTGACTTTTCATCGAATAGCTATTGATGGCAAAATAAACTGTTTTCTTGGGATTATTTATTTGTACAATGATTGCTGATCGCGTATCAATACACGATAAGTATAATAATAATAATAATAATAATAATGCTGGACATTTTCACACAGCATCATCTAGTATGCCTTTTATATACAGGGTGTAAAAAGACTACTACCGAAAACTGAGGGGTTGCAATCAGACCATGATTCTAAACATATCTAGCGAAAAAAAAAACGCAAATAGCTGCGTTATTTTATATTATTTTCGGTTATTTACTACTATTACAACATAATAAGTCCATACCTACCTAATAATTTCATTTGTATAAGAAAAAACTGTTAAAACTCAAAATCCAGCAATCTACGTAAAACAACGCGCCCAGTACGCAAACAGTAATCTTCAAACGCTGTTTTCTTTGATTGATGATTTTTTTTCGATTGAATGATTTTTTCGGAAAATCCTTTTGGATTTGGTTGTGTTGGGATGCTGTACCAACCCCTTTCGGCTTCGGTAGACGTCTTTTTACACCCTGTATATGTTTATAATATTATTTATACAGCCTTTGATTGCGTTGACTTAACTTTCAAGGAAGTTTGATTTTTAGGGTTCCGTACCCAAGGGGTAAACCGGGAACCCTTTCACTGAGACTCGCTATCTGTCTGTCTGTCCGTCCGTCCGTCTGTCACCAGGCTTTATCTCATTAACCGTGATAGTTAGACAGTTGAAATATTCACAGATGATGTACCTATTTCTGTTGCCGCTATAACAAAAATACTAAAAAACAGAATAAAATAAATATTTAAGGGTTTTTATACAGGGTGTAAAAAGACATCTACCGAATCCGAAAGGGGTAGGTACAGCATCCCAACATACAACTAAATCCAAAAGGATTTTCCGAAAAAATCCGGAGAAAACAGCGTTTGAAGATTACTGTTTGCGTATGTACTGGGCGCGTTGTTTTACGTAGATTGCTGGATTTGAGTTTTAATTGTTTTTTTTTTCTTTTAATAATGAAAATACCAGGTAGGTATGGTCTTATTATGTTGTCCTAGTAGTAAATAACCGAAAATAACATAAAATGACGTAGCTAAGTAAATTTTTTTTGCGTTTTTTTCGCTAAATATGTTTAGAATCATGGTCTTATTACAACCCCTCAGTTTTCAGTAGTAGTATTTTTACACCTGTAGATAATGGTACGGAATCCTTCGTGCACGAGTCCAACTCGCACTTGGCCGGGTTTTTTTTCATATTACCATTGTATCGCAGACTTCCGTATTTTGCCAATTATTTCAATTGAATACCTACCTTTACTTTCCTGAGTAAACATTTTTAACTAGTTACTACTTCGATCAAGAGTACTATAGATATTATAGCGTAACGTACAAAATTAAAGCTAAATTCTGTCCATCATCTTCATCATCATCATCATCATCATCATCATCAGCCTACGGCAGTCCACTGCTGGACATAGGCCTCCCCTAGTGCGCGCCATTGCGCCCTGTCCTCAGCTCGACGCATTCAGCTTCTGCCGGCAGCCTTTCGCAAATTCTGTCCGCGTGACATTAAAGTTTTAAGTTAAAGCGAATTACACCCTTTGCACCTAGTAATAAAGTCACAAATCCTCAAAACATTATATTATACTTACGCGATTATTCATCACACAAAACATCAAATGCTAAACAAAATAACGGCCCTGAACTATACTGTACTACTCAATATCAAACAGCATCACAAACAAATAAAACTCTCCTATATTTATTGTACTCCAATATTTACATCATTGCGTGGAGTCCCTTCTACACAAGATACTTTGAAAAAACACACACTGTTTGACGGTTTGATACACTCAGTGGAACGATGAAGCAAACGTTCAGACGTGACAAAGGGATTACGATACGATCGTGATTCAATAAAACTTGCGTGGGCGGAAAAACTTTGATAGTACGGTTGACATAAAAAAATACATACATTTAAATAATAAATTGAAATAAATATCTGGCAATGCAGGTATTCTTTTTTGAAGTGAGAACTTCTGCAGGTTGGACATTTTTGAGATGGGAAATAATCATTGAATTCGCGACACCATTCGGCATGTAACCATTACCATTTGGCAAAGATCGACGATCTTTGGGTCTGTCGATGGATCGAATCCCACACAGGCAATATACTTTTTGCATTTTTTTTTTTAAGTTTAGAACGTTACCGACACCTCGTTCAAGTTTTGACTTCTGTCGGCACTTCCGGAGTGACACTGTTTTTTTTTAAATGTAAATATGAGAACGAAGTGTTGATAGATATTCTGTAGCGCAGGCCTATTTATAGTCAGTTAATAACCTTTGTTTCAATAGCACTCAGTTGCAATCGCATCCAATAATTTCCATTTTACCCATTTGACTGGGTAACTGCAACCCCAAATCTATTACAGGGTGAGGCAAACTGAAAGTTACATCGGCCCCATCATCAAAGTTGATTACGTGTTTTTCACTGGCTAACTTCACTAGAATAACGTCTTGAGTTGAGCACAATGAGCACCCAGTTACCGTTAATTATCAACGAAGTACATTATTTCTCTCATTTAATTACTGTGTATAAATGTTATTTTAGTACTTACAGCAAATGTCAATTATAGATAGATATATTCATGCTTATAATAGTTACCACAGCAAGCAAAATCAGGAATAAAAATAAAAATTCTTGCGTTCTCATACGCCGTTGACATTGACGAATAAAAACGTATACGATAAAACGGACTGCTCTACATATAATTTGTCGGATTGGTATTTTTTACTGTATGTACCTATCCGCAATACTGTGAACTCACTCATACAATTACGTACGTTATTGCCTAATTAAAATGTATGACCATAAACCGGACCCGTAAAACGGACCTTTGTGTGAACGAGCACCAATGCCTACTGTTCTGAGCGGACCTGTGTCAGGGATACACTGACCGAAGTGTACATACAATGAATGAACATTGAGTCATTGGTGAGTCTAACTAATTAACTACACAACCGAGGTAACAAAGCTTTTCTAATGGAGTACGGTGTTTTGATTTTAAAATCGCTGACTAGTTTGTGACCTGCCTCTTAAGTATAGGTAGAATAGAATAGAAAAACGTTTATTTTGTGGTACAAAAAGCTTGTATTTTGAAGTACTAAGAGTTCAAATTACCGACCGAAGTATAATTTTTGATCACATTTTTTTAAGTTTTAATAATAATTATTTACAAACCAATAACATAAAAAAACAGCAGTACAGAAGGAACTTACCACCCAGAAAAAAAAAACTGTCTGATTAAAAAACAAAGTATATTAACACGAGAGAAACCGAAGGTAAAAGCTAGTTGATTATAAAACTAATCCACAAAAAGCTGATTGTACTTAAACGTTAGTACGCTAGTTCTATAATGTTAGTCCTTCTGTGCCTACGAAGCAAAAGCCAATTTAAATCGAGCTTACGGAGCGCAGGACTGTTGTTTAACTAAATTGAAATTACAACTGGGAAATCTCTGATACCAGTTTATACAAGCCATGTTTTTTAACGAGTTTAAATTGCAGAAAAACAAAAAGTAGATCTTGAAACTTGCTGAAATAGAGAGATTACATTTGCAACTGGACCTGGATCAGTTGAGCTATCTATAGATCGTTTCTAACGATCCTTATATAGCTTGACTAAACCTGTTGTATTTTGTAAATATGTAGTACCTTAGTTTCTGTAAATAAAGTTATATTTATTTAAAGTAAATCTTAACTAATATGTATATATATAAAGCAACTTAAACTACAAAGCTGTCGAAATTTATTTTAGTGACGGCATCCATACTATTCATACTTACTCGTAATTTTTCTATTAAAAATACAAATAAAAATAAAAATCAAAGTGAGAATAACTCTGTCTGTCTGTCCATTTGTGTGGGTATATTAGATTGCATACCCAGAAAGGATATAGGGATTTTTTTTCAAAAATTATTAAGGATGAAAATTTTTATGAGGAGACAAGATAACAGGCCGACGACCGCAGGAAACCACAGTTGTCTAAATATTATTAATATTCCATCCCGGTGAATAATATATAAAATAATACTACTCTCTATATATAAATAATACTCTAATTCATTAACTGTGTCAGAAGAATGCGGCGTAAAAAGGTAACATACATTTGTACTAACAGGACACGCGAGCCAACGCCTCGTAGCTCAAAAAATCCATTATTTAATATAATTTAACATAACATTAGTTCCCCCATTAGTTATGAGTTTATGCCATGGACATGCGATGGAGCATGGATGCGTTTTGAATGAAACCCTGGCCCTTGATTCAGACTTCAGCGGAACGTATTCGGGTCGGAATCGGTCAGCTGGATCACAGTGCAGGAATTGATCCAAAACTGACGTTTCTTGCACTGTGATTGGTTACTGGATTACTAGGCTGTTTTCTGATTTTCGACAGGATGAGGTTCTATGTCTGTACATACGTACTTATTTCAGATAATTTTAGTACCTATTTGTAATTTTTTATCTAAGGTTTTATAAAAATGTCACCGATAATCTCCAGCAGTAGATTTTTTTATTTGGACGAAACTTCAAAATGGTCCCTTAATTACATTTGACTCCCGAGGGATGATAGGTACTTTTCTAGTATTCAGCCGTAACGAAAGCTTTTGTGGCATAAAACCTCCGTCTCCAGCGTTCATGAGTTTTCTTTTTACTCTAATTATGCGCTGGAAAACTGCTTTCTACCTAAACTTGGTATATAGGGTAAGTTACAATCCCTGATACACTTAGGGGAAGTTTCACTGATAGATGGTTTACCCTCGTCGATGGTTATCGAAAGTTGAAATTCAATTTTAGTAGCAATTTCCAAGATTATTCAGGCTTTGGGTTGCTCGTGATCATTTTGGGCACACCTTTTGTAAGTTAACTTATTTATTTCTTTTGATTTCTTAGAATCAGTACACTTTTTTCATTTTATTTTTTGGTTGCACTAAAATCGTAGTTCTTTGCATAATTGCTAACTAGAAGATTCTGAGCTAAAAGGGAACTTATGCTTACACCAAGTCGTACAAAATTTCAAAATGATGTTATATGAAGATTTGATAAATATAACAAGTTTACCAAAACCTTGTTTTTATTAGTTTTCAATATTTTTTTACTGTAAATTAAAAAGGTAAGCGTTCGACCTCACTCTCCCAAACGCAACAGGTCTAAGATGAAGCTTACTTAGAAATAAGCTATTGACTCTCGATTTGAAGACACCTATGTACAGCGAGCTATGGAAAGGGTTATGCTTCGTGTCTCTATAATGTGGGGCCGCCTTAAGGGCGGGGATCGCCAGAGGGGGACTGGACGTAAAGGCTGTGCCGGTTTCCCAGACCCCCTCCATTCCAGGCGACGCCGGAATGACGCTGGGTCGTTTAGTGGGTATACCGGGAGTCCCCGGGGAGTCCCACATACCCCTCTCGCCCCCCCGGCGGAGGGGATGCGTAATGCATTTTTCCCAGCGAGAAAAAAAAAAAAAAAAAAATGGTGTCTCTATACAAGATAGAATCAGAAATGAAGAGATCCGTAGACGTACTAAAGTCACCGACATAGCCCACAGGATTAGCAAGTTGAAGTGGCAGTGGGCGGGGCACATAGCTCGTAGAACTTGTCCATATCTAAAGTCATTGAATGTTCAGCTATAGATTTACCTAAACATAAATTAATTGTTGTATGTATATACCGACCTCCAAGAGAAAATAAGGCAATGATTGATTTATTTTTCACAAAACTTAATGAAATACTGCTGAAATATACCTTTCTTAAACACTACAAAATCATTATTTGTGGTGACTTTAACATAAACATATTGAAAACTGACAAAACATCAACTGACTTCCAAAATGTACTAGCAAACTACAATCTTCGACTTCATTTTAACCAAATAACGCGCCCAGATAGTAAGAAATGTCTCGATAATATAGCGCATAATATTTCAGATATGCATGGAGAAATTATTGACCTTGCACTATCAGATCATTTAGGACAGTTAGCTAAAGTACCAGTTAAAAAAACTTGTACTTTAAAACATTGGTTTACCTTAACTCGTGACTACTGTGATGACAATCGCAAAAAATTCATCGAATCAATTAGTAATTTGTCATTCCATGAGATTGTAAATATAAAAGATTCCAACTTGGCATTTAAATCATTCCATGAACTTTTCTGTTTATTTTACAATTTGTGCTTTCCAACAATTAAATTAAAAATACCGACACAAAGAAAACCAAAATGGATCTCAAAAGGGATTAAGCTTTGCAGTAAGAATAAGAGAAATTTACTGTGGAAGTATAGGCTTTGTCCTAATACATGTAATAAAGAAAACTTTGTAGCTTATACTAAGAAATTGAATAAAATTATCAAATTAACACAAAAATCACAAAATGAACATTATATTTACAGCTCAAAAAACAAGTCAAAGGCTACATGGAACATAATAAATAAATATAAAAATAGTCTACCCCGCGAAAATATAAATAAATTAGAAAACAAAGATGGCGATATTATAACTGACCCTAGAGACATAGCTAATGAATTAAATAGTTATTTCATTGACATTGTAAAGCATTCTGACTCCAATTCAAACATTCCATACAAGGTTAAATATAATAAATCAAGCTCTATGTTCTTGACTCCTGTGGTGCCTCATGATATCATTAAAATAATTTACTCATTAAAAAGTACTAATAGTGTTGGTTTCGACGATATATCAACGAAGATTATTAAAGATGTGGCTATTCACATAGCACCTATTTTGTGCGATATCATAAATAAGTGCTTAGAACAAGGTGTTTTTCCGCAAGCCCTTAAATTAACAATAATAAAGCCTTTGCACAAAAAAGGATCGCGGACCCAAGTCGGAAATTACAGACCGATAGCGCTTATTCCAATCTTCTCCAAAATTTTTGAAAAAGTTATTTATATAAAACTGTATAATTACCTAGAAGACAATAACATCTTTTGTAATCATCAATATGGATTTCGACAAGGTAGGTCAATAAATAATGCTATTTACGATTTTCTTTATCAAATTATGTCAAACCGCGATAAAAATAAAAAGGTTATTGCAATGTACATGGATATGACCAAAGCATTCGATCACGTGAACCATGATACATTATTGCATAAGTTAGATGTCTATGGCGTTAGAGGAATGGCAAATGACATTATCCGATCTTATTTAAATAATAGAACTCAAATCACACAACTTAATAGAATATGCATGAAAACGCAAGTTAGTATTGCACACAAATCCTTTTCTAGAACGGTGTCCCATGGTGTTCCTCAAGGGAGTGTCCTGGGCCCGCTGCTTTTTCTTATATACATAAACGACCTGCCTCAAGTGACTAACCATTCCATGACTTTATTTGCTGACGATAGTACCATTCTATTTATTAATGATAAATCACACAATTTTGAATCTGACATAAATACAACTTTGACATCAATTATTGAATGGCTATCATCAAATAATTTAAAAATAAATCTATCCAAGACATCATGAATATCATGAATTTTAGGCAACGACATACAACTGATTCTGACATTAATATAAATTATGGTAACACTCAAGTCAATGAAGTTAATTTTACAAAATTTTTAGGACTTACTATTGATCAAAAATTAAACTGGAAATTACATATTGACAACATCAGTAAACGATTGAAGCAATTTTCATATGCCCTTTTTAAATTAAGTAAAGTATCTAACCAATCAACCTTACTTATGGCCTATCACGGCCATGTATCATCGATTTTGCGATATGGCATTTTATTCTGGGGGAATTCATCACACAATCTTAAAATATTCAAAGCGCAGAAACGTTGTTTGAGAGCAATGTGTGGACTTCAAAGGAGAGACACCTGTAAAGACCACTTTATTAAGCTCAAGCTACTCACATTTCCATCATTGTACATCTATGAATTAGCCATTTATGTCAAAAATAATAGTGATCAGTTTGAGTGGTTTGCAGTGGGAAGTCGCTCCGAGGGCAAAATGCGTCATGTGACATGCAAAACACAGCTGTTCCGTAAGAGTGTTTTTTGCATGGCACCAACCATATACAATAAAATACCAAAATCTGTTCGTACCCTACCTATTGCTGAATTCAAGACTCGCCTACATCAGATCTTAATAAATAAAGCCTACTATACTGTGAAAGAATATCTTGACGACCGTAATATTACTGATTGTGTAGAGTAGGTACTTATAGTAGATTTAATTTTAATACTAATGATGCTAATACTAATTTATATTATATTTTATACTAATTTAATTTAATTATTTTTCTTTTGACATCTTTTTTTCTTTATATTGACTTTGTAAAATTATGTTTGTATGCTAATCAGCAGGATCTAGAGATTCTTAGTTTTAATAATACCATCTACTCTGTAACCTAGGTTCACAAGCAATAAATGAATTATGAATTATGAATTATAAGAACTGACGGCCGTTGGGGCAGAAAAGTTCTCGAGTGGAGGCCACGCACCGAAGATCGCAGTAGAGGATGGCCCCCCACTAGATGGAAGGGGATCTGGAAAAGGTTGCTGGGAGCCGTTGGGTGCAGGCTGCACAAGATCGATCGCTTTGGAAATCGATGGGGGAGGCCTATGTTCAGCAGTGGACACTAGATGGCTGACATGATGATGATGATGATGATGTACTTTTTGGGAAATACAGACTTAAACTAGTAGGTAAAAAAGAAGCTAGTAGGTACGCCAAACAACTTAAGTGGGATCGGCACACAAATTTTTCTGTAATATTATCCATCCCATCCTTTCTCTCTCCATTTTCCTCAATGAAAGTTGAATCACAAAAATATTTTTAAAAAGCATAGTAATAAAAACAGAATAAATGGTATTTTGCGAAGCTCGCTTTGATCAAGTTTATTTACTAAGAATTAAAGATTTGTGTTAGTTTAGGATTCGTATCTCGATTTCTTTTTTGTAACATTACAGGCAAATTAGTTAAAATCATATTTCAAAAATCAGCATGAGAATGTTATCCCACTCCTTTCTTACTCATATCTTCTTTCACACAATTCATCCATCTTTTATTTGGTCTACCTCTACTCACATATCTCTCCACATCCATTTCCATCACCCTTTTAGTTACGTGACATTCATCCCTCCGCATTACATGCCCATACCATGCTAACCTATTGCTCTTCAACTTTTCAGTCACCGGCGCTACTTTCAGACTTCCCCTAATATATTCATTCCTCACCTTATCCATTCGCGTCACACCGCACAAACTAAGTAAAACCTAGCTAAAAAAATTAGTCAATAACGGAAGCTTTTGAGTGGCCAAAAATTCCCTCACCAGAGTTGGCCCTCCTACGCACGTAATTAACATCGACGCTTGAAATTTTGCTTAAAAGTGCGTACCAAAATTCACCGTTCTGCAAATGTAAATACCTACCTACATTAGGAGACCTACAATAATTTCTTTAATTAAAACTCCGACACTAACTAAACCAATATCAACTGGATTTCAACAATTTCTGCTTAGTTTATTTATAAGAATGATAAAATATAATTTGTATAAAAAAAATTTAAGTTCCAGCAATTTCTTAGACTCGGTACTCAATATACCTATGTTTGAACAGCTCCAACTTTATCTTACAATAGTTTTTTATTTTTTTATCATATGAAATGTTTATAAAGCGAACATTCTCATGAATATCGTCCATTATTTGTATTAAGCCACGGTACAGGGTCGGCCCTAAATAAACACATTGAACGCCCAGTTAACGAATACTGTATTGATTATGGCTGGGTGTAGACGGACAGTTACCTACAGCTTGACAACAAACGTTTGACTGATTCACTGAATGGATTAGCAAAATGAAGAACCGTTGGATTTTTTTTGTTGCAAGTGGTAAAGAAATAATAAAACAAAATAAAAACCCTACTTTCCATAAACAATATTCGAATTCAACTTAGAACTTGAAAATAAGTGATCTTTAATCTAATGTGCTTAAAGATAGAGATCATTAAAAAGAGAAACTTACATAGATAAAGTATTAGATAGAGATAAAGTATTAGATAAAGTAATTTTAATCAAACTGTACCAATTGCTTGGTGGAGTTCACGCTACAAAAAAAGTCCATGGTACTTCGGTATTACTTTTGTCTTTTGGGATGAACCTGTGAGTCGAAATACACCTATTTAGTTGAACTTCCGAATAAGCCTTTGCATTTCATCTTTACACACGTAGTTACTAACGTCGCACCAAAAATACTCCTTTCATGGTGTAGACTTATTTATTGGGCGTATTTAGGTCATGTTTATTTGTTAAGCCATTCGTCTATTCCGGCTTTAGGTAAACGGTATTGATTTTATGACAATTCGTTCGTTAACTCAATAGAAACGAGTCTTTTTGACGGTATAATTTGATATTCTGTAGCGTTCCCTGAAATTAGATACAGCAAATTGTTTTGATGGCTGTTTATCGTAACTGCTAATTAGACTAATTATGTTTTGTGTAAATTTTGTGATAACTTTGACTAAATAATGACTAACCACCTCGAAAATCATGTCATGCCGTAATAGTAGATTATGCTGTTTATTTTATTAAACCAGTAAATGTTAGCTTAGTAATATGCCCAAAATTTTGATAAATACGGCTAGCTCCCGAAATTTTGACGTTAAATTTACTAACAAACAAGCCCGGCCAAAAACACGAGATTAGTAGATATATCCCAATGTATGTATTATGTAAAGCAAAAAGGTAACCAAAGATTAAAATATACGGTAAAAGGATTTAAAAAGTTCCAATCTTCAGACTATTTTATATGCACACCCACCGTATCGTTGATTTACCTAAAGATTTATCTTCTAAAAGTTAATACCAAATTCACAGTTGATCTAACCCCTTTCGGGCGAAACCGAAATTACCTGACGTCGCAAGACTTGGCGGAAAAAACCCCATGTTTTTTCCGCTCTTACATCGATCATGGGCTGGGACATACAAGACAAATGATCTGTGAATTTTTCAGGGTACTCTTAACACTTTTAGGCTTCCGATTCCGTATTTGAAAGCAAATTTTATGGAAAAAGATCCTTGTAGATGGCTAGCTCACAGCGCATCTCATATGATATTAACAATAAACGGGGTTTCCAATATCATTATCCAATATCAATACAATCCAAAGTTTCAGGGTGTCTAATCGAAGCGACGCGTGATCCGAAAGCTGGCACATTTTTGGCTCAAGTTTTGGGCACGCTTCCGACTGACAGTGACCTGGATCAGTTGAGCTATATATAGACCGTTTCTAATGATCCTTAGATAGCTTGACTAATCCTGTTGTATTTTGTAAATGTAATGTAGCAGCTTAGTTTCTATTAATAAACATTCTTATACAATCCAATATCATTGATGCCAAGCCTTCCGTTAGCCAACTTTAAAAATGGAGTCCTTAAAAGCTGTATGTTTTTGTATGCATATGCAATGTTACTAAATTTCTCTGTGGAAGGAATGAAATGCATTCGGCGAGTTTGCACAAATTTGAAGGAATACTTCAAACATTTTTGTCTGTGAACTATCATACCGCCTCACTCTAACTGTTCCTACACAATTTTAATAGTTTTCAGCTGCTGAGTGCTGATGAATAAAATCTACAGTAAAAAAAATTACATATTAGATGATTTATACAGCGTCAGGAGGCAATCCATGCCTACACTTAACGGGACGCTGTAGTGCCTGGGATATTATTTGAGATGGAATAGGCTTGTCCAGCACTTAAACCATCCTCTCAGCTTAATCAGCCTGGCCCACAGGAAAAACGACGTCAATACGTGTGGAGCTGACTAAACTGCGGGTTTCCTCACGATGTTTTCCCTCACCGTTAAGAGCTCGTGTTATAAATTTGTATAAATTTTACGAAACGAAAAATCCATTGATGCACGGCCGGGATGTGAACCCACGACCTTCGGATTGAAAGTCGAGGCACATCCCCATTCGTTCCTGGATACGTTCCTGATATTGACTATGATACGTTAATAATGAATAATTCTGTTTTTATTGTATCTTCCGCATAAATATCTCATTCGGCCCGAGCCTTCAGTTGGATATGGGTCTACATCACAGGATATTGTGATATATCGTATGTGATGTACGGCCGGAAATCATGAGTTTGCGTCTTCCTATGCTCGTCGCCAAGAATTGCAATAGACTACTGCATTTGCTATGGCACATCAAAGGAGAAACCAAATACACAGAAAACAATCATTACAATTTCTGTATTGACAAGGCACAGTTGACATTATTCCAGACCTATGATTTATTAAGAATTTTCTCTTTAATAAAATCTTACAAAAAATAACAATAAGTACTTTTTTCATAATAATAGTAGTATTATTATGAAAAAAGTACTTATTGTTAGTAGCTAATAAAATACTTAATAATAAGTACTTATTGTTAGAAGCTAAAATGAAAAACATATTAGCTTCTGAAGTTCCCAAATGCGATACATCACAGATTTCAAAGATTCTGAAAAGGGTTTGTAAATTGGGTAGTAAGAGCCGCTTTGACAGGTTGACAGACAGGTTATAAGCTTCTTATAAAATAACTAAAACACTCATGAGTCATGCATGACACACAGCATAATATTTGATTCTGTTATTTTTTTATGTTTAACTAGATGGTGACATCATCATCATCATGGTGACATTTTAAGGTTAATATTTAAAAATGTTTTGAAGCTAAGCTTAAAAATGGAATTTAAATTGGTAAGTACTTTATTATATTACATACCAAAATAATGCAATGTTAACTTTAATAACTCAATATTCACAAGCTCACACGAACTTCTACTAGTACTTATGTGTATATTATACACTCTCTCACTCTCTCTGTCTGTGTGTGTCTGGCACTTGTCTTTGTCTGTAAGAAGAAGTGCCAGACTAACAGACGTCAATAGTAATTTCTATCATACGAATATTATTCTAGTAATCTTATTATTTACTGTCTCTTGAATATTTCGGCTTCCTTGATCCACTTTTCTTTTGAAACTGATATCTTGATGCGACGACCTTGTCTTAGTATAATTTTATTTATGTACATTCAAAAGGAGTTACTTGTATAAATTCTTTACCAAAATATACCGGATAATATCTATACAAATATTATAAAGAGGTACAATGTGTTAATGAGGAAATTTCCTGAAATTATATTTTGCTTCAAATAAGATGATGACGATGTAAAAATATTTAGATTTTATTAATAATTAATTTCTCTGTATTATTTTTCTCGAAATTTAAAATATATTATTATTACTAAACCAAGCTTTGCATCCAGAGTTAAAAGGTTGACGGACACGTCAAGGAGGACAACATCATCATCATCATTATTAAATAGATTGACACCTCATTTTCATACATACAGACACAGCTGAAATCATACACTTTTCCATTGACTTTCAGGTAAAAGTTATTACCATCTGTAAAGTGAATTACTATAATATTGACAGAGATGGTAGCCGAAGGATTAGTCGAAGTGTCTCTTAAGATTAACCCTGACACGAAAGACGTACCCAAGCAAGGTTGGGTCAAGCCGGTAGTTACAAAGCAGCATGAATTTAATTTAATCATGTAGGTACAAGGTAGAGCAACTTGCGAGATTTTGACCATTTTTCCTCGAACTGTATAACTTAACCCTTTTCCATCTCGTTGAATACGTGATTAGCATGTAAATAGAGCTTATCCCACCTCTGACCCAGTCATGATACAGTCAGCTATGTATGACAAACATTTTAAGTATTCAACCCTTTGTTTGAAACTAGTAGTAAATCGTTATAAAACAGAAACCAGCCGGACCTTAGTTACTTCCAAACAGGGCATTGTAGAGTGAGCGCAAGCTTAACACATTCTAAACATATAAGATAATGATATAACTTAAACTCTAGCTGCTGATTCCAAAAGTAAATACTTATTAGGATGTATCTCAGCCTAGTCCACCCATCATTCACTATCTTGTCGTCTTAAGATCTGATGTTAATGTAATCATCTCTTCAATTTATTTTAAACAAACTTCATGAGATCTAGTCGTAACAGTCAACAAATAAATGAATTTGGAGAAGGCTGGATACCTTACTAAATACGTCTTAGCTTTAGAAAGCCTACACATAAATTGAACGCATTTTTTTAAAACGGGCTTTATTTTATTTAACGGAAGGGGAAGAGAACTTGTTAAATAGATTTGTCCAGAATATTTACTCCATCAACAAATAAAACAAAGTAAAAAATATTGGAGGTCACAAAAAGCTGTGTTTCTGATGACTTTTTTTTTATTTATACCGAACCCTTTGTTCTAGTCCAGCTCGAACTTGTTCTTGCATTTGAATACACCGAAGCTTAGTAATTTCTATTTACGACAGTACTATATCCACACCTTGGCTTAAGTAAATCTTAATTACATACGTAGTTCCCGTCAATGAAAATGTAGGTCTGTGTAAAAGGAAGATTTATATTCTGTAGGTAAAATGCGTGGATGTTACGTTTCGTAAAATTTATCTGCGCTTTACATGAGCTCTGTGAAGGAAAACATCGTGAGGGAACTATTTAGTATTTTACGTAGCGATGGGCTTACAACCTGTCACGTATGGAATGCTAACTTTTGCAAAATGTGAGCATGTATGAAACATGTATTTGGACATGGGCATGACTACCCACCTAATACTTTCAAAGAATCTATACTTGACTGAAATGTCGGTGAACATACATACAGCCGAACATATAACCTCCACCTTTTTTTGAAGTCGGTTGTCTATTTCTGGCTGGAATTGGGAATTTTGTTCGTTGCATCCCTATCACTTGCAAATTAAAGATGATAATCAGCGTTTGCGAGAGCGGTACGGTCGGGGGAAAGAAAAATAACAATTAGGAATTGTTGATTTTTTTGCCCATCCGCCCCTTGTGCTCCTCCCAGAAAAAAATCCTGGATCCGCCCCTGGCGTGAATGTTTGAAGACGAGAACTTTGCAGAACTTGGGAAGCAAGAAAAGGGGTTCCTTCTCACAGCCCACGGAATAGGCAGTGTTACATCAGAGAGATTAAGAACCGTATTAGTATAATAGGACGTCTTTCAATTCATAGGTTGTGAGTTCAAATCTATATCTTATATATCCATAAGATTTTTCGTTTCGATATAATTATTTATGCTCATTAGCACAAGTTATATGCTGTGATAGAATGCCCGTGAAGAAACCAGTAGGTAAGTAGATATTCTTTTAATAACATGAGCTCAAGGTAAAGTAAATCATCGTGGAATATCATGAAAATCAATCATTATTTTAATAGACGTCAGTGGTCTTCAAACTAAAGAACAGGTGTATTAACTATATTTCTTTTGTTGGGTTTCACAAACCCTTCCCTTCTAAACGGAAAGCTTGTTATAAAAGACTCGATCAAAGAAGATTATGGTTAAAAGACTCCTGAGCGCTTTGTCTGACAATCAGTTAAGTGGATCCTTTTACCTAAACAGAAAATCAATACTATGTTGTTATTCGACTAAGATTTTATGGTCGTGCATAAATTTAGAGCCGTGTTGTTCTAGAAGAGTACCTAGTATCTATATGGTCTTGGCTAGTACCTACCTTACCATACAAACTGGTTTCATACATACATAAAATCACGCCTCTTTCCTGAAGGGGTAGGCAGAGACCATAAACTATGTATGAAGAATGGAATGAGAGTGAATGAGGCAAAAGTTGTGTGTCAGGATCGTAGCAAGTGGAGATCCGTGGTCTCTGCCTACTGGTTTCAATCATAAACAAAACATGTTTTTTTTTGCATAAGCCAGCGCAGTAAGTACCTACCATATTAGGTAGTACAAACAACAAGAGGCCTTTGCCCAGTAATGGGCAAATTCCACTAGATTATTGATTAAAAAAGATTTCTTGCTTTCAGCGATAAAACCACCTGTTATTATTAACTGGTACCACAGTCTTTCTATTGTCCCTACTTGATTTATTTTCTATATTGCCTTTTTCTTACTATGTTGTTTCCGATCTAATTAAGTTAACTAAAATATTACCTGCATAAGGTACTACCATTATTAATATTTATATAAACTCCTCTCTACTAGAAACTATTTGTGCCCTCTTTGTCTGATAATTGATAATTGCGACAGAGTTTTTACTACTGCAATGCTCAGTGTTCAATAGTTACACATTGTCAAACTATTTCACAAAAAAATATATTACTTATTTCAAATTTCAAAATTTTTATTCAAAACTCAGAATCGACTGATTGGATTCAAACGGCTTCTAAGCTATGCTATTAATGTGAAAAAAGATTCAAATACAACATCAAAACTATGACTACGGCAAAACTGTTGTGCAACTCCCATTAAAATGTAATCTACCTTCCAAACTGCTATTGCTTTCGTAAATGGGTCTCGTTTCAAAAATAGGTGTTCGGGCAAAATATAATATTCATGGTAACCTTCATAACCACAAAACTGTAAACCTTTCAAAAACCTCTTCAAATATTCATCAACTGTTTGTACGGTAGTTTCAGCTGATGATTGGACTAAATAAGGGATGTATCCATCGCTACGTATTTTTCACGTAGGAACGTATCCCTGATACTTAGAACTTTTGCGTTTTTCGCTGTACAACAATGAAAAATTAAATAAATTAAATCTAGTGATAATACTAAAAGATACAACTTCAAAAATTTATTTTGTCTATTTCCTTTTTTTTAAATTTCAGAAATTAATATAAAAGAGCCTTGCCACGCAACCGTTCCTATGTGAAAACGACATATAACAAGGCTTTAGGAGGGCATAAAATGTAAATTTGACTCACAGTTTAATGATTTTCTCGGCTTTAAATAGCTGAAAAAACGAAAGTTTAGTAAAAATTATAATTTAAACTGGGATTTCTTAGTATTTAAAACACAATTTGTGACTTATTTTTTTAATAATGATGGCCCCATGCAAGATTGTTCAACTTTTATAAATAAATTATAATAATTCAGAACCTTTTCGTTCATGTATAACTAAAAACTATTATTTTCCTATAACAATAAAGGTATCATTTAACATGTAACGAGGCCTTAACATGCCCATGCATCAATGCGTAAAGGCACAAGTTTTAAATGTGATAATATGCGTGATCTCTTGCGGGTCTTGCTCTCGCTAACTTAGGGACCAGATGCCTCGTGATCAATGTTAGTGTTCGCTGCACCCTGGCGCGTCTCCAATCCTCTATGATAAAATGGCGACGCGACAAAATATGACTTACCAACTTTAAGTTTGCGCTATAGATTGAAGTTGGCGTTTACTTACTGTGGTCACGTTTTAGGGGTCTTTAAACTCCAATTTGCTTTTGCTTATAGTCAGTAAATTGCTTTAAACTTAAGATACCGTGGGTTTTAGTAATAATAACTTAATCTTGAGAGCCGTATTGACTTAGTGCGATGTTCTCTTGAGCTTTGGAGATTGCGAGTTTGAATTCCAGACGAGCATCGAGCGAATATAAAATTTCCAAAGTTTAACTTATCAACGCTATTTCCATCACTATGTCATTAGCGGTATATTTGGTGAATGCTTGGTTTGCTTAGGATAAGGTCCTGACTCTGTGTATTGTGACAAACATGGACCGAACCGCATAAAATTATCTACCTAGCAGATTTGTATAGGACTAATGTGAATAGAGTGATGGGTTTTTAGATTAAAGTCATGGTCGTTCTTGATAGATCGTCGAAGTTAAGCAACTTTCGAAACGGTTTGTAAGTGGATGGATGACCGCCAGTGACGTTTTCATCTGAGCGTTTCCGTGCTTTGGAGGGCACGTTAAATTGTTGGTCCCAGCTATTTAAGTCGTTAAACCATGACGGAGGCCTTAGGACGGCTTAAAAACTCCGTCACCAAAGTTGGCCACTGGCTCATACGAACTTACTTTAAACTTGCTTTAAGTAAGAGTAAATAGGATCACGCCTGTATCATGCTTAAAACGATTTGAATTTGAATTTTGATTTTTCCCAGGTGAGGAAAGTGAATTTTAACAAATCTCCGAAAGTGTTTTGTTGCTTTTCAGAAATAAAATAATGTTTTCTTAGAGTGAAATAAATCTTAAGTCATACGGGTCATTTAAGGGATGTTTTTTCCATCCTGTATTTTATAGTATTGTAAACAATGTGGATCATCGGATTCACATAACATCATAACTAAAACAAACCCTCTTGCAATGACATAGGACCCAATAAAGCTTTGTGGTTCCATCCGAACGCGCCTCAAATCTCTCATGCTATTTACAGGGAACACCGCACTCCTAAATTTAAGAGCATCCTCATATCTGACCCTAATTTAGTAGATCGGTTTCCGAAGTGAACTAAGCTAATGAGTTTTAAGGGAGCAACGTGGTACATTCATAAAATTATACCAGTGACCGTAGATATCTACACACATACATTTTCCACCTCATTCACCCCTACTTCATTCTTCATACGAAGGCAAATGAATAAAAAAGTTGCGTAATCGTTCAGTTTTCTTATTAATTGCAAATGATTCGTATTGGTCTACGAAGACTACGCTACGTAAAATGCTACGAATGTTTCGTAGCGCTACGACGTCATAGATCCTTTAGTATTTACCAGTAGCGTAGAGTTTCTAGGGTATTTATTACGCTCCAAATGTAGTGGTTACCTTTACAGCCCTAAAATGCGAGTTTCGCCCTAAGGTACAATATTACTGGGAATTTAGGGTCAGCGCTACGGGGAGGCTTAAGAGGATTTATGTCCAACACATTCGGTGTTTTCGCCTTAAATATTTCGAAGATTTGCAGAATAAATCCGCTTATTACGGTTTCCAGGTACATATTTAGTCATACATAATCTATAGTTAGGACACATTTTACATATTGTTTCTCCACGAAACGAGCTTAAGTTCAGAAATCCATGTATTTTTGAACTTATGCCTAATCTGAAAACACCCTCATTTTTAAAGGGTTTTGAATTTCCCAAAGATCTTGGAGAATCTATAGGATCTTAAGGATACAGTCGTGTGACTTAAATTGAATAATTTCAACGGAATCAATTGCAATGATAATCTTAAATGCTTTAAGTTTTTGATGACATAGGTCACTTAAACAACGCAAATTAAATGTAGTCTAAACTACTTACAAAGTTATATTTAGACTCGGGCGTGAGAAACCCCAAAAAGCTCACTCGTGTGTGTTGAAGTTCTAACTTTAATCAAAACATACTCTGTTTACTAACTTAGATTAGTCTTACGCTTCATGATAGCCTAATATGCACAGGGAAAATTATACTCCATGAGCTTGATTTGCAAATACAAAACACAGATATAGAATCGCTAAGTATGAGGCCTAAAGAGAAATTATTTAAGTTGTGAATCGCGTAATTTACATTTAACAGAAACATAAAAACTGACCATCAGCTTACCGTCAGGATTCATCACCCTTCTGTTTATGATATCACGTGTTGGTCGACAAGAACAGTAAAGTTGTCATAAACCTCGAATACTTTACTGGCCAAAGTGGATTTGATCCACCGATCCTCATTTGTTTTCGGAAAATGGATTCGGAGCATGCCAGCCGGATTGGAACCGACATACTGTAGAGCCTGCTGAAATCCGAGTAAATACGAAGCAAATATTGTTTTCTCATAAAATAAATTGATAGTTTCACGAATTTCAATCTATTTCTATGTAAATACTAGCTTCTGCCCGAAGCTTCCCACACGCGTTTGTTACCAATTATTAACAGCATAGATTCTAGGCTATGATAGGCATCTGAGATTCCAAGTTTCAACTAAATCAGTCTTCTGTTTAAGTCTTCATTGAAACACAAACCATACAATAATTTTGAACAGATTTAAATTATAAAGTAAAGAAATAATTCAAATCAATTATTTTGCTTTATTTGTATAATGATAATGAAGTATTGAATGACTTGATCTGAGAGAATGTCTATCGTACTTTTGGTCCGTCAGTAATCGCAATCCCTGTTTCTTTGATAAATAGAAAAGCTTGGTTCCCACATGTTTTCATCTAACAGTTCCAAGCATTAAAATCTACGGGATTCAAATCCACGACCTGCGTATTGAAAGTCTAGGTAGGTACTACCAAGTCGCATAAATTAACTCTAGAAACAAAACAACAAGCATAATGGACAACTTTTATCATCGAGATTACTCGCACGTCTGTACAAGTTCTGAAGAAACTTGGAAGAATACAAGTTTTCTATTGTGTAATGCAATTTGTTGGCAATTCATAGGAAGTAGAGCTCGGCTTATTATGAGTTTGCCAGCGTTTGTAATAGGCTTTGTAGTTTGTACACATTACACTGATAGTTGTTTTTGCTTATGTCTCAAAATATTAGGATACTAGTTAATATTTTAATGCGGCGAAGGGCTTGCACTTTTCACGCTGAGGAAACTCTCTGAAAAGACCAAGCCTGATTCCAACTTAAAATAAATATTGAAAAGGGGTATTTTTTCCCGTACTTACCCGGTACCTACTACCGGTAGTGCCACCGGATAGTACCACGGGTTTTTTCAATACTTTATCAACACTCAATTTTTTAATCAGTTAAGTATTTCGTTGTGTTAATTATTTTGGCTATTCTTATACCTACATTTTTTTTATCCATGAAAATTCCCATTTCCCAATTTAATTCCCCTTTATACTCATAGTTCCGAGATATTCAACTTTGAAAAACAATTAATAATTGTAATAAGTTGTTCAGTTCTAATCGTTCCTGTTTTAATCTGTTTTCTGTGTATTTTGTTCTGAATACATTTTGAATAATAATATCAATAAATGTAAGTAAAAGTTATAATACGTAAAAGTTTAGATATAACCAGAGTAATGTAAAGAAATTACTTCATTAAAGAAGTTACATTTTAACGTACTAACTCTAAATGGAATGTTCTCCGTGGGGTATACGGTCTAACTATTAATTTTAATAATTAAATACAAATTCACGACTTTAGTTCGGCTACGTAGTACTAGAATAAATAAATAAAATAAGGCTCAATCCAAGACGCAACTATAATTTTTAATAACAAGATATTATAAACCTTAAGAACAATGTTAAAAGATAAACCTGCTGGCGCCTGCTCGCGACTGCCAGCGCCGACGCGCATCAACTCGCGACCGCGCGAGGCTGCTCGCGAGGCTACTCGACATTATATTTTATAACATTGTGGTTAAAGTTTATAATGTCTTGTTATTAAAATTGATCGTTGCCTCGTTCGCTGCCAATTCAATGTGCATTGAGCCTAAGGCCGAGACATCTTTATAAACCAGCATCTGTGGGCAACCTATTGACACGAGCTCATTGTTTGGTTGCTTTTATCCATCAACCAGCTAGGTGCGGTCCGAGGGGGGGGGTCACTGGGGACATGACTCCCGACAAAATCAAAAATCTTCAAAAAGAAAATAAATTAGTGACAACACTTTAAATCCTTTCACCACAGTGATTCGAGAAAATTAGCGACATAGCGGCAAGTAAAAGGTAGAGGTGTGTATTTTATATTTTTATTTATAATTTTAAGTCATTCGTGTCCCAAAGCTGGCTAAAGATATCCCTATTCCTCTGATCTTGGGCTAAGTATATGTGTAGTCCACTCCAGCGAAATTTAGTCAAGCTCGTCTTGCCATCTCCGTTTCTCTCCGCCGCGTCGCCTTCACGTTATTTGAGGCGCCACTCGGTAGTATTTTAAACTTTTAATAAAAGCGAAATGTACTTCATTTTACCACTCAATTTTCTGTTGAATTTGAGGAATTCTTTGAAAATACAATCCAGCGAAGAAGCTCAAATCGCCGATACAAGTTCCACCAACATTCTAAACATTCCTTGGATTCCGAACAACGCGAGAACTTTCATAAAGCGGAGCCACAAAATTAATTTACCGATGGTATAATGAAGGAAATTTAAGTTCAAAACAGCAATTTCCATCTTCATTGAATTAAATGGTTTTAGAGACTAGTTTCCTAATTAGAATGGAAACAGGTAGCGTGGAAACTGTTTTAAGTGAAGAAGTTCTGGGAAAGTAATTCTTGACCACGGAAAGCTTTCTCGAAGTTTCTGCAAACACATTTTATATACGAAGTCAGTTGCTTTGCGAAATCAGTTGCATCTTGAACTCCAAAATTAAAGCATAAGTAATCAAACTATCTTGAATGGACATTTTGTGACGCAGAGGTAAATTGATGAAACAAAACTTATATTATTATTTAAATTTACAGAACGGTAAATTTTGAGACGGAATTAAAATGTAATTTCAAGCTTCAAAACTACGTATGTTTGTTTAGTAAAATTTAGACCGGTCAATCACACGATGATCCAAAGACATTGGTAACGAACTTCAGTGTCGTTGGATTTACAGAATAAAAATCTTTTCTCCTGAAAGATAATAGTCAAACTTTGTGTAGTGATAAAGATGTAAAAATAATACTGTAATTTTATTGTAACAGTCAAATATCAATAAAAAATCTTCAATGGGTACCTTGATGATGTAAATTATCTTACAGTGGCCATCAACCGGAACAACGAACTTGTAAATTTTTACGGCTCCGAGAACTACGACTTTTGAAAGAGTTAAATGAAACTATTTTTACAAATACGCTCCTGCAAAAAATAAAAAAATATATGTAGCATTGTTGAGTCTTTGCCATCTTATTGATGGCAAAGACTCAACACAACAATGATTCTAAAAAAAACATGGTTTCACTTTCACATCGCTTTAAATATTTATTGTTGTTTATGTATCTATGTATGTTTTATTTAATTCCATGCACTATATATTATATTTTTATGTTTATGTGTGTTTATGCTTATAATATTGTTACATATGTTAAAATAAAAATATTTGTTTCTTTCATTCTCTTTGTACATGTATCTCTCTAGCCTCAAAGGTTTGCTGGAAGAAAACTCTTTGTAGGGTTAAGCTCGCCTTTGTCCATGTCCTTTTTTATGTTATTATCCTGTGTGTGTCTATTTGTACAATAAAGAATTAAGAAATTAAGAATTAAGATGGTTAGTTTAACAGATAAAAGCAGAAAGTTTCACTTGTCTTAGCAACAAAGGCCAATCAAAGATTTGACACTTAATCCCCAAGATTTAAGGCAAGTTAAGACGTACTTAATTGAAACGTGACTGAATAAATTACTAAAACAATGCTTCGTTCGGATCGCTAAACATGATTATTTCGCTTTATGCCATTAGCAGATAATTTACGATCACCCTAATCTACCGAAGGTATGTATGTTCAAACTAGCTAGGTAACTCACATCTGATTTTAGTTTAACTCAATATAAAAATAGAAAAAGAAAAACATTTATTTTGAGTTTCATAGAGCATAAAATACAATTAGGAACCATACTAACACATAATACTAGACACAAAAATGGACCACTCAGCGTGTGCTGCAGCTTAGAGGTGCTGCAACGCTGTTATTCTGTGGCACCGGTGAGTTCATGTGCAGCAACAGCTGTAATATCTTGAATCACGTGATCTGTAGAAATATCTACCGTGTCTCGGAGATATAGTCACTAGTGGCATTATCTACTGAGCGCTTCGGAAGGTATGTTAGATTATCAGTCCCGGCTATTAAGTCGTTAAGCCATGACGGAGGCCTTTAGGCGACCTAAAAACTCCGTCAACAGAGTTGCCCGAAATGCCCGAATATCCGGCTCGAAGGACCATATGTTGGGGATAGTCAGTGGATTGTAAATGAAATAGCGGACTGTAAAATAGGTAGCTGGTATATTGGACGTAAGAACGCGCGCCTAGTTTGATCCGTGGTTTTGAATGTAGTGTTGCGATGTGGTCGGTGGGGCGCGTCGCGTGGTCTCGTCCCCCGGACCCCGCTGCCGCGGTCTCCTGGGCTAGTGATGCGCTGTTTGTCTCCGACACAGGCGAATAACCTGCCTGGCACGAACTTACCTACAGTCGAGAACCTGTTTGTTCAGCACTTTCAAACATCTAACTTAAGTAAGCAAAACAAATTGAATTACAAAAACTGCCCGTAACTGAGTCACGTAGGCTATCCCGGGGATTGATTGAAAATCAAACATCTAAGCTAACACAAAGGTATTAAGTAATTATCTATATAAATAGATTTGTGTGATACATGTTTGTCAAGCAGATCAATTGACCGAGAAGTGCCACGCTAGCGCAATTCATGATTGATTCCTGTTTACTAATGCATCCTAAGTTGTCATTATAATCAGCAATTGAGCTAAATATTCTATACTGCGATAGCTTGTATTGTTGTGGTCTTGTTTGATACCAGTAGTTAGTTTAAGTTAGATCATACTTGGAGACAAAATTTTGACGACATAGACTATTTTTGTGATGACACCTCGGTTTTAAGGGTACTGTACCTAAAAGGTAAAACGGGACCCTATTACTAAGACTTCACCGTCTATCTGTCTGTCTTTCCGTCTGTCACCAGGCTGTATCTCATGAATCGTGATAATTAGACAATTGAAATTTTCACAGATGATGTATTTCTGTTGCTGCTCTATCAACAAATACTAAAAAACAGAATAAAATAAATATTTATGTGGTCTCCCATACAACAAACGTGTTTTTTTGCCATTTTTATTGATAGTGGTGCAGAACCCTGTGTGCGCGAGTTCGACTCGCACTTGGCCGGTTTTTTATATACTCGTATTTAATTCAGTTGGATCTCTGGAATCAGAAGAGTCTCAAGATAGGTGATTCTAATCCTGTTCCATCGTCAAGTCCCTTAAATTGTCCCGTAGATAATAATCTTTTCAACACACTTGCTCATAAAGTGGCTCTATGGTCACCGCAATTAGGCACATAATGACACCCATAATCAAACTGTGACTTTTTCATTACTATAACTCACTAGTGAGTAATAGAATTTTTTTTTAATTTTATTGGTTGAGTTGCTTTGTTCTTTAAAAAGTTTTTATTCAGAAAAAAGATCGTGTTCAATAGAACAAATAAATTAATGTTCCTATTGCTTGCTCATTTCATGCAACTTCTAATTTAAATAGATAATTTTAACTCGTACGTGTTTAATAAATAAAACTTTCACTCAAATATAACTTTTGTTTTCTCTATAATAAAAGAAAACTTTAAATTCCCCATTTTGTCCGTGGCAGAATAGGCCGCAAACCCTATGCGCGGCGCGGAAATATAGTCTGTGGCCGATCGCAATGCGCGCGCATAGGAAAACCGATTAATTTTTCCCGCAATAGCGAAACATTTTTCACAACTCGTTTTCACTGTTGAAAATGAGTTTTTATTGTTATTTTATTCACAAGTGTGTTGAAAAACGTCGTATGATACACGTGTGTATTGATGATTACCGTCCTCTGTTCTATTATGAGCCTCGCCTAACGGCTCGGCTCATAAAAACACCTCGGCGGTAATCACCAATGTTACACACTAGTACCATAATGTACTATTACAAAATCCTAACGAAAAAAATGTTTGTCACCATGATAGTTTCAAAAATTATTATATCATAGTAGAAATCTCTTTGGAAATATAAAAAAGCCATTCGTTATTATGTTAATATGCCATAAAAAGTATAATAAATATGAACGGCCACAAAAAGCTCAAATTGAAGTAAAAAGTTATTTCATCCATTTATACAATGGGCTCGATGAAATGTACGCAAATATATTTGTACTTCGCAGTTCAGTCATAGTTGAAACATGGGTAGATTGAGTTTATTGTATGTAAAATAAAATAAAGTCTGAAATAGTAGAAAACAGGAAAATGCTAAAGGCTGCAAAAGAAGTGCTGTTTTCCCGGAAAGAACGTGACGAAACATTGCATATTGATCGATGTAAATGCAAAAACATTTTCAATCAGCCAACAAACATTGGTGTCTCGTGACCACGTGCTATTAAAGGCCAACTTACTCAACTTGGACTTTCCTAGACAAGATAAAAAAGGAAGTAGGTGCGCCAGGATTTAGGTTAAGAGCTTAATGTGGAAAATTTACCTTGATTTTTTGTGCTTTTGTTACGAAACAAAACAGTATCACAAATCTATATCCCAGGGTATGGTAGAGATTCTTAAATATTTTGACTATTTAAGATCCTTTGAGAATATGTAGGGGGTAGTCAGAGGGATGATAATTTGTCACCCACACTTTGTACAAGCTAGCATTTCATACGTGGCAGGTTGCAAGCCCATCATCACCTATTAGAATTATTTCGTTTCCATTTTACGTTTTGAGCTCATGTTAGTGCGCGTAAACATTTATCCGAAAAGAAAAATCATTTGATCCGACAGTTCAACCTGCTTACATACACAAGGCTTGTTATTGAGTTTTATTACAACACTGTCTCCTAGACTTTTTAGGTCTAGTCCTAGGTTGTAAGTAGACTAGCATTAAAGGTGTGTTCCGTAAAACCATTAGTTGATTGTCCGCGGCACTTTGCTACCAATTTACAAATTGCCTGCTGTGTCGATTTACAGTCCTTTGTGAATAGCTAGATGATAATCTTACATTTCAGTGAACTTCAATAAAATATGGGAGCATCTCTATACGACTTTACCATAATCAATCTATCTACTATAGAGTAGAGAAAAAATATATTTTTGTAAGAATAGGGTGTTTTATAATTATGTAAGTTATTATACGTTTCAAACTTTGAATACGTAAAAAACTATTGTAGAGAAAACATAATATTTTATACTAGCGGTCAGCTTATAATAATATGATTGGTGTGTTTGGAGATTCCTCTGACTAGTCTCTCACCAAGGGGTATTTTTTATCAAAAGATCTATCTATCATTTTTGGAGATAGTCGTACCTCGTGATAGTGTCCGTCCAAGGCGAATCTTGCTTTCTCCTTATTGTTAGAGGTGTAATTATATTTAATACTATTCTATCTCAAACGATGTCACTGTATAACGCTGTGTGACGCTGTATAAATCAACTATTAAAGATGTAAAGTCCCTAAGTTATACGACTATGCGCGTAGCTGTTCTACCTCACCAAAGCGAATTGGTCTTAATCGAGTGTGTAGATTTGTTTCTATGTGCGTAAGCGATACTGAGCGCTCATTCGTCCATGGAGCGTTCCCGAGCTTACGCACACAGAAACAACGTGCATGTGCATTGTGCATCTACTCACACAATTAAGACCAACCCGCTTTCGTGATATGTAACAAGGTGTAAAAAAATTCGTGTGTCCCAGCTACTTTCATTAACCTAGCACCACAGACGCCTACGGCTAAAATTGTTTGCATGGAAATCCTACTCACCGTTTGTATGCAATTTTACTAAGAATTTAAATACAACTGAAAATTATTAAATTTCACACATTTATTAAAAAAATAACTGAAAAGAACTTTAATAAATTCCATACTTTTACCGATTCAATATCATACGATTTGTTGGTATTTTATAAAGTACATTGTTATTTGAGTATTAAAGATAACCATTTGCCATATTTTAATTGCGTTCACTGACCTAATATAATTATGAGCTACTACTAAAATCAGATACCGACTATGAAGAGTAAACTCTAGTATAATGATAAAACTTTCGTCATAAATGAAGTTCGAGTAATTAAATTGCCCCACAGACACCGAGTAACGTCAGAGCGTTCAATTATGTGCATAGTTTGGATTCATACTGACATCAAGAGGTGATATTCTATCTGCACGTTCACCAACAAACGTTGTATACCTTGGGATTTCAAAACACCCTAATAGTTACCTGTTTTGTATAAACAAAAACATTTTTGACAAGTTTTATCCAAGATTAGTATAAAACCAAGCCTTTAAATTTTACACATTATACAGGGTGTAAAAAGATGTCTACCGAAGCCGAAAGGTCATCCCAACACGGATTTTCCGATAAAATCATTATATCCGGAGAAAACATTTTTTTGAAGATAACTGTTTGCGTATGTACTGGGCGCGTTGTTTTACGTAGATTGCTGGATTTTAATTTTGTTTTAATTGTTTTTTTTCTTTTATTAATGAAATTATCAGGTAGGTATGGTCTTATTGTGTTGTCCTAGTAGTAAATAACCGAAAATAACACGCGTAGCTAAGTCAATTTAAGGTTTTATTTTTCGCTAAATATGTTTAGAATCATGGTCTGATTGAAACCCCTCAGTTTTCGGTAGTAGTCTTTTTACACCCTGTATGTTACATATTATGCAATTTATTATGCTTTTTTTAGGTTAGGTGTAAACTAAAACCGAGCAGTGTACGTATGTCATGTAGGTCTGCAGCTTTGTAGAACAAGAGGGATACGTTAGCTCACAACGCAAAGCGACGCGACGCCCTCCTTTTAAGATAGCAAAACAATGAAGAACTTATCTACTACACGACTCTACTACACACTTTAACTTATTTGGCTTAATCTATTCTAGCATTAATACGACGAGACAGTGAGTTTGCAAGAAATATTTTAGAGAAAAACGTAGGATAATTTTTAATGTCGAAAAAATACTTTAGTGTGATGAAGCCGTCAGTTTTCACACATAATAGATAATACATACATAGTATTTTTTCACGCGAGCAATACGCGGGAAACAGATAGTAGACACATACAATATTTTATTTTAAAATCGGTTAAAAAGTACTGCGTGTACAATTTATATTAAATGTATCGGAAGTTCTCTACACAAGTTATTTGATACAGTTCTGAAGTGCAGTCTACAATCCTGGACTTATAACCTGATAAAACTACTCGTTAAAAGTTTATGTCCAACTACTTTGCGATACCTTGGATGAGAGTTTATCTACGAAGAAAAAATAATTGTAGACTTACCTACTGCCAAATGTTTGATGAGTGTGTAATGTTCTAGTTATGTGGTATAAACATGAAAAAAAGTTAATAGTGTTTAGTTTAGTTATGTTTGTAACATGTCATGTACAGTACGCAAAACCGATCTTTATCTCTCTGTAGTTAGGTGCACTAAACGATTGCGCAGGTTTGCGCGAGTAGGCGAGATAGCACGATGCATCAAACTAAGCGAGTGAGCGAGGCAGCTATACAACGCAGTCTCCGTCTTTTAGGCGTCATCAAAAATGGGTTCTGCGCAGCTACTTCAGAGAACTAAAGATTGGTTGTGCGTATTGTATTTGGTCATTCATTCTAGACATTTTTGATTTTGAACATTAGTCATGCAAAGGGTATTTTGTGTTCTATTCGTAGCACGGGGATTCAAACCCATGTCATCTTGTTTCTGTTTAAAATATTCGTCACAATAACCGCATTCGTAATATAAAATCAAGCTTCTGGTTTCATAATAGGTCGTCTGAAAGCTTCCCAGTCTAGTCTACGAAGAGTCTACGTCAAGGAGGTCCTAAATCTAATAACTTCTAGGGGACTTTTTTCTCCGTCTGTCTCAATAACTGTCGTTAAATCTTTTGCAGAGAAATGTTCTTGGTTCGTTTGTTGCGTTGATTTTAATTATAATCTGCCGTACAGCCACAATGACTATCCTACAAACTATTTTAAATAGATAGAAGGATGTTGTTAAAATGGCTAAACGGATTTGGATAAAGTTTCAATTAATGTAAAAACATGTGTTAAACATCGTGAGGAAAAGTTAGTGTTCTTATAGACGGCGATGGGCTTGCAACCTGTCACGTATGGAATATTAACTTCTGCAAGATGTGGGCATGTATCGAATATGTTTGGACATGCCTCTGACTACCCCCCTTAGACATCTTCAAAGGATCTGGAATAAGTTACATAAAATATATCTGAGAGAATGTCTACCGCACCTTGGAGATACAGTCGTGAACCTGTTTACGTTTAAAATCATCACCGAGAAGAGTTCGACCGTGTCGGTAGATTTCTCGTTTCATACAGGCGTCGAGCTTGCAACCTGACACATTTGAAATAGTAACGTTCACATGAGCCTATTATTATTATTGTAAAAAATATTTTTAATAGTAAGAGGTTGTCCTCTTATTTTTTATATAATTTTTTTATTCTACTTTCGTAGCTGACTGTCCATAAACATAAATTGTGAATACTGACAGTAACACAAAAAAGAAAAGTTATTGCCGTTGTTTAGGGTATAAATTGGTTACTTAAAACATTGAAGTGAAAATGTATTGCTTCTGCTTACATGCGCAGAAAAGTGTCCCAAATTGAGAGCGCCCAGCTCACCCTTTATGTACCGTTGAAATACTACGCAATGGAGCTGATTTTCAAGAAATATTTTCTTGAAAGATATTTTGTTTTAGCAGTTTTTGGCTGAGTGCGATTGTACTTCGATTATATCCGAATTTCGAATCAAAACGTCACTTAATTTTTGTAATTTAAACCAGCTGTTACCCATCCGAATATTGCAGTTCGTCATATAACATGATCTAATATTACATTAACAATAGGTTTTATGACGTACCTATGTTGTTTAATTTTACCTACAATTTGAAAAGAATTACGACACTATAAAACGTCAATAGACGCGTGCTGACTGAGCGAGGAATCTCGCGAGGCAGACGCACGTGGCAATTCCTCGGTTGGTCAAGACGTGCCTCACCCGCTGCAAACGCGAGGCAAACACCTGAGGCTGCTCGATCATTCAGTACGCAACTATTAAATATTTAACGACAGTTCTATAAGTATCGTGTTTCACTCGCTCTAGATGATAGAACCTCAAAGGCACATAAACTGCGTAAATCAGCCTCGACAGATGCTTGTTTTGAAAAGGCACACGATTTGTCACAACAAATTATACAAACGCCTTGCCGCTACGCGTGTTGAAAAGGGTGACTTTTTGGTTTGTTCTTAAGCTCACTCTAACTAAACAAAAGATTTACTTTCTTATTTCAGAAAGCCAAATAAAATTCTATTTTTATTACGATGTCAATAGTTCCGCCGATTTCAAAGCAAATACAACGTAAAGAAGGTGATAAGGTAAAATAATAAGATAACCTCATTTTATTTTATTTTATTTTATTTATTAGGTCTACCAACGATTGTTACATTATTACATGAAGAAGAAATACATAGTTTAAGGTACATTAAGTACTGTCTTACGCTAAATGCACAATCACTTATAGGTAAACACTACATGCACTAATTAAATTAGAAGGAGTAAGTTGTAATAAGAAAGAAAAAGGTGTTTTATTTTTCTAAAAGCAAAGTAAAGAATAAAAAAAGAAGTAGGTACTGATTTATACACTAATAACTAATTTAATAGGTGCTCGGCCAGGTGTTGGCGGAGCTTACCTACGGTAAGTGAAAATATGTCGATATCATTACAGAATTCATTAAGGCATTTGCTGAACCTTGAGACCGGGGAGTTACTGCCAAGCACTGTGGTGCGGAACGGTGGAGACAGCAGGGGCATAGCATAGCGAGGTGTAGTGCGAGGGAATCTGAAGTTCAGTTTACTCAATAACGGGGGGCAGTCAATTTGATTATGCAGGATTTTAAACAGAAATATTAGATCAATTTGAACTCTACGTTTTTTTAATGATGCTAACTTGAAGTGCTTAAGTCTCTCTCCATATGATTTTTTTACTTTAGCAATGTTATATGCATAAGAAAGGTGCCACAAAAAACGCTTTTGAACCCTCTCGATTCTAAGAATGTGGGTGGCATAATGAGGTCTCCACACTACGGGGCAATACTCAAGTATGCTTCGAACCAAGGTGTTATACAAAAGTATTTTGGTATGTGGTCTTCTAAAGGTTTTGCTATTTCTTATGACAAATCCTAGCATCTTAGATGCCCTTTTAATTATGTTATCAAAATGAGGTATAAAAGTTAATTTACTATCCAAAATCACTCCCAAGTCTCTTATATTACTAACCTCACGTATAGGTGTGCCTCCTATATTATAGGTCGATTTGTGTACATTATGCTTTCTAGAAAATTTTATAAAAACATTTATCTGTGTTGAGGGTCATTCTGTTGGCACAACACCATTTGTATAAATTATCCAAATCATTTTGCATTAAGGTTAGGTCTGCATCAGAATTAATTATGCGATATATTTTTAAGTCATCGGCAAATAAAAAGGGTATGGCAGATTTAAAGCAATGTGGGATATCATTTATAAATAGATTAAAAAGGATTGGCCCAAGATGTGATCCCTGAGGCACTCCAGAGCCTATACGATTCAGATCGGATTTATAGCCATTCACTACGACGAAAAAGAACCGATCGCATAAATATGATTCAAGCCATTTAATGAAGCTCCCATTGAAGCCATATGACCTAAGCTTTCCAATTAGCAACGTATGTGAGACTTTGTCAAAGGCCTTACTGAAATCCGTATACACAACGTCTACCTCTTGATGTTTATCTATAGCCTCAATAAGAACCTCGACAAACGTGACTAGGTTGGTAGCTGTTGATCTAGCTTTTACAAAGCCATGCTGCTGGTCTGTCACATATTTCTTGAAATGGGTTTGGACAGCAGGACTAACAATTGACTCAAGTATTTTACCCATGGTTGAAAGAATAGAAATTGGTCTATAATTTTTTACTTGATTAATTTCACCTGATTTGTGTATGGGCACGACTTTAGCAGTTTTCCATTCACGTGGAAAGATTCCGGAGCGTAATGATTCATTGTATATGTGAAATAAGGGCATTACTAAGTTGTCACAGCACTTTTTAATGAAGAGAGGTGGAATTCCATCGGGTCCTGCACCTTTTGTTATGTCTAAACTTTTTATTTTTTTTATTATTTCCTCTTTTGAGACGTGTAAGTTAGCAATACAATCACTGTTTTGATCAATAGTTTCTAAGAACAGTGATGATGGGCTATTATTGTTTGTATTTATATTACTCGTGCAATTATTATGATTGAGGTATACTTTAGAAAATGAACTAGCAAAAAGATTACAAATGTCTACGCCATTAGATTTATTATTTACTCCGTCTGACATGATACTAGGGTATGATTTGCGTTCAGCTTTTTTATTTTTAATAAATGACCAAAAATATTTGGCATTCTTACTTATTCTGTCTTCCATTTCATCAATGTAACTATTATATCGCGTAATTGCAAGCTTTTCGATGCGATCACTTAAAATGCGGTAGGCTAGATCGTCCATCGGGTTTTTATATATTTTTGATCTACGCCGTATATTATTTTTTTCGTTTAACAGTTTAATAATCTTTTTGTCGAACCATGGAGGGTATTTATTGCTAGTTTTATGTTTTATTAGAGGTATATGCTTATTTATCAAGTCTCTTAGAGTTTTGTAGAATTTATCTACGGCCGTATTTATATCACCACACTGTATGAAATACGAATGCCAGTCAATTTCAGACAGGTCTTTATTGATTGCATCATAATCACCTTTGAAGTAGTTAACTTTGTGAATGTCTGGGTTTGTTTGAAGACAGCTACTTTTGGTCACTGAAATATCTATATCCAGTGGTGGGTGTTGTTTATCTATGGGACTTAGGACATTCTGTGAGGCAGAAACTAAACAGTTAGGTAAGTCCACAAGCACGAGGTCTAGAATTCTATTCTTATTGTTGAGTACTGAATTACATTGTTTCAAATTTGCAACATGAGTAAAGTCAATCAAAGTCTGATTTAATGCTGAAGTATGATAGTTTAAATCGCCACTATTGATTAAATTCCAGTCAATACTGCTTAAGTTAAAATCTCCTATTAGGCAAGTATGACCTTCGTGGTGTTCTAAGGCTCTGTTACAGTGATCAAGGTAATGCTCAAGCATGGCTTTACGTACGGGAGGAGGGAGATAGACAGCGCCAATAGCTAGTTGATTGTAAACTCCAACCGCTGTATCATGAATTACAATCCATACATCCTCACACTTGCTCTCCCAAACTGGCATCCGTTTCGCGCATAAATGCTTAGAAACAGCAACCAGTATACCTCCACAATCCATGTCATTGTGAAAACCTGATGAATACCTATCTCTTCTGAACACAACGTATCGTTGATCAAAAAGTTCAGCATCCAAGACACTTTCGTTTAAGTTAGTTTCAGTTAAGACAATAATATCGTAATTGTTAAGAGCTTAATTACGAAGGAAGATATGGGTTTTTGTCCTGAGGCCACGAACATTTTGGTAGTAAATACTTAGGGAACTCATTACCCACTAAGATCTTTGGGAGTTAAGATAGGTGAGCTTCTTTGAACCCAGAAAATTGCAAAGATTGGAAAGAAGGTAACGGGAAAGGCCTTTACCCTGCTCAATATAAAAAAAAATGGGTGTAAAGTAGAACGATCCAACTTTACCCCGGACGTAAAATAATTTGGCTGTTGGATCCGGCTATAATAATAAAATTGACTTTATTACTGAGTTCGTCAGTCGCTCTTGTGAATGTTTTATTTGCTGCATTTGTATATACATGAATTTACGTCACAGATTTAAACAATTTTTGCCACTGAATGTTCTCCTAGGCTTACTTTCCAGGAAAACGCACTCTTACCTCAATTCAAAATTTTATTTTATTATATTTTATCATGTAAACCTTAGACGGATAAGGATGATAGACGAACGTTGACACGGTCCACAGATACAGGATGCTCTAATCGAGATCAAGAAAACCAACATACTGTAAACCGTCACGTTTTTCCGACGTTTTCCTTCGTAAACACGAAGCATCATAAGCCGACGCTAACACTTTCCGTAACTCCAAATCCGAGGCAAAAAGTTGGGCCCGAAGCAACGGAGCGACGGAGACAAATCGCTCCCCACAAAGGTTATTTTTACACGTTCACAAATTTGTTCGGAACTAGGTTAGTAGGTATCTGTTTTAGACAAGCGAGTAAAGAAGTACTCGTATTTATAAGTGATACCAATTTCATAAGTAATAGAAAATTTTCTGAATTCTGTGTAAAACGTGCCAACTGGACGACCACAGTGGCGTGGTGGGGGACAGCTTAGCTGAGACACAAGTGCGAATTCGATTTTCGCGGCGGGACAGATGTTTGTATGCTTATTTTACATACGTTGCAGGTCTGAATGTTGGTACCATGATACCCGTAGTTTCTGACACCCATGACTTACTATGATAAGGTGAATCTTAGTGAGCAGTCAGAACTACTAGTATATCATGTGACAGTTAGGTGGCTTCGCTTTCTGCGCGTCTGCTCATCCGTTTACCCGTCCGTCTGTTGATGGGTTCAAAAGACAACCTAATAATATTTTTTAACCGATGAAAAAACGGAGAAGGTTCTGAAATCAGCATATACTTATCTATATTTTTTTATGTATTCCATTACTTAATAATTAATTATGTCTTTTAGAAAGTGGGTAATTATGAAACTCTTCGTGTGCGAGTCCGACTCGCTAATTTTAGCGTAGTACCTTTTTTTTTTTTTTTTTTTTTTTACCGTCAGAGAAATGCCTACGCATTCCTCACCGCCCCGGGGGGGAGCGGATGAGGATATGTGGGGCTTGCACCCACTAAAAAACTGACTGGGTTCCCGCTTAACGCCATATTGCCGGGGCTATGGGCACGCTTTCGCACTCTTCACACGGCCCCGACGGCGTTTGACTCAAAACGAGTCCCTCCTACTGGTGAGGCAACTGCCTCCCACCATGTCTCCTAGGACAAGCGCGCGGAACACCCACGCGCGCCGTCACGGGGCCTTTCATGGGCGACGGCGTCCCCCGATGCCGCCGCCATGGCCCCTGCGGCGGATCAGATCTTTGGCTCCGCCGCAAAACCACTAAACGGCCGCAGAGGACAGGGAGAGCGGCAACGACACACCGACACTCCTCTTCCCCTGCGGCCCCACCACCAACGCATCCAACGGTGCGCCCCCGTTCGGTCGCGGGAGATAGGGCGAGCGGCAACGACACACCGACACGCCTCTCCTCCCGCGACCCCTCCCTCCTGGCTGCAGGGGATCGAAAACTCCATCCCCGGCAGCCTCGGACGCATCAAAGCAGGCCCCACCACGGGCCCACTCCGAGCGTCCCCGCCTTGGATTCCTGTTGGCTTCACCGTGTTACCCACCACGGCTACTGAGCCCCCCCATCGCGACAAGATCGGAATCCTCGGGGGGGGGTTAGCGTAGTACCTAGGCCATGTTTTTACGACCTCATTCGGGAATGCTGAACTGATTCCCTAATCACACTTTCATTGTATTAGGTTTGAGTATTTGAATTACTTTCTTTCCTATTTATATAGATTATCTCTTGAGTTTGTTTGACACAATTTTCTAGGCTTCCATTATTATAAAAATATCGTAAAAAAAAAACAGTCCAATTCTATCGAATCCTTATATTCACATAAAATGGAACAATCTTCTTTTAAAATCTTCCCAAACAAGACGAACACAACTTTATGTACCTATGACTGGAGTCATAATAATAAATATCGATGGACTTTTCATATTCCTACCTCACTTTCTTTCTATACACCAAAGAATTTTATTTCCCCACATAAACTATTACTTTTGCCAAATCATAGCATTTTCCGAGAAGTAGAGCAAAAAAATATTCCAATCGGACGACAAAATGACGACAAGGCACTTTTATGCCTCCTAATTGAAGAAGAAGATTGATCGAATATGGAAATACGGACCACTTCGTTGAGTAGTCTTTTATTGACTTCATTTTGAGGGAATTCAATTTTCCGTAAGGTTTTTGTAGAACAAGTATTTTTTTTAACAAAGCATTATTGGTGATCATTTCGTAGTGTCTTTTGACCCAGTGGGATGACCTTGAGTTTCAATCCGAAGCTTGCAAGTTCGAATCCCGGCCGGGTATCAATAGAATTCTCGTTTGGGATAATTTGTATACACTTATCACGAGCTTTAAACGGTGAAAGAAAACATCGCTAGGAAACTAGTTAGGTTTCTACTAGGTATTCCATTAGATGGCTATGGGCTTGTAATTTAACAAATGTAATTCTGTTTGTTTTTTCTAAATACGTGGACATGCTTCTGACTATCCCTAAGACAACTTTAAAGGATCTTTAAAATCTTTATTGCCTAAAATTATACATTGAAGAATAAAAATTAAATGTTGTCGGTAAGTATCTAAAAACACGATATTCACGTGAGTTATTTGCGTGTTATAAAATCAGGTTTATTTTGAAAACAAATGTGATTTTTCTATTTATTCGTACCGCGCCCGAGAATTTTTCTGAATATTCATAATTCAGAAGCAAATGTGAATGATAAATTGCTGTAAAGAATAGCTAAATGCGGAATCTGAAGTTACAAAAATATTACAACGAAGTTGTAAGTGTAATAATAATATTTGGTGAATCTAAGACATTGTTTTCAAATGACCAACCTGTTACTTTTCTCACTATCATAAAGCATGGTCTGTAGTAAGTATTTGAGATTTCAGGAGTGGTCTTCATCCACCCTGTATATTAATGTTATAAGGAAGCAAGATATTAGGAGGAAGTGGTATTTTACAAATATTATACACTTTGTTGTCCTTATTAATATAGTGCCACCAGACTATCTGCAGCCTATAAAATACTTCCCTTGTTTTGTCAGCTCAAAGTGAACATCACCAAAGAAAAAAAAGTACGTGAGTGTCGTGGAACACTCGGTTCGAACGAAGTTTGTACATTTGACATTTTTCGCACCTTGTGCAGCACTTTTCGCACTCTACGCATCTTTTTATACAACGCGTACTGCTATGCGCACCATTTTGCACAATTTGTGAAGTTATCAACGATAACATGTTTATGAGATCATACATGTTAATATGAGACAGCGATATGTCATGACGGTAAAATCGATCGCTTTTTATTTCTAGCCTCCATTCTCGATAGGTACCGTCCGAAAAGAAACTTCGTTCCAATAGAATTGAACCCACTACAAACTTACTGATCCGTTATCAACAATCAACTGATGGGATAGGCAAACGATGCTATGGTTTGTATGCTGGGCATTATTTCTATCTATCTATCTATCTATTCAGCCCGGTTACACCCACTGCTGAGTATAGGCCTCCTCTCTATTACGCCACTCTTCTCGGCATTATTTACTGCATAAAAAATAACTGAAAAATATTTTTTACTTTTTAAAAAGAAAACCGTTTACTCTAATGAGTAAACGGTTATTTTGACAGTTTAGTATTTCTAGCTGAACAGTGCTCATGAACTCATTAACATCGCTAGTGAAATATACAATTTAACCAGCGTAATATTCCACTAGCGACCCTGTCAACTGAACATCATGTCTCGTAGCTCTACCCTCTACCAATGTTTGCCAACAGTGATAAGATACTTCCGTTTGTAGTTTCCGTTACATTTCCTTTTATCTAAATAGGAACTCACATTTAATTAAACATTCCGATATATCAAGGTAGCATGTTCATGTAATAAACAAAGATTAACAAAGCTATCTGCAACTGATAAGTTCAAAGTAACTTGGCAATCTTGAAACTGTTTACATAAATTCTAGAGGAAACTATGCCGACAAATTACGGGCCAACTTACGCTCAAGTTACGACCATACATTCATAAAATTTTGAGCTCTGTTAGAACATTCTGGAAACTCACTCAACTGAATGAGTTTACGACGCTGTAGGAAACAGGAGTATGTATGGACATGACAAAAGAAGCTCACAATCAGAAGAAATGTCTTTTCATCGTATCAAAATGCTTTCTTTCAATTCAAAGAGTCTGAAACTTTTTATCAAAGTCGAAAACCGCTGATGTTTCTTACGGATATTTTTCCATCACGGATGCTTCCGAAGATCTGCTGAATCGCCATATTGACCAGGTACTAGAGCTGTCCATCTTCGGTAAGAGACCAAAGACCACCTGGACTGCTGTGTTGGAACAAGACATGAAATCATGCAACATTACCGAACTCGAAGATAATGGTAACGTCGCCTACGAAAACGTTGCTTGATTCCACTCATTGATAAAGATTAGGGCGAGTGTAGAAGAAACATGTGGAGGGCTGATCTACCCCACATGTGGCCATGTGGGATGAATGAATAGACTGGGAGAGTAAATGAGTTCAAGCGCCATGAAAACTCCACAATGAGTTCTGTTATAATAACAGCGAAACTTCACGCCTGCACGTAGTTAAAACTTTAAACAAAAAGTTTGGCAATGCTAAATTTTGTTACCACACTAATTAAAATTTAATGACTTGCGTGCAAGTATAAGTACACACTACGAGTACACATTCCACAGCACATTATTTTAAGTGTAAAACGGCATTTTCACGATTCTGGCATACCAATCTTGCTTCTTGCAACAGAATATTAGCTTATGCTTTATTTAGTTTGAGAAAGCAAGAGGCAAGAATGGTAGGTATGTCAGTATCGTGTAAATGGTGTTTTATTAATCGCGTAGACACGCTTTGTAACACAGGTCAAAATTTCCGGAGCAAAGTAACCGATTCCTAATCTGTTGTAAAGACTCGGCTCACAGTTAAAAAGTGGAAATTTTTTGCAAACAAACCCAATGCCTCATAAGAACAAGGATTTTTCCCCAATTTTTCACCCAACGGAAGTCGGAGTCATGAAATATGAATAAACGAATTACTTTGAGCAAAAGTTCTGAGTTTCATTACCAGTTTACAGGAAGGGTAGGCTGTCAGAAACCAAAAAAGGGTAGCTAGGTCAGTCCATGCCTAATCCAAAATTACAAGGGATAACTACAGAATTAATAGGCAAAATATAAAGACCATTGGAGGAGTTTGGGGGAAACTTTTGACCAGCAGTGGGACGAGATAGGTTAATATAAAAAAAACTACAGATTTACCTACTTACAAACCATTTAAATAAAACAGATGAATGTTAATAACTATGTTAATAATAATAATATTTAGAGTAGGAAAAGGGCCGGACAACATACCGGATGTATGCCTCAACGGACTGCCTATCAAAAGAGTAGAGAATTTCAGGTATCTTGGCCATATCGTGACGTCAAGCCTACAGGATGACGCAGATGTAGAACGTCAACGAAGGGCACTATGTGTCGTAGGCAATATGGTCGCCAGAAGGTTCCACAGATCATCACAGGACGTTAAACTGACACTGTGTAGGTCTTTCTGTCAGACGTTCTACACGTGTCAACTCTGGACTAATTATACTAAAAAGACACATGCTAGTATACGGGTTGCCTATAACAACACCTTTAGGCAGCTGATGGGACTGAAGCGCTACTGCAGTGCTTCAGAAATGTATATACGCGGAGTCCCGGATAGACTCTTTTAATGCTATCCAGCGAAAGAGGATAGGGTCTTTTATGTCCAGAGTTGACTCGTGTGGCAACAGTATCATCAAGAGTCTGGCAGAAAGGCTTATACAAACAAAAATGTATAAACAGTGGGTGGATATTGCCACCTGATATTAGTTGTACCTTAAATACCTAATATTCTTAATTCTTATTCTTAATTTGTATATGTGTGTTTATGTTTTTTTTTTGTGTGTACTTACTTAATCTATGGAACTTGTGTCTGAAATAAATGTCATTTATTTTATTTTATTTATTTTATTGTGTAAAACAGGCAATCACGAGTTTACGAACGAACTCTTCATTACTTCTTGTGACACAAATAAATGAACTGAACGAATGAACAAGTTAGTGAGTAAACGAATGACGAATAAATGAATTATTGAATGAATGAATTAATAATTAATCCTGCTTCCAATCACGGATTCACTGTGAATATCAAAAACTTTGAATACAATGGCCACCACTTTGTAAGCTAAATTCATGGCAGTCGTGCTAGACTTGTATAAAATAAGAGCTATTTCGTTATTATGTAATTCTTGGATTGTACCTAAGCTGTGTAAGGATTATCGTGGTTCTTCAATCTCGCTATTAATTTGGAAGAAGCTACTGGCTTTAACATGCATTCAAAGCTTTTATATACAAAAAACATTGTCTCTTTTTACTTCACAAAAGCCTATCTCCTAAAACGTGTTTACCCCAGTTATGAAGACTTAGGTGGTCGTACAGCACCCAAACTAAGCCAGCTGACTTAAGTTAGCTGCGTTATTGCACAGTCGGGGAAAGTCCAGTTTTATTGAGAAACTTGGACCATGAGATGGGTCCGGCGATATATCAACGCACCTTATTGAAACTTTCGTCGATTTCTCAGCATCGGTGCCGGAAGAGCGATGGTGCGGATGGAAAATTAAAAAGAAAGTTTTTGCTGTTTTAGCGATCTATAAATTTCACGTATCTACTATCAAACTTTTTTTTATTTTCAAGTCTCTGTGACAAAGTGGTATCTTATATTCCGTAGAATATTTTGTATCAATAAGAGGTATTGTAGGTACCAACACTTTATAGGTTCTCTTAAAAATAATGTCACACACAAAACTAATTTGTAATCTATAATAGATTATTTAGTTTACAAATGTTTTTGTTATACAAAAGTTTAGACACTGTAGAATTTTACATCCTATTTCAGGCGACTGTACTACGTATACCTAAGGCGGAGTATTATATTTTCATCTATAAGCTAAAAAAATTTGGTCAGAATTTCCCAAAGTTAGTTATAATTCATTCAGTTATTCAAATGCTGTCTCCATGCGCTGTTCAAAACGAAATTATGCCGAAGAACACTTCCTAATCCAATCTGAAAAGATTGGAAATTAATTTCAAACCAGGAAAGATACTGAAAATAAATCCGGGGCACAGAGCCATCTGTCAGCGAATGATTTAATTATTCCTGGGCGCAAAGGGCCTGTTCTGCTCGTATGCTTTATAATTTCCTTTTTTCTAAACAGATTTTCATTGCCACCATTATTTATGATCAGAAAAATATGCACTAAACATCCTCTATTGCTAGTCATTTAAGCATTCGTTTAAATAGTTCCTCCAACACAGATTTCAACCATCTTTTCATCTGTGAATTTACTTATTTATATTTAACCATCCACACTCATTTCATACTCTCTTTCTCTATTAGAACGAATAAGCTACACCAAGAGAGTGCATACAAAGTCATACTGTATAACGCTGTCTGCACGTAATACACCTGTGTGAAATTGGCACATACTTGCGTCGTGCACAGGCGGGTGTTAAATTAAATTTCACCCGTTGGTTGCAATCAATTGCAGCGCTCACTTACTGCTGTAATTGAAGAAAGCGATGCGAATGACGTTGTTACTCAGCTGAGCGCCATTGTTGACCTGTGATATTGGAGATAGCAATCAGGCACTTTCATTTTTTATTACTAGTACTAGAGTACCTACGGAAAACCTACTAAATGAAGTTTTAAAAAATTTAAAATGCTTGAGGAAAACTAGTAACAATTTATTTTCCTCGTCTTAGCGGAACTCTATTATTTTAGGATCTTTTCTTCTTTTTCTACCCCTTATCTTCTTGCTGACACAGCACAAAATAACTATAACACTATTTGAGAGCACATTATTTGGGAGTTTAGCATAAATGAAAAAGGCCGCATAGGCCTCTCTTCAGCAGTGGGATGAAGCAGGCTGCTAATTCTGGTAGTATTTAGAGTATTGGGTCTCATGTTGTTCGAAAAGGATACTTGCGACATCCGTTTACGCGTTTACGTTGTTGCTGACGCTTCTGAGACTTATCAAGCGTATCCAATGACCATCACCCATTCCAGTTCCAAAAATACTCCCAAACAACTGTTCTCATTAAATTTGTTCATAATTCGGTGAGTAACGACACCTCTGCGCCGAGCCGCAGAACGAATTGTCCCGGCGGAGTACATGCCGGAAATTAAACTTTGCATAACGATACTTAATTAAACTGTTTGTGCTGACTGATGGATGTGCCATTCGTTTATTTTAATTATAAAGATGATTTAGAAATTACAGGTTGATTCAAACTTCATAATTAAAATATGATTAAAATAATCTTTTTCCACTTCGTTGCGCTCGCCTCAGTAGGTCTAGAAATTTTTTCAGATCAGAGTTATTGATACTCAGGCAAATAGGCTGCTTAACGCGATGATTGCTCAAGAACCGGAGTCTTTATGCAACATAAAGCTTCATTTATTTTTCTCTCTTTGTATATGTTTCTGAAGTTGATTTGTTTTGTATCTATGTATAATCTTTTAAGTGGCTTACAAACGCTTTGGCTTAGGCTGTAAGATTGTAAGTAATAAATAAATAAAACAAAATACAATATTTAGCACATGTGGGCGAAGGTAGCCACCGAGTGGCGCCCCGACCCAGCCAGAAGGCGACGCGGCAGACCAAAACGGAGATGGCGGGATGAGCTCGACCAGTTTCTAACGGAGTGGAGGGATGTTGCTGGGGACCGAGTTGTCTGGAGTGGGGGGAGGCCTTTGCCGTAACTCGTAATAATTCGCATTAATTGCAGTCGCTTTTAATTACCAGTGTGAATTAATACCAGTTTTTATCTGGAATTTCATATAAATAGTTCTATTTGCCATATAAAAAACAGCGTGCAATACCATGTTTATTATGTGTAAATATTCAATAACTCTCAAATAACACAAACACGTACTTCTAAACTACAACAATAAACATTAAACAGTGCTCAAATATATTATAATAGACCTTTAGTTTGCTTAGTGGTTTGTTGTTACGATACTATTTCCCTTGATTTCTAGGAGTTATGAGCTACGAAGTCAGTATTTAGTGATGTTAATGTGTAATTTATACTAGATTACTTTTGGTGATAACCCTGACCCAGTGTTTTGTACAGTCAGCGAAATAAGTTGATGAACAATTACAGAATTCAAAGGTTCTTTTTCACAATGCTATATGAACTTACAGATAATGATTTGCCACGCGAAAAGATTATAAAGTAAAAGCACATTTGTCCATCTTAAAATAAAGATAATTCGGTGGCCAGATAGGTAGACTATTAAAATATTGTCCAAGTCGCCTGCCGTCGAGGGGTCAGATTAGCGCAGGATCATAGTGGATGGCATAAGATAGGATATAGATGAAGTCAGACTGTAGATGATGTATTGATAAAATAGCTAGATTGTGTCTGAGTACACATACACTAACAGATACACATACACACACACATACACACACACACACACACACACACACACACACACACACACACACACACACACACACACACACACACATACACAAAAACTCATAAACTCACCTTGACTCACACACACTTTCATTTTACTCTCACCTCTCACATTCTCGCATTGCATAACTCTTCCATCCTATTTTATCCTTTTTTTTTCTTTATTAAGTTCTCTATATTTAAAAAAATAAAAATAAATTATACATGTAGTTCTCCATCAGAACCTACTCAACAGTTCTGGAGGTGGGCGTTGAGACTGCTTCACAGTTTTTCAACTTTTGCAGTCTCATCGTTTTATTTGTAATTTTTGCTCAAGTGTAATTCGTTCTGAATAAACATATTTTTACTTTACTTTATAAATACAAACTATTAAGACTTAGTAGTTTGAATAAAATAATTACCTAGATGGTATAATAGTCAAATTAAGCGGATAATCGGAAAGCTTGCAAAGCTTGCTGAGGCATTATTAGCTGCGTTCAAATCTAGCTGACTATTGGATTTTGGATTCCTGTCAATGAAACCGATTGGAGCCGCTCATTGTTGCAGTATCAAAGTGTCATAGATGCTTTGCTACAGCTGGGTCACTCTAAAATATCTATTTAGAAATAGGATTGAGAATTTAGAACTTAAATTTTAATAAGTAGTGAAAGATTTTTGCACTTATAAGTATTGAACTTTTTCTGTTTTCGAGATTTAAAAATATTAGGACTTCAAGGAACTTGAGTAATTTTTATTTATTTAGAGATTTGCAATAACTATTTTATTACTTTGTACTAATATGCTAACAATTCCAATGGTTTCAACTCTGGTACTCCGTCACTAAAGTTGGTTCTAGTTCTACGAACTCACTTTTTGTCTAAATAAAAGAGCTTAAAAAAGTCAATCGATCAATTAAAACTTAATTGATTGATTGACTTTTTTAAGCTCTTATAATCCTTTCACCATACGTATTCGAACGAACTATGGACGAAGAAGCATGGTGATGATTAAAAGTGCTCCTCAAATAGGCCAAAAATTATCATTATAATATTATTAATTGATTGAGCTATCAATAATTTGAGCTGTAACATAGATGCATAGATATAAATTAATTAAGCTGCTCATGTTTGCTTAATTTCATTACATGCACGATTCGATTTGGTTTGGTTTAACAGAGCCGTGTCGGTGATGATAAGTTTGTGGTTTGGTAAACAGAGAGGTAAATCCACTGCATAGCAATGAGCCAATCATCTGTTTATTAAGTTATTGAGTGACAGTTGAAATACTGATATTAAAATTAATTTATTGGCCTTTTGTAACTTATCGGAGCTGTCGGCCGACTCTCAACAAATCGGGGTAGTGTTCAAGTGGACTACAGTTGAAGAATTTATTTATGTTCGGTGAAAAATAAATTGATTAAGTTATGTAGAGATAGAAAATAATTAAAGTATTTTTTTTAAATAATTATTTAATCCGAAACGTTAAATAAAATCCAATGCAACTTTGGAGTTGAATTGCGATAGAAATATTCAATCTCAAAACACTCAGACTTCTTCACTAGATTCATATAGCGTTAGTTTCCTACAACAATACTCTACTGTGTCTAGTCTATTATGTGTGGGACAAATACAAGAGGCGTGGCGCGGGCGTGGCGTCATTTCTATACATTTTGAAAGAAGTGGCGCCGCGCCCGCGTCACGCTCGCGCCACGACTCTTGTATTTAGTCCCGCGCCTTAGAGATTACAATTTGGGAAAATGTCGCAATTTTGTGGATTCTTTACTTTACATTTTATACATCATTTCATGTTAGTGCCAGCTTGTCCTTACAACTTTACTGGCTATAAAATAAAGACTCCTTCAAATGAGGCCAGAGTAGATGAATAATTAAGCTGTTCGTCTTTAGTCATATTAAACTCCTTTGCATGGTTACATTGTAGGCAGTGAATATAAGTTGCCTTACTAAACGCGTATTTTGCAAAAAGGTTGAAAACATTGTGAAGAGCCTTTTGGTGCTCTTTTGGCCTATTTGAGGAGCACTTTCAATCATCACCTTTCTTCTTCTTATCCTGTCCCTAGTTCGTTCGAATACGTATGGTGAAAGGATTTTAAGTAAGCCTCTAAGTGGCTCCTTTCGTGCACATGCTGATTCGAAAGAACTAATGACATGGTTTGAAGAAGACTCATGACAATGAAAAGGGATGACAAAAACAAGCGCTTGAGCTACCCGAGTAGAAGTAATAACAGGACGAGTTTCAATGATAAATAATGACTATAATTTTATTTGATCGTTTTCATTCTCCCACTGAACGAAAATCTCTCATTTTGTCACCGTTGACCCACTAAAGTGTCAAGTGATTTACATGACATTAACAGGAATCACTTGAGAGAGATTTTATAATTTATCGATGGTAGGTGATCCTTTTGAAAGCTGTTTGAATAATAAATAGGTAGGGGATGAGTGATGGAGTGAAATTAATATTTTATGCTTTGTTCACAAATGTAGGCACTTGATATTCGCTGTAACCTACATAAATTAAGGGGTACCTGATGTAAATACGCCTGAAAGTAGCAAAGGAATTATTTGCTGAACATCTAGAAGAGCCAGTTCATTATACTGTCCCAGTTCATTTTGTTTAGTTCCGTCACTCTGTAGAGCATATTTTTTACAGTCGGTCAAATACAATAAAATATTAGAACTGAAATTTGTCTCCAGATCAGAAATATCAAGTTTTGCTCCAAGCTGACCGTTTATTTTCCATAAAACTTTACCGCCTGCTCAGCATTACCGTCGTAAGTGCTCACATTCTTCGGCAAAAACTTGTAAAGTATTCAACGACACTGACAAATTACACCATGTTTTACAGACACGTCTTGAGATTTATTACCTAAAGAAGTACGTTTTTACAAAGCGAAACTCGCCATTTAGCGTTACCATTTAAAAACGTGTCTAAAAGACCGAAATTGTTTGAGTTAGGAGTCATGTAAGAGTGCATTCTGTTTTAGATCAAGTTCTGTTAAAATGGGAGACTTTTCTATTTCATTAAAGTAAGCGTAGTGTAGCGGCTCATTTGGAAAAACACAATAAGCCGTCCTGAGATGTAGACAGAGAGCAAAACCTAAAATAGCTCATAACAGAAACTAATAGCATATATTGGAAACATATGCATAAAAATAAACGGATAGGCTAGGCCTGATAAAGCTAGGTTCTTATCGGTCGCAGATTCATAAAGAAACTCCGGCTTAACCCACATAGAGTTCGCCATAAATTCTGGGCTGTATCCTATGCTCGATGCAGGAAAAATGGCACGTTGTTTCCGCCATAGCGACAACAACAGATGTTTCGGTGATTTTCTAATTTATCGGAGTTTTGTTGCTTATTAACAAGACATAAATGAACCATAAAGACAAAAAAATCATTTAATATAAATTCTCAGGCGTTCACTTAACAAATTTCTAACCGTATTGCTTTACACTGACCATAGCAGGGTGCGGCAAAACGAAAAACAAATAACTGTCCCCATAATAGATAGATAGATAACCATCAACTACAAATAGCAGTGACACCTCAGTCTTGTACAAACGCTTGTTTAATAGATCATAGCATCGTTCATCTACTTTTAATTAATGTAAAATCAGAACTCTTTTTCCTATTTATGCTTCGAAAAAGTTTAATCTTGAGGAGTCAACAGCAAAACAAATTAGGAGTCGAGACGGCGCCATCCGTCACCGACGTTTCCACACTTAGCTCCCAGCTCCCAAACCTTTTCTAAACCCTTTATGCCGGTGAATAGTTAACCTCTCTTTATGTTCCAGAAAAATATCCTAACACAAAAAGGCCCTTTCGACACCGGATGTGTCTGAATAATTTATTAAGAAAAATGCTCTAAACAAAGGGAGTGGGTGTTTTATAGCTTCTCACTACATTATAGGGTTATTATAATAGATTTTGATGGTTTAATTATTTCAAGGTTACGGTAAACGGGAGGCGAGACATCTTGTTAGGTGCATGCCTATAAAATAAAGTGTTTTACAGGCTGAAGGATTATTCGTGATGTCATGAAATTCATAAAATGTGATTGAGCATTATTGAATATGGAAAAAATATATGGAAGCACAAATAAAATGTTTATAACATATTATGTTAATGTTGATGAAGAAACTACATTCTAAAGCTGATCGCACATTTGTCCGCGCCGTATGCGCCGCAGTCATTTTTCTATACAAAACATACTGATGACGTCAGAAAATGCGGCTGGCTTCAGACGTCTCAGCATTTCTTCTATTGAATTTACAGTTCAGCGCGGATAAGTCTGCGACCACCATAATTCAGACCTAGTAATTTTCTTTGTACCTCTAAATACTTAAACAATCAACATGAAAGGTATAAAAAGAGACAGCAAATCTACTCGTAGTTATGGATGAATTTTGTCTGAGAAAGTTTTTCTGATTACGATTGGCGTGGAGGAAAGGATTTCACTTCATCATTTCACTAACACAACTCGATCGTCGTCGGTTCTGAAAATATAGAAATGGTAATGAATAAAGTTCGTGTTTGTGTTGGCTCGCTGTCACTACCCCAATTGTTTTTCCTTCCTAATAAAAATATTGAGTAGACAAATTGTTCGGCTAGTGCCTTAACCTAGCTTAGGGTTAGGGTCCTTAAGATGATAACATGTGATCAAAATAAACAGAACCGCGACTGTATACCTAACGTGTGGCAAACATTTCAGATTCATTCAAGACCTTTTTATTACCGTCTGAGAGACTGTCCTGTACTCAGAGGTTGATACAAATTTTATATTTGGCCACATGTGGCATAAGTTCGTTTTGCATTGAGTGGCAGACACACAGCGATGTTATTTATTAATGTCAATTGAAACTATTTACATGTGATTTACATGCTATGTAATTTACGAAAAATTTCAATTTACGATGTACTTAATTTCTTTTCTTGTATTCGTAAAATAACTATAAGATGTCTATGTAAAAATCATCCAAAAATCGATTTAAATCTAGATGTTCGAAAATACACGTGTCACTAAGATTTGCAATTCATAGAAAATTATGACACATTATTTGAACTAAAGAAATAGGAGCGTGTGGTTTTGTCCTGCTGAGTTGGCCAGTTTATCTTTCTTCGTGTAGACTAAATAAATGTTTGGGCAATCCTTATTAATTAGTTATCAACACTGGTAAATCAAAGCTTGTGAAACGTAATTTCAATACTATGGTTAACTTATAAAATATTCTGTACTATGACTAAAAATGGTATTTATCTACACTAATATTATAAAGAGGAAACATTTGTTTGTTTGTTTGAATTGAATAGGCTCCGAAACTACTGGACCGATTTGAAAATTTTTTTCACCATTAGAATCCTACATTATCTCTGATGAACATAGGCTATAAATTATTTTCAAAAAAATTAGAGATCCTTATGAAAATTGCAATAATGTAACCAAAGGTGTAAAAATTTTGAACATAAAATTCTTCATATCGCGTGCGCTGCGAAAACTATTGATGATAGAACAAAAAAATGTTCTACAATATTAAAGAACGTATTAATATCTACAAAAAAGTCAGCGATAGCATATGTCCAACTATTGTGGTTGTGTCATAATAACAACTTTTATAATTTAAAAAGTGAATAAAAATGCCGACCAAAAGCAGACCACGTTATTCTTATTTTGGTATTTATTCTTATGCAAATAAATTCCTTCATATTAAAGGCTGTTTCAGTACCCGTCGATTACTTTTTGAATGATTGAAATCGGACATTTTATTCAAAAGTTATCATGAGTTTAAAAATGTAAGATACATCGCGACCACAGAATAAATATCAGTTAGTACGGTAGGACAAGTGTCTGGGATTTTAAACACAGGTAACGGGATATTAACCATGATTAATACCATAGATACTATTGATCATGATCAATAGTATCTATGGTATTAATCTATGGTATAATTATGGTATTAATACGCCATGGCGTATGCAACTGCGCCGAAATATCGGGAAACTCAAAAAACATTAAATCATGGTAAATATCCCGTTAACTGTGTTAAAAATGTTGAAAACCATGATAGTTTAAGAAGTGTCTCTATGGAATGGGAGAGGGGGGTGGTAATATATCAATGAAATATATATGGGAGGTAGGGGAGCATTGGGTAGTAGGGAGGCTTGGACACCCCCGTGTCATGTCGGGCATAAACCATCATGCCTATCGTCAAATCGGAATTTGATCAGTTAGAATTGACCATGTATGGGGGTGGATTGGCATGATGGTGTATGGCCGGCATAACACGGGGATTTGCCGATGGTGTCCAAGCCTGCCTTACTGCTCAATACTCCCCTACCTACCTTAGACCTTACCTACATATTATTAACCTCTAAACTTTAAAGGATCATACATCCCGCTCCGTGACCGCCATGTTGTTATTAAATTTTTGTTAAATACCTATAATAAACCCGTGCGAAGCCGGGGCGGACAGCTAGTTTTTAAATATAGTAAGGGCTTATATATTAATCATTATTAGTACTAACATTCTAATTAAGATAGAAGACGACCCCACTTAGCGTGGGATAAGGTAAACTAAAATAAAGACTACTTTATTGTTACACAACGTAGAACATTTTAAGCGTGGATAAGGTTTTTAAGTTTAACTGGAAAAGTATCAGTTTCTTACGAATTAAAGTTACGCCAGGCTTAAACTCCAAAAATTTTATGGTACTCCTAAGCTACACCCGGCGTAACTTTACACCACGTTTATTAAAGCCGTGAGAGTATATTCTTTCAAACAAAAATCTTTTAAATACGTAAAAACTGAGAAATCGGTGAACATATTTCGATTAAAACAAAACAAAAAATTGTAGATGAATTATTTGTAATTCATCTACAATTTAATTAATTCTAATTTTCCGTTTCTAACGATCCTTAGATAGACTTGACTAATCCTGTTGTATTTTGTAAATATATGTAAATATGTAGTAGCTTAGTTTCTGTAATTATATATATTTTGATTTAATTATTATTATCATTTTTTTTTTTTTTTTAATAAGGCAAAGTGACAAAAAGAATCAGTTACATTTCAAACGATTTCTGATTGAGTATTGTTCTAGATTACAAAATACAATTACGGTTTCGGTTTGAATACCTCAAATGAAGAGAAAACACGACATCCATCCAAAGTCTGAAGAGCTTTAACCCAAATCCAGTGAACAAAATTCTGGAGAACAATGAATTCGTTCTCGCTGATAATGTTTTAAAAATTAAACTCTAATTTTGTGGGAACGAAAGCGAAAAGCGGTATCCGGAGATAGTTGACACAGAACTTGGAAAAAGCTAAGTAGAGATGAATTAACTAAGTCCTTGTCCTAGTTGCAAGCTGACTTCTGAATGCTGTGACACAAAAGTCGTAAGTAAAAATAAATACTTTTTCCACTATCCTGGAAACGAAACTGGATTGATCTGAGAGAATGAATGTCTACGGTATTAGTATCCATAAGATACCGTAGACATTCTCTCAGATCAACTCACTCAGGATCCTTTTATGGTATCAAAGAAATACGTCCCCACATTTAACAAATGGACATATTTTCCAGAAATTTGGATTCCATAAGTAACAGGGTGTGAGCCCATGGCCATGCTCTCGGAAACAGCTAGTCACTCAACTGAGGTGATCTTTCAGTCTCTCGATGTGTGCTCATTGGGGAATGCTATCATTTTATCAAGCTTTGATTTTATATTTTATTAATGAATAAAAAAGTTCATAAATTTTGAATGCGTGAGGCACAATGGCGTGAACAGAGGGAGGCCTTCACCCAGCAGTGAAATATTATTGGCTGCGGATGACGATGATGATGAATAAATAAAACCCTCAGATGTAATCGAATCTATCTTAGTAAGAGAATTTTATCATCTCCATCTTTGTCCAAAGCAAAAGCCTTCGGCACTGTGTGATTAATCTTAATAATGAGATAAGAGTTTAATAAACCTAGCTTTCTGGCACGATTGACCTTGATAATGGGTCAGATCTCAAAGGCCAGAAATGAGATTTCATGGAACGTTTAATAAGTTATTGAAGAAGATTGTTATTTTTGGAGACACTGGCTTTTTGTCTTGATTTTAAGGTTGAGTTCTTTCGATCGCAATTTGAGAGGAAAATCTAAACTAAGTAAGTATATCTTTTCACTGTGTTCAATTTTTAACAAAATTAGCAATACAGCAAATCGCGAGTAATACAGCAAATCGCGCGCGAAAGAACGCGTAGCTTCAAGCTTCAAAAAACTATCACTCGCGATTGCGCGTACAGGCTTTCCCGCACGATTGCGTTTTGACAAGAACGAGTAATCGCGCGCGAAATAACGCGTAGCATATAAATTATCACTCGCGATTGCGCTTAATCACTCGCGAAAGGTTGTGCGTGTGAAGGCCGCTAATAGGTTTAAAACAATCTAAATGTGACATAGATTAATAAACTCTGTTATCAAAACTTAGACTCTTTTGTGAGCCCTCAGGGTGACAACGACAACTTTACATTCCCAATCTCGCTTAAATCATAGTACTCTCTGCTAATTAATTTGGATGATACTTTTCATGATGCCACACAATCGATACGATGCGAAATAGAATTTCAGTAGCAATACTTTAATTAAAATTAATTATAACGATAATTAGCATAGCGGAAGCTGTCATAATGTTATCTGTTATGTACGCACTAAATTTTTATGGTTATTTCAAAAAACATTTAATAATGATAACCATTGTTTATGCAGGAAGCATTTACTTTTATTTACTTTTTAGATAATGGCAGTAAAGGTTTTTTACGTTATAGTTGAAAAAACACATTGGGAATCGAATCCACAACCTACAGCGCAGAAAGCAGAACTATTACCAAATATGTAATCGTTTGTTAAGGACGTGTCAAGCGATAATCATGAAAATGCAGGTATCAATATTATCTACAGATTTTCAAGGTAAAAATAGGACAGCGGAATAACCTTGAACTGATTTTTATTTCTGTGATCACGCTTTCTGAACTGAGCTGTTTTACATTAATGCGAGCGAAGCCGCGGGAAAAAGCTGTTTTCGCGTGACCGATTCCCGAGTGATAAAATAATTAAAGTAGGTATATACAAAGCCAAGACGCTCAAGCTCACTGAGGTCACATTTACAATAAATAAACCAACTTCAAACGCAGACTGAAATATCTCTCTAATTTTGATTTAGCGAAATTCCCACTAAAATATAATTACGTCCGCCCGGGCAGCCATCTTGTTTAGGTTTTACAGGCGCTGTAAAGGGAGCGAGAATAATGAGAGACGAAAATTAATAAATGAGATTACAAAAGATCTTATTACGGCCATTTGCTGGAGCCTTCAAGCTAGTAATAATTAGTGGGAGAAATGGACGAGATCTGAAGATCGGTCTGGGAGACTTTGGGAAATTGGAGGATAGTCTATCTTTGAGTTGGATTGTCTATGGTAGCCAGTTGGCGGGTATTTTATTACCGATCTCGGTGATTTCTTGACACAGGAGAGTTAGATTTAGATTTAGCGAGAAAATTTTCATTACCTTTGTTTGGATGCTGTGGTAACATCGTAGTTTTAGATACCCACGGCTTCATTTTATTGTGTTTTCATGCAATAACATCATTGGTTTTCATGTTTATGTATGTGACGGTTTGGTGTTATTCATTTAACCTGAAGCCACAACACGAAACAATAAATCATTTTATTTGATTTGATGAAGCTAAAGGACACCGGTAGGTAAATGCATTCAAAATAATGTTTTATCGTGTCGATGCGCGATGTCGTGACAACACATTCAACAATAACATGACTTTAAATATAATTTTGTTTATTATTTTGTTGAATTATTTTTGTTCAAAGTTGTTGAAAGTTATTAAAGACTAAAGAATAAGTTTTATGAATGAGCATAGCATATAATTATAACGATACAAATCCGTTTCCAGTGCAGATTGAACAAAGCAAGTTTCATGTACGTATGTAATTTTCAAACTGAAGTATGCAAATATGCTTCCACGTTGTGCTTTTCCTCTTGCAAGAAGCATTATTACAATGAATTCAACGAGCTTGGAATTTCGGAATAAAAATCTCTTAATTTATTCAATAAACAGCTGAGTAACTTTAGAACTTCTTAGAAAAAAACGAATTTGAAGAGAATCTGTTTCTCATTAGACATTTTTCAAAGATTGAGAGGATTATCGTCTCGATCTTTGAAAAATGGCTGAGGGTACTTATTTATATATTGAACGACATGTAATTTCATAAAAAAAATACAATATTATAATAGTTGAAATAGAAAAAGCATAAATCCGAGCCAAAGCTGTAAACTCAATGAAAATATATCAGAATCAATTCGAAGTAACAACCCATAGCTCATGCTTCCTTGATAGCTAATTTATTCATGTCGGTAAACGGTTCGTGTGGGAATGATTTCGCAATTATCAAAGAGAGTTCCTCATTATTCACTCTATATTATTTTCCATGTGCACACGTCCTCCATGCTTCGCTATACAATATTGGCTCGGTCAATGTAAGTAAAACATGGCAGCATTTTCTTCATTGACGCGCAATTTAGTACAAGTGCGAGCAAATTGCATACATCGAAGCATTGTTACTTATTTATATCATTTTATTATGACTGAAAGGCGGTAGATCGGCGGATAGAAAAATCCATCTTTTTTTATAGATATTCCTACCTAGGTAGCAATATCGCGACTGTTCATGTAACACCACGACTATCTTAAAACAAAGCTTCTCGTCTGCATGTGAAATTTTTTGCTATATCTAACTTTCGGTTTTTGGTTTTTCGTGTAAATATTTTGGTATCCAATATTTGATTGTTAGAATACTCGTATTTGGTCCGTATCTATTCGTTTGCAGTCAGCAACAAAGTTTACAAATCTATTTGAATTTCAATTCAATACTACACGCAATCCGCACTTCTTTTTTTTATTGCTTTATCATTTATCACTCAAACCATGTAATAAAACGCAAATAGTTAATATGAAAACGGTCTCCAAACAAGGCAAGCCTGGGGGGTTATTCGATATATTTATACAATGAGCTACATTGTATTCGGTCGATAAAATCAACGTTAAAACGCGGTCCTAAACTAGGACCAAATATTCCAAGCCAAAAAATTGGCCCTTGAAGTCAGAAATCGTAGTAAGAAACATCCGAATATTCATCAAACGAACCAAAATAAGAACGGGAATACGGCCCCTGTATCGTAATTCGTGCATACCAACGAGGTGGAGATAAAAATATAAATTGGTAATTTTCGAACACTACATTCGTTTATACAATTTTCTTGGAAATAAATAAACGAATGATAAAAAAAATTCGAGCCTGACTGTACCTACCTACTATATTTTATCCTGTGGGAGCCGTTACCGGCTCGAAATAAAACGAAAAAGCTTATATTCGTTACTCAAACGTTTACCTAACTGTATGGCCTAGCTAGCCGCACTTTCTTTCCCAGTAACTGAATGCATAAAAAAAATAAGGCTATTGTAACTAAAACCCATAGAAAGGTTTCATGATAAACCCTAGTGATCCTTATGATCGGAAGATGCCGCTTCCTTATTGAAGATATATATATGCAGAATCTAATCCCCTATGCATACATACAAGATATTTTAAGATGTCTTAGTAGTAGGTAATACCTTGTTACAATTTTTTCTTGTAATGCTTTTGAATTGTGTGATGTGACGTTGTTACTTGAGCTAAACTGTTTGTACTTGGATCTAGTGTTTTCTAAATAAATATTGTATACTTACCCTAGAAAGTATACACTACACGTATTGACGTCGTCTTTCCTGTGGGCCAGGCTGATTAAGCTGAGAGGATGGTTTAGGTGCTGGGCAAGCCTATTCCATCTCAAACAATGTCCCAGGCACTACAGCGTCCCGTTAAGTGTAGGCATAGGTTGCCTCTTGACGCTGTATAAATCATCTAGTATAGATGTAAAGGCCTAAGTTTTACCCTAGAAAGACCCAGCAACTCCCATTTGTCCTATAGGATTGTTACTTCCGACATTGGGAAGCTGTTGTGAAAAACCAGCAAGTTTCTATTCCAATTCGTCACAAATTGAAATTTCAATCGGAAACGTAAAGTTAAGGCTTCTGTAAAGGTGAGCATATGTGAGCGGCGAGTTAACGAGGACCCATCTGCATATCGAGTCGGGCTCAAAACCAATTGCGATCTCCGTCCGGTCGCACGGTTACACAGTGCGCATTCACCATAATGCTAAGTCGACACGTAGCTCGACGGAATCTTTAAACCGTTTAAATTCTTACTTAGATACTTACGTATTTGAATGTTTACGAACTTCTGCTCGTAGCTTTACTTGCGTTGTAGCCTATCTATTCCTGGCTACGTTCTACGTTAGATACCTATTACAAGTATTTCAAGTTTCATATAAATCAGTTTAGGCATAACTGAAACCACTGAAACATAAACATTAGTACATTCATTCAAACCAGCTTAAGTTAGTTTAAAGGCAGCACACCTGTGGTGTGGTTTGCACTTAATCCACGTAGTTGCTTGAAATTGAATCGACAACTTTCTCACCAAGATCTTAGTCTCATAAACTTACTTACCTTTAGAGATATATTTTATTACAGGATTGAATTGTGATCGCGAAAGACGAACGAAAGTCTATTATTTACCTTTACTTTATTTACTTCAATCATACTCAGCCCTTGTCGATACACATTCTCACGTGTAGAGGTACCTTTAGATTAGGTACTTACATACGTGCACTATCAGAATTTCAACTGAAACAGAGCTATCGAGTTTCCAAACGGTTTGGTGACCATTTTTGATGTCTTTGGTCTTTGATCGAATGTACGTCTGCGTTCGGCTGAAAAAGTAAACATTGGGAAATGATTGAGTTTTTCTATGGCCTTTGCTGTAAAGAACAACGATTGTATGGTAAAGAGACTTCAATTCCACCGTTCAGGAGCCGTTTGATAGAACATCCGCTGAATTATTTTTACACCGAGTAATAAAAGTGTTTATGGCAATTTTGAAAAGAAGAAAATCTAAATTTTTTACAGTATGTAACTAGAAGTCTTCATTGTTGTTTTTTTTTTAAGTAGATTCTGGTTTTTTTTTTTAGTAAACCTGCCCTTCTTTTGGTAAACTCAGAGCCATTGCATTTCCCTGCACAAGTTAATTATGCCAGAATTTGTGCAAGTGAGCTTGCTGCGAGGATCACAGGATTTCTTAGTGCTTACATTTTTTTTTTTTTCATTTATTAACAACACATTACAACCACATACTGTAAAATAAAAACTAGGTAGGTACATTGTGACGTACTTCATTTATTTTTTTTCACACAAAACTTAAGATTTGGGTTCGTTAGCTTGATTGCTGAAGTTTTAACAGACTGATTGATAAGGAGTGTATAGTTTTCTAGTGTGTATCCATTTTATATGATGTGTTTTTCACTAAAAATCTTCAAAGGATTTTGTGTCAATATGACTCGGTCACACAATGGGTGCCTGCAGATGGGCGACGCAGCCGGGGCAGGCCGAAGAAACGTTGGCGTGACGACCTCGATGCATTTGAGAAAGGCTGGTGGGAAATGGGCCGAGACAGAGATAATTGGAAGGATATGGGGGAGACCTTTGCCTAGCAGTGGGATAATGTAGGTTAAAAAAAAAAATGACTCGATCTGAAAAAGTCTACCGTGCCGTGGATCCAGTCATGATCATATTACTCTTCGTTTTATCAACAAAATAAAAACTTCCATAGTCCGCTTTCTGTACAAATGCTAGGACGAGTTGAGTGGCAAATAAACCTTTACTCACATACATTTTGTGGAGCCCTGATACAGTGACTCGGCGGCGGAGTAGACCACGAATGCGATGGCAGGATGAGCTGCACGCCTTTGAAATGGACTGGCAGACGAAGGCAATAGATTGTAGTGACTGGCGGAAAAGGGGAGGAGGCCTTTGCCCAACAATGGGATGGTGTGGGCTAGTAGTAATACATCAACTATGTATAGCAACTTTTATCAAGAACTTTGTCAGTATTCCACGTGAAGAGTTGGTTTTATCAGACATGTAAACTTGCACAAGTTCGTTATATTCTACAGTCCCGCATATTTTTGAGAATTTTACGCGTTTTGTAAGAGCTTCAAGCATTTACTCTACCTGGGTTTCAACTCGCAGTGGTAGCTATCTCTAGCTAGGGCATTTGGAGTAAAAAGCAGATTGCAGGTATTGCCAGTTTTTTTTCTGTTTTTCTTCTTTCTCCAGATTTTTTTGCCTGCTTTCTATATTAATGCAAGTTGGCTAACGACAGAGTTACCGGCTCGTTAGACGCTCTTCATTCGCATATTGCGCAGGAATAACAAGAGAAGACTGCGGAAGACTTTAAAACTCAAGACACTTTTTGTGCAATTATTTCGAACAAGTTTTTTACTTGAAATCTTTATAATCGGGGCATCTAGAAAAGCAATTTGAGACTTGGAAGACAATAATTATTTTAATTTTCAGAAATTATGTCAATTCGTCTTTATTTATAAATAAATAAACAATGCAGCATCATCTAGCCCCAAACTAAGCAAAGCTTGTACTATGGGAACCAGATAACTGATTTACTACTTTACATAATATGTTTGTAAATACATACATAATTACACATAGAAACACCCAGACCCGAGATAAATATTTGCAGATCATACAAACATTTATCCCGCGGCGGGGATCGAACCCGCAACCTTCTGCGTCTCAAGGGGGCTTTCACCCACTGCGCCACAGAGGTCTTCATGTATGTAAAGTACTTCTATTTACAAATAATGCAACTTACTAACCTACAAAATACATATTTGTATTACGTATTTTGAGCCTCTGACTATCCCCTAGAATTCCTAAGATATCTTGAGTTCCCAATCTGAGAAGTCTACTATGCCCTGAACAGGCCATGATTGTTTTTTGTCCCACTTTATGACTAAGGTCTTTCTTGGTGCCATGATCTTGGCTGAGAAACAAAGATGTACCTAAGTTTAATTCATACAGTGAAACAAAAGTTTGCGTAGTCTGCAGATATTTGTTCCGGGTTCGGTTGTTGTTCTCTTTGTATCATTAACCCATGATACAGGAAATCCTAGTATCAGCTAGACAGCCCAAAACTATCATAAATGAAAATACAAGTCTTGTTTGCAAGCAATCTGAGCAGTCGATTCAATAAAGACGCTATTTTTTAGCGATCTACTGGAGTCTAGCGGGTTTGGCTTTTGTTTGTAAATACATACATATTATACATAGAAACATGAAACACTAACTTCTGCAAGATGTGGGCATGTATCAAATATTATGTGTTTGGACATGCCTCTGACTACCCCCCTTAGACCTCTTCAAAGGATCTAGAATGAGTAACAAAAAAAGATCTGAGAGAATGTCTACCGCACCTTGGGGATACAGTCGTGAACCTGTTTACGTTTACGTTTTTACATAGAAACACTCATACCTGAGATAAATCTGTATGTCATACAAACATTTGTCCTGCGGCGGGGATCGAACCCGCAACCTTCTGCGTCGCAGGCGGACCTTCGCTCACTACGCCACAGAGGTCGTCCATTTTATCATAGCTAGGGTCTTACTTCAATAGTTAATACGTTTATAATAATATGCTATTTACTTATTCAATAGGCGATACAACAAGTACATATAAAACATCCCGAAGTTAAATAACCAGATAGAAAACCTGTTAGATTACCTACAACAAGATAGAAAAACTGTTATATTGAAAAATCGAACTTAGGTATTTTGAAATGCTAATAATCCAATAAAATTAAAACATCGTTTAGATAACATTAAAACGTGAAACTAAAGAGGTTCGTATGAGTTTGGCTAACTGGCATCGGAGTTTTAGGGCCGCCGTCATTGCTTAACGACAACCGACAATAAAAAGTGAAACTGAGACTTATGCATAAATATATCAACCATACAAGAGTAAGTTAAATGAACCTATATACGAACCGAATCATCATTGCAGCCTTTAAACTCGTAAATATGCTTGCAATAAGCCCGCGGAGATTGGCTGTAAATTCAGTCGTAAACAGAAACTTCGTAATCATAAAATAAACGCCATCTATTGGAAGTGATTTTTAAGAAGAAGGAGCAATCCAAATGGATTTTTTTTAAATGGCTTTCAGGAAACAACAAAAAACAGACACAATAAGAAAAATAATAAAATAAATATATACTTAACAAAACAAATTATACAAAAGAATTTATTTACAGACAGTAGGTACAATAATCCTGTTTGATTAAATCTGCACCTCTCTCTCCGATCATAACACATGGCCCATTAGTGTTTCCACTAGTCTCAGTTGGCATCACGCTAGCATCTATCACACGTAGATTTTTCAATCCGTGCACCTTCAGTTTGCTGCTGACCACCGACGTCTTTGGATCAGGACCCATCATACAAGTTCCTACAGGGTGGTAAACGGTCAGAACCATATCCAGACATATACGTTTCCAGTATTCTTCACTATCCAACTCCAGTTTGTCACACGGCTCCCATTTCATTCTCCCTAGGAAAGCGCCAATAGACTTGAAGTAATCCGTATTTAAAATTTTCGTCAATGCTCTTATACCAGTAACAGCAGCGTCCAAATCTCTAGGGTCCTTGAAGTAGTTTGGGTAGATTAGTGGATGGTCTTTTGGATTATTTGTGGCTAAAGATACGTTCCCTGTTGAATGTGGATGCAAAAGAAGGAATAAGAAATTAAACAAAACATAATTTTTATTCAATTCCACAACGTGATCTACAATACTTGTATTATATCTGAACTGGATCCCATATGCACTTCGAGTATTTGTAAAGTTTTTCCAAAATATTGAAAGATGATTCTGAAAGTCTGGCCTAGTTGCGTTTTTAGAAGCGGAATAAAATGCCATAACATCTGCAATACTAGCTTGAGCTAAATACCCTTGACGATTATAAAGGTATCTTATAGCATCAAAGTTTCTTGTTGCTTCATCAGGTTGTGCTGGTCCATCACCGTAAATGGTTACTGGAATCATGGCATGATCTTGCAGATTCTGTCCTACCATTGGTGAATCAACTTTGCAAGTAATGTTTTTCGATTGAAGATGCTTCTTTGGTCCAACACCAGATAGCATGAGCAACTGTGGTGAATTTATAGCTCCAGCGCTCAGTATAACTTCCAGCCTTGCTCTAATTGTAATAATCTTTTCATTTCTCTCAACTTTTACACCAAGCACCTTCTTAGAAGTAGCGTCGATGATAAGTTCTGTGCACAGTGTGTTTTTCAACACCTTAAGATTAGGTCTATCCTGAACCGGGTTTATGTACGCTAATACAGAACCTTGCCTGATCCCGTTGGCTGCTGTCACTGAAGCAATACCACAACCCATGTTGCCGGCTACATTGAGATCGGGAACTTCTTCTATACCAATTTGAGCCCATGAATCTAATACATTTTTAGTCGTAGGTCTATAAGTGCTGTTAAATCTATTGATATTCAACGGTCCACGACGTCCATATTCATTAGCAACTTCAGGATTTTGCAGTAGTTCCTGGTTTTGATAGTTTTCAGCTTTCTTGAAATATTTCCGAACAACGTCTGGATGCCAGTCTGTATTACCCGCGTTATACCAACTTTGATAATCTTCAGAATTGCCTTTAACATACATCATTGCATTGATATTAGTACTACCTCCAAGCATCCTACCTCGAGGCCAAGCGATGGATCCATTAATCTGTGCTTGATTGGTTCTTCCGTCATTAGTCGTACGATATTGCCAATCGTACTTTGTTCTGAATACGGCTTTGTCTAATGCTGGAACCTGAAAAGTGTTCAAAAAAGGTTAATCATTGACACATTTTTAATGTAATAAAATACTATATACACAGAAACCAGATAATTAAGTATTTGATATTTGATTTGATAATTATTTCAACTTACGCTAACTTCGACAGGAGGGTCACCTCCACTCTCAATGATAAGAACAGTCCAGTTTTTATTTTCACTCAGCCTCCTCGCCACAACGCTGCCTGAGGCGCCCGCTCCGATGACGATAAAGTCAAATATTTGATCATCTATAACAAAATTGATTATTTTATACTTCAGTTCGTTTAAGACAACTGTATCCTGTGCTGTAAAGCACAATTCTTTCATAAAAAGCCACTCAAGATATAAAAGAAATACTCAAGATTTGCATTTGATGATGTTTAAGGTAGTCCTAACACATATTTGGCACGAGTATCTACATTTTGCAGAAGTTGTCAATCCAAACGTGACAGGTTGCATTGTCACATATTGGAATACGTTTACCTAATATATATGCCTCTCGATTTTTTCTTTCAACCTCTTGTTAAAATACTATAAAGACATACCAGAAACGCCTGCATCGGGAGGCCAATCGGGAGCAATGACGCACTGCGAAGCAACAAAGAACTGAAGCGCAGTTGTGAAGGTCTGCGGAGCTACGCCGGTGGTTGGTGACGGACACGTGACATTGGCAACACTGTAACAAGTGCATCGATAAATCTGATAAATCGATTATCTATCTATAAAAAAAGCGCTCGTGGTCGTGCTTGCTTAGTCGTAGTAAGCAACGTTCGAAACTGTCTGTAAGTGGATGGGTGACCGCCAGTGGCATTTTCATCTGAGCGCTTCCATGCTTTTGAGGGCACGTTAAATTGTCGGTCCCGGCTATTTAAGTCGTTAAGCCATGACGGAGGCCTTAAGGCGGCCAAAAAACTCCGTCCCCAGAGTTGGCCACAGACTCATACGAACTTACTTTAGCTGGCGTATAGCCATTTGGAACCCCAAATCTGGAGGCACGGAAGTGCCATTGCCAAGACAAGCCAAAAAAGCGAGGCACTACCTTCTTCTCGAAGCGTTTCGTCGTATTTTTGAGGGCTATTTCGATTTAAAGGCAACAAAATAAATGTAATATTTACCCAGACATTGTAAACTTCCTTGTTAACGATGACGTCACTTTTCTTTATATCGTCCTGTGTACACAGCATAGGATATAGTAAATTAAACTGGAGTGCATTAATAAAAGTCAAAATAGATCTGTGCTATTCTAGAAACACTGGTTTTAAATTCATATACCTTTACTAATAATCAAATGTTTGTTGGGAATCCCGTGAAAAATTATAATTTATATTATTTTGGCTGCCATCTCTAGGTACTAGTAGGTACTATCTGATATTTACAAATTAATAAATCTTGCACACTTTTTCAATAGCTTTTATCCCCGTTGAAAATGTATAAGGAAGAAAAGAGAAAGAAATTATTTATTTTTATTAATTATGTATTGGTTTCACTCGGCCTATACAAAAAATGTTGTTACTCTAAAATGTTACCATCTTATTTACCTACACATAATAAATAAATGATCTTTATCTTTATCTTTACATATCTAAGCATTTAAAAAACATCTAAACACAAAAAACTACTTTATTTATATAGCAAATAATATCACAAATCGTAGATAAATTATTCGTATCTACATGAATTTCCCAAAAAAAACGGAAATACGAGTAGGCACTTATGTACATACATAAAAAAATTAAAAGCCAATTATTTTGGCCTAGGGTGCTCTCATATAAAAAAAAATACAACCTAGATACTTCTATAAACTAATCCGACTCACTTACATTGTACGAGTAATAAAGAATAAGGTAATTAATACAAAGAACGTGCTCTCACGAATGTTGCTTCTGTGGTAATACTAATTAATATTTTTTTACAGTTTTTATCTACTTTGAAAACTCACTTCACACTCAAATTGAACCTTGAATCTGTATAAGTACCTATACTTAGATATACTATGTATACTTACTTTCAAACACTTGTGTAATTAAAGGAGAACAAGAGGGGAAATATCAAAAAGTATAACTGTGCCGTGCCCAAATATTTCCTATACTCATAGTATTAAGTTCCTTTAATACTTCTTTAGCCGTGCCATCTACTTACGTATTTTTTTGGTGTTTTGCATTTTAGTATTCCGCAAGCATGCGGGTTCTACCTTTTTTTTGACGGCTCTTGACCTCAAACTTATAAGTGGTAAGAGTGAGGTCTACGATGGAGCGAGCTTACCCAGAAGGTGCCTATTAACTCTCTTCTTAAAAACAATAGGGTCGTAGCTCAGCGGAAATACAGACGCTGGAAGTTGATTCCAAAATTTTGCAGTGCGCATAATAAAAGAACTTTCGAAGCACTTAGTTCTAATAAGTGGAATATCAACCAGGTGAGGATGTTAATTAGCTGTACGTCTGAAGTCTCTGTAAAAGAACGGTACTACCTAAATGTTGGAGACGTTTACTCATTGAAACTGTATGTTATTTAATTACCGACTTAACAAAAACAGGAGGTTCTTCATTATGTTCTGTATGTTCACCGAGATCCGTCAAATGTGGACCTTTTTTTTTGTTTAAAAAGGTATAGACTACCTCTTGAAGCGGTTATCGTAGTTAACCTCTTAGCAATTCAATTCAAAACGTTTAATGCTTCATGTTAGTAGATAGATCAAGGTGCAAGTTAATACAACTCGCTCTTGACCACTTCAAATAAACTGTTTTAGTTCAGCTGTAGTTATTTAATTATTTGTTTCACGCAAATATTAGAATCATATTTTGCATAAGTTTGAGTGATACACTATTGAACAACTTATCAAGCAGTTGTTCTTTTACAGTCCTATAAAATATGATTGAGCCTATAAAAGTAGATCCAAAATCTTTACGGCTTAAAATCATGTCCCCAAATGTTTACGGCTGAGATCACCTGTCTGTAAAAAGTATGTAAACAGTTTATTGCCCCTGAACCGTAAGCCGCTGAAGAGCCTATGGGTGCATACACCTTGGAAAGTCGACAAAATTCCATTCAAAAATGCTGTATCTACACTTATATTATAAAGAGGAAAGATTTGTTTGTTTGAATTGAAACAAACAAACCTTGAATTGCTCGTCAGGGATTCCGTGGCCAAACGGTAAGGCACTCCGGCTTTAGGAGGATCGTCTGATCGTCGCGGGTTCGAATCCCGTCGGAATCGAAAATTTTGATAAGACTTTTCATTTCTCAATATGAGCTATTCCAGACTATCCATACTAATATTATGTGAAAGTAACTCTGTCTGTCTATCTGTCTATTTTTTACCTTTTCACGCCCAACCACTGAACAGATTAGGCTGAAAATTGCCATGGATAAGTGTTGTATCCCAGAGAAGGACACAGGCTACTTTTTATCCCGAGAAAATGAAAAAGGGAGAGCAGCTAGTAACACACGTATAACTCAAATTCTTCGAGATCCGTTCAGCCAAGTTGCGTGATTGAATAACATCCAAACTTTCCTATTTATAATAGTAATAAGATTATCTGGCGAGGCAGATGAAATGTTCTAGCTTGGAATGTTTAATCTGTTTCTGTTGAAGACAACGTTTGGAGCTCGACACTTCTTGCAATGCAATAAGTAATTTAAATTGCATTTAGTCATGGTGATCTGTTGGAATTTACTGTTTTGTATTTTGTCCACTGTATTAAACCACGCAATATTTAAATCCTAACCCATTCCTACGAATAAAAGGTTTAGAAATTATGATAATTATCATTATCATCAATCGCAACCTGGCTTCCTCCACTGCTGGGTATAGATAGGCCTCTATTTCTTTATGCCAGTTTACAATCCCTAATCTCATGTAACTTTTAGTTCACCTCTGTTTATGTCTTTGCGCAGTTCAAAAATCAATCACATTTACCGATTTTTCGTTTCAGATTCACCTACCGGCGCTGTTTACGTTGGGTAATTTTGTAATGATAGCGCTTCCAAGTTTTATTTATCCATGTACATAGTGACGATCACCCAGCTAGGGTGATCGTCACTATGGACTGGGAACACTATCCATCATCTACGAACACAATCTATACATAAGTTTTGTATAATAAGCTTTAGAGTTCAATGTGTTCGTGTGGCAGTTTAGATAAGCAACTTCACCTGACCAAGTCAACATTGTACCAAGTTTGTGTACACTTGCGGTTTCCGGTATATGGAAAATGAATGACCTTTATTGTTGTAAAACAAAATCCACCTTAATTTTGTTATTCACAAGTTTTAACCTGAATTCAATCAATTCAGCGTCTTTGCAGGGACCCTTCGTGTGTGATTGAATGGTACTAAGCTATTTTTCAATATCTTTGAAAAACGGCATTATTTCAGACTTACCATTTATAGCGGTATATATTTATACTCGTACCTAAAATATGATCAATTTTACAAGAATCTTCACTATTCACTATTTTTATACAAAAAAACCTAATAATAGTTTTATTGATATTCTAAAAACAATTATCCTACCTTTTTTGCTGACTGTATACCCCATGTGGCCAAGCACTTCAGTGAGTTTACATTTGGGTAACTTACCTATTTGGGATCTTTGCCGTAGTTTCGAAGGTAAACAGAGATCGTGAATGCTATACGAGCTATCTCACGAAGGCGGGTTGGTCTTGATTGCGAGTGTAGATGCACATGCATGTTGTTTTTGTGTGCGTTAGCTTAGGAACATTCCATGGACGAATGAGCGCTCAGTTTCGCTGAGGATGAATCTACACACCCAATCAAGAACAACCCACCATCGTCAGTTATCACAACTTTTAGGCAGGAATCATGAATGATAATTGTTTTGGTTGTTTCGCTTACGACGTCACACCCAGACACATAAAACTTCTTAACGCCTCGGTATAATTATTAACACAGCCACTACAATGTCAGTTTTGAATGTTTTATATTTTTCGTTTTAATTGTTTACTGTTTTAACAATACATACTTAATTGTATTCAGTACCTACTCTATGACACATCCGAATGTTTTAATCCGCCAAAAACAAGACCGAAGTTGCAATTGTAGACTTCTAAGACCAATTTGTCGGGTTAAAATACTTGATAGATACCTACGGACCGAGTCATAGTTAATCTTATCGATCAAATCTATGTATTTCGTAATAGGAAACGTCCGAATATCCAGCAAAATATAGTAGTTTTTTCGCACGAGAGTAAGGTGGTTCGTAAGAACGCAATTGAAACTCGAATAGTTTCCATTCTACCTGTAGTTAGTACTACAGGTACTACCCAATAGTTTGGGTATTCTATAAAGGCGACGTCTCTTGTCAAGTCAAGGGCGAAATGTTTGCTCTTGTACTGGTGGAACTCATCGACATTGTTTAAACTGGTTATGGGTAAACTTTTTTACTCATGAGACTAATTTCTAAAATATTTAAAGATATTGCTATGTGCCTCCTTGTCAGGAGACCATAGTGTGAACAAGCTACCCACCATAACTTTTTGAAGCGCTCGTGGTCGTGCTTGTTTAGTCGTTCTTGATAGATCGTCGAAGTTAAGCAACGTTCGAACCGGTCTATAAGTGGATGGGTGACCGCCAGTGGCATTTTCATCTGAGCGCTTCTGTGCTTCGTAGGGCACGTTAAATTGTCGGTCCCGGCTATTTAAGTCGTTAAGCCATGACGGAGGCCTTAAGGCGGCCTAAAAACTCCGTCAACAGAGTTGGCCACTGACTCATACGAACGAACGAACGAACTATAACTTTGACCTATATGCATAATAAGATAAGATAAGATTTATTTCAGATAAAGGTTTACAAAGGTTTATCTTAGCTTAACTATACTAGAGTAGTATGTTTATATAATATGTTAATCTTCTTCATCGCGGGTTCTTTCGAACCCAATATGGTGAATGGATTATAATGATAATAATATCAGTTGACTACAAAATGTCAATCGAGAAGATGAAATGATTCTGAGAAAATCTTAAAAAGTTAAGAAAATCAACAAACGAAGTGTTCGGTTTGAACGTGGCTTTGTGTCTATAAACTTTCTAATGCAAATATTACTCCAACAAGAGATATAAATATTCAATTCCGCGTAAATTATAGCGGCAAAACATTTCCGGGATTCTTCCAATTGTTTTCTAATTTAATTAGGAAGCAACCACCGGCAAGAACAAGACAAGTGAAACTCCGCTTAATAAACTTTGTGTGGTTTAATAAAAGTCTGCAAATCGCTTTTGTAAGTACTTCAGATTATAATTATTATTACTTAGCCATTCTCGTCCCACTGCAGAGCAAAGGCCTCCCTTCCCTTCTTCCACTCTTCGCGACGCTACAACAGGCCAGTTTCTCAGGTAAGTACTTCAGATAAGTACATAAAATACGAGAGTTGATTCAGCACTTGGTACTAGCTACGTTCAAAGCGCTGATAATATTCCCAAAAACTTGCTATATCTTAGAACAATATAAATAACTAGGTGGATCTATTCAGTGAAATGAAAAACAAAATATCGTTGACAGATCTTATCAAGAAAAAAATGAATAAGTATTTATTTTACGATAAGTTTCGTTTCTAAAACCGTTTGACTACTCTATGGCAGAACTTAGTTGTAAAGGAACATTTTACTTGCAAACGACGTTCATTTCATTTGTATCGTTGGCTATCAAATTAACCGTAAGACACGATTGAGATTTTATTCTTCTTGAATGGATTTTCTCTAATTTCTTCTTCCTCTATAAAGTTTTTATCTCTCTTGTCTTCTTTAAAAAAGCCTTGACGTTTTTAAAACTGACGTCCGTATAGCGAGATGGTGATTACCATAATTTAAGGGACAGTCGATTAGATGATTCTTACAAAAGCTTCTTACATGCCTTTAAATTATTGCCGCTGTACTAAAAAATAATTTTAAATAAGACTATTATTAGTAAGTTAGAATAGTTTCACACTCATTCGCAGTAGAAAATACACTAGACTGTTCACTTGATATATCTTGCTTAAACTTGGAAATACAGAAGAAAATAGGCACAGAAAACATCAACTTTGAAAATAATTGTAGAGACGTGAGCCTGAGCATTGCTGGGGCCTTAATTCACCTGATTAATTTAGACGGTTGGCCTTCTGAAGTTCGCGATATCTCTCGTTAACCCAGTGACTTGGGCCCTGAGCTCATTGGATTAGCGATTTCACTAAGTCCGCCTTATAATTAGTCCGCCCTTTTTGATATTAATTATGAAGACGCCGATGGGACTATCTGATGGATCTTTGCGGCAAAAAGTCCTGAATTATGATGATTAAATAAACTTGGCTTAAGTTTAATGCTTTCGTCTCTTCGATCATGGTTCGTCAAAATAGAATACTTAGTTTTTCTTTTGCTTTCGTTTTAATATTAAACTAGATTTTTATAGGGAGAATACAAACTGGCATTGTTATGTATGTTGTATGGAAAACGCGTTCGTGCGGAAAGCGTTTGAAAACCTCGATGGCTTTATAAATTCTTTTGTGGATCCCAATTTTTCCTGACGTCACTTTCGACATTGTGAAACATTGTGAACGGCAATTTACTGAAGCGCAATTTTAACATCAGCATTTGTGAGGTTTTTGCAATTTGAATACTTTTATCGTCATTTTTAGGTCGGCTCGGCCTCTCGTTTCAATTGATCATTGAATTTGTGTCTCGCTTTGAAATCTTTAAACTTGCCAAACAAATTCTCAATTTGAACCAGGAAAACCTTTGTATGCGTTTTGACTATAAGGTTAGACCTTGTAAATGAATCATTCATCAATGTCATTTGTTAGTAAACTTGGTTGATGAATACCTACTACTTAATTGATGGTATTAAAGTTGTATTAAACTTAATTTCTAATAAGTACACCTAATCAAGCAAGTCAATACTTGCTTCACACACGTCATAGGATTTTACCCTAAGTCATAGATAGAAATATACTGGATAAACTATAGATGGGTATACCTTTGAGATGAGTTTCTCTCGAGGGTACATAATACCCGATTTAATTTACAAGAAACATTTTACGATACCTCAATTAACAGTGTAAATAGAACGACTTGCTCAGTTTCAGGCTTGTCTTTGTTTTACAAAATGTTTATTATAAGGAAAATTTTAGTCGTGGCCTCAATAATGGATACATTGCACTTGTTGTATTGTAATGTATTTTATTCAAAACTTACAAATTAAATTAAGTACCTAAGTAAATGAGACTTCGATTTGACTCGGAGAACGAATCACAATCAAAGAATAGCGTTTGTAGTGATTCTATAGGATTTGATTTGACTTGACAATAGACATGTGCCTCGATTTTCATCATAACAGTTTCATTTACGGCGTGAATCGCTGAGTGAGAAATAAATGTGGGCATTAATTTTCCGTTCGTCTCCTTTCGTTTTGCATATTTCACGTGAAGTGAACATCTAAACACGCAATGAAACAAACGTGCCCAAAAAACGAAGCATTCACTCGAGTGAACTTTTATTTAGTTGAACCCTCTGATCTTTCGTCGCAGGGTGTTTCATACTTCATTCGAATGTATTCGAAAAGAGAGTTCGTTTCTTCAAATCATTCTTTTTAATGCATAAAATTCAATCAGAACCCTTTTTCGGCAATTTCGGCTTTCGTCATGACTGCTTAAAATTTGACCTGACTCTGCCTGATGTTTAGCCACAGTCATAATAAAGATGAGATTAGCCAAAAGAAGGAATATGCCACACTGGTCGACAGTAGATTGGATAACCAATCTACAACAGACTAATCATTCCCTCCGGGCTCTCGCGCACATCAGCAAATTGTGGTATGTTTGATGCATTAAACCAGCTGTTCTACACACAAATTCCATGAAATCAACTTGAAAAATTCTAACAGACAGTGCTGACGCCGGTTCACGTCTAGAATTAATTTCCTGCTGTCATGTGACGAGTTGTAATATGCGAATGTGTGGGTGGCTAAATGAAAATCTACTTACATTAAATTATCTGAAGGTAACTTGAGGCATCGCGATTAATATTGTTTTGAGCCTGAGATCCTGAGAGAGAGAAGATATTCAAATATTTATAAGTAGGTTATATAATATATGCTTATAACTTTTTTTTTATAGAAGAGGGGGCAAACGAGCAAGTGATTACAACCGCCCACCTGATGGTAAGTGATTACAACCGCCCACAGACAACCGACAGATGCGTTGCCGGCCTTTGAGGTAGGAATAGGCTCTTACTTGAAGTTAAAACTGTTAAATGCGATGCATTTGAGGAAACCTATTTTCATGTTATATGAGATTCATAGGTTTAAATTTTTTTCAACACACTTGCTCATAAAGTGGCTCTATGGTCACCGCAATTAGGCACATAATGACACCCATAATCAAACTGTGACTTTTTCATTACTATAACTCACTAGTGAGTAATAGATTTTTTTTTAATTTTATTGGTTGAGTTGCTTTGTTCTTAAAAAAGTTTTTATTCAGAAAAAAGATCGTGTTCAATAGAACAAATACATTAATGTTCCTATTGCTTGCTCATTTCATGCAACTTCTTATTTAAATAGATAATTTTAACTCGTACGTGTTTAATAAATAAAACTTTCACTCAAATATAACTTTTGTTTTCTCTGTAATAAAATAAAACTTTAAATTCCCCATTTTGTACGTGGCAGAATAGGCCGCAAACCCTATGCGTGGCGCGGAAATATAGTCTGTGGCCGATCGCAATGCGCGCGCATAGGAAAACTGATTCATTTTTGCCGCAATAGCGAAACATTTTTCACAACTCGTTTTCACTGTTGAAAATGAGTTTTTATTGTTGTTTTATTCACAAGTGTGTTGAAAAACGTCGTATGATACACGTGTGTATTGATGATTACCGTCCTCGGTTCTATTAAGAGCCTCGCCTAACGGCTCGGCTCTTAAAACAACTCGGCGGTAATCACCAATGTTACACACTAGTACCATAATGTACTATTATATCTACTTACCATGTTTATTAAAAATAATATTTTGACGCAAGAGCATTCGTTTAAAGGAAGAATCAGCTAGAATAGCTCACTCGAGTGAATGCTGTTCTTTGATGGCTGGATTGGCTCTTTTGTTTGTCTGTATGTTTCTGTGTCCGTTCGAGTGAACTACGAACAAGAGAAAAATCAAGGTAGAGTCCTACGTACATGGAGTCTATAGGTACGTGATGATGTACCAATATTACAGTGTTTCCCGTTTCACACAAAATAATGTTTGTTCTGCACACGATAGTATCGTGGGCGGTAATAAGATCCTAAACTAACAGAAAGTTTACTGACGAGGACAGGTCAAAACGTGTCGACCTTATTTTATTACTATGACATCTTGTAGAGACGACGAACCCTATTTGCGCTTTTTTGAGACACGTGTACAAAATGTTTACCGATACTGTGAACTTGGTAGATACCCAAACATGCTATTGCTACTAAATTAATTTTTGTACTCAAGCTAAAGTTGAGGGCGTAGGTGGCAACTAAGGTTCAGTTTAAGCAGGTCCAGTTTAAGCCATCAAAAACCAAGATATTTCATTGATCTCGTGTAACTAAAACAATGAACATTGTTCCTCATTTTTATATAGTTATTTTGACTGGCCTTACGTAACTGCTCAGTTACTAGTAACTTTGTCTTCTGGTCGAGGGTTCGAGGGTCACCCGGTATAAACATTTGTGAGTTGATATCATGTATCAACTCAAACTCCATTCCATTAAAATCCTCCATTTCCATTTTAAAACTCAATTTTTTTAATGGAACATATTGATGACCACTGTGGCGCAGTGGGCGTAGGTCCGCCTGCGATGCAGAAGGTTGCGGGTTCGATCCCCGCCGCGGGACAAATGTTTGTATGACCTACAGATATTTGTCTCAGGTCTGGGTGTTTCTATGTATAATATGTGTATTTACAAACAAAAAAAGTATATAAGTAGTATATCAGTCATCTAGCACCCATAACACAAGCTCTGCTTACTTTGGGGCTAGATGATGCTGTGTGAAAAGTTCAGCATTATTTATTATATATTTATTAATATTATATTGATTCCATTTAAAAATTTTATATCCACAAAAATAAATAAGTAGTTTTACTAGTAATCCCATAATAACTTTGCTCAGTTTTAGGGTTGGATCACGATCCAACACACATCGCGATGTGTTTACTTACATCGGCTTCATTTAGCTTATGTATAATAGGCTATAATACGACCTTCATAACAGTTTACATTGTATAATTATTGGGAGTATTAGCTTGTTTTACTTCTAAACATTTTCACTTAAATAGGGCAACACCGTTGTAATGTTGTCAGTCATAACGTAAAGTTATGGATGCAAGTAGTAGATTAAATAATTATGATATATCGAAGCTAGTTTTCCCTAGTTTATTAACCGACTAGGCACTACACGCTTACACGTACTAAATATTTTTCATTTTTAAAGAATCAAATCAATTCCAATGCTGTCGTTTGTTATTGTTTGAAAAGTTACTTGATCGAGCGTGTTTTAATGCTATGATTAAAAAAATCTGTTTCATTCGATAATTATGTCGAGGATGTTACACATTTTTGTGTTTAGTAGGTACACTAAATCTGCGTCTGTACTATTTAAGTTTTTTCTATTCTGAAATTAGTTTAAGTTTTTTTTTAATTATATCTTTATCATTGGCAGCTCACATAATACCCCACTTCTCTCTTCATCCCTGTACTATTCACATCTAAACCTTTCCCTTTACAGCCAAAATATAACGAGTACCTACATAGTCTTGATGAATTTACTTCCCATAAGCACTTCTATCATCGTCTGTCCATTATTCATTACATACGGAAGGGTTCGCGTGTGCTCCAACAATGAGATGGAGATTAGAATCAGGGATAAGAATACTTAAGACCCTCTATGATTGAAGGCAGTATCTTGTAGTTCAAGTTGGCGTGTAGGTAGATCAATACTATCATGCTACAAGACACAAGTTTACTAAGAATATCATGTACGTACATACGAGCGTTACGTCATAATGAAAAACTTATATTACTTAGTTTAGATCAAATGTCGTGAGTAGACACATGAACGAATAGACAGACATTTTCGGCATCTTTTGAGCATGAAATTCTAAAACCATTTCATGCGTAATGTAGTTTATTACAATGATAAAATTATCCTGCATTAATTTATGAACGAAACTGAAATGTAACGAGATCACGACAAAAGATTACAATACTAACATTTTAAATCTAATTAAAATCATTTACTCACATAATCATTTACACTACACATTCGCCATCATATACGAGTATATATAGATACGCCATATAGATACTCATTCATATGAGGGATCGAGTAAACGGTGTTGACGTCCGTCACGAGAGCTCTCGCATGCGTTCAAACAAATAGAGCGCCCTTGAACACACTTCAACTGATGGACTGACGACGAAAGGGCTTAGGGGAAGTTTGCTAAATGAACCACTTACCTTTACGAAACAAATATGAATACAGTGATAACATCATCTTGTTCCAAGTCAAAATGTATTATTTTTTCGCATACTCTCACACTTCACTCCCCACGTGTCGCAACATCACCGAGGCAAGAGTCGGGTGCAACTGAGTCTCCAAGGACTCGTTTCAATTGGTTTTGCTATTGCTAGCTTGCACAATTTTCGAAACACCTTGGTGGTCCAAATGCGCTGGTTCAATGATGGCAACCTTCTTCTTCTATAGATAGAAGTACATACATCTACAGACGTATGTGAGAATTGGGTATATCGGTCGGACGAATGTCGAAAATGACAAGGAAAGTTACGAGGGCAAGGGTTGTTCGACTTGGGAATCAATTCTATACAGTAAGATCGGCACTTGGATAGTATTGATTCTCTTTCTGACGGATTAGAATAAAATGCTGATATTTTTTCACGTTTTCAGCTAGCTAGAATAAGTTTATCATCACCATTTTCAGTTGGAATGTAAAATTCGTGCGTGATAACGAGATATATAGGTAAGTATTCTATTGTTTAAATGTCAGCACCTAAGTAAAATTAATAGATTTTCTGTTAGTTCAAAAGTTTTATGGGACGATTTATTCCACTTATCTTTAAAAGACAATAAAAAATCTCTAATCTTCACATAAATAAACTTAAACGATACATATCAGTATTGCATGGACCCTTTGACATAAAATACGTCCATTTACACTTTTAAAACATTTATTTTCATTCAGTGTTCAAATTATTCTTATCAAAAGCTTCGAAAATCTCGAAAATTGTTCGGTCGACTAAAATTGCAAGGATTACTGTAATATAAAAATAAATACAGGGTGGATTTTTGAGATGGGCCACAGAGGGCAGGTGCGAAGTAAAGTGATTAGAAGCCGTGTCTATTTTTACTGTTAAATAACTTCATTCCATAGCGCACCGACAGAACCTGCAGAATCAACTAAACACTGTGTGAACGTTCTAAATACACTTGACACCAAAAAAACACGTTAAATCACTTATCACTTGCACTTGCACCTAACAAAGTGTAAACCAGCTTTTATTTAGGCAGGCAAACATTACTAAAAGTTATACTTAAGTTACATACGCCCGCCCACATTCATTTCAAAGATAGATCCAGTTGGGTATTGATTATTATTTATTATCTTATTGATATATTTCGTTTCATTCTACAATATAGAAGAAGCAGGAATCTTACCAAAAATAATATTTCCATCAACCTATTAAGGATTAGTAGACATATTATTGAAGAAAAATATATTATGCAAAATGTGTAAATATAATAAGAACCGATTAAGAATACATCGAGTCAAACCGCGGTGCTAAGCTAGTGATAAAGATAACAGTAACATTTATTTCTTTAACATTTTAAACGAGAAACCCAGCTTCAAACGGTCTCGAACATCCTTAGGTAACACTTTTATTTCTGGTGTAACTCGGCTTTTTCTGGATAAACTTATTTAGGTAGGTATATTAAACGATCATGTATTCCATTATTTATACTTTGTCCCAGAGGGGTATTTTGGTATATCTAGTCTATTCCATTATTTCGGATGGTAAAAAATAAAAAAAACTTTTACATTATAGAAAACAATACAACACTCCGTCAGCAGAGATGATTCAGTCGAACTTATTTATCACAATTAGGAATAATATTAAATTATAAAAAAATAATCACAAATAAATAAGTCATGGTAACTGAGCCCTGATAGCGACCTGAATCAGTTGAGCTATCTGTAGACCCTATATTCAAGATCTTTTGAAGATGTCTAAAAGGGGTAGTCAGCTGTCCAAATCCATACTTATGCTTTATAATATTATAAATGTGAAAGTAACTCTGTCTGTCTATCTGTTTGTTACCTTTTCACGTCTCAACAGATTATGATTACCACTGAACAGATTATGCTGAAAGTTGGCATGAATGAAGGTTGTATCCCAGGGAAGGGCCTATGCCCTTCCCTGGGATACAACCTTCATTAGTAATTCATTAGTAGTCAACTAGCCTATGCTACTTTTTATCCCGAAAAATCCCGTGGGACCGCGGGTTACACCGCGGGAGCGCAGCTAGCACAACATAATAATATTATGTCCAAATAACATTGCAAATAATTTTTGCAATGTCTATTTTTCGCATTTTGCATACGCGACAGACTGCTAGTCCCCGCTCCGTAGATTACTCAATTAGTTTCGTAGAATTCTGTTTGTGGAAATATCAAGATATTTCCACAAATTATTGATATTTTAATTAAGTAGATTCCAAGGAATCTACTTAATTAAATACACACGTGTTAAAGGTCACACCACCCGAAAGGTCAACTGAATCCCCCGCATAATAACGATTTCCAAGGACTACATAATTAAAGTTATAATCACGTTGTACACTCGCATGCAATACCATTGATGAAATAAAAATAAGGTGAGTGTCGTGGAACCTCTACAGTACTACATATTTTATAATTTATATTAATTGGTTCAAAAAAACTAGTAAAACGACAAGAAGAATAATTTGTACATAGATGTAAGTGTAAAATCAAAGTAATTAAAGACTGCCTTGTGCGAGGGGGGCCTATCATACAAAAAACTGCATCCTTATTGCATAAAATTGTGGACATGTTTGTTTTTTTACTTTTGTTGAGGACCTCGACAATAAGGCAACGTACGAGGATATAATCGTGAACCTATTGAAATAAATAACACCCAACAGACACATTGTCCGGACCAAGCACTTAGATTCACTGAGTCTATGGTATCAAGAAGCTACGAACACCATGGTACCACAGCACCCGGACCAACCAAAACCAAATGAAACATATCTGCAAACAGAGAGATCATGTAAAAAGTTCCGCCCTAAACGAGAATGGAGAATCTGTATTTCTGTATTTCGAACTTACCACCACACCAACGAGTTTATTTGCTATAATATACTCTCGTTGCTGACTGTACTTGTCTAAGAGATGAAATATGTAGTCCCACATATCTGGACGTAGATACAAGACAAAGAATTTCGTGCGGATCACTGAGCCTTATTAAACCGTCCAGAAGACAAATCACTCGGTTTGGGCTATAGGCAGGGCATTAATATATCCTGCTAAATTTCCACTCCTCATAGGTTTTCCTAGAATTTCTAGCATGGCCTAAGAAAATTCTACCATTTGTTTATTACTCAATTACTAGATTTTTTGTTACTCAATCAAGTTTAAATGGCTGAACTTATAATCCTTTCACCACACTGGTTGGAAAGAACTGGTGACACGACAAGACTGAACAGATCTGGATGAAACTTGGAATAGCGTCGAGGCTATTTTAAAATGTGGTACCACGCAAGCGAAGAACACTGCCAGGCGGAAATTAATCTGAAGTAAATGTTTTTTCATGAATACGCGCATTAACACACACGTAAAGGAAGCTTAGAAGATGGTCACAGGGTAAAACGTCCCGTATTAAGTAAATACCTGTGTACAAACTAAAATAAAAGCCAAGTTTTATTCAGAGTAATTATTATTATTATTATTAATAGCCCGTGATGTCCCACTGCAGGGCAAAGGCCTCCCTTCGTTTCTTCCACTCCTCTCTATTGTGAGCTAATGTGGTCCAATCAGAAGAGACAGACGTTACGCGGCAGACCCCGGCGACGGTGGAGAGACGAACTTGACTCTCACTCTCCTGATTGGACCACATTCAGAGTAATTACTCTGAAAAAAATACAATTGTATTTTTTCATGTTTGTTTATCCGTTTCACACAAAGACATTTATTATTTATTTATTATTTTTTATTTTACACACCGGAAATTTGAAGTCAAATATTAACTTTCAATCTGATTAGGTAGGTATATTGAACTCATACGGTGTATGGATATTTTTAAATTTCTTATCATCTCATTTAGCCAATAATATATACGTTTGATGACCTTACTACTTCGTTCTGTTTAGCAATTTTTGTCAACAAACTCAGATCTGTAGCAACTTTTCAAGGCAAATTGAGAAAAAACTATAGGGCAAACGCCTCCTTTTCTTTCTTCTACTCTTTTCTCATAATTAGGCTCATTATACAACAAAAGCATAGCAGGGCAAACGCCTTTAATTCTGTCTTACACTTTTCTCTGATGTTTCTAGGCTGTTACTCCAACAAACGTATAAAGAAGTGAAACAGGCCACCAACTGCCTCCTGTTGCGGTCTCAACAATTAATTCACGGTAATTAGTCCATGTGTCCCTGACACTCGCCTAATTGCTTGTCAAAACCTGACAAATCTTGGATAAGGTCTTGTCGTCGCGTAGATATCAAATCTATCATTCTCGATCGCTGGTCGGAAGCCATTTAGAAGGCAAACAATCAAACATTAGAGATCTTTCCAGAGAAAGATTACCATAAAGACCATAAAGCTGCCTCACTTAATACAATAATCACACTATAATTTAAAATATAAAAGTATGTCTGTACTTGAAGGAGCAAACCCGCATCCTTCGGGCTGAAACATCTGAACTGATTGGGATTGTAATGAACGTTACTCATACCCTAGCCCTAGATTAACATCGGCTACTTTTTATCCTAAAAGTCACTAAGTTTGAAGTGTCAGTACCCGAGACACTGCGAGTAACACCATAAAGCATGGAACTAGGAAAACTCAAAGATAGAATTTAACATGATAATAGAAACTCACACGAATACCACACACTAGTGATCATTCGAGCTCCTATGCTCATTGCTCAGCCGTCAATTGACAGGAGAAATTCAAAAAGCACTATTTCACCAAAGGAAGCGGTAAAAATTCGGTCTCTCAGAAATTTCACCGACATTCCCCGAAGATCGTTCGCAATTACGAGCTTATCTTCTATGCGAATTTTCTGAGCGACTTTAAATAGCTATCATTTTCCCTTGTGACTTCGGAACCGCGGAATGCTAGCTTAATCCTCGAGAATGGCACTCTTATAAGAGCCATTACTGTTATAGGTGTTTGCGCTTTTGTTATTCTGACATGCCATTAGACAGGTCACAGTGTCGTCGATAAACTCGATTTTTTTGGGTCAAGTGAACGCCTACGACCTCTTGGAATTTCGCGTATTTGTCCGCTCTCAGAAGTCACGAAATTTATTTCAATTTTTATATTCAATATTTAGGCAACCACGCTTTAGATAACTTTACAAAATATGGCGTCACTAACTCGTACATTGAATTGGTTATATTTTAATAATCAGACAAAAAAAAACAAAACAATCTTATTTCAATTATAAACGCAAATCGGGTGGATGTTTGATACTCAGTAACGCTGATATTCATATTTCTCTAGGTTTATTTTTGTGTTACACAAGCCAAATGATATAAGATCCTTGCGTTGTGTTAGTTTATTAGAGAATACCGCTACAAGTAAGTACGTACATTTAAATGCCGTCATTTCTCAAACATCCAAATATCTACGCGAGCAAAGTCGTAGGCAGTTTGTTCATAAAATACAGTTGAAACAGCCACCTTGTAAAGTAAATACAGGAGTCTACCTACAGAGATACATCTTCATTTCTCTGACACGGTTTCCCGCTCAGCTTGTGTAACAACTCTACATTACAACAATAATTCTAACGACCGCACTCTCTACTCTATTAAAATAAGCAATTCGAATATTCCTTCGGTAAATTACTAATACTTTTGTTTAGAAGTTGTGAAAACAACATGGTATAGGAAAAAGCTCGCAACTCAAATATAAGGTCATCGGAATGTTATAATACTGTGTTGTAAGAAAAAAAAGTACGGTGAAGGAAAACATCGTGAGGAAACCAGTTAGTGTTCTTATTGACGGCGATGGGCTTGCAACCTGTCACGTATGGAATACTAACTTCTGCAAGATGTGGGCATGTATCAAATATTTGTTTGGACATGCCTCTGACTACCCCCTTTAGACATCTTCAAAGGATCTGGCATAAATAATATAAAAAGATCTGAGAGAATGTCTACCGCACCTTGGGGATACAGTCGTGAACCTGTTTACGTTTTTTTTTTACTGTGTTGTACTAATAGTTTTTTTTTTTTTAATCTTGTATACTTGATGTCTTATTTTATAGGGTCTTTTATTTTAAACTACACAAACTGACAGGGCCTCATTTTTGGGTTGTAAATAGACGTTTGACCGTATCAATTTAATTCCTAAGCCCATTTAAGTTTTCACTTCAAAATTTATCATTTCTTGATTTTTAGATTTTTTGCAATGATTTTCAAGGAGAACATATGTTCCATCAATCACAGCGCAGCTACATCACGAATGGGCAAAGTTATACAAGAAGCAACAATGAATTAAAAGGATAGTCTTTATCTATTTTCTCGGGATTTTCATAACAAAACAAAAAAAATACTTTTATACATAAATACTTTTTATTATATTTTTTGAACCCAATTCCTGAATTAAGTTAGTTTAAGATGAAAGACCCTATATATGGATGTATTTTTGTATTTTTTTATATATAATAATAATAATTTTATTATAATCTAATCAGACAACTACGAGTAGTTTAAAAGTTATCTTAAACACTTCAAATGCACACCTAAATAATAATATTTTAATATTCCAAATCTAAGACATTGTAAGATTTTCGTCTGCGTCTTATCAACCTAATAATAATGTAATTCTGGTTTCCCCACTAGATTAGTGGGTAATGAATTTTTACGCCTCTGGCAAAACCACTGAAATATTTAAATTCTCATTAGGCACCCTAAGCTAACAAGATAGGAGTTCATAAAATATTCTCTGTTTATAAACACAATTTTATTTACGCCTTGCTTTGTGGTTTTGTGGACTAGAAAGATTTTCAGACTAATTTTAGAGCGACAATTAATATAAGTCTTGCGAAATCTTTACATACTCGTTTATATTACTATCTTTCTTTATCCATACTAATATTATAAATGTGAAAGTAACTCGTCTGTCTGTCTGTCTGTTTGTTTGTTACGCTTTTACGCCCAAACCGCTGAACATATAAGCTGAAATTTGGCATGGTTAAAGGTTGTATCCCAGGGAAGGACATAGGCTACTTTTTATCCCAAAAAAAATAAAAAATCCCGAGGGACCGCGAGTCACACCGCGAGTCACATCGCACCTTATCTTAAAATCGCTTTAACTAAAATTTACCGTACTGGTATGCATACACCACCGAAAATCTGCCACAAAATCTTATCCAAATTATGTCATTTTAATTTAATATGTAGGATACTCAAGGATTTATGTACTTAACGAATTTACGAAGCTTAAACCACAAATTTGTTCAAAATCCTCGATAGAATTTAATATCAAATATACCTCTTATGTATCTTATCTAATGTATATTTGCACCAACCCTAATATTCTAAAATTGAAAGTGTAATTATGTATAGTTCTAAACTAGATGCCTGCGACGAAGAAGGTTGCGGGTTCGATCCCCCCGCGGGACAAATGTTTGTATGATCTACAGATATTTGTCTCGGGTCTGGGTGTTTTCTATGTATGTATAATATGTATGTACCTATTTACAAACAAAAATGTATATCAGTCCTGTAGTACCCATAATTCAAGCTAGATGATGCTGTGGGAAAAGTCCAGCATTATTTATTTATTTTTCAAAGGCCCAATTTAGAATAGATGTAGATCATCCAAATTTTTATGTTAAGGAAAATTATTGAAATATCTTTTATATTGAATACTTGAATTCTTTTGTTCTTCGTTTTTAATATTTGATAATATATTTATATAAGTACTGGAATTTCTAACAGGAATTCTTAAACTCATTCATTATGTATGAAAAACACTTGAAACTTCAGAGATTTTGTACAAGGTATTTAACCTAACAGTTAATAGCAAATATTGAAGTAAAAGCTAGCCTAGTCTAAAGACTAAATGGTTGGCAAGAAAAGTGTATACTTGTATGTACTTATTAAAATAAAAAAGAAGTAAGTAACAAGTTCGGTTTTAGATTTCTCTAAACTATCAGTTTCTACCCAATCACATTGTTTAGCTATCATTAATAAGCAGATTACGGAATATTTTTTTCTAAAATTTTCTTTATCTATGTAGTTTTACTAGTTAAAATATTATACCCACCAGATAATCGCGACCAAATAAAAGCTAGTAGCACATCTACGAAAGTGCTACGAATCTAGCGTAGCGACCCAGCTACGCCACAACCTTCTACGAGTAAACTAGACGAGAAAGGTCAACCGAGTTAAAACTAGGTGAAAATGTGTTCTACCGAACTCATAACCCCATTGTGCTGGAACTTGAGAAAGTTCGCGTTAACTACTCCTTTGGTTTTTTGAAACTTTATCTTTAGACTACAAACTTTATCCATAGCTTTTTTTAAGCTAGTAGATTTTATTCAAGAATTAAAACAATTAATAAAACACTAGCAAAAGCTATTTGGATTTTTGGAACGAAGTTCCTTTTCGAACCGTATCGAGGATGATGGAGGTTAGAAAAAAAGCGATCGATTTTACCGCACGACATATCGCTGTCTCCGGAGAATAAAAGGATAATTGCAAAAATACTACTTTACAGGAGAAGCAAAAACATGTTTTCGTTGCTAACTTCACAAATTGTGCAAATGGTGCGCATTGTAGTGCGCAAAATAAGATGCGCAGAGTGCGAAAAGTGGTGCACAAGGTGCGCAAAATGTCAATAATGACAAGTCAAATGCACAAACTTCGTTCCAACCGAGTGTTCCACGGACCACAACACTCACGTACAATTTTTGAAGCGATTTGGAAAAGTTATGTACGGAGAGTGATCTAGCCTAAACCGTGGGTCGCGTCGTATGTTTTCTACTAAATCATTTTTGTGATTTAATTTTGTTTTTGTAAATTACTATGGATTTAAAATACCTAAAATAATGAATTTGAATTAGAAAAGCACCAGTAAGTTTATTTACAAAAAATAACTCCTCAATTTACAGATTTTCTTTATGTACTCGTATAATAAAATATAAATCGCAAAAAAAAAATATTTAGAGACATAGTTGCCTACTGTAAATATTCTCTAGATTTGGTCGCAGAATTTAATCAAGACCTATCGATTTGTATCGGAAGGCCAATAAGGAAAATCAAGGTCCGTCTATATTAGAAGTTTACTTGTTTATTTATTCCAAGCGAACGCTCCCGGATATAAGTCTGGATGTAGTCGCCATTGCTTTCGGTATAGATGAGGTAATGATCTACAGTAGGTAAGTAGTCTAAATTTTCTTTCTTTCTTTTCTTTCTGAGGCGTTCCATGTAAGGCTTGAAGTGCAAGCGAGAGCGCGGAACGAGCGACAAAGAAGCACGATCGGCCTTTGCGTTCGGCAGCGTTCGACATTCGTCTCTCTCCTACTTGAGTGAGCGATGCGTAGACGTTGTCACGTTCAACTATCGTCTGTAAACCGACTTTACAGACAACAAATTATTTAAGTCAAAGTCAAAGTCAAATTCTACCCGCGGTTGCTGAGTAGTGAACATTACCTTACAACTTGTCCGTCAAAAGTTTTTGCAAAACACCGGTTTATCAACACTTTTGCTACAACTGTCGTAGTAAGGGATAACATCTTGTGACAAAAAACACAGTGGATAATAAAAAATAGTGAAGAAGTCCCTAAAAACAACAACAAATCCATCACTTGGAATCCGATATTTCGAGGTTATCTGTACAATAGTGAAGACAACAGCGAGTGAGTGACAGCGACCTGACATCCAGATTGCCAAACGTCAACGAAGCATCCGTCAAATACACGCCAGTGTTGCCACCGCATAGACAAAAATAGTGTTGGAAAATGGAGGAACAATTCCAAATACTTTTCGACAAAATGAAACTAGAGATGGAAAAACAAACAAATACTATATTTGAAAAAATGAATGAAAAATTAGAACCACTTATTGAGGAAAACAAAATCATGAAAAACAAAATAGTGGTCTTAGAAAAGAAGATTGGGTTTTTAGAGAAAGAAAAGAAAAACAACAACATCCTGTTTTTTGGTTTGGAAGAAAAGGAAAAATCACCTTTTGAGTTGTTTCAAAGAGTGCAGGAAATTATAAAATCTGATTTGAAAATCATTTTAGAATCATATGATGTGTCAAAGATCCACCGTATCGGTCTCAATAAAGGAAACAAAATTCGACCTGTGGTTATTGTTTTTGCAAACAATTGGAAGAGAATCGAGATACTAAAAATGAAAAAGGGCTTAAAAGAGGTATATGTTACCGAAGATTTCCCAAAGGAAGTATTAGAAAAACGAAGAGAACTGAAACCGAAGCTTATAGAAGAACGGGCGAAAGGAAATTTTGCTTACATAAAATATGATCAACTAATAGTTAAAGAGGGAAATCCGAACAATGAGAAAAGGAAAAGAGACCAATCAACTTCGCCGGAAAACCAGAATCAAGCAAAGAAAGTAATAAGCAACACTTCATCAATCAAAGAAAACAGGAAGAATGCATTTGATATAATGAGACCGAAATCAAACTCTTTTTCAAATATAAAACCAAACCAATCTAAATAGCAACTAAATATCAGCAACCAAAGGCAGAACAACCCCAATCCGGATGGTCCCCGTGGGGTTGTCAGACCACTACCCCCTATAAAATCACCCAAACCAACAAAGAACAAAATATACATTGCAACATTAAACGTCAGAACATTAATGACAGATACGAGACTAAAAGAATTGGAAGAAGCTGTAAGATCAATAAAATGGGATATCATTGGTCTTTGTGAAGTAAGACGAGAAGGAGAAGAGATACGAGAATATAACGAATACATTTTCTACTTCTATGGTGAAAACCAAGGTACATATGGAACGGGTTTCTTAATCAAAAAATACCTGAGAGAAAATATAATCAGTTTCGAAGGAATATCAGAAAGAATTGCAGTCCTTAATATACAATTGCCTGACTCAAAACAATCATCGTCAATCATTAAAGTCTATGCACCCACAGAACAACATAAGAAGATAGAGAAAGATAAATTCTACAAAGACCTGACAGACGTAATGCAAAAGGCGAATAAAAACATAATCCTTATGGGAGACCTAAATGCTAAGACAGGCAGCAAATCAAATAAAGATGAATTTGTTATGGGAGATCACAGCAGCGGAGAAAGAAACAACAATGGACAGCGACTTATTGAGTTTTCGTTTGCAAATAACCTCAAAATAATGAATAGCTTCTTTAAAAAACGAATAACAAGAAAGTGGACGTGGGCATCACCAAACGGAAGAGACAGGAATGAAATCGATTTTATTCTGGCAAAAGAAAAGGGAATGTTTAGCGACGTTGATGTAGTCAATAAGCTGAATTTTGATACAGATCACAGAATGGTTCGAGGAGTCATACAATGTAAAAATACTAAGTCGAGAAAACATATTACAGCCTCAACTAAAACTACGATGACAAGATCGTTCATACCACAAAATGTGCTAAACGAATTAGAAGATACATTACAACAAATCGAAACACAAAAAACAATGCAAGAACAATATGATTTTATGGAAAAGACACTAACAAACGCAAAAAAACATATGATCAAAACAGAAAGGAAAAATAAATTGGGAGAAGAAGCGATTCAATTAATGAACGAGAGGAATATAATGTTAGAGAACCGTAAAGATAACCGCCAAAGCATCGCGAAAATCAGCAAGGAAATCCAAACATCAATACGAAAGCACAGGAAAGCAGAGAGACTGGAGATATTAAGAGAACAAATAGAAAAAACTGGTGGAATCAAAAAAGGTCTAAAGCAACTAAAAGAATACTCACAATGGATACCTAATATGAAAACTAAAAATAAGAAAGAAAACGAAAAATTAACTAGAAAAAGATCATCAATAGCACAAGTAGCGACAGAATTTTATAAGAAACTATACACAGAGACAGACCCATCCACACCTACAGAAACAGAAACAAAAACAGATAGAAAAGAAATGCCCTGCATACTAGAAACTGAAGTTGTACATGCTATTAAAACGCAAAAAAGTGGCAAAGCACCTGGAGACGACAAAATTTCCAACGAGTTATTGAAAGACACTATAACCATAATAACAAAGCCAATAACTGATCTGTTCAACAAAATACTAGCTACTGAACAAATTCCAACTCAATGGACAAAGTCCACTATTGTCCTCTTACATAAAAAGGGAGACAAAAATGAAATAAATAACTACAGGCCTATATGTCTGATGTCCAACCTATACAAAGTATTCTCAAAAATAATACTTGGCCGAATATCAAAACGCCTAGAAGAATATCAACCAAGAGAACAAGCGGGCTTTCGCGCCGATTACTCCACCATCGATCATATTCACGTAGTAAAGCAGATCATCGAAAAACTAAATGAATACGGCCAACACTACTACATGGCATTCGTTGATTATAATAAGGCTTTCGACTCTCTGAGCCATAACTATATCTGGAAAACATTAGAAAACCAAGGAGTAGAAAACAAGTACATCAAAATTATAAAAGAAATCTACAAAAAATCCACAGCCAAGGTCCAACTAGAACAACAAGGAGAAGAATTCAGTATCCAGAGAGGAGTAAGGCAAGGGGATCCGATTTCCCCAAAAATATTTACAGCAGTGCTAGAAAACATATTCCAAAACTTAAACTGGGATGATTCCGGAATAAATGTAAATGGAACAAACCTAAACCATCTTAGATTCGCTGATGACCTCGTGCTATTCGCAGAAAGACCAGACATTCTACAAACAATGTTACAGCAGTTAGACAATGAAAGCAGGAAATCAGGGCTCTCAATGAATCCAACAAAGACGAAAGTAATGACAAACTCTACAAAGGAAAACATACAAATAGGACAGGAGGTTATTGAATATGTCGATGAATATATATATTTAGGACAGCTAATATCAATAAAAGATCAGTTATCAAAAGAAATTGATAGAAGAATAAGCAACACTTGGAAACGTTACTGGTCGTTAAAAGAAATAGTTAAAAATAAGAAAGTACCAATGGCGGTGAAGAGCAAACTATATAACACGTGTATTCTCCCTTGTCTTACATACGGGTGCCAAACTTGGCCTTCCACCAGCAAAAACAGCCAAAAACTTAGAGTTTGTCAACGTAGTATGGAACGAAGCATGCTCAACATAAGGCTATGTGATAGGTGGACATCCTCAAAAATAAGAAAAAGAACAAATGTAAATGATGTGATATTAAAAATAAAAAAACTCAAATGGAATTGGACAGGTCACATTATGAGAACAGACAAGAAAAAATGGACAAAAGAAGTAATGGAATGGTACCCTAGACACGGAAAAAGACAGAAAGGAAGACAAATCAAGAGATGGGAAGATGATCTACCAAAAGGGTGGAGAAGATCAGCTCGAAATAGAGAGGAGTGGAAAAAATTAGGGGAGGCCTATGTCGAAAGACAACCTGACCAAAAAACCGGTTGCTGAAGATAGGGATTTATTTTATAAACTAGATTAACATTAGATTAAGTTACATTATGCAAGATAGTCAGCGAATAAAGGCTTTTTTACTTTTTACTTTACTTTACAAAGTCAAAGTCAAAGTCGATTTGATAAAAAAAAATTTATTAAATAGGTCAGCATTGGACCTCCCTCTGCCTGATGTTAAGCAGTAGTGAGGTCTAAGATGGAGCATGCTTTCCTAGAAGGAACCTATTTATTTGAAGACCTCTATATTGTACTTTTTGGGAAATACAGATAAATAATAAATAAATAAAATCGCCGACGGCAGCTAGTGTCCAAAAGGCTAGTGGCATTGCCCTATTCCACTCTAATCCACTAATAATGAATTGCTATTATAAATTATTTTCTGTCTGTGTGTCTTTTACTAACTTATAATACAACAAATATGAGTAGATTTTTTATAAAACTTCGAAGTTACATATGTCTTTCAACTGTTTGCTATGGAATAAATTATAATGACAACTAATATTATATTAGCTGTTCTTTATTATGCAAACAGACGCTCCCCAGATAAAAGTATGCTAATGCATGTAGGTAAAATGTAAAATTAATGGAGGTTCTGTAATTTGCATACTCTGTGTCCTTAGAGCGGTGAAGATTAGTGTTTGCTATGTCCCACAAGGCGTGGATTAAGCCAACGGCCTGTTAGACGCATTAACTAGGCGGGAAACCTCATTTTTAACGGTTCTATCCAAATTAATTCATAGTTTCCTTTTCAACCATTTCGTTTTTTAACCTAAATGGTTAAAAAACGTAACCATTTATTTACAGAAAATTAAGTTGATTAATAAAACATACTTACAAAATACATTAGAAACAGTTTTACCATCGAAAGATCGTTTAAAATGATTTTCAATGTGGTAATGCTAAACAATGCTGATTCATTTTAAAAGCACTATGGTAGGTACTGCACAAACCCTCGATTGGGGTACCCCAAATGTCCTCAGGTGGCTCTAAGTAACTTCGCATGAGCTAGTGACCAACTCTTGCGTGTTTCACTGTTGATAGCAGAGACGGATCCACTATAGTGGGCACTATGGGCATGCCCACAACCTTAATTGACCGAGCGAGCGAAGCGTCTCAGTTTCGAGATTGGCCAAAAAATGCTTTTCCGTCTGTCTGCTCTTCAACATCGCATTTTTTAACCGATTTAACCAAAATTGGCACACGAGTTTCTTCAATTACTAAAAAAATACTAGTGTTCACCCTACAGTTTTTCTCACTTGAAATGACGAGTATTATACAGGGTGTAAAAAAACTACTACCGAAAACTGAGGGGTTGCAATCAGACCATGATTCTAAACATATTTAGCGAAAAAAAAAAACAAAATTTGACTTAGCTATGTCATTTTATGCTAATTTCGGTTATTTACTACTAGGGCAACATAATAAGACCATACCTACCTGATAATTTCATTCATAAAAGAAAAAAAACAATTAAAACTCAAAATCAAACAATCTACGTAAAACAACGCGCCCGTACATAGGTACGCAAACAATAATCTTCAAACGCTGTTTTCTCCGGATATAATGATTTTTTCGGAAAATCCTTTTGGATTTAGTTGTGTGTTTGGATGCTGTACACACCCCCGGCCCTTCCGGCTTCGGTAGACGTCTTTTTACACCCTGTATAATACACTGTACAAAATCTTGGTCAGGGCGTCATCTATTTGTAATGTACATTTCATTTGTACATATAGATAGGTAGGTACATATAGATCATGAGCGAGTTCATGTTCCAACTCGCACTTGGCCGATTTTCGGGTGTGCCCACAACCCACAGCCACAAATTTTGAGGGCTGGATCCGCGCCTGAATGATAGTGTATTTCGTTTGTAAATAAATGAAGTATTAGCTAATGTCAACAACGATAGTCGAACAAATAAATGTGCACAGATATCTCAGCGTCGTAGTTTCTGAGGTCCACAACAAAGAAAGATGCTGCGAATGCCTTCTAAGAAATAAGTTAAATATCTTGTTATTTATTAACGTCATAACAATTCATCAACTGCAAGGATGAAGTGCTTTAAACAGAATTTTACAACAATGAAGCGTGGTGGAAAATTGATGGTGGAAAATAATAAATAAATAAATAAATAAAATAAATAATGCTGGACTTTCCACACAGCATCATCTAGCCCCAAAGTAAGCAGAGCTTGTGTTATGGGTACTAGATAACTGATATACTACTTATATACTTTTTGTTTGTAAATACATACATATTATACATAGAAACACCCAGACCCGAGACAAATATTTGTAGATCATACAAACATTGGTCCCGCCGCGGGGATCGAACCCGCAACAAAAAAAACAAATAAAGTAGTAGTAGATTTCTTTATAATATATTGAAATAGCGTACATTTGTTTTAGATTTCTCCGAAAAAACTTTTCTTGGGAAATTATTCTAGACCTGATTTTCAAACATTGTCTTAATAGGCATGATGTTACGGAAAAACAGGAGAAATACATATTTGAAACAAAATTTGTGTAGTGTATGTAGGCATTTATACCGGTCTAGTATTCTGTTTGTCTCAAACTCATACAAAAATGGTACCAGAAATATACCACAGAAACAGATAATTGGTACAAAGTATTATATGGGATCTCAATAACAAGATTAAAGTAAAATTGCGAGAGGAATTCATAAAAATTCGCAGAACTGTAAGCCATTGGGGAAACAGCATTACTTTTTCAGGCGAAGTCTGTTTGAAAGCATTTCCATACTGAATTGGACAAAATGAACGCTGGAACTGAACTAAGAGAACGTACGTTATAGGTTCCGGAGAACTTATGAAAATGTTTTACAAACGGCATATCTAATATATAAAATTCTCGTGTCATAGTTTTCGTTGCCATACTCCTCCGAAACGGCTAGACCGATTTTGATGAAATTTTTTGTGCTTATCCGGTATCTATGAGAATCGGCCAACATCTATTTTTCATCCCCCTAAATGTTAGGGGTAGTCCACCCTTAAATTTATTTTTTTTATTTTTTAGACAAAAAATTTAATTTCTATTTTTTTATAAACTAAGCTACTACATATTTACATATATTTACAAAATACAACAGGATTAGTCAAGCTATCTAAGGATCGTTAGAAACGATCTATAGATAGCTCAACTGATCCAGGTCACTGTCAGTCGGAAGCGTGCCCAAAACACTGGCGGCATTACCACGCTGGATGGCAATGCTGATCCTTTGAGCAACATATATGATACAACATACAAAAATACATACAATCCTCAATTTTCACCCTTATTTTTTAATAGCGATATAATGGAAAAACAACGTTTGCCGCGGGTCAGCTAGTCATATATAAAAATGCTTATATGAAGAAGTCTAGAGTGATTCAAAAGTCAACCTTTTACAACTACTAATAGATTAGGACAACTATCATTGACTAGGACACATTTTTGTATAGGAACTCTTATTAAATATTCGATAATTTTTAAAATAATTTCAATAAAATAAAAAGTACGATAATATATTTATATTACCATGAGGCAAACATGATCCTGATAAACAGATATTTTTGAGTAAAGCATACATAGCTGATAGACACTTAAGATAGTTCGTTATCCTGCCTCACCGGCTACGCGAACTTTGTTCTTCGGCCAAAATACTATTAAAATGGATGGGTGACGGTTATGTTATAGCATAGGATTAGGAAGTTAAGCTGCGACTTGAGAGTAGTTAAGCTATGGCGTAAGCTATTAGCTACATGGATTGAAACAGCTTAACTCTACCGAACGTTTCTTGCTTTATTTAGCCATGTTCGCTTTATTTAGCCATGTTCCGATGTGCAACGAGTCTTGGCTTTAGCTTCGTCAAAGTAAACTATTATATTATAACTAGTTGCGGGTTCGATCCCCGCCGCGGGACAAATGTTTGTATGACCTACAGATATTTGTCTCGGGTCTGGGTGTTTCTATGTATAATATGTATGTATTTACAAACAAAAAAAAAAAGTATATAAGTAGTTTATCAGTCATCTAGTACCCATAACACAAGCTCAAGCTTACTTTGGGGCTAGATGATGCTGTGTGAAAAGTCCAGCATTATTTATTATTTATTTATTTATTTATAATACTATTGAGTTATAATATTATTGGGTAAGCTGAAGTGCTCGTAGCAGAATTTACATTTATATACGTAACTATCTTCTTATTGAATTTGTATCGACACACAAGATGTGTCCTTCGACTACTCAGATAAAAGATACAAAATGTTTATAAGAAGTATTTTCAACTTGTTTTGAAGCACAATATTCATTGGCTATAATTTGTGTAGGTAAAAAAAGGGTGATCTCTGGAACTACTATTATAACACATGAACAAACATTATTTTACGAAAAATTAGGATCTCCGAGTACGTACAATACGCACAACCAATCTTTAGCTCTCTAAAGTAGCTGCGCAGAACCCATTTTTGATGACGCCTAAAAGACGAAGACAGCGTTGTATAGCTGCCTCGCTCACTCGCTTAGTTTGTTGCATCGTGCTATCTCGGCTACTCGCGCAAACCGGCGTAATCGTTTAATGCACCTAACTTCAGACAGACAAAGATCGATGTTTTTTACATGACATCGACGAAACATTTTTTATTATTTAGTATTGAGAAATCGACATTTTAAAACACATTTCCTACTATCTTCCCATTCCAGTTCATAAATTCGCGTCCAGATTTATTGACAAAATTTTGAATATCATCACCAAGTTTTGTTGTAAACCGCTTTGAAAGGTGAGATAAGAATTTAAATTCGTTTTGAATAAAAGATTTGATTTATTCGTCCGCTGATACTTGGAACTTCACAGATTTATTACTCGAGTACTTAAACCAGAAGCTGAAATCTATTTGTAAGTGTAATGGTGCTATGAATACTTTTTGCTACATTTCACAAGATAAGTTTTTATTCAAGTTTAATGTTATGATAACTTTAGAGCCACAAGATTAAATTAGTTTCTTGCGGTAGATATACAACTTCAAGAAAAAGACTACCAAAAAAACACAGCTACACAAAAATATATAAGTACCTTCATCGGACACTGAGAAGGGGATCTAAACAAACAAATAAAAGTTAAATACAAACTAGCTAAAACGCTATTTTCGCATTTTAATACTTACTTATTAATAGCGCTAGGATCCGAGGCAGCCAGCAGCCAGATGGGTGGACGACATAGAGACCATAGAAGGAAAAACTTGGATAAGATCAGCACAGGGCCGATTGGAGTGGTGTTTGAGGGAGAAGGCTTATGTCCAGCAGTGGGATTTCATCTGAGCTGCCAATGATTATAATGAAAATATTAATAGGATTTGTATAATTCCAATTACTACACGAATCGTACATTGTAATACACAACCCCAGTTAGGTATTGAATTCCGACATCAGTTCAAATCCCTAATCAAATTATGAGAGAAATCCATTAGTGACAATAAAGCTTATGGGACATTACCCGGCACTACAATAACAAGCGGATAATACTTGTATACGAGAGATGTGGAGAAAGTATCATCATTATCATTATTAAGAACATCTGAAGTCATCGAAGTAAAGCAACGTTAATTGATATCATTTTTATTTGAATCGGGTGAGTACGGACCGGCTGAAAACGAAACTGGAGGACTACGAACCGGACCCTTCTGAATGGTCCGCAAGTGGATAGGTGGCCGCTAGTGGCATTTATCAATTGGATGGGTGACCGCTTGTGGCATTTATCAACAGAGCGCTTTCATCGGGAGACGCCTTTGGCGTCCATGGCTTTTAAGTCGTGAGGCGGCCTAAAAACTCTATCGCCAGACATATCGCATACGAATTTTTTTATTGCTTTTTAACTTGCTCATGACCATTGACCACCATTCAAGAGCCTTAATCCCCAATATCTCAACTGCAGACGATATATTGATTTATCAATAATTGAGATGCATGAGTGAACCTGTGTGATAACTTATACACCATTTAATATAATGGTATCCAGTGCCATATATCATGAAGACGCCAGCGCCGCAACTAATATTGGCCGTGTCGAATAATTGATACCTATGAGTGCAGGACAGCTATATAGATGTTAGTAAATAACCGGTTAAGTGCGAGTCGGGCCTTTATACGAAGGATACTGAACTTGCGTAAAACATTTCTAGACCCTACGATTACTGTGTAAAGGTCATTTATTCCTCGTACGAGTATAATACAAACATTAAATAGAGTAAAATATTTTTGGAACGAAGTTACTTTTCGGACGGTATCGAGGACAGGGGCTAGAAGAAAAAATCGTTTTATTTTACCGTGACACATACATAATTTCAAAACGTCACTGTGCAAAGTGCGCAGTCACAAAGCAGTCCATAGATTGTTACATTGTTAGTACGGATGAGCGTTTCTAGGATTTTTAATATTTGACAATAATTTATTTGACAAATGTCAGTTTTTTTTTTTTATTTACAAAAAAAAAGAAAAGGGCTTTGTCGCTGAGCGACTATATCGCCCAATCAGTAACATCTTAGCTTAGTCTTCATCATAAAGGTCTTCATTCTTCATGGTTTCACTTAACTACTTGGTTTCTTCTTCTACTTCTTTTTATTCCTTCTTCGAAACTTCGTTACCACCGAGAGATCCACGGTACTCACGTACTTTTTGCATTGCCAAAATTTTTGTTTTTTAAATCCTTAAAACCAAATTTATAGAATAATTGCCTAATGTAGTGGCGCTCTTCTGAAAAAACCGCAAAAATTACAGACAAAATTGAGAACCTCTTCCGTGTATAAGTAATAGTCAGTTCAGAATGTTCAAGTTGTCGTGTGTATTTCAGCTTGAAAAGGGCAAATCCCTGAGTTCACTTCATACCGTATAAAGTTTCACATCATTGAGTTTATACTTTATCCTCGAAATAGAGGGTGAAGCTGAGAAGTTTTAAATTCATTTGAGGTGCTTTTAGGGGATCTACATGTTGGTTCTTATAACTGGGCCACTTTTGTAGTAGGTAAGTACTTACTTACTTCACTAGTACTGTAAGTAAGTACCTACCAGGTTCGTTTTTTGTCCTTGTCACAATATGTTTCCTTATTTCAATTCTGGTACATTATTAAAAATCGCTGTATCGCCATTTGTTAACCATAAAATGAACTTGTAATTTGAACGCAGACCATTAAGGCCTGCCTAAGCTGCCTAAGCTGTCTGGGTATATCCCTCAGGATTGAAACACTTTATCCTGTCAATCGTAATTGAGATAGTAGACACAATAAAATAAGTCTAGACTCGTGAAGTAGGAGAGATATTCACAGAAAATTAGCGTGCTTAGTACATAACTCTAAATAACTAGAATATGTTGAGCCATGCAACGTTGAAAACGAAATAGCTAAACTAATCATTTTTATCGGTCTAAAACACCTTAAAATTATGTTAAAAATGACTTAAACCGAGATACTGTAAACGGTATATTTAGGCTAGCTTTCCGTTTGCTGTGCTAAGTAAATATTTGCGGATGGTTTAGCCGCGGGCGCGTGCGGATGCAAGCAGTTATGTCACGTAGCGATGCTGTGAACAGAAGCTTAGCTCCATGTGAATTATCATTATGTTGGCCAGCAGCGATCCATACTTCAGCGGAATGTATCCGCGACTGAAAAGTTCCGTGGGATTCGTCCAAAAATGAATGAAAGAAAAGAAATAAAATAAATTTATTCAGCAACGACACAAAGATAAACAAGATAAAAACAGAGTAGGTAAGACATTTAGGTAAGGTAGAACTGAAAAAAAATTAAAATGTCGTTTTTCCTGCACTGTGATTGGTTGAGGTCGGTTGGACAGTGGAACGGTTTCGTCGCGGGTGCGTTCCGCTGAAGGATGAATCGCTACGCAGGACTGAGTTGGAATTATCATAATCTAAACTAAAATAGACCATGAAATCTTTGTAGGTACCTACCTACTCCTTGCCAAAAAAACTCACTACCACTTAATGTTACATAATCGAATGTAAAAGTGGTGCTTTTCAATAAAAAATGAACGCAATGCCTAGGCAAGCCTTTTAGCATGAAGACAAATAACTAAAATATCCAAACATTCTCTGCATAGAATAATCGTGATGAAAATTGACATTGATAGTTATGGTTCGATTTTGTATGTTTCGATGTACGAATTTGTAGTAGAATTCACGTCTAATTCCCTCGAAGGTATAATACCATGTTGCATTTATGTTTCTACGCATATTTCGCACGTGCCCAACAATTTAGTCGCGCGAAAACTTGATTGCAGATTTTCACGCTTACAAAGAAAAGCATAACGTCAGAAGCAATTAAATAATAATCAATTATCGTCAGCTCTCTCTGTCGCCTGTTGTTTTACGAAACCTCAGAAGATCTCCACGGGAGCATAATAAATATCGCTTTCAGTGCTAATTGGTAGCAAGCCACATAAAAGACAATGATTATTTTCTTGTTTCCTTTTTTTAAAAAGTAAATTTCATTCGCAGCAATTATGCGAACAATACTGTGATAATACTAGGTGTCGCGATGTAATTCACGCTGCAAGCATGTTTCAAATCCTCGTAGGTACCTACTTCGTTGGTAAAATAACCCGTTGGATCCAGTCCAGTAATGCTTGTTAGTAAGGAAATTGTGCCGTGTTTTGGCCACTTGCTAAAGCACCAAACTGGCCCAATATGATAGGTAGGTACAATCAGTATCTAACATATTTGTGTCGCAATATAAAATCGCTGGCTTAGTTATAGGCCTCACGAAAGGAAACTTATCTTATACGTTCCATATTCACGATGCAGGAAGCATAAAAAGTGTGATGTATCACCAAATTTCCGAAGCAGCTGCGTAGTGACTGTGCTTATTCCGTAGGAAATTGCCGGAGACTAATATTTTCCTTCCATATTAATACCCGCAAATCCAATTATCCTTAGCCGATATACTCGCACTGTGGGACATTGCTATGTACAAGCAAAACATGAGAAATCAATAGACGCTCTCCTCAGATATATCTAAGGCGACTGTGTAGCTTGTCTTGATTGGCTTGGCTTTATTACTTCAGATATAACATCACCAAACCCCAAGATATAATCAAATAGCTTTGAGTTGGTTGCCCGACACTATGTGTGTAGGTAGGTATTCTTCAAAAGCTAGGTCTATTAGAATACATTGCACATTTAAGTCCTAAAGAAATGTAGAGGAACACAGCCTAAAATCGGCAAAATAAAAAGCTAAAAGCTTTCAGGATTGTTACAAATATCTGTGGCTTATATCTTCTAAAAAAACGTGGCACTCCCGGGAGTGCCGAGAGAAGTGAAAACTTGAACAAAAAAAATATGCATTTTTATTCACCCGCTTAGTTATAAAATGAGCTTTTAGAAATGTAAAAATATTGCCGTAAAAGTTTACTGAGTACAGAACTAGATGGCGCTACTGGTGAGCAGTCACGTGACTCGCACGTGACCTTTTCAATGCGAATCCGAGAATTTATTCTCATCTCATCAAAAATGCCAACTCGCATAAAGAAGTTTTCACTTCAATAAATCTGTCAAATATTCTCGAATATACTAGAGCTGAAAATATGAATAATCAACGGCAACACCGCAGTGCCTTGCAGACTACAAACTACAAAGAGGTATGCCTGGTCCTTCCCATAATTTTAATTTAGAGGTATCCCTACGCCGGACGTTACTTTGCCTGATTTTACAGATGCCACGATAGTAATAACGATACGATACGCCAGTAGCTGTCTTCAAAATACAGACTATGTTTTGACTCAATCATTTATTTATTTATTTATTTTTATTTACAAAAAGAAAAGGGCTTGGTCGCTGATCGACTATACCGCCCAATCAGTAACATCTTAGCTCAGTCTTCTTCTTCTTAATAAATTATAATACACTAGCTACGCTCCCGCGGTGTGACCCGCGGTCCCTCGGGATTTTTTAATTTTTGCGAGATAAAAAATAGCTATATAATGACTTTTTATTTGAATAAAGTTTTGCGGTTCATTTTTATTTTATCAACGACATCGTGAAAGCAAAGAAATAGGCTTTTTCATTATTATTATAAGAAATGTAAAATTTTACAGAATATTTGTATTTTTATACAATAAACTCCACTGACAGTTTATAACTGAGGTTCCTCTCTGTATTCTGTGACTGAGGTGAAGTCAATCGATGCAGTCTCGGGTTCACACGAGCCAATTTAATATCTCCCAAACGAGAGTGTAAACTAATCTGGCGCAAATCAATATGATCGCCGTACAATAAGGCCTCGCGATGTTTACTCAGGCAGTAATTAGCAAACCGTCGATCAATCTACCTTGCGATCTCATCGCATCGATAACATGGGACATCCCTACATACCTGCCAGAGAGTATCCTAATACCTAGTATAGAATCGACACTCCTCGCCCGCACCAATCAAGAATCTACCGTACACGACGAGTTTTCAATTGCTTTCTTACGAGGTAAGCGTTCATACAGAAATGCACGCGTGTGTACAAAAATATGACTAGTGTCTGTGCAAGTATCTAGTACAGGTTAAAATTACCTATGCTGCGGTGTTTAAAGTTTTTTTTATTCATGTTGTTTAAGATTAGGTACAGGTCTTAAAATATAAATTTTGCAACATGTACCCCTCTGGGGCACCGCAACATTTGGTTAGGTACTTAGTAGGTATCTCAAGTGTTCAGGATGTGCTGTAGGAGCTTAGGGATGGGAAATTATTTAATGATAGTTTCGCAATATCCATAGTCGTCGCATTATCCGTACCTACCCTGCCATATCGATAATCTTAAATTCATAACCACATTATAAGGACCGTAGTGACCACCATCATCTTTTAAACTAAGCACTTTGCCCTCAGCAAAGTTGCCCTTATCTGACCAAACCACGCGTAAGTACACCCATTGAATATTAGGTAAAATCCATGTTCACCGTGGTCTCTAGTTTAGTTTAGGTAAAAAAGTATTGAAACCATCTTATCGATCGAAACTATAATTGACATTGCTTTTTGCGACTCGGTAGAGTCGACTCGCCTGCCAAAACACCGTCATCGAGTGAAGCAAAGTCGCTGGCAGATGCTAGATGACACATAATAGTAAATTCAGCTTAGATGGTTCAGGTGTCTATGCTAGCGGATAGTAATAATTTGAACCAATAATCTGCTTTTGGAATATAATCAAAGCTATTAAAACGATTTATACGATTAGGTATCTACAAATATTTTCTGATAAGACGACACAGGAAATCCTAAATGTGAGATTAGAATTAAATAAATAAATAATGCTGGACTTTTCACACAGCATCATCTAGCCCCAAAGTAAGCTTGAGCTTGTGGTATGGTTACTAGATGACTGATAAAGTGATAAACTACTTATATACTTTTTGTTTGTAAATACATACATATTATACATAGAATTATGTAGGTATATAATTAAAATCGTTGTTTATACATTAGATTAAACATAATCTTGGTATTATTAGAGGTACTGATTGCACCTATTACCCGATGTAAAAAAATGGTTCAATTGTGAGGAAAACGAGTGCCTTTAAAAGTTTTTATCGTACCGACCCCAGCCGCTATTCTATTGTGGATATTTCAATTTGTTTAATCGAATTTGCCTTCTACCACTCTAATTTAGTCAAGTCTTTGAAAAAGGAACAAAATTCACATTATCTTTTTAAAACAGCAATTGATTTAATTAGTGAAACGTAGGTAGGTACCCTACGACCTACATTCAATTGCATTAAATTATGCTATTTGACCTACTTTTTCTTGGTGTCTTCTCTGTATTAACTTTTTAAACTATCATGGTTATCGGCACTATTATCACTTATTATTCTTCCGTGATCATGGCGTGTGCAACTGCGCCGAAATATCTATCGGAAACTCAAAAAACATTGAATCATGGTAAATATCCCGTTAATAGTGTGAATAGTTACTCTCTATTATCTCTTATCTTTTACATTTTCTCAATAATATCACAGAATTCTCACTCGAATGGCTCATTTTCTGTCTACGTATTCTTTAATGTCTTCCATCAAACTTCTTCTTTCTTTAACATTACTTTCAATTCTTTTGATTCTCCATCTAGATCTCCATTAGTAAACAGCGGAGGTGATGATTTCTCACCATTCTCATCATAATACTTTCCTTGTAATTCAACTTGAATCTGCTTTAGACTCTTGCACTTAGTTTCTGGTACAAGAAAATAAGAGAACACAGCTCCTAATAATGACGCTGTGGCAAAAACCCAGAAGACAGCTGGTAGGCCTCCTAGATCCTTGATTGACTGGTAGCTTTTCACTGACACGAAGTTCATCAACCCGGCGAATATGTTCACGTTCGTCATTGCAATGGATTTTATGTTTATAGGAAACAGTTCTGCTGGAATCATATACGCTACAGATTCGAATCCCAAAACTGCGATGACAATAGCTAGGATTATCCCCACAAAAGGTATCAAGCCCAGAGAGTTTAGGGAACTTGGGTGGACGTTGATGAGGAAATAGGCTCCGACGACACTGTAGCAGATTCCGTAGACAAGGAACGAGTAAATAAGTAGTGGACGACGGCCAAGCCTATCTATCAGCAGTGATGAGATTACACCTGAAAATACAGACAAATACAATATTAATTCATTGTATAAAATCAATATCTTTTTTACACTTTTGAATCTTTTAGACTCGTTTGATTGAACCCGCAGCTAGGTATTGGATCCTTAGTTTCAATTTGGGACGTTTTAGTAGGCTGGATAGTAGTATTGTCTTACCGACGCCAAATCTCACGACTCCAAAAATTATGAGTGTTGTTGAAGTGTTTACTCCGGACTTGGCCTCCTGAACTATCGGACCTAGGTACTGCTGGATCGCGTGTAGTCCAGACATTAGCTGCGTTGTTTTAACACCTGGAACACAGATGTTTTTTTTTATAAATTTTTCATTTACAGCTTAGTCGTAGCAGTTACTAAAAGCTTAGTTTTCGTAAAATAATTAAGTCGTTAAATATTTGTTCATCGTTATCATCATTTTAAATTAATTTTGGGGGAGATATGCCCAGCTGTGGGGCACAATCGGTTGACTAAAAAAAACATCAAATCACGACCGGTGTCTGTTATATCTTCACCTTCAATAGATTTCTTTTTATTTCAACGACATCTCTTCTATACTACTCGTAGCAAGACCAGTGAAGTCTGTAAAACGAAAAGGTTCACGAAGTAGGTAGTAAATGAACCCAAAGAGCGCTAGCATTCTCCGTATTTAGTCCTTTATGTTCTCGGTAGAGAGCGACACAATCGACAAATCAAATATTTCTCAGTCTATTTTCAGGCCTATTGGTGGTTCACAAAAATGTAAGTTTTAAATGTATCCACCAATGTTTGAGAGATAGATGGATTGTGTAAAAGGTGACGGCTTATAGAAGAAAATGACCCCACATAAGTGGGACAAGGGCAGGAATGATAATGATGTACCTACTACGAGTCTACTATTTTGTATTGTGCCACAAAACTGTAAGGAAGCAGTTCTCTAAGCCAAACAAATAGACATAAGATATCTCACAAATAATAAAATTGTTTGATAAAACATTATCGTAAAGTAAACGAATGATAAACGACAGATTTTAGTTGGAGATCATGTTTTATGTGAATGACCGCGTACCAGACTGAGCGAGCAGCTTCGTGAGGCAGCCGTTCGAGGCAAATCCTCGGTCGGTCAGGACGTGTCTCGCCCGCTGCAAACGCACGCTCTGCCTTGCGGTAAACGTTGCGAGGCAAACGCCTGAGACAAATGCCTGAAGCTGCTCGATCAGTCAATAGGTTAGGTACGCGGCTTACGCGAATGACCAACAGAATCATTTTTGTGTGCAATGTAAAAATGCAAGATTCGAATGAGCTAAATACTACAGCGCTAGAAATTCACTGAAGAACATTCAATATTGACGACCAAAAAAAAGTGAGTTCGTATGAGTCAGTCTGGTGACGGAGTTTCTAGGCCGCCTTAAGGCCTCCGTCATGGCTTACGACTTAAATAGCCGGGACCGACAATTTAATGTGCCCTCCAAAGCACGGAAGCGCTCAGAATAAAATGCCACTGACGGTCACCCATTCACTTACATACCGCTTCGAACGTTGCTTAAATTCGACGATCTATCAAGAACCACTAAGCAAGCACGACTACGAGCGCTTCTAACGACCTAGGAGGCTGGCGAGGCGGACGACCGCTTGGTTGACACGCTAGTGTGAATTCGATTCTCAGCAGGAAAAATGATTGCAAAGTCTGTAAATATCTTTTTCGGATATCTTGCGGTAACTACCAAAACTAGTACTTTTAATGTGCCTTTCTGACTTTTCTAGTGCTCAAACCTTAAATGGCCCCATGGAGTCTTTTGATCCCTACACCACATGGTTAGTTAAATATAAATAACGCTGGACTTTTCACACAGTATCATCTAGCCCCAAAGTAAGCAGAGCTTGTTTTATGGATACTAGATGACTGATAAACTACTTATATACTTTTTTGTTTGTAAATACTGATTCGACTAAGGTTATATTAACACCTTGACATCTGCGGACCTACATAGATACTGCGAATGTTGGTCTTAATCGTTCTTATCTTATCTCTATATCACAGTCACAGTCTCTGATTATTAATGACGTGCATGTCTACACTGGTCACACAACGCGAACCGTTCCGAAGGGTACCGCTGTGAATGCTGTGATTAAACAAAACATGAGACTTATTAAGGTGATAAGAGAATACACGTTTGCAATGACTGGTCGGAGCATACCAGACGAGTGATGCTCATATATTATAATACCACTATCGAAATAAATAATATTTATCACATTCATTTTTATAACAGAAAATGGCATCAAACCTCATTTCTACTCAGATAAAAAGCGAAGGCACAATTATCTGGAGTAATTGCTGCCTTTCATGCCTTTCAATTTAAATAGGTATTTTTTGTTATGTAAGACCTCCTTATGCCTATTCCACCTTTCAAGGTCTTGTACTATGGAGGACCAATCTTCCATGAACGAGTCCAGCTCGTCCCTCCAGCTCACTCTAGGCCTGCCGCGACGTCATCTTCCGCCATTGATATGCATGAGTCGACTCCCCCAAAAATACAACAGTGCATCCAGACTATGTATAGATCAGCCGAAACCTAATACTTTTTAGACTCGATTCCAGAGAAAGAACCAAATATTAGATTGTTATACTATGACAACTTAATTTTGTATTCTAAAGAACCTTTCAAAGAGCCCTTGCTCATGATAAAATCAATGATATGGATAGTGTTAAAAATCACCAATTTTATCACTTGTTTCGCTGATAATCAATTTGATAACATGATTAATAAAATTGCCTGTACTTGCCAACTACGATGATAATAGCTCTCCTGTACTGCTTCCCAGTCACAAACTCCTTGAGCGTGCCCGATCGACTCATCTCCTTGCGCACGTCAGCTCTCATTTGAGATAATCTCTCCTCTAAAATCTGAAAAAATAATGTGTATTTTTTCACTACTTTCTAATAATTTCCATTTCCAAAAATTTCCAGAATAACATTCGTTTTTATAGGCTTTGGAACTGGGGCTTTACTCGTAGTAGTGATTCTCTATGTCATTAAATTTTAATAAAATTTTATATATGTATGTTTGTTCTGTAGAACTTTTGTATGTTCTGAAGAACAGTGAACTAGTATTAAGCATAGTAAAAATAATTTGTAATTTGTAAGCAATAGAAATAAAGGCTTTTTTATTTTTTATTTTTTTTATTTTATTTTTATTGTATTTTATGTTTGTTCTATGGCAATAGCATTTATTTATTTTGTGTTTCTTTCCGGACTAAATTTTTTTTACAGAGGCAGCCTATACCTGGAACGGAACTCTGTAGTGCCTGTAACATTAATAGGCTTGCCCATCAGCGCCTAAACCATTTTCATAACATTGTCCACAGGAAGACATTGTCAGTAATGTGCAGCTGCTGTTTTCCTCACTACGTTCTTCTCCATTTAAAGCTTGTGTTATAGCGCATATTAAACCTAAGCACAGGCAATAAGCATCATCATCATCATTGACAGCTCAAATAATAGCCCACTGCTGGACATAAGCCTCCTCACTCAAAGATAAGAAGCAGGAGAAATAATTACCTCCTCATCCTTGACATTGGTAAGCTTCACCAGCGTTTCCCTCGCTGCGTCCACTTTTCCTTCCTTCAGGAGAAAGTAAGGAGTCTCTGGAATGAACCAGCAAGCGGTGAAGTAGCTAGCTGGCAGCACCACCAGTGAGTAATTGATGGTCTGGTAAGAAACGAATGGACCAATGGCCATCGCGAGAAGACAACCGAAGCTGAACATGAAACGGTTGCTGAGGATGAGACTCCCTCTTAGCTCTTTATCTGATATCTCCGCTAAGTAGATTGTTGACACCTAAAACAAGTCTGTAATAAGTCTGTGTAAGTCTGTATTAAGTCTGTTAATTAAAGTTTATTCACTTATTTTACCTTTCATTTGGTAAAAGAACTCTTTATTACGAACATAAGTCAAGTCGTTAAACCAAGATGGAGGACATTTAGAAGTTAAAAAACTCCGTCATCAAGTTCACCACTAACTCATACGAACTCACTCTGCTATAAACATAACATGTGTGTCAATTTCTTTTGTTCCATTTCTTGTGGAGAAAATAAACTTTTATTCTATTCTATTTTGTCGCGAATAAAAACTCGTAGTTGATCAAGTAAAATAACCAAGTCGAGGTTACACAGAGTTTCCTACTCTGTGAAATACTTTGCCTACAACTTACAGATCCAATCATTCCCGTACCTCCTCCCCAGAGAAGTCTGGCAAGACAAAGCAGCCATGAGTCTCGGGCAAACAGTTTTAGCACCTGGAAAATGAAGATATTTTTTTCAAAGTCAAAGTCAAAAAGCATTTATTCAGTAGGACCGCTAGGATCACTTAGAATAGTCATCCTGTTCGTTTGCGACCAATACCGTGAAGAATCAGGACAACAAACACGGTTTGGGGCCTAACATTCTTTTAGGTGATCCATCTTAAAACTAAATAGTGAAGCTCCAGTGAGGAGTCAGTCAAACAAAATTGATGCTCGTCAAGTAAGTTTAGATGCTCATAAGGTAAAAAGAACTAACGCCTCAACAAGGAACTTCTGAACTAATAAAGGAATAAAGAACGTATGTGAGTGGAAAACTGTGCACGTCTTGTAAACTGTGTTTTTTTTCTGTGTAACTTTTCCAGTCCATCCAAAGGTTGTCTGGAAGAGATCGCTTTTAGCGATAAGGCCGCCCATTGTACCTACTTACTTATTTTCGTGTATTTCCTGTAATGTGTTTTTGTGTACAATAAAGTGTTTTTCTATTCTATTCTATTCTAAACACCGGCTATAATAAAGATCTCTATCATACCGGAACCGATAATTTTTTTTTTTTTTTTTTTTAATTAAACGTTTCATACGAAATTACTGCGCCAAGAAAAATTTCTTACATTTCTGTTTTAGACTTTTTTGGCGTTACATTAAACATTTTGCTAAGCCGCAAGTCTTGGATTTAAAAGCAGTGATGAGAGATTTAGATGCATGTAATAAACCGAAATAACAAGCTGCAACTAAGTTCTATTGCGTATTTTCCGAAATGCTTTTTTCAAAGAAGTTCATTTTTTTTTAAACAGTCATGAGGGTGCATATTAGATGTACTTACCACTCCAGTGGCAAGAGGTAGAACGCTACCTAGTAACGTAGCACGCCTCCCAAACCTGTCTGAAGTGAACCGAGACGCTAAACTGCCGACCATGAAGCCTAAAGATGAGATTGCGACCATCCATGATATCTCCGTCTGCAATAATAATATTATAATACATTTAGGGCAGCTTGAATAACGATCCTAAACTCAATCAACTGTCAAACGTTAGTAAAACGTCTGCAGCTAAACGTATTACAAGAGATGACAACGTTGCGCAAGCCTATCTCATGTCTCCCGTCACCATGGTCCAAACTTCATCTGCCAGGATCTTCGATCGTTCTTACAAATGATGACATACATACACAGATAGAAGGTATGACAGTTGCCGGCTATTATACGAGTACCTAGGTACTTTTTCAAACGTATTTCTCAAAACAGAGGAAGTGATGAAGCTTTAGCATCATAATATTTTTCATGAGAATAGAGGACATTATTACACTTATGTGCACTGATCTTATATTGAGTTAATTTATACCTTCAACTGTTACAATGTATTTAAACGAAACAATAATCATAAAAATACATAGGTAGGTACATAATTTAACTAAACTAAAGATAAAAAACAGTGTTCAAATCACCGACCGCAGGTAATGTGCCCAAAAGGCTGGCGGCATTACCTCGTTGGATGGCTATACTTATCCTCTGTCCGAGGTAAGCACCAGCCCTTTGGTCATTGGTCCCGTCAATCAGCCTCTTGGATAATTCTCTGAAAAGGAGCCACGCCTCTGGACCCCATGGACCTAAAGTTTCCTCACCAAACGGCAGAAATATATACCCATCGCAGACAGATACATATCTATTTCCGCCTTTTGTGATTTTCTGTTGTTGCCGCCGCCGCACCAGCTGTCTTGGAGGTTGCCGACAGGTGAGAGGCCGCCAGCGTATCGACGCAGGTAGCGTCCCACACTAGAGGCCTACCACGGCTCCAAGGAATCAAAGACATACCGTCGGGCCTTTTGCCATCATCTCGTGCGAAACCGTTCGGCTCTAAAATGGCTGGCACGTTGACGGTGGCGAGTGCCCGACGAACCGCCGACAGGAAAGGCCGTAATGGCCTTAGCGATCGACGAGGCTACAATGTATTAATACATTGTAGAAAATATAGAAAGGAGACCCGTAGTGTCATTTGCACCATTGGCCAGCACCATTAATTGGGCAAACGACACTGTCATGTACCGTTTACACCATTGATGGGGCAAATGGTGCAAACGACGACACTGTCATGTACCGTTTACACCATTGATGGGGCAAATGGTGCAAACGACACTGTCATGTACCGTTTACACCATTGATGGGGCAAATGGTGCAAATGACACTATTAAAAAATATATTTATTTTGCCTCAAGGCTTTCCTCGAGCTATCGCTCTGTTTACTGGCCATCCGCCCCGCCCCGAGACCCTCAGGGAAGAGATGGATCAGAATTTTTCTCCCCATGAACAAATACTGTATCCCCTAAAACTTTACTAATGATAATGGAAGAATGAATCGCTTATTAATAATATAAAATATTTTTATTATTAATAACAAAGAATCAATGACAGCTAATCAATGACAAATAATGCTTAATTATTTTATCTTAATTTTTCCAAGAATAGTGGAATATCTATTTCACTATTAATTAATTGCATCTGTACGTACTGTATATAATTATTCCGATCCCTAACCTCCTTTGATCGCTTTTTGTACGGGTCTTGTGTAAGAGCATTGACTGCATGAAATGCAGCGTCCTCCTTAAGCACTTTTAAGCAGTGACTCACTGTCGCGGGTCTTCTTTTAAAGCAGTTATTAATATGTCCATTCCATCCTTCACATACATTATTTGTTCTATGCCTCTCACCAAAACAACACCACAGTTTTTTTTTCGGCATCCAAAATCTAGCCACATAATTAATAAATTGCTGCAAATTTTTATTACTTCCGTTAGCATCACTCTCTGCTATGATGTATCTGAATCCATCTTCAATTTTTGATTCTGCCAGAAGAGGTAAGATGGTGCAAAGAGAAACAATTTTTGTAGCGTTAGTCTTTTTTAAATTGAGACTTTTAGCTTTTCTCCGCAATTGGTTTTGAAAATGGTAAAAACAACCGTGATGTTCAACCATAGGAAACACTACTTTGACTGCACTAATGAAAGATTGTTCAAAATCAGATATAATTTTCGAAGGACCCCATTCTGGGATTTGAGATTTGATGAGATTCATCATGAGAATATATGTTTCTTTTTTTTTATTGGTCAAAAGCACATATACAACAGGGACAACAAAGTTTTTGTCATCAGTGCTTCCTAAGTCACAGAAAAATACGTAGAGCTGAGTAAATGGCTTCGGACATTTCTTGAAAGTGCCGTCGCAAAAAAAGATTTTACCAATTTTCAGCAGTTCTCTTGCTTCTTCCGATGCAAAGACTAAAATTCTTTCGTCTTCATGACTATAATCAGCTAAACAAAAATCCTTATGGTCAAGAGGAATTTCAAGTTCTGTAACATCTTTATATGCCATTTTTTTAACAGAATTAATTTTTCTTATTCTTCTGTATGCCACAGATTTGAATTTTTCATAAGATGGTATTTTTTGAACAATGTTAAGTCCTTTATTTTTGATTGAGGCTACAGTCTTTTTATAAACGGCTGGAACTGTTTCTTCTGAAGTAGTAGCCTTTTCTATGAAGGACCCTATTATTTCACAAACCGTGTTTTTATTTTCATCTGGCTTGCAGTTATCAGAATGCTTAATTTTTTTAACCACCTTTGATTCATCCTAAAAAAGAAACAAAACATAAGATACGAACTTTAAAAATATTTATACTATATATACTTATACACAATATACAGCTAAATAAATGGAAAAATAAATAGCATCAGCTAGTGGCACTGCGGGCAAAAAGACAGTTACACATACGGGTACCTGTGATATAGTAATCGTCCCCTTACATTTTGTTTTCTTGTAATAGCGGCACCTCCATACTCTGTTTAAATTTTTATACTTTGTGTGAAAATGGTATTGATACCCATTGTGTCGACGCAACTGTAAGCGCCATCTCTACGCGGCTGAGGAGAAACAGCACTTTGACGTCTTCCATCAATTTTGACGTTTCGGTCTGGAATGTCAGAGATGTCAGAGCGGGTGCTGTCATTACAACATCACTTTATCATCTGCTTTCTATGAAACACGATTGTTGTAATTTATATTCAAATTTTAAAATAAACGTTTTTACTGGGAACAATACAAATATTCATTGGAGAAGTCAAACCCGAAGATCCCCGTAGCTAAAACATTGGCCCTACGACCCGGATTTGCTGCTTATGCTGGGAGAAGAATCCATTGATGTCCGTTATTGCAAGTCATCAAGAATTCAAGACATACAAAGGCAGCCCGCAACCAGCACTTCAGTTAACGGTCAGGTCTTCGATCCTGTCTACTCCTATCCTGGTTATCATTTGTGCTAAAATCGTGTCGTTTTCATTACTTTCAGAAAGAAATCAGTTCATTATCGCGTAGTGACCGTTACAATTACCAGTGCATCAAAACCGTGAGTACCTTATCTTATTCTTTGACATAGGCCTTTAGAATGGGTGTTGAAGATAAATTAGGCGTTCCTTCAAGAACTCCGCAAGTTTCCCCTAGTAAAAAGCTCGCCGATGATGATGAGTTGACTGTTCTGAGGCGGAAGCGTGGCAATTTGAAAGGTAGATTAACACAGTTTCAAAAATATCTGGACTCTTTTCAAGATTCCTGTCCTTCTAAACTACAAGTTAGAGAAATAAATTTTAGATTACAGGCAGCACAAGATCATTTTAAAACATTTAACGAAATTCAAACTAAAATTGAATTAGTGAGTTCAGATTCAGATATTGATTCTAACAATGAATACGTCGAGTCATATGAAAACTTATATTTTTCTGTATTAGCAATTGCTCAAGATTTAGTCGAAAGTGAAGAAACTGAAAATAAAGGTTCAAATAACTCAAAATCCAACAGTTTTCGTTCTTTACCTAAAATCAAGCTTCCAACTTTCAGTGGAAAGTTTGATGATTGGCTCGAGTTCAAACATGCGTATGTAACAATGATCCATAACTGTTCAGATATAGACGAAATTCAGAAATTCCATTACTTGCGTTCCTCGTTGACAGGTACAGCTTTAGAGGTAATTAGTTCTTTTGAATTTACGCCTGAGAACTATACTCATGCATGGGAGTTATTGGAGAATAGGTTTCACAATACTAGGCTTTTGGTACAGAATCATATAAAGGCATTGTTTAATATTACGTTATTAAAACAGGAATCATCTTCACAAATTAGGAAGCTAATAGATACCGTTTTGCGAAATATTCGCTCACTTACATCACTAGGCGAACCGACCCAATCATGGGATACATTGATTATCTATCTAGTTCAATCAAAGCTCGATTCTACTACTGAGCGTGAGTGGGAGATCGAAAAGGGAACTATTCATTCTGATTCTGAGAGAAAGTTAAAATTAGACGATATTCTTTCATTTCTTAAGAAAAGGGCAGACATGTTAGATTCAATTAGTTCAAATCAAAATAAGCCACAAAATAAATCGCAATATTCATCTGCAATTGCTACTGAATCAAAAGGTACTTCACAAAAGCGCAACGCCGCACACTGCTACGCGTCGACTAGTAGTTCTGTAGCTAAACATATACCTAGAAATAAAGTCGATAAGTGTTATCTTTGTAACGGTGCACATGCAATTTATGCGTGTTTTAAATTTTTAAATCTGTCTATTCAAGATAGAATCAAAATCGTAGACGAGAAACAGTTATGTAGAAATTGTTTACGTTTCGGTCATTCACTTGCCGATTGCATTTTCGGTCCGTGTAAACAATGTCAACAAAAACATAACTCTTTGCTTCACCTAGCGTCAGGTAACACTGATGAGCCGTCAGCTGATCGGAGCACGTCTCAGGCTGAGTCATTATCGGCCGCGTTGCATTCCGTATCTATAGGTACCTATCATGGTAGTGTAGATGAATGTGCCGGCACATTACAGCCGGTGTTATTAAGTACGGCGTTAGTAGAAGTAGCCGATAATTATACTAAACGTTTTCATACAGCCCGAGCGCTGTTGGACAGTGGTAGTCAACACTGTTTCATTTCGGATAAGTTACAAAAACGAATCAATGCGCCATTGATACAGTCCACTATACGAATTTCAGGTGTTGCACAATCAGTGACACAAACAAATCATTCATGCGAATTACTTATGCGTTCTAAATTAAACGATTATTCTTCAAAGGTTAAATGTTTTGTCTTGCAGCGTATAACATCCAGTTTACCCACGACATACATAGATACCGAACATATACGTATTCCGGATAATGTAAACCTAGCAGATCCTACCTTCAATATTCCTTCGGAAATCGATTTATTGATAGGCGCGGACTTGTTCTGGGAATTACTAGACGGTAATAGAATCCGATTGGTAAACGGACCATTTCTTCAAAATTCGAAGTTAGGATGGTTGCTTTCGGGTCCTATAAACTCACAAAAGAATTTTGATGGCAACGGTCATCATATTCACTGCAATTTTAATCAAACCTTAGGGTTAGACGATCAACTTAAACGTTTTTGGGAGATAGAGAATGTCCCTCAGGTAGATAACATTCTAACGAAAGACGAGCAATTTTGTGAGGATATATTTACTTCTACAACTAAACGCGAGTCGGAGGGTAGATTTTCTGTTCGCATCCCGCTAAAAGAATCACCTGATGTTTTGGGTGATTCATACAATTCAGCAAAAAATAGGTTTCTTTCTTTGGAACGTAAACTAGAACGTCTGCCAGACTATAAACGTATGTACTCTGACTTTATGAATGAGTACTTGGCCTTAGGCCATATGAGTCGGATTGACAAAGTAAATGAACCTAATTATTTTCTTCCACATCATGGTGTGTTTAGGGAAAATAGTTCCACTACGAAGTTACGCGTTGTTTTTGATGCCAGTGCTGTGACAACCTCTAATAAATCACTTAATGATATTCAGTGTCCGGGTCCAGCACTGCAAAATGACATCTTTTCTATTCTGTTGAGGTTTAGACAGTACAAGTACGTGGCTTGTGCTGATGTAGAAAAAATGTTCAGGCAGATTTTAATTCAACCAGATCAGCGACCGTTGCAACTTGTACTATGGCGCGAAAAACCTGTAGATCCTTTAGACATATATCAGCTTAACACTGTAACGTACGGAACAGCATCAGCCCCATACCTAAGTATGCGCTGTATACGACAGTTAGCGTTGGAGTGCGAAGATGACGTCATAGCCAGAATAATTAAACAGGATTTTTTCGTTGATGATTTGTGTACCGGGCATGATGATTATCAGGAGCTACTAGCTATATGCGAAAAGACATCTCAAGTCTTACAGTCCGGATGCTTTCCGCTTCGTAAATGGACGTTCAACGCGGACGTCACAAAAGCTGCTTCTGTTCATACATTTAACGGGGAACATACGCAAAATAAAACGCTAGGGATAGGTTGGCAGAGCGATTGTGACGAATTATACTTCACCACAAAAATAGATTGCATTAGCGGAAGTACTACGAAACTAACTAAACGAGTAATGTTGTCAATCATTTCGCAGATTTATGACCCATTAGGTCTACTCTCACCCTCAGTTATAATTGCAAAGATATTAATACAAAAATTATGGCTTGACAAAATGGGATGGGATTCACCTGTGTCGCAAGATCTAACGGTGACTTGGAACAGCTTTATTGATTCTTTAGGTTGTTTGCAAAAAATACGCATTCCTCGTCATGTTATAGGCAATAACGTTCAACACAAAGAACTTCATATTTTCACCGACGCATCACAAAACGCGTACGGTAGTTGTGCGTATATACGATCCTACAATGATATATCTACAGTCACTGTTAGGCTGTTGTGCGCGAAAAGTAAAGTAGCACCACTTAAATCTCTTAGTATACCTAGGTTGGAATTGTGCGGTGCGCTGGTAGGAGCGAGACTTTACAAAAAGATAATGGATTCATTACGATTAAATTTTAATCGCGTATTTTTCTGGACTGACTCGACGATCGTCATGGGATGGCTACGTATGTCTCCACATTTATTAAAAACTTTCGTTCAAAATCGAGTAGCTGAAATTAATGAACTTACTAACGACGCGGAATGGTTACATGTTAGTGGCACAAATAACCCAGCCGATCTGTTGTCCAGAGGTCTACCTCTCGATTCATTAATCGACAGTAATTTATGGTGGAACGGACCATCTTATTTACAAGAAAATATTCGTGATTTTTCAAATAATGAACTTCGTAATGAATCAATTAATCTCAATAATTTACCCGAATTAAAATCACAATCAATCAATTTAACCAGTACTTGTTCCAACGACGTAATTCAATTTGATAAATATTCCTCATTCACTAAACTCAAGCGTATAGTTGCTTATGTATTACGTTTCATTTCAAGGTTGCGCCCGAGGCGATCAAAACAAGAAACCGGTCCCTTATCTGCAGTGGAGCTGAGCGCTTCGCAAGTGACGCTCGTTAGACTGGCGCAGGCGCAATCTTTTCCTGACGTGTACAGTAAACTTTTGAATAATATTCAAATTAACACGAATAGTAAATATACAAATTGCATTTCCGGTCTAAATATACTTCTCGATCAAGATAAGCTAATTAGAGTCGGTAGTAGATTATCAAACTCGTCTGATTTTAGCTATGAAAAGAAACACCCAATATTGTTGTGTAGTAAACATCATTTAACAACGCTTATAGTGCGGAGCGAACATAAACGTTTGCTTCACTGTGGCCCTCAACTACTTTTGTCTACATTGCGTGAATGCTGGTGGCCACTGAGCGCTAGAAATTTAGTTCGTAAAATAGTGCGTGAATGTGTTACTTGCGCGCGGATAAAGGGTAAAACTTTAAAGCCAATTATGGGCAATCTGCCAGCCGAAAGATTGGATTCTGGATTTCCGTTTGTTCGAACAGGTATGGATTTGGGAGGCCCGTTTTATATTCTAAATAAAAAGGGAAGAGGAGCACGTCTGACAAAATCGTACATATGTCTGTTCGTTTGTTTCCTTACTCGCGCTGTTCATTTGGAACTTGTTTCCAGTTTATCCACTGAAGACTTTATATTGGCTTTGAAACGTTTCATTGGTAGAAGAGGTAAACCTGAATCTATTTATTCTGACAATGGTAAAAACTTTGTTGGAGCTGAAAAGGAGTTCTATACGATTTTAAATACAAATTCACAACAAATAATTGATTATGCTACTAATAATGGAATTAAATTTAACTTTATTCCGCCATATTCACCCCATTTTGGAGGTCTGTGGGAAAGTGGGATAAGGTCATGTAAATATCATTTACGACGTGTAGTAGGTAACGCGAATCTTACTTATGAGGAATTGAGCACGGTTTTAGCACAAATTGAATCCGTCCTCAATTCCCGCCCCATGTCCCCTCTGTCCACAGATCCTGATGACTATAATCCATTGACTCCTGGTCATTTCCTTATTGGCCGGCCGTTGACTGCTCCTGCACACGATGACCTCACTGATGTCCCAATGTCCCGACTGAGCCGTTATCATCGCATCGAGCAGCTGCGTCAACATTTTTGGCAGCGATGGTCAAGGGAATATGTTTCAGAATTGCAACAAAGGACGAAATGGAAGTCACATCAAAATGACATCAAGCTCGAGAGCCTAGTCCTGATCAAGGAGGACAACCTGCCACCTCTGAAATGGCGGCTGGGACGTGTCATGAAGACATTCCCTGGCACGGATGGTGTTTCACGCGTTGCCGAGATTCGTACTGCAACCGGGACCATACGGAGGGCATTCTCAAAAATATGCCCTCTACCCCTGGAGCCTACACAGCGAGGAAATGTGAAACAAGATACTTCTTTCATTGGAAGCGGTGCTTCCAAGGCGGGCGGTATGTCGACGCAACTGTAAGCGCCATCTCTACGCGGCTGAGGAGAAACAGCACTTTGACGTCTTCCATCAATTTTGACGTTTCGGTCTGGAATGTCAGAGATGTCAGAGCGGGTGCTGTCATTACAACATCACTTTATCATCTGCTTTCTATGAAACACGATTGTTGTAATTTATATTCAAATTTTAAAATAAACGTTTTTACTGGGAACAATACAAATATTCATTGGAGAAGTCAAACCCGAAGATCCCCGTAGCTAAAACACATTGTGTAATAAAAGTCGGCCCCGGCTCTGTTTCAGAAAAATTAAATCGGATTCGCACATTTTTCTGCTTTTTATGACAATCAAATCATATGAACGACACAAGAAACAAACGCAATGAATGTCAGTCATTAGAATGAATTTTCAAATAGTTTCTAACACTTCAAGAAAGGAGAATATATATTAATATACTTATATTGTTTAAGTGCTTTTAACTCTCTTAAGTAGTTGAAAACTTGACTCTGTTATTAATAATAAATATAAGTGCCATTTGCACCATTGGATATGTTTGCCCCATCAATAATGGTAGCAATGGAGCAATGGTGCAAACGGTACATCATAGTATCATTTGCACCATCAATAATGGTAGCAATGGAGCAATGGTGCAAACGGTACATCATAGTATCATTTGCACCATCAATGGTACTGGTCAATGGTGCAAACGACACTGTCATGTACCGTTTACACCATTGATGGGGCAAATGGTGCAAACGGTACATCATAGTATCATTTGCACCATCAATGGTACTGGTCAATGGTGCAAATGACACTACGGGGAAATAAGCAGTTAAATTGCAAATTAAAAATTAAAAGAGTTGCATTTACTAACCTCTGTTAATGAAAAACCTGTTTCATTGTTATAAAATTTTGGTATAACCGGAGTAGTCCACGAGAACGATACCCCAGATGTTATCGCTGAAGTAGAAACTGAAACCAAGTACGTGTATACATTTTTTTGATCCTCGCTCTTTTCTGATCAATATTTATTTATTTTGTGATACTGACTGACTGCAATATCTGTTATTGCCATTTGTATTCTGAGCACGCTTCTGACTGGCAGTGACCTACAGTTGAGTTCCTTTTACGTTACAATGATTCTTATTAGATTACTCAACAAATTCTAAGTAGTCTATTTTGTAAAATTGCGTGCACTTGTATATATCTTCATATTGTTAAAGATAGTATAATATAATAAAATTGTATGGCACGAAAAAAGTTACAGTCAGAAACAAAGTTACTCTATAGTAGCCCTAGGTAGGAAGGTAGAGTATACTTTAAGTTTATGCTTTATAAAGTATCTAATAATTATCTAGTTTATGTTGTCCTATTATCTTTAGTTTAGTCGTAAGTACTTCTAGTTTTATGGGTTTTCCTACATTTATAAAAAATACGTAACTTATTTTTATTTGAGTTACCTACTTGTTGCATTCGCACTTTTACATCTGTAATACCTACCATACTTATTTTCTTATTTATTATAGCACTTAATAGGTACTTAACTTATATTCTGATCTATTTTGTTACTGCTAGTATTGTATAATATTTACAAGTATTGTCTGTGTTATTTTAAAAAAGATTACACTTCAAGTTCATCTCTATCTGGGAAAATACAAATACCTACGTAAGTATAATTATAATTTTGTTTAAACTACCTACGGAGTTCAAATACTTTTATCATAATTCTTCATTCAAAAGAATACCCACTCCGTATAACAACTTTCATTCCAGTTGAATAAATAAAATGATGAGGAGTGAGAAAGGCATATTGAAATGGCCTAAGCATGTACAGACAAAACAAAAAAAAATGATCACGACTGTATCCCCGAGGCGCGGTAGACGTTCTCTCAGATTTGTGATGTATTCCAGATTCTTTGAAGATGTCTAAGGGGATTGTCAGAGGCATGTCCAAATTCATATTTGATACAATGCCTCCATTTTGCAGAATATCGTGGACCCGTTGGGAATTTAAGAAGAGTCATGGCCCTCTGGGAACAAGCCAAATATAAGCATTCCATTCGTGACAGGTTGCAAGCCCATCGCGACCCTTAAAAATAGGCACCTACTAACTGCAGCATGTAGAGAGGATGAATGAAAGCAGAATGCCAGGTATAGAATGGGTAGGTACTTAAATGATACAGATTGCCGGTTACTTATAACACTTATAAATAAAAATACAAACTCATATATTTTTATAAGTTAACGTATAATAAATAATTGCTTTGTATAATCTTCTAAGGCAAATGAACACAAAATAATCAGTGGTTGCAGGGTTTGCCCCTTCGCACATTTTTATTTTGTCTACTGATATCTAGGTAATTGTCTATCAAAAAATATTTAAACATTTCTTAATAGAAGGCAAAGGTCTGGCCATCCATTTGTTACGAGAAAAATTATAAATCACTTGCAAAATGAAGACATGGCACAATAATTGCTAAATTTTTTTTATAATCACTAGCTTCACTCTCGTGGTACCAACATTTTTAATATCCGATATGATTCCAGCCTACGATCTATAGTAGGCTACTTATTGCAAGTCTAGGTACCTACACATAAAACTTTCAGATTTATAAGAGAGAAGATTACCTGCAGCTGTAATCAAATACTGCAACCTTTGGTTACCACGTTCCATGATAAACTCACAATATTAATTACTTAGCTAATTTTCCCACAACACATTTTGGCACACAATAGCTATTAGGAAAAAAAATACAGTTTGGCGATTGTTTACTCGGCACGTAAAACTCCAAGACTGAAGTGAGTTTATTTTATACACAAGCCCAGAAACTTCAATGTTACGTTGTTGATGTAATAGAAACACCGAGCCAATGGAGACTATTGTACTGACACATTATTGATGGTCATGCGCATCATAGCATTTGTATAAACTACGATGGAATTACTAAACCTGTACAAAACGAACCATTTTTAGGAGTTTAAAATTCGTAATATTTAGCGACCTTCCACCATCACGTGAAATAGCGCTGTAGAGTTGTCAGTTGTGAATAATATTCTAGCTATATTATTCACAACTGACAACTACAGCGTGTAGGTGTCGGCCATTGTCTATTTTCGGTTTGGTATCGTTGGTCTACTCAAATCTATTTGCGATAAGGAAATCTGTTTTTCAAATGTAGGTACATTATAATTACCTATTTATTTTTTGTATGAATATTTGGATGTAGGTACAAACATAGAGGTATAAAATCTGTTACTTATCACACCCTTGAGTTTTTGTCTAGTGACCTTCACAAAAAATTTAAAGCCAATAAACGATACCGGGTGAATTTTGTCGAGCGCCCTCTGTCTCTGTCTTTATTGTCTAGGTGTGTTATAAATAATTTATAATTCTTTATTTACACCTAGACAATAAATAATTGCCGTACCTATAAGAAAAATAAACCGTGACTCCTTACAGCATTTTTCCATAACTATAGCCGTTTAAATTTTCCCCTCAGAGAGTGCTCGACAAAACTCACCCGGTATAGTTTATTGGCTTTAATTTTTTTGTGAAGATCTCTAGACACAAAATCAAGCATGTGATAAGTAACAGTTTTTTACACCTCTATGTTTGTAATACCTACTTCCAAATATTCATCAGTTTCCACTGCATTTTACTTAGTATCTAGACTTAGCACTATCGTTTAACCTACATCTTAGGTCCTAGGTTCATGGATGGTAGGTAGGTTACCTACAATTAAATTAGGTAACTCGTTCCAAAATATTGTCACTAAATTCGTTGTTTTAGTATAATACTACTTAGTGGTTTCCCGCGACTTTGTTCTGTTATCTCGTTTCCCCATACAAACTATCATCATTAATTCGTCAAATTAAGGTAATCACAGATACATATCTATAAAATTTTATCAACATCAGTTCCGCAGAAACGTAACACCAGACCCACCCCCTGATTACGAATCTCGCGACAGGCGAAATCTCAAAGTCACCGCAGTCAAACTTGTGCTAAATGGACGTACAGTTCGCCCAACGGATCTAGGCAATCGTGAAGTTAGCCGTTTGTCTGCGCAGAACACAATTTTGTATGAAAAATCGATCAATGGAACACAAGGAACCCATCCACACTCATGTTGAGTTTGAGTTAAATTAAGTAAATTCAATTTCGACATGAGTGTGAATTGGTTCCTGTACGCATAACTACGTCTGTTTAGCACAAATTTGACAGCGGTGACTACGAGATTACGCCTGTCGCAAGATTCGTTATCAAGGCGCCGAGTCACTTTTACATTTTTATAACATTTAGTATGGATTACAGGAATAAAATCCTCATTTAGTAGGTGGGTTATGTGGGTTAAGCTCTTCTTTTATTTCTTGATTTATTGAGACGCTTATTTCAGTCAAAGCCCTCTTTTCACTTTCTTCTTCATAAAGAGGACCTTGTAATACTATCTGTATCTCTCTTAAGCTTTTGCCTCGTGTTTCTGGAACTACGCAGTATGAGAATATCGCTGAAAATAAGCACATTGTTCCAAAGAACCAGAACACACCACAAAGTCCCGTCAAATCCATTATCAACTGAAACCCTTTGATGACAATAAATGTAGTAAAACTACCAAACAGGTTCATAGAAGTCATAGCGATGGATTTGACATTTAGAGGGAATATCTCTGCTGGGATAACAAATGCAATAGTACTGTAGCCCATAGTGGCAACGATGCTAAATAATAATAAAGAACTGAATATAACATTGCCAAGTAGGTTGGCGTAGTCTTTGATGACCATAACATCTTGAATGAAGAAGCAAATTCCGATGATAGACAACGATAAAAAAGCACCAATGTAAGAGTATATGAGGAGTGGGCGGCGGCCGACTCTATCTACTACTGTCGATGACAACATACCTGCAAAAAAGAAATAGTTTGATAAATACATTGCAATTCATAATATCAAAGACGATGTAGGAACGACTATCACTTACTGACAATAAATCTCAATCCAGCATATAATATTAATGCTGTGGAGATTGATAACGAAGATTCTGTTTCTTGCAGTATTCTTCCCATATATTGTTGCAGAGGGATCAAGCCAGACATGATTTGGCACACTTTCACACCTGTCAAATTTGTTAATTATTTTGTGTCTTTCTAAGCTTAATCAAGCTTAGCTAGTAATAATGAACGAACCGAAGGAAATAATTAGTGCTTTTCTATACCGCTTCCCTGTGAACAGCTCTTTTGCCGTTGTGGATCGTCGCATATCTTCTTTCACATGCTTGCGCATCTCAGTTAGCTTTTGCTCAAGTATCTGTAACCCAATAATTACTGTTATTATATTATGCTATTGTGATTTTCATATTACCTACTCTCATAACATAATTATCTCATAACCTGTTTATCTTTATAGCCATTTAGCTTCATCAGTCCTTTTCTGGCAGCATCAATATTGTCCTCTTTCAGTAAGAAATACGGAGTTTCTGGTATCCTCCAGCAAGCGAAAAAGTAGACAGCAGGCAATACAATGAGCATATAACTCAACATATGATAAGACACAAATGATCCTACTGTTATCACCATTAAACTACCGAATTGAAACATAAATCTATTCCATACTACCAGACTTCCTCTTATTTCTTTAGAAGCTATTTCTGCTATGTATATCATTGAAACCTGCAAGAAAAAAGATTGTTATATGGAATGTTAATGCACTTGCAAAAAAAAATAAAAATAAAAATGATCTTGTTACTGTTTGAATCATCCCAGCTCCAACTCCCCATAAGAATCTTGCGATGTAAATAATCCATACTTTCGTTGCCAATAACATCAACGTCTGTAAAAATAATATAAGCTTTCGTATTTTTTTCTAAGTTTATTGATAAGGTATAATATTCAATTGATGATAGAGTTGATGATCATACCGTTCCTAGGCAAAATGGCACAGCACTTGATAGCAATACAGAACGCCTGCCGAAATTATCAGACAGAAACCGTGAAGCGATGGTGCCCACAATCATCCCAGGCGATGTCATTACTACAATCCATGCTATCTCCGCCTGCAGAAAATACACTAGTCGGTATTCTCCCATTCACGAATTAAAACAAGATGTTAGAACAAGACGTAGTACCTACCTTTTGAATTGAATTGACAATAATTTGGTTGTCAGAATTAATCAATAAATCAATGTTTTCATTGCCACAAAGGTACCTACTAGCAATAACTTCAAGCAATAAGAGTCATCCAAACGTTTGATAAGGTGTATCCCAGGGGGTAACAATTGAACCAACACTATTCATAATATTAGAATTTACATGACATGAAAATGAATGGGAAACGATTTTCATTCACTAGAATGTTATTTCATGGTAGAGATCATCTTTTTAAGAGGTTTTTTCTTTTGTAATTCTTTTTATTATAAAGTCTGCACTCACATCATTGGCAACTATATCTGTCTCGTTGTTATAGATCTTCGGTATGACTGGAGTTGTCCACGAGAAGGATATGCTTGAGGTCATTGTCGCCAAGGCCACTGTGAAAATAAATCATTGATATTCTAGGTACGTACTTACACTACTTACTCACCGAAACTGCCAAAACTCTCGTAGTTGAATGAACCGCGTATCGGTTAGGTCGTAATAAGTAGGTACTAGGTTAGGCTTATTATGAAATTTTAATATTTTGTACGTATTGAAGACGTAATTATAGTGCGCTATTAAATATCAAGCAGTTTAAGAAACTTCAAGTGCAAAAAGTGCAGTGAAAATTGGTCTATTAGAGTTCACTTCATTGATAAAGTCATTACTAGGTAGGTATGAAGTTGATACCATCACAAGCGTGGATGGATATCGCATTGTTTTACGAGTAGGTACTTATATTAATAAGTCATAATAAACTAAGCTCTATGGTACCTACCTACCTAATGTACTTACTCACCCGCAAATGTAACCCAATACTGTACTTTTCTGCTATTATTATTCATTATTCCGGTTATTTATTAATGCAGACACCATTGAGCCAAAACAACTTCAGTTAGCATAACCTATCAAAGAGAACTTCAAACAAAATTATTGGATACAATATTACAGCCAGAACAGTACACTTAACTGGACAAACACACTTAATTAATGAGATTCGATAGTAAACCGTCATTCCGCGAGGCCGTGTTTTTCATTTAGATCTGTTTGCTTATGTTTTGTCTCGCTTTATCCGCAAACAAAAGAAATAGTCAGACTTGTAAAATGTAATAAGTACTTACCTAACTATCTTATCTTAGAGATGTGAATAATATTATCGTAGTATTTCGTTATAATTGCAACATAAGAACATTGTAGATTACTACCACATTTCCACAAGCAACTAGAGGATTAATGAGCATTTTAAAAATCAAAATTGTTCTAATGCACTCATTTAGGAAACAAGTGGATAGGTACTTAATAGGACTGCTCCTGATGGTTAAAATAAAACACAATAAAGAAAAAAAAATATTGTATTGGTACTAAAATAAATAGGTAAGTAAATCTTTACATGGTATGTATACCTACTTACATCTGATTGATTATTTCTCATAATCCTTTAAATCTTTTAATTCTGTGATTTCACAATCATCAATATTTTTTTTCTCATTGTCATTTTTAAGACTTGCTTCGTAATCAACTCCCTGCAACTCCATTTGAATTTCCCTCAAGCTCTTTCCTTTTGTCTCCGGAACTATAAAATACGAGAAAACACCCCCAACTAGCGCTGACACAGCAAAGACCCAGAAAACGCCATATAATCCCGAAATATCCCTAACTTGCTGGTAACTTTTGACTACTACGAAGGCGATACAACCACTGAAGATGTTCAAAGTTGTCATCGCGATAGACTTAACGTTGATTGGGAAAATCTCGGCTGGAATAACGAAGACTAGAGAATCGTAGCCTATCGTGGATATGACGTTAGCACAGACGATGCCGGCTAAGGCGATGTAGCGAAAGGGAGTGGATTCATTCTTGATGCCAATCACTTCTTGGTAGTAGAAATAGACGCCCACTGTTGTGAGGAAAATGCCGCTGCCGATGTATGATGTTATAAGGAGGGGTCTGCGGCCTATCTTCTCAACTAGCAGTGATGATACAATACCTGAAAAGTATTAAGTTTTTTGTTGATTCAATTTAAAAAGTTGTTATTTATTAATGAATTTAGTTATTTTGAAAATAGATCATTTCATCCATCAGTTTCCAGTAGGTATTAGGTATTTTCTAGCCCTTTGGCACACTCGATACAACTCGATACATACAAATGCCTCGAGCAAACACACATTGTAATTTTGGGATACACGTTCATTCTACACGTACTAAAGTACTATTAGCAGTACCTAAGTATTTTTCACTATAAGGTTTTCACGAACCAGTAACAAATCTCACTGCTCCAAATATGATCAGTGTCGTGGACACTTCTAGGTCAGTCTTGCTCTCCTGCATGATTCTGCCCAGATAAAGAAGGATCGGGATTGATCCAGCCAAGACCTGTGTCAATCTGATACCTGAAAAAAAAATTACATTCTGTATGGAACTACAGCGTACTGTTGAGTGTAATAGGCATCCTCTGTACTGTTCATCAACTTAGTACACAAAGATGTAAGGTTTAAGGTGGAACATTCACGTACCAACAGATATGACAAGAGCACGTCGGTACTGCCTCTTCGTGAAGAGCTCATGGACCGTACTGGAGCGACGCATTTCCAGCTCAACGTCCGAACGCATTAGAGAAAGCTGTTCTTCCAAAGTCTGAAATTATATCAACACATTCTTAAGTAATTCCTGTATACTGTGGTAATGCCAACATTTAACATTAAAAGGTACCTAACTTATATTGAGTTGGGCAGAACATTCCTGAAATTGGTGACGGTAGAGGTCTTGTCACATAATATCCAAGAGGACACACCATCAGCCACGTGGATGGATGTCATGTGACCACTGACCATACAAGGAAAGGGATGGATGACAAAGGTACAAGATTCGTTTGAACGGAGAGGCTTATGGCTATTAAAAACAGTTGAATGCACTAAGCATTGATGCCCAGGAAAAGGTTCTCTGATTAAAGCAATCATTGTTGGTATCTTTGTTGTTTTTCCGTCGGCAAATCTCACCTTATCATCCGTATACCCGCGAAGTTTCTTCAGCTCTTCCCTAGCAGCATCGACCTTTCCAACCTTTAGAAGAAAGTACGGGGTTTCTGGTATCCACCAGCACGCGGCAAAGTACGCAACAGGTAATGTCAGTAGCATGTAGTTGAGAGTGTGATAGGCCACGACAGGCCCGATTATCATGACTAAGAAACTGCCGAAGTGGAACGAGAATCTGCTACCGACGGAAACGGACCCTCGGATGTTCTTGTCAGCTATTTCTGCGAGGTATATTACGGAAGCCTGAAAATTATAAACAAACAACATAAACTGCGGGCACGAAGAACTTCGAAATTCTATTATGTATTAGAGAGTTAATAGGCACCTTCTGGGGTAGGCTAGCTCCATCGTAGACCTCATTCTTGCGCCTGTGTAAGTTTCGAGGTCAAGAGCTGACCCATTCTTCATAAAGAAAATACAGGACCATGGTTCAGAACGTAAACTTTACATCGTCAGTTAACAAGGATAAGCACATTACCTATACTTATAAAGTATTATTCTCTCCATATTATTCTATTAGTCTAAGATAGCTATTCTAGTTTCAGTCTAACTGATAATGTAGGTTCCTACTCTTTTTCTTAAACCACAGAATACAGAGCACACACAGCTTAAACATTTGAAATGTTTCAGAGTTAAAGCTATTTTATGCTTACAGTCACAAATAAGCCTACTCCACATCCCCAAGTGAAACGAGTGATGTACAGCATCCACGGTTTTGTGGCACATGCTAAAAGCACCTGAAAATTAGAATTCAATTCATTACGGTTCATATTACTCTGACCCTCCCTCGCATCTTTTAAAAACAGAGAGAGGCCTATGCCAAAGTGAGAATAGACGGACATCACTTGATGATGATGATGAGATTGTTGCAAACTATGTTGCATAAGATTAATAATGTTGAAATTCAATGTTGTGGTATGTAAATAAGTTGTAAGAAATTATAAAATAACTCTTCGAAATTCGTACACGTGCAACGCCTCTACCTATATCAAGAATATCGTAAACATAAACAACACGTGCATAAACAAATAAACTGCATAATATTATGTTTATACTTACAGTTCCGCTAAAGATAGGCAGAGCACTGCTCAGAATTGCGGGCCGCCTGCCAAACTTGTCTGCGATGAAACTGGTCACCAGACTGCCAGTCATGATACCAGGTGAAGACAACGCCGTCATCCAGGATAGCTCTGCCTAAAATTCATTCTTTTTATACCCACTTATTATCAAGTAGGTACAGTCTGCACGAGGCACTCCGTTGAAAGCGCTATATGCCTCGTACCTACCTAATCTCTTTACGTATAGGGAGGTACCAGTTGGTGACGCTGACCGTAACTAGTATGGTCGATAGGGTTGCCAGATGATGATTGGGATTGTCCTGACAGAAGCTGATTATTTTTATGAAATTAGTATCGTAGGAGGCAACTGTGTGCTGGGTTTCTTTGTGTGGCCAACTCTAATGACGGATTTTTAGGCCTGGATCGATAATTTAGCCCTCTGAAGCTAAATTTAGCCGGCACCCATCCACTTGCTAGGGTAAGAATTCAGATGCAAGAAGCAACTCACATCAGTGATATTGATGCCTGTCTCGCCGTCGTGAAACTTGGGCAGCATGGGTGTGGTCCAGTAGATGGATACGCCACTGGTCATGGAAGCCATGAACACTGTAAATGTACTTACATAAAATCAAGCTGATGTAGAGACCATTTTCTACAATTTTCATTTGCTACGATCTACACAGACATGCAAAATGGATCCTACTAGCGTTTGCAGAGCAAAGTTGATTTTCCATTAGTAGCTACTTTTTTACTTAATATCTGTTACTACCAGTGGCGTAGCTAAGTAGCCAAGGGCCCTGGTGCAAAATAAACCGGGGCCCTAACTGAACGGTTTAGGTTTTATCAAGTCAAAATATGCAGGGTGTGGCAAAATGTACCTAAATGTATTTATTTTTTGTAAAACTTAAGATTTGATTCGGCATCTTCTGGGTAACTATTTCAAAAAGCTAATAATGCAGATGTTTTTATTTTCAAAATAATCATACCTATAGTTTCCTAAGAACAAAACCTTTCGGACTCTCGGGACTCCGAGTCCGAGGGCCCCTTGAGCTTGGGGGCCCGGTGCACTGCACCGCCTAGCCATTCGGTAGCTACGCCACTGGTTACTACAACCTATACATACATGATACTATTTATGATCTGGGCTACGACTAAATAACTTATGAAATCGTTAGGTAAATAACACTGTTGATACGCTCATCTGTACGCAAAAATTTTAATCAGAAAAGTAGGACAAACGTCATGCAATATGAAGGTCGGTTGCTACTTAAATTATTAACAAACAAATAAATTATGTAGGTACCTACTTACCCGCCAAACAAACCCAAAACTGCACTTTCCGAGTAACTGCTTCGTCCATTTTGATAAAAATTATTAATATGGTCCTCAAAAACCTAGTTTAAATCAAAATCGTTGTATTACTGAATATTCTACAACACTTTAGCTACCACTAATACTTATTCTAACTGGAAAACTTTATCGATGTGTGTCCTGTCCGTTTTTTGCTCCTTCACGCAAATACATTTGTACCTTGGATTGATGACATATTGATCTGAAAAACACAGTGATAGGTAGCTACGCCGAATCACCGATCATATGCCGTAGGTATCTTATTTCTTATAACAATACCTACACTAGGGACCACGGATTTCCTGTGCTTTTGATCCCATAAAAAATTCGATACTATTCCCGTAGAACCGGGGACACCGCTAGGTACCTATAGGTAAACGGCGGGTAACACCACAGCGCGCAGCTAGTGTAAGTATTTTGACGAAATACCTTTTAGCAGGACATCGCGAAATCTTGTGACCTTACGTGGAGTACTAATATTTATTCTGTGACTAAGGTTAAATTTCAATTTCATTTCATTTATTGCGTAATCATGCTTGTCGATTGATTCGTGACTAGAACCTTGTCTTCAAGTGCCTAAATCATAATAAGAATACCTAGGTACAGTACGCACAACCAGTCTTTAGCTCTCTGAAGTAGCTGCGCAGAACCCATTTTTGATAACGCCTAAAATACGAAGACAGCGTTGTTTAGCTGCCTCGCTCACTCGCTTAGTTTGTTGCATTGTGCTATCTCGCCTACTCGCGCAAACCTGCGCAATCGCTTAGTGCACTTAACTTCAGAGAGCTAAAGATTGTTTGTGCATACTGTACCTACTCTTAGTAAATAATTATGTATAACAAATAATACATAAGTATGAAATCCTGCTAATATTATAAATGCAAATGTTTGTGAAGATGTATTTTAAGCTAAAACGACTGAATGGATTTGGATGTAATCAGGCACAGAGATAGATATGCTCTGGAATAGCACATTATGGAAGGTTGAGAGAAGAGGCCTACACCCAGCAGTGGGTCTTGATAGGTGTAATGATGATGATGATAATATTTGTGTGATAAAAGATTGAATTAAACACAAGTATTTTAAATGACTTTTATTAAGAATATAAAAACTTTAAAAAAATTACCTAAGTACACTTTAAATCTTGTCTCTAAATGACTAAAGTTATAGTTGTGTCCACAGACATAGGTTGTGTCGTACTTGTATACCTATCTATATATAGATAAATACCTACTTACATAATTAGGTTGTCGATTTAATGTAGGTAATCCTAACCTTACCTACCTACTTACACCTGGATCAGATCCGGATCAAGAAGCCTACAACGTAATCAATGAGACATTAAATGCAATCTTAGAAATTATTAGTAACAAAAAAAATTATAGAAAAGTCATATTTTGTTCACCTAATTATATACCTAGTATACCTACAGAGTGGTTTTTTAAAAAAGGCGGTATTGGCCAAGAACGAAACCACGAGAGTTGGAGAAGACATCCACCAAAAAAAAATTTTTAAATAAAACCTATTATTGAACCAATGGATTTTGTTGTTGATAACGACCCAGATAATAATTAATACTAGGTAGATATGGAACAATCTTAAAGAAATGTAATACGGGTGATACTAAAAATTTAAGGAAATCAATGGTTTTACATGTGATGTAAAGTTATTGAGGTGAGTATTTATCATGGACGAAATTTCGTTTGTGCTATGAGCAAGAAAGTTTCATTATTTCCCTTCGAGTCTTAGAAGTCAGTATAAAAATATCAAAATCTTACAAACTACAGCATCACAAAGCTTTTTACGTTTACATAGGTTACATAAGATCGATGTACAGTCAGCTTCAAAAAATTGTTCTCAGAGAACGGATTCAATCCTTAAAATTACTTGTCCTTCATTTAAAAGAAGAAGAAGTGAAAGATTGTTCTTATAAATACATTTCCAGTCAGCTTCAAAAGTAGATTGTTCTCAGAGAACGCATTCAATCCTTAAAATTACTTGTCCTTCATTTAAAAGAAGAAGAAGTGAAAGATTGTTCTTATAAATACATTTCACCATCAAATTTTGTTGACCGTACATTCGGTACAAGGAGTATTAAAAAGAAAATGGGGAAATTGGAAACTGGAAAACTCCCCATCAAAGGAATAAAAATAATCTAAACAGTACCTAATTGCTACCAATTAAAGCCAAGACAACATATTAAGTCAATGATAAATATCTTTTAACCTAAATAGACTCTTTGCGTTTAAGCTCCTCCAATTCAGTACCATCATTGTTCAAATCCACCTTTTCATTCAAATTGATATCGTCATATGCATCACCTTGCAACTCTTTCTGAATCTCATTCAGATTCTTACCCTTCGTCTCTGGGACTAGAATATACGTGAAAACAGCGCCACTGAACGCAACACCAGCAAAAATCCAGAACACAGCATGTTGTCCTAACAAATCCTTTACATCCTGATACCCTTTACCCACAGCGAAGCCTAGAATGCCACCGAATATGCTAAGTGACGTCATAGCAACCGCTTTGACGTTCAAAGGGAAGATTTCCGCGGGGATAACTACAGATAACGCTATGAAACCGAAGGTAGATATAACATTGGATAGTATAATACCAATGAATGGTATAACGCCGTATGGTGCGAGGGAATCGTGATTTATTTGAACGACATTGAGAAGAAAGAAGTAAATGCCGACAATGGATAGAGATAGTCCCGTGCCGAGGTAGGAGCTGATCAGAAGGTGCCGCCTACCCACACGGTCTACTAGGACCGATGATATTATGGCTGAAACAAGACAAAAGTTATTTAAATTAAAAAAAATATGGTAATTTATGAGTAAAATTATATTTTAGTTTACACGATTAATAGTTTTATTGCGATTGTAGAAAAGATGATTTTGCTAGAACTCACTGTCATTTTATTCCATTCATACGTAGAGATTATCGTATTTATTAGCTGTTTCAAAGGGTTTTTAAACATAGCTAATAAACACCAAGACCGTACACTACAGATGAAAAACCTACCTACAGTACGCACAACCAATCTTTAGCTCTCTGAAGTAGCTGCGCAGAACTCATTTTTGATGACGCCTAAAAAACGAAGACAGCGTTGTATAGCTGCCTCGCTCTCGCTTAGTTTGTTGCATCGTTCTATCTCGCCTACTCGCGCAAACCTGCGCAATCGTTTATTGCACCTAACTTCAGAGAGAAAAAGATCGGTTATGCGTACTGTACTTTATTAGATAAGTTTTAGGCGTGTCGCTAACAGAAACGAAAGTCAAGGCGAGGGCGGGGCGCGGGAGCGAATCTTATTGAAAAAAGTAAAAAACAAACAAAAGTCAAGAGTCGAGGCGCGGGCGAGTCGGGGGCGCGTCGCGGGCGAGTCGCGCGCCCCTTCCGGGACTCCTAATCACCTGCATCTACTCATTTTTTCATCAAGATGACATGTTGAATGAATGAAACAAGACATACACGCCGCCACCTCGATACAATTTCGCCCACGCCCCCACCCCGCCTCGACGCCTCCCCGACTTTGCTGTTACATGCCTTAGGCACTACTTGTTCGGACAATACCGCGGGGCATAGCTAGTCATTATTACAATACGGTTATACTTACATACAACAAAATTGATTCCACTGAAGACCAAGAAGACTGTCTGTTCATTTACCCTCTTAATCTGCGCCTCGCCCATGATGATGCCGAGGTAATGCTTTATAGTGACTCCTCCTGTCATTATCTGTGTGAATTTTATTCCTGGAAATAATTAATATAGACCACATCAAGCTAAAAAAAAAGCAACTACAGTACGCACGCACAACCGATCTTTAGTCTCTCTAAAGTTAGGTGCACTAAACGATTGCGCAGGTTTGGTAGAGTAAGCGAGATTGCGCGATGCAACAAACTAAGCGCACTCGCTTAGTTTGCGTGGCAGCTATACAAGTCATCAAAAATTGGTTCTGCGCAGGTACTTCAGAGAGCTAAAGATTGGTTGTGCGTACTGTACATATTTACATGAACTTACAAAAGACAATAGAATCACTCAAGCTATTTAAGGATAGTTAAAAACGATCTACCACTAAGCTAAAGTGGAATTGCTGGACATGTCTTTGACATGCCAAATGAGCTATAGACGAAGGTAGCCACCGATGCCGATACGATTTGATTTGGTAAGTTATCAACAAATCAAATCGTAATTTTTTACAAAATAAATAAAAATAATAAGAATAACTTTAAAAAACTAAACTAAATACCTACTTCTGCTAAAATGTAGGCATATTATGCTTAGTACACATTTCTGGCAGTACCTACAACTCAAACTTAAAAACCGTCAAAGGTCAAATTTTAATCTTTTATTCCCTAAAAAATATTATGGAGAATAAGCATGTCTACAAACAAAGCTTTAGGTTATTTACCATCATTTGTAATCTTACCTGCAGCCACTATGATAGCCCGTCTGTATTGTTTCCCAGTGAACAGCTCTTTGTATGAACTGGAGTGACTCATCTCATTCTTGACTCCAGCTTGAAGACTCTCCAGCTCAGTTTCTAACCTCTGGAAAATAATAATAATTGCAGCCAGATTATTCTATGAAACTTTTTGACTGAGTGAAATAGAACCTCTACTTTCGATCGTGGGTTCGAATCTCGGCCATCATCCATTGTTGGCGACATTTTGCGGAATCTTTCGGAATAATTAGGGATTATTACTGTTTGCCCCCACCAACTGCCCCACGCGGTGGCAGACGGTAACACGTATGGCTATCCATACGCGGGGGTGGTTAGCCCATAATAATTCCTGTCTGCCACAGCGTCTAGAGCCGCGGTGGCAGAATAGTAACGTAATTGTAATCCTATCTGCCCCCACAACTAAATCTTAAACTCACCGCACCTTATTAAAATGAGCTCTAAATGGTAAATGGAAACATCGTAAGGAACCCAATTTGCGTATCAATATGCAGAGACGGGCTTGCAATCTGTCACATGGAATGCAAAATATGGGCATGTGAATTAGAATTTTTTTGTCACTTACCGAACCGTCCTTTAGCCCGCGCAGTCTCGCCAATTCCTTTCTAGCTTTATCCACTTCCCCTTCCTTCAGCAAATAGTATGGTGTTTCCGGCATCCACCAACAAACAGCTAAGTAGATGAAAGGGAGAGGTAGCAGAACGAAGTTCAAAGTTTCATATGTTAGAAAGGGACCGACGCTCATAACTAATAGATTGCCAAGATTGAACGCGAAGCGAGTACAAACTGACAGCGAGCCTCTGATCTCCTTGTCTGATATTTCTGCTAGGTATATGCCTATGACCTGGAAAAATGTATTATGTAAATTATTATGATTTCTACACAGATCACTTAGTGATCTCTGAGGTTGTGGGTTCGAACCCATTCGTGCATGATTGAGTTTTTCAAGATTGTATTATGTGCACTATGCCAGGAATCAGGAACGATGCATATCCTACAAATTTAGGTTCTAAAACATGCCAGTTTTTTTTAAGGTCGAAAATATGGGCCAAGTGAGTAAAAAAGAGCCTCATCGAGGCGCATTTTAAATAATAATCTTTTCACCACACTAGTTCCAAAGAACTAGTGACACGACAAGAAGAAGAAGACTCTAATAGATGTAAATAGGTACCTAGACCTAGTACCTTAGACGACCTCTGTGGCGCAGTGGGTAAAAGCCCGCTTGGGACGCAGAAGGTTGCGGGTTCGATCCCCGCCGCGGGATAAATGTTTGTATGATCTGCAAAAATTTATCTCGGGTCCGGGTGTTTCTATGTATAATATGCAAGTATTTACAAACAAAAAAGTATACATGTATAAGTAGTATATCAGTTATCTGGTTCCCATAGTTCAAGCTCTGCTTACTTTGGGGCTAGATGATGCTGTGTGAAAATGTCCAGCATTATTTATTTATACCTATCATAGATTCTGTGAATTAAACCTTGTTACACAGTGCAAGTTTATATTTCCAAATCGTCAACAGTGTTGACGACAGGGTGTTACCGACCGGGAATGATGCGTAAACAATAGCCTCTTTGAGACGCACAGAGTCCTTTCACAACACGATAAGATGTTTTATTTATTTCCGTGGTACGTCGTGTACTTACAGTGCTAACCATGCTAGTGCCACAGCTCCAGAGGAAAACAGAGACGCACAGCATCCATGCCTGCTCTGCGAATGCCACTATCACCTGAAAATAATAGTAGAAACTCCGAATTTGCAGTACCTAGTGAAGGAGTTATAGGTCACATGGTTCGGCTCAACGACTTTACCTATAGGCTCAGTCCACATTGAATTAGCAGCGACGCAACGATCATTTTTACAACAAGACATTATAAAATGTCAGACATTATAAAATGTCTTGTTATTAAAACTGATCGTCGCATCGCTGCCAATTCAGTGTGCATTGAGCCATAAGCAGGGGACGGAAAATTTAACTTTGGTAGGTAACCCATCCATAGATATAGCAGATACAGATTTCGTCAAAAGAACGCTGGAAGAAAGTGAAGGTTTTTTTTTATAGAAACTTTCGAAGTTGACTGTAGATAGACGTAAAATATTTTTCGTGAAATCTATGTTTATTTTATATTATATCTATCAACTAGCTGACCCGCGCGCGCCTTCGTCTGCGCATTGTTTCGTCAACGATCTTTGGAACTGCCTTGCACAACCACTAAGGGGAGTTTTTCAATTGATACCGAGTTTAGAGTGAATCGGATCAAGGAATAAAATTTTCCATATAAACTGGACCACCCTGTATACGATTTTTCTGTCATAAGAACCTTCTCCTGACAATAACAAACACAACAAAAAAAATAGTGAAATCGGTCCAGCCGTTCTCGCGTGATGGCGTGACCAAGGGATATACCTAGGGATTTATTTTTATATATACAGATTACTGTACCTAGGTACGGTCGGCGTCACCAACTGGTAACCCCCCTTATAAGCAGTTTGTACACCTGCACGCCTCCTACGGGGGGTTACCAGTTGGTGACGCTGGATGTACCCAGGTACAGTATTTGATATCCATGTAGATAACGAATTATTTGGGGCAGTGCCGCTCTGATAAGATAGGTGATAGATAATAAAACGCAATTAGGTACTACCTAGGTAGCTAATAAGTATTGGCACTAAGTATACATAAGTATTAAGTACCTATAAGTATGCGAAAGCTAGTATTTGTCAAAACGTAGTATTTATCTCAGCACTAATACTATTTATATGATTTATATGATCTGGGGTTTAAGTTTGTGGCCAACACTGGTGACGGAGTTTTTAGGCCGCCTTAGAGCCGCTCATGACTTATTGACATAGGTATAATAGCCGGAAGCGCTCAGTTGATAATTTCCAATTTTATTAATTTATTTATTTCAACAAGATGTAAAATACTAAATCTAAGGCGCATAGAATATACTTATGCCATAAAGACTAACATACCTGAATTTATTTAAAAGTATTTTAGTCGAGTAGCGAGTAATTTGGCGACCAAACGTGTCTGAACACCAAACTAATTTAGTCGAGTAGGTTGATAAGTAATTTTTTACTAATAAACTACTCGCTACTCGACTAAAATACTAGCCCAGTCCGAACTAGGCTTTATGCACTTACTAACCGATCAAAGAACGACTAGACAGGCTATACCTAATACGAGCGCTTCTGTAGATACTTAGTAGGTATTATAAAACTTTGATAAATAAAAAAAAAACTTGCCACTGTGGTAGGTAGGTACCTACCAACGTTACTAATCAACAAAATCGAAAAACATTCAAATTGATTACGTAGATCCGGTGACGAAATAAATAGAATTGCTTATCAAAATTATAAAACAATCTTGTTGTATTTTTATCAGCGACTTAGGTACACACAATTACTGAGAATGCCTAAAAAAACAATGCGTACTGTGGCAAAGCTATGCATTCCGATAACGACTGAATGGGTGTGTTTAGTCTACGCATTTCTTAGAACATATGAGTAGGAAACTACATAGAGCTCATAGCTCTAATAAACACGCAATTGGCAGCCAGCATCACAGAGTAAGTAGGTAGGTGACAGAGGATGTATGAAAAATAAATATAATTATTAAGGAGTAGGTAGGATGCGGACGTCGATTATTTTAAAAACGAATAACGTGATATTTATTTTTGGAGTTTACAGATATTTCGGCGCCATGTTCTTCCGTGATCATAATCAATATCGGGAAACTCCAAAAACATTTAATCATGGTAATAAATATGTCGTTATTAGTGTCGGAAGATCGTAAGATATTGAAAGTGGTAAGATGATACCTAGTACTGAATGCTAGTCTGAAAAAAAAGGCCAAATAAAGAAGTATAATGCGCTTAACCGATCTTTGTCTCTCTGAAGTTAGGTGCACTAAGCGATTGCGCAGGTTTGGTAGAGTAAGCGAGATAGCACGATGCAACAAACTAAGCGAGTGAGCGAGGCAGCTATCATCGTTTTTTAGGCGCCATCAAAAATAGTTTTGCGCAGCTACTTGAGAGAGACAAAGATTGGTTGTGTGTGCGTATTGTAGAAACTTACCACTCCCACAGCGACAGGCAGTGCGCTGCAGAGTATGGTAGCCCGTCTGCCAAGTCTGTCCGAAGTGAAGCGGGTCACAAAGCTACCGAATATGAATCCTATAGGATTCACGGACACCATCCACGACACTCCACTCTGAGGGCAAACCAGGGAACATTGACTATAGTATTTTTCACGTAGGAACGTATCCCTGACACAGAACTTTCACGTTTTACGCTGTACCTACAACAATGAAAAAAAAAAAATGAAATCTAATGATAATACTAAAGGATATAAGTTGAATAAAAAAGGATTTTGTCTTTTTCCATTTAAAAAAATCGAGAAATCAACATAAAAGAGCCTTGTCACGGAACCGTTCCTATGTGAAAAGGACTATAGCTAGAAATCCATACTAATATTATAAATGTGAAAGTAACTCTGTCTATCTGTCTGTCTGTCTGTTTGTTACGCTTTCACGCCCAAACCGCTGAACAGATTAAGCTGAAATTTGGCATAGTTAAAGGTTATATCCCAGGGAAGGACATAGGCTACTTTTTATCCCGAAAAAATGAAAAAATCCCGAGGGCCCGCGGGTCACACCGCGGGTGCGCAGCTAGTTACAAATAAATACAATTATACAGAACGATCAACGGTAGGGCTGCCTCTACATTGCAATCAAACGTAAGTACAGTTCTTCCAACGGATCTAGGCATTCGTGAAGTTAGCTGTTTGTCTGCGCAGAACACAATTTTGTATGAAAAAGCGCTAACTGCGTACACTCACTGTAGTACCTACAGTAAACTTACATCGTCTATGTTGACGTTGGTCTCATGGCGTTTGAACTTTGGTATAACTGGTGCTGGCCACGCACTGAACGCCCCAAGGACCACGAAGACCAGAGACGCTGAAAATATTACGCAAAGTGGTAAAATAAATAAATAATAATACATAAATAAATAATGCTGGACTTTTCACACAGCATCATCTAGCCCCAAAGTGAGCAGAGCTTGTGTTGTGGGTACTAGAATGACTGATAAACTACTTATATACTTTTTGTTTGTAAATACATACATTTATAGATAGAAACAACCAGACCCGAGACAAATATCGGCAGGTCATACAAATATTTGTCCCGCGGCGGGGATCGAATCCGCAACCTTATGCGTCGCAGGCGGACCTTCGCCCACTGCGCTACAGAGGTCGTCATTCAAATCAAATATGAAATGCTAAGTTCTGAGAAATGTTGGAGTGCGCTTAAACTGTATTTCGACTTGCCTCTGACTACATTTATAAATAATGCTGGATAAATACTTAAATAAATAAATAATAAATAATGCTGGAAATTTTCACACATCATCATCTAGCCCCAAACTAAGCAAAGCTTGTACTATGGGAACCAGATAACTGATATACTACATATATACTATTTGTTTGTAAATACATACATATTAAACATAGAAACACCCAGACCCGAGACAAATATCTGTAGGTCATACAAACATTTGTCCCGCGGCGGGGATCGAACCCGCAACCTTCTGCGTCGCAGGCGGACCTTCGCCCACTGCGCCACAGAGGTCGTCATTTATATGTATAAGTACAGTCAGCAACGAAAGTCGATAAACATTTTATGCTGCACAAATCTGAATATTTCCGAAATCCGTAACATTCTGTCAATTTTATCTAATCTCCGGTACCTAGACAATCGCCATGGTAAGGGGGCTGTTTTATTTGATTTTTACTAAAACTATTATGTACTAGCTGTCCGCCCCGGCTTCGCACGGGTTTATTATAGGTATTTAACAAAAATTTAATAACAACATGGCGGTCCCGGAGCGGGATGTATGATCGGGATGTGTTAAAAATCCCAGACACTTGTCCTACCGTACTAACTGATATTTATTCTGTGGTCGCGATGTATCTTACATTTTTAAACTCATGATAACTTTTGAATAAAATGTCCGATTTCAATCATTCAAAAAGTAATCGACGGGTACTGAAACAGCCTTTACTACGAAGGAATTTATTTGGATAAGAATAAATACCAAAATAAGAATAACGTGGTCTGCTTTTGGTCGGCATTTTTATTCACTTTTTAAATTATAAAAGTTGTTATTCTGACACAACCACAATAGTTGGACATATGCTATCGCTTACTTTTTTGTAGATATTGATACGTTCTTTAATATTGTAGAACATTTTTTTGTTCTATCATCAATAGTTTTCGCAGCGCACGCGATATGAAGAATTTTATGTTCAAAATTTTTACACCTTTGGTTACATTATTGCAATTTTCATAAGGATCTCTAATTTTTTTGAAAATAATTTATAGCCTATGTTCATCAGGGATAATGTAGGATTTTAATGGTGAAAGAATTTTTCAAATCGGTCCAGTAGTTTCGGAGCCTATTCAATTCAAACAACAAACAAACAAACAAATGTTTCCTCTTTATAATATTAGTGTAGAAGTGTAGATGTAGATTAGTGTAGATGTATGTATTTAAAAAAAAACTAAAAAAAAGTACCTAGGTACTTTGTCCTGCACTGAGACACCATAAGCTAAAATAACTAAATAGGTACCACTTAGATGGTATGTTTCTTCTCCCAACATAAACTTCACATTCCTTATCAGTGGAATTGGCACCTAGGCCGAGTAGTTAGTTACAATACTATGTTAGAACCACAGAACTATATAGTTCTGTGTGTTATATAACTAGTTACCTTCCAAACCAAATAAATTATTCCTCAAAAACTCACCACAAAAAGTCGCCCAATACTGAACTCTACGACTGCCGTCCGCCATTGCGCGTTCGATATTCCAAACTTTCAGTTCAACGTCAACTCGTCTCCATGGGATTCTGAGGACTGACTGAGACCTTTTGTAAAGCACCACTCCTTTTATCTCAGAGGGAACTTGTACGTTTTTGATTCCAGTAGACTAGACATCATGGGGAAGTACCCTGCGAAGTGCGAACATACTAAATTAGGTGGGTACTTTTATGAGCTGATAAATATGGATCCCTGCCCTTATTAAAAGTGGGGAAGCCCTAAAGTTGAAAGGCTCGAGTTATAATCATTAACTGTTATTCCTAGGTACTGCCTGCCTGCGGCTTCCACAGCGGAACCGGCTGCTCACTATATCTTATCTCTACGGAAGAATAGAGTAAAATTACATTTGAGTCTATACTATTATTGAGTTTTATCGCTGTTGTAGAAAAGGTGCTGTATGGTAGGTAGGTCATTTTAAATCCGTGGTAGGTAGGTACCTTGTATGATTTGATCTGTAACTGTAGTAAAGGATTGGGTACCTAGATACCTACATACCTACCCTAGGAGTAATAGTGTTCTGTGTACCTACCTAATCCAGAGATAGCCCCCATTTTTGAGCATTCGTTTTCACAAGTACCTACCTACCAAGAGATGGCGCTGTTTTTTCCCGTACCACAGACAATATATTATACTAGGTATCTGTACAAATCTAGTACGTTATCGCGATCGAATAGGTAAGTAAAAAAACGTGATAGAGACTCTTACTTGGCTGGCACCTTGAGTTGAGTAGACCTACCTCTGGTAGGTAGGTTACTACCTACAGACATATGAATTACACCCCATTATACCTACCAAGATATAGACCTACCTACTCATAGTACAAGCATAGTACCTACCTACTTATTTAGTTCAACTGTAACATAATCCGCCTATCATTATTGCTCTTGCTTCACGAAGAAGAAAAAAATTACTATAAGACAAACGTATTGATATTTTACTATAATTAGGTCACCCTAACAGTAGTTAGTTTCAGTCTAGTAAAAAATGTGTCTGCGCAGAACACATTTTTTTTATGAAAAATCGGTCACTGCGCAGACAAACTGCTAACTTCACGAATGCCTAGATTCGTTGGGCGAACTGTACTGTAGGTAGGTTAAACTACAAACTTCCATTCTGTATATGAAGATATAATATAGGTACGTACCAACTAGGGATGTGACTTAGCGGGAAAAAATCGATTAATTAATAATCGATTTTTTTTACATAAAATAAATCGATTATAGAAAAATCGGTTTTGAATAAAAAAATAATCGATTTTTCAAAAAAATCGATTTTTTCGTAAATTTAATCAGTTGAATAAGTTATTAAAAAAAAACAAAAGCAACTTAAGCAATCAACTTTATTTAACTAATGAGTAATTATTTCATTGGTGCCACTGCCCACCAATGAAAAAAAATGAAACTTTTTAGTTCATAGTACTGTCGCCAACAACTTTTTTTCGTTTTGTTGCTAGACATTTTTATAACGAAAAGAAACAAACACTCAATCCGATCTTCCAAACACAAAATAATCTTTGAACAAATTACAATGTAGGTAGGTACGAAATTACGAATGCGGAACACGTTGAACGAGAATAATTTGAAATAAACTACAGATCAGTCATTCATTTAAATCAGTGAAACAATGACAGAAATGTCAACCCCCAAATGTGAACGAACGAACGAACTGGGTACCGGTGCTGCCGTCAAACTAGTACCACTAAAGCCGAGTCCGCAGTGCCATGTTTTCGTGTTTAAAACCATGTTTAAAAACAAAACAGGCGCGTGTCATTGGTGGAAACCAATGTTATTATGTTAGAAAACACGAAAACATGGCGCTGCGGACTCGGCTTTATACCTACCAGTCGAAAAAATCAAAACCAGGCGACCGGAAGCAATGCGTTAAAAAAATCGATTTTTTTTATGATAGTAATCAAATCGATTTATGAAAAATCGATTTTTCTTTTTAAAATAATCGTTCATGAATAATCGATTTTTAAAAAAATCAATTATTTTTTAACATCCCTAGTACCAACCTCAGAGTAATAATAAAGGTACTTAGGTATGTAATGTACCAACCTAATCACATCATCATCAGCCTTTGTCATCCCACTGCTGGGTATAGGCCTCTCTTCGCTTTTGCCATTCGCCTCTATCCTGAGCCAGTCTTGCCCATGTACGACCTTCGGATTTAACGATGTCGTCGACCAACCGACAATGAGGGAACTATTATTACTTTAAGAGGGAACAAAACAAAAGAAAAAACACCGGCTTTGCTTTGATAGAACATTCACACTACACTACACTTGCACTACACTCATTGTAGGTACCTGTAAACACATTCATTTGTTTGATTTTTTTGTGCATCTAACATAACTGCGAGGTAAAATTTAGTAAGTAGAGATACTATTATAGTACTAGGTTAGGTAGGTACAATATTATAAAACACGTACCTAATTATGTACACACTTTGTAGGTACAGTATCATTGAATCTTAAAATTGGTACACAGGCACTACTGACACTACACCTCGTCAGACTCAGACTCAGTCAGTCAGAGTAATATTGTTCTGTAGTCAGACTTCAGAAACGAGCGCCGACGGTCTTCTTCTTCTTTTTTAATATTGGCAATTAACTGTAATATCAGTATAATTCTGCCAATGTCAAGTTTGTTTTAAATATGTTCTAAATCTCTATGAAATATGTACCTATTCATGTCATGTCAAGTCAAGTCTGGTTAGTAATAGTGTTCTGTGGTCTGGTTTTCCTTCACCGTTAGAAGCTCGTGCTATAGAGCATACAAATTTTGCGAGACGAAAAATCCATGGATGCACTGCCGGGATTCGAACCCACGACCTTCGGATTGAAAGTCGAGGCACAACCCCATTCGACCAACACGGCCACAGAACACTATTGCTCCTAGCGGAGAACACGGCTCTTTATTTAATATCATTGAAGCCTAGCATAATTTTATCATCTTGTTACAGCAATCTAGCATTTTTTACTAAGATGTTACTGATTGGGCGGTATAGTCGCTCAGCGACAAAGCCCTTTTCTCTTTTGTTCATATAAATAAATAAATAATACTTTTCGACGACCAATGACCCAACAACCCAGTTGGCAACACTGACCGACAGCGAGTGACACTAACAGGACAGGCAGACGAGGCGACAGGCCGACCGCTTCTTCTTGTCAATTTTTAGTTTTACGGACTTTTACGAATACGTACGTACCTACGAAAGTGTCGTGGCATTCATGGACTAAAGATTCTATAAAACTAAACTACAACTCTGAGTGTACGATGTCAGAGCACGTTTTACCGGCCGAAGAGCCGATTAGATTTGTGGCACCAGCCATTCAAGACAACCCAACAGGATGGGGTCCATGCGAAATGCCGGAGCAATTTAGGGACATGCCCTACCAGCCGTTCAGCAAGGGAGACCGTTTGGGCAAGATTAGTGATTGGACTATGGTGCAGGATAAGAAATACCAGAGTAAGTAACAAGACTTTGCGGGAAAAGTCCATACAAACTGAGTTTCTGATGAAATTGAGTTGGTGTTGGAGGTTATGATGACGTTTGTAAAGGTACAGATTATCAAATAGTTTCTGATTTAATGCACTGCAAGCCAATAAACTAATGCAAAGTGCCCATATAGATTACTAACAACGTCCTAAAAAAACATGGATGTTGCTTTACACAGCAACCTGAGTTTTAATACATAACACGTTCGTGGACAGTAAAGGCTAACTGGAATAAAGGATTTCAACGATTGGCAGTACCGCTAATGCCATATATTTTTAAAGCATTGTCTAAACTACTACGGTCATAGCAGAGTAATTTGTATGAGATCTTCCTACAAAGCATTCTTACCGGCAACCCACAGACAGATATACTTCTACTGTCAATCCACAGTCTACAAGAAGGAGTTTTACATAGGTCACTTGATATCGCAAAGTACCAGTACGACTATGACCAGATACAAACATGTGTATGCGTCATTTGGCTGTAAAAAGAAAATGTACCATGGGGAAAGGTACTGTTTTTCTAGCAAAAATGGTATGAGCTAACTGTCCATGAACATGTTAAGGGTACTCTGTTTTTGCCGTAATAAATATTTTCATTTTTATTTTTAATACTTCCATGGTAAAATATTATTCTAATTCACCACAATATGGTGTGTTTGGATTCTTCCTGTGGGTGCAGTAAAGTTATGTTTTACTCTTATTTTAACATCAAACCTACATGTGACTGACTTGAGAAACTATTTGCTAAAAAAAGTATCAGTTTAAATTAATGAACACTTAGAAAAGATGGTTGAGAAAACACAGTTATTCTGAAATCACGGAAGACTCTTCAGGCGCCGTATTCACGTTCTTTTTTCGTTCATTTGATGAATATTCGGATGTTATTTACTACGATTTCTGTCAATTTTTGTGTTTGGAATATTTGATCCTAGGTTAGGACCGTGTTTTAAGTTTTAAAAAATTGGCCCTTGAAGTCAGAAATCGTAGAAAGAAACATCCGAATATTCAACAAACGAATGAAAAAACGATCAGGAATAACCGAAATAAAAAAAAATATATTTAAATGTACTTATTGATTTACAGATAAGTATGCATCTCAATTTGGCGCTGGCTCGTCATACGCATACTTCCACGATGAAGACGAGAGTACATTCCACCTGGTGGATACGACGCGTGACCAGAAGCCTCCGTACCAGCGCGGGCGAGCTCGGGGACAGAGGGGCCGCGGCGCCCGCGGGGCGCGTACTCCTGGTGGCATGACTACGCTGAACAAGGTATTTATAATCTGGTTGTATAAAAATAAATCCCTTTTTCCCTTGGCCACGGCATCACACCACACGTGAATGACTGGACTAGTTTATCTCATTTTTTTTTGTTGTGTTTATTTGTGTGTATTGTCAATAGAAGTGCTTATGAAAAAAAAAACAAGGGATAAGTTGAGAAGTAAGAGGCATCGCGGGACGCAGCAGAGTAAAAAAAAATTTGTTTGTATGAGTTAATGGCTAACTCTGTCATGTCTTAACAACTTAACAGCCAACAATTCTAACTGCCTGCTTGCTCCCCTAAGCCATTGTTTGCCACTCTAGCTCGAATGCATTCAGATCGTCTTGCCTTTTCCTGGGCCGCATCGTATTTGACAGTTTTCAGGCACCCACCGAGTGACTAGCTTCGCCCAACATTCGTGATATTATGAAGAATACTCACATCATAAAAATCTGTAGTGTAAGAAGTATTTTTCCCCCAGCAACAACGTGACCGCAAGCTCGGTAAGAGATGGGGGCAACGCGGCGCTCCTATGAAGATTCGAGACGCATCCGTCACTGTGAGACCAACTTGGACTACTATCGAGGATATGGACTTCCCGCGGCTTGCCAAGCTGTCGTTGCCTGGCATCAAGGAAGGTTTGTTATGTGTTTTACAAAGTAAATAGATGCGCTCCCAAATTATCGAAGTGAAAACTTCTTTAGGCGCGTTAGCGTCATAGAGAGAATTGTATAGCGTTAGCAGTTTAGAGATGAGTAAAGGTCGAGAGAGTCACGTGACACGTGACGCTTACGACACCGGCTTACTACATACATGACTTGTAATCAATTGTATCCCTTTAGAGCTAAACCAATCATAATACGAAAATGGCTATTGAAGTCTTGTGAGTATGGAGCCGCGCCTTGTCAAAACCGAAAAACAACAATAGCGCGATCTAGACTAACCTCTTACTTAAGTTTAGAACCGTTACCGAAACACGTTCAAGTTTTCACTTCTCTTGGCACTCCCGGAGTGCCACAATTTTTTTTATTAATCTTGACACAAATTCAGCTTTATCTTACTTAATTTTATCTCCGCAATACTACAGGTGAAGACATCGTATGCTGCGGTACTCTTGAGTACTATGACAAGGCTTACGATCGTGTCAATGTGAAACATGAAAAGGCCTTGCAGCGTATCGACCGTATCTTCCATACGGTAAGTTTTACACACTAATGTACTGTACCCCTAGAAATTAATGTTTCTTCTACATTATCCTCAAGGTGTCCTTTGAAGGAAAGGGTCGCATAACGATAATACTTGCTCATGTGAGTTACGAATAGTAGTGCTTTACTGAGTAAATTAACAATTTTCAGGTGACAACCACTGACGACCCTGTGGTCCGTCGTCTCAGTAAGAGTGTGGGCACTGTGTATGCCACCGACACTATCCTAGCCACTATCATGTGCTGCACTCGTTCCAACTATTCCTGGGATATTGTCATTGAGAAAATTGGTGAGTCCTTATATTCCAATTCCACAATGTCTCAAAACCAAGATACAATGGCTTTAGCTGACACAAAATCAGTTACAGTACAAATGATTTAATAAAGCGCTTCGGGCTGTTTCGTATTTCGAATGCCGAATATATCCGACCGACTTCGAGGTAGTAATTATATTCCATTACCTATCCTAGTATAGTATTTTTTAAGATAACTACCACCTTGAAGTCCTTGATGTATTCGGAAATAGGGAGAAATACGAAACCGCCCGAAGCGCTGTATTAAATCAGTTGTACTGTAGTGATGTGATACAAAAGGCCTATACCCAACAGTGGAGGTAACTGTCAATCATTTATACAGATTCTGCTTTCTAAACAGCATGGACCGAAGCTATGACGATTCGAAAATACGATGAAACGCTTCGAGAGAATGTCCTACCCTCTCTCTCTTGCTTTTCTAGAAGCGTTCGACGTATTTTCGTGACTCGCTTTTTTGCCATGTCTGCCATGTCCAACAGATCTAGGCATTCGTGAAGTTAGCCGTTTGTCTGCGCAGTGACCGCTTTTTCATACAAAATTGTGTTCTGCATCAAATGGCTAACTTCACGAATGCCTAGATCTGTTGAGCGAACTGTAACTTTCTTATACAACAAGCATACAAAATTCGTAGGTACTCTTTTGGTATAACAAATCTAGATATATATTTATTTGCAGGCGACAAGTTGTTTTTGGACAAGCGCGATAACACCGAGTTCGACTTGCTGACGGTAAACGAGACGTCTGTAGAGCCGCCCGCGGATGATGGCAACTCCATCAACTCGCCGCGAAACCTCGCGCTTGAAGCCACCTTCATCAACCATAACTTTAGCCAGCAGGTACACTTCATATCCTAATATAAAAAGTACGTGAGTGTCGTGGAACACTCGGTTGGAACGAAGTTTGTACATTTGACATTTATGACATTTTGCGCACCTTGTGTACCACTTTTCCATCTTTTTAAAGCGCACCATTTTGCACAATTGAAGTGAAGTTATCAACGAAAACATGTTTTTTTGTGATAACTTCACACTAGTTGTGTTTTTGCAGTTATCCTTTTATTGCCCGGAGACAGCGATATGTCGTGACGGTAAAATCGATCGCTTTTATTTCTAGCATCAATCCTAGATACCATCCGAAAAGGAACTTTGTTCCAAAAATCTGAACATTGTTCTGTCCATTTAGTCTTAAAATCCAGATAACTAAATGGCTAAATCCAGATAACTAAATGGCTACACAGAACTTCATCACTTTCTCTTACAACAGCGTCCCTTTGCGCGGTAAAAATTGACTAGTATAATTCAGCTGGTAAATTGAAGTCCAGTGTTGTTTGCTAAGTTGAAACTTGAAAGTGTAAATAGTTCTGTCTGTTTGTTCCGGATAATCCTAAAATCTACTGGTCTGATTTTGACGGAACTTAGATGTGCAGATAGCTGGTATGAATCTGGTAATGCTACTTTTGATTTGGAACAAGAAAGGCTAAATGGATTGTCAATTTATCGCAATAGTTATTCGTAAACGTAAACAGGTTCACGACTGTATCCCCAAGGTGCGGTAGACATTCTCTCAGATCTTTTTATGTTACTTATTCCAGATCCTTTGAAGATGTCTAAGGGGGGTAGTCAGAGGCATGTCCAAACACATAATATTGATACATGCCCACATTTTGCAGAAGTTAGTATTCCATACGTGACAGGTTGCAAGCCCATCGCCGCCTATAAGAACACTAACTAAATAGTTGTTCATGAGTACCAAACTAGATTTTTATAATCTTTATTATTGTTTTCAGGTTCTGAAGTCCGGCCCCAATGAACCCAAATACAAGTTCCCGGAACCGAACCCGTTTGTGTCTGAGGAGGAAGGAGAAATCGCCTCCGTCGGCTACCGCTACCGCAAGTGGAACCTTAACAATGGCGTCGTGAGTACATCTTAGCTTAGTCTAACTCCACCTAAGCTTAGTCGAGCTAAAGTATATTTGTGTTTCACCTTTGTTTGCATTATTTCACATGTTATGTTGAATTGTCGTTTTTGAAGTGAAAACTTCTTTAGGCGCGTTAGCGACATAGAGGAATTAGTTTTGAAATGGATAAAAATCTTTGGATTCAACTAAGACGCTGTCACTTGACCTAAGATGCTTTAATGTCAAAACGCTAAGACGCTTTAATGTCAAAACGGTAAGACGCTTTACTGTCAAAACGGTAAGACGCTTTACTGTCAAAACGGTAAGACGCTTTACTGTCAAAACGGTAAGACGCTTTACTGTCAAGACCATAGATTTAGCATGGTACCTTTTTATGGTCAAGAAGCGCGATCTAGAAAACGACCAATTTTAGTCGCGCCATCTAGTTATAAATTTCAGAACTACTTTCAGTAACTGTTCTACACTGCATAAAGTTTAGGAATAGAGCTTTTGTTTACATTTAGATTAGATAGGTATAATAATTTAATAAATAATTACATTAGAATAAGCTAAATTAATTGGAGAAACTATAAAAAGGTCCCAGATCGAGCATTTTTATGTATTCTGGAATATTGTCAGTGCTGTGCATAGAGAAAAGTACCTACTATCTAATTGTGTTACATTACATACAAACTTACCGAGTGATGTGTGATTATTTCGGATTTTTTAGTACAGTGCATTGGTACATGACTCACACACAGCTGATTTCTCACTTTTTGATTAAAACTTATCCTATGACAAATATGTATGATAATTTTTCCTAGCAGCATTTTTTCAGAAGTAAGTATTTTTACTTGTGGCTTGAAGAAAACCAGAGAGGAGCCGGAACATTCCCAAAGCTATGTCTATCCAACTAGATATGTAGGTACAAAACCTTCCTAATCCAAAAATCCGTTTGATCTAGCTTTTGTCTTACTTTCAGTTTGCCCAACGGATCTAGGCATTCGTGAAGTTAGCAGATTGTCTGCGCAGTGACCACTTTTTCATACAAAATTGTGTTCTGCGCAGACAAATGGCTAACTTTACAAATGCCTAGATCCGTTGGGAGAACTGTACTCTTAAGTTGCATGAAGCTACTAATAACTATCAGTAATAACTACCATCATAGGGGTTGCGCAGACACTTTTCAAATCATTGATTTGTCAAATTGTATATGTTGCGTTTACTATAAATTTAACTTTTTAAATTATTACAATTGTTCAACAATAACACTTTATTTTATCTAAAACCTCTGCCTCTGTAGGTACATCTATACTAGATGATTTATACAGAATCAGGAGATTCAGGAGCGAACCTATGCCTACACTCAAGGGGATGCTGTAGTGCCTGGGACATTGTATTTATTTACCTAGCTGCTGTAGTATTAATTTATCTGCTGTACCTACTTTAGTAGTACAAGAATAGATACTGTAGTAGCGCTACCTGTTAGGTACAGTCGCCTGCAATGAGATGTATACGTACAGACATTCTACAATTTTTGAATCACACTCACTCAATGAAAGTATCACACTATTTATATGCAATAACTTCAGAATACTATTGTTGCTTCTAAGTACATAGTTAAAATTAAATGTATGTTAGTACAATCACTTTTTAGTTTTGATACAAACCAAATATCTATTTTTGTAAGTTTGTACTTGTTATTTCAGGCAAATGTACACTGTGAAGGCACAAGCCTCAGCTTTTCAAGTACCAATAAAAGTAAGTTCATATGAGTCTGTACGCAACTCAGGTGTTAATTTCTAGGCCGCGGTGTAAAGCCTTTGTCATTTCTTGTTGTCTGTCTGACAACCGCTGTCTTCATCTTTGTGGGTCATCATAAATGGGTTCTGCGCAGTAACTTTGGAGGGATAAAATTCATTGTGCGTAATGTACGTAATTGTTCAAGTTTTCACTTCTGTCGGCACTCCCGGAGTGCCACAATTTTTTTTTTGTTCGTCTATTAATGTAGGTCAGAGATTTACCTTTTAATACTGTTCACCGTTGTTTTTTCTCTTGGACATAGGTATTGTATTATTGAATAGAGTGGTTCTGACGGAAGATCAGCGTTGTGTCTTACAAACACAACATAGTGCTGAGTCAGACTCCATTGTAACATAAACTTTGTATTTACTTGTGTACTTTTAATCCTGTACTGTACTTATATTTGTCTATGTTGCAAATAAATCATTTCATTTCATTTCATTTCATCATTTCATTTCATTTCATTTCATCTTGCTTCCCTTGAACTAGTGTGGTGAAAAGATTTTAATTGCACCTCAATGGGTCCTTTTATGCACTATACACTATATTAATGTTTTCAGGTTTTGGTAGCGCGTTGTGAGCACGACGCGGTAATGCAAGGTCCGCAAGGCGAGACGCAGTTCCTATCGATCAAAGCGCTAAACGAGTGGGACTCGAAAGTGGCGAGCGGAGTCGAATGGCGTCAAAAACTTGACACACAGCGTGGCGCGGTGCTTGCTAACGAACTCAGGAACAACTCCTGCAAACTCGCCAAGTGGACCGTTCAGGTGAGTGTTTCTCAACAGTGAACTGAAAACCGTGAAAACCGCATCTTATGATGTTTTTTCTTGTGATGTTTGTACTCTTAAATTAAAACAAAACAGCGCAGTAGCAGCTTTTAATTTTTGTAGTTTTGGAAAAGTAGTAATCCCTCAGGAATAAAATAAAATTTGTGAGGAATCATTTTGCGATTATTTTCCAATAGCTATGGAGAAACTTTGTAAATACAACAAACACATTGTGAATTAATGTAAACTAATTAAGTAAACTTTTTCTACCACAAATAGTGTTTTACAAATAAATCAGCTCAGCTGATAAGCTGCTATTGATGTCATGCATGAGCAAGAGGCTCATGCAGCCGTAGTGAAAATAGTAAGTAGACCATAGATTTCTAATAATAATTGTGTTATATTCCACAGGCCTTACTGGCTGGCTCGGACCAGATAAAGTTCGGATACGTGTCCCGTACTCAAGTTCGCGATAACGCGCGTCACGTGATCCTCGGCACGCAACAGTTCAAGCCGCACGAGTTTGCTGCGCAAATCAACTTGTCAATGGACAATGCGTGGGGTATACTGCGCTGTATCATCGACATCTGTATGAAGCAGAAGGATGGTGAGTAGACTGGTTTATTTATATCTGTTTTTTTTTATTTTGCTGTGGTATATTTGACGTCTTGAAAACTCGCATGTCAACTCGCATAACTTGTAATAAAGTAAGTAGGTTTGTATGAGTCAGTGGGCAACGGAGTTTTTAGGCCAATTTAACGTGCCTTCCGAAGCACGGAAGCGCGGATGAAAATGCCACTGGCGGTCACCCAACCACGGACCGTTTAGAATGTTGCTTAACTTCAACAATTTGTCAATAACGACTAAGCAAGCACGACCACGAGCACTTCAACTTACAAAGAATAGCGTGCGAGTGATACAGTCGTATTACTAATGTATTTCGTTTAGTTTTATTGTTGTAGTAGCGGCATCAAGTTATACTTGAAAACATTCATTTAAAATTGTCAACTCTCCTCAGGTAAATACTTGATCATGAAGGATCCGAACAAGCCTCTGATCCGTCTCTACGACATTCCGGACAACACGTTCGAATCGGATGCATCCGAAGAAAGCGGCGACGAGCAAGCTGAAACGCCCTTCTCACCTCTATACTCCTACGGGAACGTCAAGAGAATTTAGCCCCTGGATTTTTCAACAGTACTCAAGTAACCGACATTTTGTAACTCAGTTTTGTGCCTAAACTTAGCTCTCACTAGTACCAAGTGGCTACACTTAGCTATCTCTAGTATCAAGTGACTGAACCAACTGTTTCCGAGTGGCGCTAGACCGAACTTAACTGTCGTAACAGAGTATACTGCCAGGTAGCTGAGCTGTCATTTTATTGAAGTATAAGGCTAATAGAAACTTTATAGTGGAAATCGAAATTACTTTCATATTACAGTGGTATCTATCAGTATAATAATACAAGTTTTTTCAGCATATGTATTGCATTATTTTATTCAACAGATTACAATTTTATAGTCACAGTTCAAGCTTTTATTTTAACTCTTAACATTCTACAATTCAACAATCTAAAAGTATTTGTTCAAGAATAACAAATGCAATAAACCACAATTACCATCACATGGGACAAATGTTTGTATAACCTACAGATATTTGTCTCGGGTCTGGGTGTTTCTATGTATAATATGTATGTATTTACAAACGAAAAGTATATAAGTAGTATATCAGTTATCTGGTTCCCATAGTTACAAGCTTTGCTTAGTTTGGGGCTAGATGATGCTGTGTGAAAAATGTCCAGCATTATTTATTATTTTTATTTTTTATTCAAGCCCAAAGACTCAGTTAACTTGTAAGAAACATAACTAGTATTATCTTGTTCTTACGAGTATTTGTACTTATAGGCTTCACGCTTCATTTAAATTATTAATTCTTAAAACCTCTTCTTCAGGCTGTTTTATATTATCTTGTACATTATCCAGCACTTCTTCTAAAGTTTTTCCTCTCGTTTCTGGCACAAAGAAGAATATAAAGAATACTCCAATATACCCGACGAGAGCAAAACTCCAGAACACAGTATAGTGTCCAAAAGTATCCTTCACAGTTTGGTAACATTTTGTGACACCAAAGCTTAAGATACAGGCTAGCATTGTAGCTAAGCTAGACGCTACGCCTTTCACATTTACCGGGAACAACTCAGCTTGCATAATATACGGTATATTCCCTATACCGTTCGCGTAACATATGTTAAACCCTAGAATACCTATCATGGGTAAAGCTGCTAAAGATTTTAGCGTTTCAGGGCTGATTTTCATAGTGTCTTGAAGGTAGAAGTAAGTTCCAAGGATCGACATTGATAGGGAAACTCCAAAACATGAAAATAACATTAGAATCCGTCGACCGACATAGCGTGTGAGGAATGTGGCACATAAACCTGGAAAAAATACATCAGTATTTGTAATGTTATATTTTAAAACATCAAGTTATTTAGTATCAAGTACCTACAGTTCAAAATAACTAATGCTTTTAATCAAAATGGAAGTATTTACATACATACATAAAATCACGCCTCTTTTCCGAAGGGGTAGACAGAGACCACGGATCTCCACTACGAGCCTGACACTCAACTTTCGCCTCATTACATTCTTCATGCATGCTCGCCGGTTTAGGTATTTTACATAATATGTAATCTTATCATTGTCGATTGATTCAATGAACTCACCGGCTGCCAATTGAACGAATCCATACACAATGCTGGCGAGTGGCCCTGATACAGAACTGCTCTGCCGGAATATCACCTCCAAATACGACTGGATGACTAAAATACCCGTCATGTATTGCAGCAGTTTCAGACCTGAAATATTAGATTGATGAGTTAGGGTCACTCGCCAGTGACAAGAATCCTAGAAGTTCAAACTCAAGGTTTATCATAGAACGCAGCATTTTACGCATTGACAGCGTTCGATGACTGGCTCAAGTGGGACAGGGCTAGCCATGATGAAATAATGCGACCTGAAAAGTGAGCAAACATTGTCACTCCTTGAACACCTAGAACGGGAATCGACGAGTTTGGCTGAGGAGTTGGCGGGAAGATCACGGAAGTATAGTGTATCGTAGTTTTGTTTACCAAGGCATATCTTACCAGCGACAAGCTTGGTTTTGCTATTACTCTACTATCTCAATATTAAATGTCTACCTACAGCTGTAGTATTCGCATTCAATATTATCTTTTGTTTGTTGGAACATCACGATCAAACAAAGACTCGTAATACGATCTTGGAAAGCATTGAATTAGACATTGTTATCACGTTTATTTTGTACAGAGACGATTCAAATTGGAATTTTACCGACATTAGAGATAAGTTAGAAGCCTATTTGCTTTCCTCTTCAGAAATGACAAACTTTTATATTATCTTACCTCCGACAATATACAGAGCTTTCTTGTACTTCACATTGGTCAACAGTTCTTTCATTGTCGTCTTGTTCTCCATACTATCTCTCACATGCGCTCTTATCACAGCCATTTCATCATCAATCCGCTGAAAATTTATAAAATAATCATGAAGTTAATGCACAAAAAAGCCTAAAAACTTAAGTCCTATAAACCTTTTAACCTATCATCATAATAACTAATTTAAAACAGATACCCTGCATCAGACTACTAGGCAGTGGCACATGATCCTAGGTTAAGAAACATTTTTTATTAAACTACATTTAAATCAAGGCTGATAATTATAGTAAATAGGTAGGTACTTTGTAAACATATTTACATATATTTACAAAAAAAATATTTTTACATTATATTTACAAAATACAACAGGATTAGTCAAGCTATCTAAGGATCGTTAGAAACGATCTATAGATAGTTCAACTGATCCAAGTCACTGTCAGATTAGTTTGTAAACTAAATATTAAATATTATAAATAATATCTATTTGCTCCCAATTCGCCAAACAAAAAGGAATTAATAATTTTAAATCTTTCCTATTAATAATGACCTTTTCATCCGTTGTCCCTCTCAGCCTTTTGAATTCCTTCCTAGCCGCCTCCACCCTGCCATCCTTCAAATGGTAGTACGGCGACTCCGGTATCCACAAACAGACCAGCACATAGCATATCGGTATCGACAGAATTATGGAGTTCAGTGCACTGTATGACACAAACGGACCTATGCTGTAGATCGTGAGGCTGCCTAAGTTGTTCATCACTTGAACTATCATACCTAGAGAACCGCGGATTTCTTTATCCGATATTTCCGTCACGTATATCATTGTAACCTGAAAAACAAGACTCATTTAATCTTTGCTGGGTAGCAAATGTCAATTCAGGCTGTGGATGTATTAGCATCGCATTTAGAAAATAAGGGATATCCTGATTGTCTTGAATGTGCTTGGTCCAGCAGTGAAAAAATAAGGATAAGTTCACAAACTGGTATGGCTGAATCTCTGAATTTCATTTTATTCATAGTCATTGGGATTATCATAAAACATGTTAACCAACCACGGCAATAATTCCTGTAGCCACTCCCATCAAAAATCTGGCGATGTACATCACCTCGGGAATTGTTGTGAATATGATGAGGCTCTGAAATATATAACACGTTTGTTTTGAGTCTGTCTGATCTGTAGGTATGTGTTTTATGTAGGTTATTGGCAGATATACCTCTAACTTTAAATGAAAGATTGCGTGATTTCATGAATTAAATACAGAAGCTACCAACCTACGCAATAATTAGCTTCCAATATTTTCAAAGAACTGTTTTATCTCTGGAGTTAAATTAAAAAGTTGGAGTTTTATTTTTTTTATATCTTATCTTTACATTGTGAGATAACATGCAAATAGGAAGAGATCTAAAATAGGAACCTGTTCACTAAGCGAAGGTTGTTAACATACCTACCGCACCTAATAAGGCTGGAACAAACGATCCGAAGATGGTGCGTCGACGACCAACCCCCTCGTTCAGGACTTGACCGCAGTAGCATCCGAGGAGCGCTCCCAGGCCATGCAGAGAAACCACCCATGATGTCTGCGTCTGTAGGTATAAGCGTTTTATGCAGGTACCTAAATTACCTTTATCTACACTAATATTATAAAGAGGAAAGATTTGTTTGTTTGTTTGAATTGAATAGGCTCCGAAACTACTGGACCGATTTGAAAAAATCTTTCACCATTATTATCCTACATTATCCCTGATGAACATAGGGTTATATTTTATTCCGGGAAAGTGAAGTTTTCCCGAGGGACCGCGGGTAACGGACACCTATAAAGTTGTATAAGTACTTAAGTAATTTTTTTAGGACGTCCAATAAAAAAAACAGACTTAAGTAGTTCACAGACAGAGCTACCTAGATTTCTTACTGGATGCCGATTAAGTATCTTGGTGGACCGACTTGGTTCAAGGGATCTTCACTTGATCTTTGAGCAATTGTTCCAACACAGGTCGTTCAAATTAGGGTAGGTTATACATAACTACAACTATATAACTTTGAAAATAAGCAATTCACTCAAATCTCCAAGTACCTACTCTTGTACAGACAGGCGTAAGGTACCTGTCTATCCTATATGTCAACCAGAAGGAATGTCAAGTCAAGGTTCACTTACATCGGTAATTTCCAGATTCGCGTCTCCGCTTTTGAACTTTGGGATGGCTGGTGATGACCATGCCAGTGTTGCTCCGGTGAATACGAAACCCACAGAGGCTAAAATATTATATAAGTTAGAAAAATTAAAACATACCTAACTAAACTTACGATTTATCTATTGCCCTTACCAAAATCGGCGGCTATGGAACGGAAACTTTTAGAGCGACCAAGTCATCAAAGACCAAGAACTAGGAAGGTCGGTATGTAGGTACTTTCAAATTACATTTTATAATGTTAGATTTAAAACACCTAAGTAAATATAGATAAAAAAATGTCTTTGAACTAAAAACATATTTTTTCTACCCTAAAAAGTATTTTATTCACTTACCGCTTATACCAGCTAAATACTGGATTCTTCTACTAATTTCTGTAGCCATACTACAATATAATTAGAATAATATAACAGTAGCGTTGCATGAATAAATAACCAGCACAAAGCGAACGTTGTTAGTATAAAAGTAATCTTTGGAGTACACCAACCGAGTGTATGCTGATTCATACGTCCCACTATTTATGTAGGAACCACACGTATTTTGATTATCTTAGCGAGAGCAATCTATATTCGCCGCTCATGAAACACTGCACGATTATAACATTTACTTTGGAGTCAACAGTTCAAAAGATCTAGTCTACCTACTAATACTAAACAACACGTTACAAAGAATACTTGGATCAGGCGATGTCAGTGTCAATGACGGTAGGCAAAATTGAATAACTTCCTACACACCTAGCAATGTATCGTAGAGCTGTGTAGTTAGACTTGACACAATTATGACTGAAATGTGAACATATTCATTATGTACATACGGTATTTTAGTAACTACCTGATAACATTAGTATCATAATCTCTCAGCTATTCTATTGCTACTTCAATATCTTGATGACCTTGGACCTTGTCAACAATTTTTTTTTTAAATTAGTTAGATTTAAACTGCAATCGGCTGTGTAGCCATAATCAGATCATTTCGTTGGTAGTTTTTATTTTGAGACGCACTTCCATTGAGTGACATCACACTGGCATTGTTATCAACAATCTACAATACAATTTATTTGAACTAGCGCCTTGAGAAATAAATTAGCTAGCATTGAGTAAAGTTTGATAAAATAAATTAAAGGGTGTTACTAGGATAAGTTGAATGTATTTTTTTTTTAAGCATTTGGTTAATTCAGTTTGAAGACTGTCCCTGAGTGCTAGATCAGTTGAATGGAAAAAGTAATTTAATGGGCCATCATAAGTCTGACATTCAGGCGACAATTAATACATAAAACTTTTTGGGAGATCCAGAAATATATTTGCTTGATACAAATATTAGAAAAACTTACACTTAAAATAATTAGATACTAACTTGAATCTACATAAAATTAAAACTTATAAAAGGTACATAGGAATTAGGAATACAAGAAGAATGCAGATTTGACAAAATTAAATTCAAAGAACCTACTACGTTGCATGATGTTTATTTTGGTTGGTAATCAGCTGGCATTCTATCTATAACCTTTCTGATTTCCAAAGCGATCAGCGGGTTAGTTGTGCAAATATCCTTTTCTTCATATGGAGGCATTACTGTGATACCACTGAAAACTATGTTATCTCCCTCTTCAGTCACATGTAAATGATTTTCTTTCAGCCAGGAGATGAGTTTTTTCTTTCTTGTTTGATCATCGTCTGTGACTATTTTTGGAACTGGTTTCCGCTCAGGCGGCTGAATATTGCTGTCACGTGGAACCTCAATGACATCCAACACTGAAGCACCAGGAATGATCACTGTCTGGAAGATCCTCCCTTCTTTTGGCACTGATAGGATGATGCTGGAAAAATAAGACTTAGTATTATTCATAAACTCAATTCATGCTATTTATCATGCAATTTTTCTGTGATGAGGAAAAGTTAGATGAAGGAAGCAGACTAATGTTTCCCTTTTCCCTACAAAATTTATCATTTTAGTGCTGTATTTACAGTCATGACAGCCCAATAAATATCATTACTGGACAAAAGCCAGTGAAAATCCAGTGGATGAAAATTATTACCTACCCACATAATTATTTTTTGTTTTCAATTATTATGTTTATTATTTACCAACCTGTGGGTTAAAGGATCGATTGAGTGAATAAATCCAACATATGAATAGTCTCTCACTAGCTGAACTTTCACATATTTTTCTATGTATGGAATCAGATCTAATGCATCTTTGTCAGAGAACTTGGTTGGATTCACATTTGCTGCCAATGATTTAGCGGCACCTGGATCAACAGTATTTTCCACAGGAGCCGGCTTATCTGATATAGCAGCTTCACCGGGTGAATCTTGCAAGCTTTCCGCTTTTGAGCTAGCAGCCAACTCTTTCGACTTTGCAGCTGATGCCGAATTCGATGCATCAGGCGTCTCTGCTAGACTCATTTCTTCCGCGCTCATCTCACTAGAATTTTGTGCCATTCTGTATTTAATATCCTCTGGAGAACTTCAATTCAACTGATAGATTCTTTCTTTGTAGTTCTTTATTTCTCACTAGGTATTTTACTACTACCTATGGCACACACACACAAACAAAAATGTTCTCGATTCGGCAATCATTTCACATGCTGACAATGACAAGTTGACAACTGACATTGACATGACGCTATGGATCATTCATTAGCATTCCACCCACTCCCTTTCAGTTAGCTCGGCGTTAGTAAACCGACGCATTCGCATCCGACAAGGACACACCTATGTCATTAGCTATGTGCTAGAGTGAGACGTGGGTTCGCATGCGAATGCGTCGGTGTACTAACCCCGTAACCTTGCTTGCCTCAAGCCTACCTAGCGCGCTTACCGTTACCGAAATTACTTGTGAATGTTTGCTCTCATCTAACAATGATCTTTCTGTATTCTAGCAAAGCTAACTTATCACCTTCCTTTACCTACTGAAGTCTTGCATGTGTATAATATTTGAATAGTTACCCCATTTAGTATGCAAGTAAATAATTAGCTGGACTTTTCACACAGCATCATTTGGCCCCAAAGTAAGCAGAGCTTGTGTTATGGGTACTAGATGACTGATGTACTACTTATAAAGATTTTGCTTGTAAATACATACACATAATACACAAAAACCCAGACCCCAAGACAAATATTTGTAGATCATACATTGGTCCCACAGGGAATGAACCCGCAACCTTATGCGTCGCAGGCGGGCCTTCGCCCACTGCGCTACAGAGGTGAATGATCTTGTGATAAGAATACACAAAAAATATTTTAGTTGTTTATTAGAATCTTACAAGCTAAATGTTCATTTCTTGGCCTTGGCTTCCCGGGTCGCTTTCCTTTCTGCCGCCTTTGCAACTTGCTTCTCTGTTTTTAGGTTACCCTTCTTGCAAAACCTCTGGTTCTTGAGGAACTTAGGGTCCATCTGCAAATAAAAAAACATTAGTTGGAATGCTATAAAGAAAGAAATATTATCAAATTATCACAACACCTAATAATATCAAAGGATACAGTTGTAAACAGGAACTGTAAGGTTTACAAATTCCACATAACCCACACCAAAATGGATAAGTACATCTTTCTAGGAACCAAAGGAGCAAGAATCTAGCTGCAGTTGGTCTGTGAGAAACAATCATGTATGACAGTAATGATTGGCTAGCATAGCATGCTACTAGAATACCACAATTTGTACCTAACTACTTTTGAGTTAGGTGTAGCCGGTTTAGGTACTGCTAATAGGAGTGAATCAGCTGTGATTTGTAACCAGTCAATGTTGAACTAATGTTATGTATGAAATGTTTACTTACGCCAAGAGTAGATTCGTGCCTGAACTTAGTGGGTTTTTTGATGCCATTTCTGTGGGCTTTGCGGCCTAAAAATAATGAAAACACAGGTCAGAAACTTACTCGAATCAGTCATTATAATCATCTAACATCAACATTGTTTACAATTTAAATATAAAATTGTTAGGTATTTTAAGCACATAGGCATGTTACAGGATTAAATATAAGGTGAAATTAAAACACTTAAGCTATTGCATGTTGTTTTACTTACTTTGGTTGTGATTTGTGTGATTCTTTGACTTTGCCATTTTGTCAAAACTTGTTTCCTGAAATTGAAAATATGTTTGAATAACAGTCGTTTATGAGAACCCTAGCTCAGCAATCACTATTCACATTCATAGAATCACAGGATTTCTTTTATATTTTGAGATATATAAAATATTAGTCACAAAACTAACCTACGAACCGCAAGAACAACAACTGAAAGAGAGAACTGTCAGTTCAGTCAACTTCAAGTCAAATATTTATATGTCTGTCACTGTCAGTCAAATTATTCTGCGTTAGCTGTTGTCAAGCTAATGTCAAAGTCATATTTTTTTTTTTATTTACAAAAAAAAGAAAAGGGCTTGTCCTAAGGCTTTGTCGCTGAGCGACTATACTATCTATGGACATATATCTCTATGCTATGAACTATACCGCCCAATCCATATATATAAAGGTACCATGCTAAATCTATGGCCCAATCAGTAACATCTTAGCTTAGTCTTCTTCTTCTTTTTTTTTTATTTACATATAAAAAGAAAAGGGTTTTTCGCTGAGCGACTATACCGCCCAATCAGTATGTGCGTGTGCACCGAGAGCCACTTTTATTATTCTGATACCTGAAACATTCAGGATATTTTAGCCTATTCCATCTAACTAAAAGTGACCATCTGATAAGATGTTTTTTTTGGTTCCACTTTAAGAGTAAGTTGTCGTGAATTGATGATTAAAATAGCTTAAAATCGGTAGGGGTTTGCTTCCTGATTATTTATCTACCACTTTTATGACCCGGAACAGCCTAGATTTCGAAAAATTTATAAAAATATTTTAGTAATTTCAAGCGAAACGTGATTGGACAATTTGACAATTGAATCTGTGTTTATTGTCTGTGGCAATAATTTTTAGCGCAGGCTGACAGAATTAATTCATGCCAAACATTTAATGAGAAATATCAATTAATGTAACCTAGCATATTTAAAACTTGACATTGGCAGAATTATACTGTTAATACAGTTAGTTGCCATTTAAAAAAAAAAGATAATGAAGTAAGTGACATGTGACATCTAGTCGGTGACGTTTCAGTTCTTTGTTTGTTCCACTGATTGTCAATTCACATTTCACAGTTGCTAATTTAGCATGATTTGCACTGAACTCACTTTTCACGTTGACGTTTATTTATATCTTGTATCTCGTTCTAAATCCGTGACCGTGGGTCATCTCATGAAAGAATACACATCGCTAGAAAGAAATGAAACATAGCACAGTCGCGTAGGTATTTCGATTTTCGTGTTTCGTGTCCGAAATTTTATTTCTGGTGAGGTTTAGTGAAACTCTGACTGAAAACTAGTAAGTTCACAATGGTGTTATTAGAAGGCCAGGCTGGAGACGCAAAATCCATAGCTGGCGAGGAAGCTGAAAAAGAAGAAGTGAAGGCTGCTGTTCCCTTATCATTAGAAAGTATCCTTTGCAAGATTAATTTTATCTACAGCTTGTGCATGAATGTGATTAGACTGATTCTTGAATAATATCTTCAGTGGTTTCATAGCATAATGCTGTAGAATTCGGAATAGTCACTATTATTTTTTCTGTGTCAGCAAAGGTTTAGTCCTTCGGTATGCTGATCTGACAAAAATGAGTGAACTGAAATTTCATTCTGGCTTCATAAAAGCAAACAACATGGACTGACTGAGAAATACAAGTATTATGAGAGAAGTAACTTGGTAAAACTGAACTAGTTTAGAAGCATGTTTATGTTTAGTTTTTTATACTAAGCCAGGTCGACACAATAGTTTATATTTTTCAACTTTGCTCAAATTTCCTTCTTTTGTTCACTATAAATTAAAAAACCGTTTTGTTGCTTGTGTGTTTGTATATTTGAAAAAAAATATACTTAGGTACCTATAATATTTTTCTTCTAAAAATCTCAGTAGACTTGTTTTTTTTTCCATTCCTTAACTTGTGATCAGTATTCCGTCTAACGAAGGATGCCCAGCAACAACATGGTCTACGACATGCCGACTATCAACGGTACCGTGGCTATTGCTCTCGCCGTATCCGAAGACTGCGTAAAGTGCTCAAAATACCCCAGGTTTGTTGGCAATCATTATGAAAATTTCATTTAAGTATGTTGAAAATATTTACATTATTTCAAGCCATTTGTAGGAACATATCTCTAGCTCAAAAGAATTAAAAAAAAAACAATAGTTAGTAACAGTATTGTTGGCGGTGCGCTTAAAATGATGGGGAAGGAGTACCATACGAATCCAAAAGCTAAATTTGTATTTAAAACTGAAAAATAATCCTAATTCACTCAAACCAAAAACAACAACTTTTTTTCCTTGACAAACATGTCAAAAATAAAAAATAACAAATAAATAGGTTTAACTATGTTCATAAGTTAAGGTCTTATTCGCGTCGCTAACAAGTATGTTTTAATAAAAGTTAGATCATAATGTTTTTCTACACTAATATTATAAAGAGGAAACATTTGTTTGTTTGTTTGTTTGTTTGTTTGTTTGTTTGTTTGTTTGTTTGAATTGAATAGGCTCCGAAACTACTAGACCGATTTGAAAAATTCTTTCACCATTAGAATCCTACATTATCTGTGATGAACATAGGCTATAAATTATTTTCAAAAAATTAGAGATCCTTATGAAAATTGCAATAATGTAACCAAAGGTGTAAAAATTTTGAACATAAAATTCTTCATATCGCGTGCGCTGCGAAAACTATTGATGATAGAACAAAAAAATGTTCTACAATATTAAAGAACGTATCAATATCTACAAAAAAGTCAGCGATAGCATATGTCCAACTATTGTGGTTGTGTCAGAATAACAACTTTTATAATTTAAAAAGTGAATAAAAATGCCGACCAAAAGCAGAGCACGTTATTCTTATTTTGGTATTTATTCTTATCCAAATAAATTCCTTCGTAGTAAAGTCTGTTTCAGTACCCGTCGATTACTTTTTGAATGATTGAAATCGGACAGTTTATTCAAAAGTTATCATGAGTTTAAAAATGTAAGATACATCGCGACCACAGAATAAATATCAGTTAGTACGGTAGGACAAGTGTCTGGGATTTTTAACACAGGTAACGGGACCGCCACTTTTTTCTATGTTCTTGCATTGCAGATTTTTTTGTTTTTTTCTCATTTTGCATGGTAAATGATTTTTAAATTAATGATAAACATGTAACATGTATATTTCCACTCATCAATATATACGAAATTAAGATTTTTTTGATATTAAAATACTTTTTCCTTGGCTTTGGTTAGAACGCCATCAGTATCACCCGAGGTCAAAACTGCTTTTTACTTTTTTCTCCTAGGTGGCGTTTCTACTATAGCGGAGGTCGAGATACGATCATTTTGAGTTTTGAAAGCTATTGGAGATTTTTGCTTAGACTTTTCGAGAATTTTTATAGGTTTTCAAGTACCCTACCTACTTATGTTATTTTACTGACAAAGTAGCGGGTACAAACCAGCTAGAAAATAAAATATTTTTCCTTGGCGTTGGTTAGCAACGCCATCTATGTTTTTCATTTTCACAACCAGGTAGCGTTGTGAGGTCAAGAATGCAGATCATTTAGCGTTTTGGAAATTAAAATTTGAAGTACCTACCTACTTAATGATTTTAAAATTAATGATGAGCATGTAGGTAATCATTTATAAATCTACTCATCAATACATCCGAAGTTTCAATTATTAATATTAAAATTATTAACGCAACTAGATGGCGTTGCTAATTTTGACCGTTTTCTAGATCGCGCTATCGTTGCGTTTTGTCAAGTTTACTTTAGCCTGTGCTTTAGCTTATACTTATTTCTCTGATCTTATTCCTTAAATAATCCTATCCCACTAAAATTATTAATTGATCGAAGATTATTAATTAAAGTTTATTAAATAAAGACCGTATTTTTATCAAAGAGAATATAAATAGTTTTTGATTTTTTCAAAACAACTTCTACGGGTGGTGCAAGGCAGTTTCAAAGTCGTAAGATTCGAAAAGAAAGTCCGTGTTAGTGAATGTTTGTTTTGTTGCTCCGTGATGACTTAACCGATTGTGATGTCATTTGGAACGTAGATGCTTTAAGTACTTGAATATAGGCTTATTTAATTAAAAAAAAATCAACCGATATGGATGTTTTACAGGGTGTTAAAGTTAGTATGGAAAATTTGATTCCTTGGTCTGATTCACTTCAAACACAGTGTAAATAAATAAATTTTAGGTAACACTCCTGCACTTGAATCCTAATAATGCGCAGACAAAGTTGCGCGGGTCAGCTAGTTACAATACAAAATCAAAACTTCATCTTAACTCTTGTTATGAAGCACACTGTTAGGCCAGATTCAACCAAGCTATTTAGCAGTTTCTTTTGTAAATATTGACTTATACCTAAACTAGTTAAGTTTAGTATAATCCAGTCTACTAAGGCCTTAGAATTATGAATTACTAGCTGACCCGCGCAACTTCGTCTGCGCATTATTAGGATTCAAGTGCCATTTACCATGCAAAATGAGAAAAAAACAAAAAAATTCTGCAATGCAAGAACATAGCAAAAAGTGGCGGTCACCCATCATCTTTATGACCTCGCCCAGGGTCGCTGAACTTTTTTTCCCCATACAAACTTGCAACCCTTATTTTCACGCCCCCTTATAAATATTTAAAGAAAAAAGTAGCCTATGTCCGTCCCTGGGGTATAATCTTTATCCATGCCAAATTTCAGCTCAATCTGTTTAGCGGTTTGGGCGTGAAAGCGTAACAAACAGACAGACAGACAGACAGACAGAGTTACTTTCAGATTTATAATATTAGTATGGATGATTAAAGCCAAGGGGGTTATTCGCGTTCGTTTTATCGTTCGTTTGATGAATATTCGGATGCTTCTTACTACGAGCTCCATTGTATTCGGTCGATAAGATCAACGTTAAAGCACGGCCCTAACCTAGGACCAAATATTCCAAAACGAAAAATTGGCCCTTGAAGTCAGAAATCGCAGTAAGAAACATCCGAATATTCATCAAACGAACGAAAAAAAGAACGGGAATACGCCCCCTGTACCTCACAGGGTGATCGTCGTCACTACCGTCGACGTGACGTCACAACCACCCACCTAACTGCGAACAATGCTGAGAACCGCTTGCTGTGCGTGCCGTTACTCCAAGCGGAACGCGCGTGGGCTCACGCAATGCAGCTTCGTCAGGAAGCTAACACGGAACCGAGGAAGAAGTTCCATCTTGCATCTCGTCTGAAGAAGGCGCATTCGCACGCTCAGACGCTTTTGCAGCTGTGTGAGGTAGGTTAGGGTAGTACTAAACTAAATTCCGTTCATGTAACTCCACTCGCTACTAGAGATTTTAGGGATCCACTCGAATGTGCCTGGGACATTGTCTTAATCATGGCGCATGCAACTGCATCGAAAATTTACGGAAACAGAAAAAGCATGGTACCTAACTATCCCATAGATTCATATTAGAATTTTAAACTTCGCCGTTTAGTTCGTATTAAATCGCGCTTATTCTTCCGAAACGAAAACTTCATACACGGGTCCGGGGTAAGGATCATCGCATTGAAAATTGAGGCAAACCACTGACGACACAAAGTCACTCGATCAACCAACACGGCTCTTAAGGTGGAATCAGATGGTTCACATGATTAAAACGGAGCTTTTTATATTTGTATATGTTATAATATGTCTATGTTTGTTTCTAGCAAAGTGGCGCTTGCGACGCCCGGACTCAACTCGAAGCGGGCGCGTACACCGCGTGGTTGAATGGCATCTTGTTGGTAGAGCTTCAACAATGGCGCGCCGCGGCTGACAGCTTGCAGCGAGCACATCTTGTGTTGGACAAGCTGTGCGCTGCCTTGCCGGAGGACGAGAGAACTGTCTACAAGCAGAAGGTGTATATTCTATGATTAGTATACGTTAGATGTGGCTGAATGGCATCTTGCTGGTTGTTTTTTCGTCTGAAGGCTTAAGTCATGACTATAAATTCGTACACAGTAAACTAGAATTTGCTAAGACCTTGCGACATGTCGGTTTCCTCACGATGTTTAGCCTCACTGTTTGAGAGTACTGGCATAGTGAACATAAATTTTTCGGCAGAAAAACTCATTGGTTCGGCACGACCGGGATTGAATCCACGACCTTACGATCGGAAGGCGGGGCCACTACCACTAGACCACCAGTGCTCCATAAAATGGACACTGAATTTATAAACGTAGTACCTACCTCCTAAAATAAATAAATAATGCTGGACTTTTCACACAGCATCATCTAGCCCCAAAGTAAGCAGAGCTTGTGTTATGGGTACTAGATGACTGATATACTTTTTTGTTTGTAAATACATACATATTATACATACTCGTAGAAACACCCAGACCCGAGACAAATATTTGTAGATCATACAAACATTGGTCCCGCCGCGGGATCCCGCGACCTTTTGCGTCGCAGGCGGGCCGTCGCCCTCTGCGCTACAGAGGTTGTCAAACTACAACACTACTATGAGACATTTTTGTACAAAGGGACGGGACACCCTATAATCGCATTACTTATTGCAGATAGAAGAGCTGAAGCCGAGTCTGCGTTACTGCGCCTACAACATCGGCGATGAGTCAGCGGCCGGAGATTTGGTCGCTATGCGCGGACAAGGACTCATTGAGAACTTGGACTCTCTTATGGCGCAGGCTAAGTAAGTTTTTGCTGCTGGATTTCTTGATCATTTTCTGTACTTAATTAGACTAGTTTGTTAGATAGGTTGAAACGCGAGACATCACGCGGGCTTGAATTGACCAATCACAAAGCTCGAGCGGAGAATTTAAACTCTCCAAATATACGCTCAGCAAGTATTAACATTGTACAAGTATTGTACGTGATATTGTCACGCGTATCAACAACCTTATATTTAACAAACTGTAAGATGGCAAAATACGGCCAGTCTGAGGATATAGGTACTTAAAAGAAAACAGGATCACAACTGTAACTGTCAATAGAGTTACAACATTTTGATTCAAAATTATCTACGCAATAATGAGACGGTGCAAGATCATTTTACTTGTTGTTAAACTTATTTTATTTCTCCAGGGAATCTCGCTCAGGCGTGATGCACGAGATAGAATGGCGTGGGCGGCGCGTCACCGTGCGTCCTGAGAAAGTGCGTCTTTTCCTCATCGCACTCCAAGACTTCGACAAATCTGTCGCAAGCGCCGAGAATGCGCAAGCCAAGATCGACATCCTTGAAAACATCCTCATGGACTGCAAAGACGCCATAACAGCTATCAAAGATGAGATAAAAAACGATCCGAAGCTCAAAGCAGCTTCAGAAACTCAAACCCAAATGTCGGGCATAAACTACTTGCTTTCTTACTTGATGTATCTACGTCTGGTTCGTACCATCGAAAGGAACAACTTGCTTGTGCAACAGGCGGAAGAAGCGCGCGCGGTCAACGGAAACATCGACGGGAAGAAAGTCCGCCCTCACGACTTGACACGCTTGTACGAAATCATTCTGCAGAACTTTACCGAGCTACAGCAGCTACCCGGCTTCGAATCTGATGCGGCTTATCAGAAGGAAATTGAAGTACAGATGAAGGCGTACCGCGCGTTCCGATGCTATTATATAGCTCAAGTTCTCACCGGCTTGCGCCGTTTCAGGGAAGCCCTTGCTATGCTTGAGCGAGCTAGCAATTACTCCGCTGAAGCGATAAAGTCCAAACTCAACGATAAACAGCTATTGGACAAGCTGCAAGTCCTAAAGAAGGACATAGAAAGTTGCAAGTTCGAAGTCCACGCTGATTCTGTGTTAGAAGACGACGAGGAAGAAGATAGCAGCTACAAGGAACGGAAGTACAAGGATAAGAAGCCGCTGGTCGACCGATTGGACGAATACCGTGAGGATAGTCAAGTTCTGACCAAAAACCCTAATATCTTCAAAATACCTCCGCCGATGGAGGCTATACCTTGCAAGCCGTTGTTCTTCGACTTGGCTTGTAATTTCATTGAGTTCCCGAACTTGGATGATAAGACGGGCGCGGCTGATAGTAAGAAGCAAGGTGCGGGTCTCACTGGCCTTGTCAAGGGCTTCCTGGGATGGGGCGGCTCCAAGTAAAGCATTTATCTATCATTGTTTTTTGGTTATATGGTTCAAATACACAAATATATCTGTATGAATTTATTTTGTATCTTATTTATGACTTTATTTCAATTTTGATGAATAAGATTTATTGAATAGATTCAAGATCCTTTGAAGATACCTAAAGGGTTAATCTGATGCAATAATAAAATGAGACTTATTTGTATTATGTCATACAAAAACGTTTTTATTTAAAACAATGTAGCGTTGTCAACAAAAAATATTTTACACAAACCAAATTCTTTATTAGTTTGAAAGTACAAAAATAAAAGTAATTTTAAACAAAGAATATTTTATTACAATGCGTAATGTTTTCATTACAAATCACATTTAACTAGTTAATTGCGATACTGTGTCAGTTTCAAATCACAAAGTGAATGGGTAATAAATAGTATATCTACACTTATTATAGGCACCTATGATTGACATCCTACACTAGTAAATAGACAAGGACGTTTATAATAAACATTTAGAAAATATAGCTTTCTACCGCTATGTAGAGACATTAAGCTTTATTTACATTCATAATGCGTTAAGTTAAAAATCTCAGCAAGACAGTCAAGTGAAGGAGTTGCGTTTATACATTTTCTCTATTGAATCTAGGACTACAAAATTACAGTGTTTTATACAACTTATTTTTCAGAATTTGCTACAACATCAAAATTTACATAACAAACCGTTTTTACATACATTGAAGCGTTATCCACCAAGAAAGCGAATTCAATGAGATTTGTACATCAAAACATGATCTTAGGTCTACTTATAGTTTTTGTTTTACCCTTTTTTTACAGACGTATTTCTCAAATATTGTTCTAGGGCGCGTATTCTTACCACATCGCGGAGATAAGAGCATAGATTTCAGAATACGGCTTTCTGTTACTCATAAGCTCAACTATGGAGGTATTAACATTATGTATGAACACAGTGCATATGAGTAGCAGTATCACAATTAAATGTATTCAAACTAGCGGGGCGCTAGGGGCGGCCAGTGGGCTGTATCGTGGGCGATACGATCATTCGGAGAAACCACCTGCCCACAAGTGGGACAGATTTCTAAATTCAAGTCTCTTCCGACCACCAGCTCCTGTTGCTTCGCGATATCGGGCAGAAGCGCGACCAAATCAGGGAACACAGAGTCTAACTGCGGTCCCATTGCGTTCTGGCAGTGTTCGTAAAACTCCTGCGCACTAATAATGCTGTCGCGGAAAGCCCGTGACGCGACTTTGAAGTTTTCAACGGCCGCAGCGCCACCCAAAGCTATAGCAAACTTCTTTACAAGCGAGCGGTTTCTAGCTTCAAAGTCCGGGGGCGGGATGTATGTATGAACAGGGGCAGGGAAAGTCTGTCCAGAGGAATTAGTGAAAGTCATTCCATCGCAGGCAGGCCGCGGCTTAAAACCCGGCGGAGTGCTGACGTTCCCATTCATCTTTTTATTCTCCCTCGGATACTCGATCTTCGCTTGAATCGGCTGGTTTTTAGCTTTAGGGTTCAAAGATGGGAACTCTTTCGCGGCAAGCGAGAAGTCTCCATTCCCTGTGTTTCTTTTTTCTGGAGCTGGGACAGGGACGGTGTCGATCGTCTTAATCTTTCTATCAGTGATCTCGTTATTGTTGTTCAGGTTCGCTTCGGTAAGCGATGGATCGCGAGCGTACTTCTTATCAAGTCCGTTCACTTGGACTAAAGGAGCTGTCGGCTCTGCGATTATATTTTCCTTTTTACTGTTGTTTTTCTTCTTTTCCTTCTTAGATTTCGTTTCAGTCAACGCGAACGGATTGGGAGATGTTTTTATGGGTTGTGTAAAAGAGTTTTTGATAGGTTGCGGGGTGGGTTGATTCTTAGGTTTGTTTTTAGTAACGGGCAAGCCGGGGAAGTCAGCTACTTGGTTGAACGCTGGTTCTCGTGGCGGAGGTGGTTCTGGTTTGAAAGCCTTCTGTTTCTCCTTAGACTTTGAGACGGTTATCCATTGTGGCGGGTTGGACGGAGCGGCGGTAGACGACAAAGCGGGGAAAGCTTCGGAGGAAGCTGTTTGGGGCTTCTTGCGCTGAGTCGGCGCGGGATTGCTTTTCATCGCTTGCATTTCTTCCTTGTTTATCATCGCGACCTATAAACATTTATACCATCAAACATTTCTGTTTAAAAAGAAAGACAAATGTTGACCGAGTTATTATATAATGCTATTTATTTTCGATTTAAAGATAATAATTCCCGATTTTGCAAAAAATTATATACGCTCGATCGAATACAAGATTATTTCCTTATTCAGGGATAAGGAAAACATCGAATTGAGTTTTCGCAAAAGCATATTTTCTACAATCGCGAAAAAACACAAATTCATGTAAACTCAAATGTAATTTTACGTCGTGTCGAGATCTTGGTAAGTAAGGATGTGTTTCGCTAAAGTATGAATCGCTATGCAGGAACCGCTAGTGGCGTTAGTTTAATATTATCCCTACCTTCGGAGGCTGAGTACTCCTAGCGCCGAGACTAGGATGGTCGTCCCTGGTGTTAGCAAGCGCAGGATATTCATCATCCTGGATAAAGTCCTCGTCACTAAGCCGACGCGCCGCGCGGTGCGAACTCGTCTGAGTCAGACGGAAGTTACTGGCGCTAGCTGGCTGACTGTGCAGCACTGATACTGGCTTCGCTGGAAGATGGCATATTGTAAGCGTAAAGATATGCTTTTGATATACTTAGTGCAAAGTCTGATTTCTATTTTATTTTCTCTGTACAATTATTTGTCCATATTCGCTAAAAAACGAGTAAATTGTTATTTCTAACTCGCACTGTCCCACGGAAAATCGCTAAAACTGCCGTCTCACCGTGGAATAAATGACAAAAAAAAAACATAAAATCTGTGAAATAGACTGAACAAGTGAACTAAATGTTTTATATCTGTGGTTCAGACATTTTTACAGGAAATTTTTCTCTCCAAAAATTAATTGCCAGTAAACAGTTGTTATGTCACCTGTGATACATACAGTTGTTGTGTCAGGTGTGATACATACAGTTGTTGTGTCACGAGTGATACATACAGTTGCTGTGTCGCGTGTGATACATACAGTTGCTGTGTTACGTGTGATGCATACAGTTGCTGTGTTACGTGTGATACATACAGTTGCGGAGCACCGTGGCGGCGACAGAGGGCGCGGGGGCGCGGGCCACAGGCCGCGAGGGCCCGGGCGCAGGCGCTCCGCCCAGCGTTGGGAAGTTCTTATCGTTCCGAGTCAGCTGGTCACCGCCTAGAAAGTAATACATACTCAAATGAGAAATAGTCAAACAGACGTTCATCACTAAAGAAACAAAGCAACTTTGTAATAATACTTTAGCAGCTGTGCTAGGTTGTATTGTACCTGAGTTAGTAATTAGTTCGTATTAGTTGCTAACTCCTAATTTGAATTCAATAGATAGAATGCGTGCGGTCATATAAATATGCGGCGCGTTCACGCCTTGTAAAGAGCCGGTGAGGAGTGGCGCGGGCGCAGGCAGGCGGTGTAACGGAAAGACGCGGGAACAGTCGATACGCGAGTAACGGCGGCGGGCTGACTGCCCTTGACTGTTACACGTTGTGGTGACTCGTTAGGAAACCACCTATAACAGTGATAAAACTCACCTTTATATGCCTTGTTGGAGCCGGCAAGAAGTGGTGCGGGCGCAGGCGGCGCGGCAGAGAGGCGCGGGAACAACTCTTCGCTTCGAGTGTCGATACGCGGCGTAACTGGCGGTGGCGGGGTCACTGGCCGCTCTTGACGTACCTCGCGCTGTTGTTCCCTATGTCATACAAAATACGGTAGAGAGCAGTTTAGTGCTCAGTTTCTAGTTGTAGGTAGTCAAGTGGGTTTCTCAAAATCGACGGGTTCGCGACATAATTACAAAAAATTTATTAAATTCTCATTTAAAATAATAAGATTGGTCTTAGAGCACAGGGAGTGGAAATTAATGATGGAGATTTTTGCCTATTAGGGACATTTAAAGTTAAGTAAAAAAAAAGAGACAAAACATATGATAGCATCGTTTCTGACGTACAAAACTACAACTTATCGCTCAATATGTTGTCGGCGAAGTTAATTCGTGTTCGTTAATTACATAAATGGAAAGATAAGATAATTGCAAACAATCTAATGCAAATACAGATAAATACAACAGATTAGGAAGTTACAAGGAAGTTACTGTACCTAAAATAATACAGGGTGTTACCTAGTAGTCCTCTGAGCAACAGGGTGCGGCGTAATATTGAACTGTAGTTCCAAAGTTCTCGCTTGACGCGCTGCGCCGCGATTCATTCCCCGTCCGTGCACCGTCGCTTTATGAGCTGGAAATTATGACCATGGCTTGAATAAGCTAAAAAATAAATGATCTTTTTTTAATAAAAACATGATCACGCCTGTAGCCTGTAGACATTCTCTAAACTCATATAAATATGTTTAAATAAACACAATATGTAACTTTGTGTAACCCTGTTAGTACACCGACGCATTCGCATGCGAATGCGAACCCACGTCTCACTCTAGCACATAGCTAATGACATAGGTGCGTCCTTGTCGGGTGCGATCTGTCGCATGCGAATGCGTCGGTGGTACAAAATTTTGTTGTACCAAATATGGTACAGGTCCACACTTTGCAGAATGTCCACTTCATACGAAGGTTTCAAGCCGAATGCCGTCTTACACAGCCCATTGAATGTTACGAAATTTATTGAAAAACAACTTGCTTGGCTCACTGACAATGATTGCAGCACAAAAAGTGTACTTTAATTTCCATATAAAACGAACTTCACACCATATCTACTAAAAAAATATTCTTATTCATAATACCTTTGAGGTCAATCTCGCTTCTAAACACAGCTGTGAGATGTTGTCCGGCACACTCCCCTTCCTCACACAGATAGTGATCCGTCCGGAAATGATGTGCCAATGCAGAATGAGAAGCATAGTACAAATTTCTTCCATCTGCATCACACAGATGGCAGTAGAGATGTTCTTTGCGAAGATGCCGGTACAATTCGTCGGCGTCCATGAAACGCTCTTCGCAAAACTCGCAAAGCGGGTGGCCCCTAAGGATATACTATCGAGGGTAATTATCAGACTATAATGAATTTAGTCCTAACATTTTGCTGAGGTCTGTGATGAGAGGTAAAAAAACCGGCCAAGTGCGAGTCGGATTCGCGCACGAAGGGTTCCGTACCATCCATAGTATCCATACTATTATAAATGTGAAAGTAACTCTGTCTGTCTGTCTGTTTGTTACCTTTTCACGCTTAAACCAATGAACATATAGGCTGACCAATTGTCAGGTTGTCATGGATAAAGGTTGTAGTTTTATCCCAAGGTAGGACATAGGCAACTTTTAATCCCGAAAAAATCGCGGGTCACACCGTGGGAGCGCAGCTAATCACTACATAGTATAAAACAAAGTCGCCTTTTCTGTCCCTATATCCCTATGTGCGCTTAAATCTTTAAAACTACGCAACGGATTTTGATGCGGTTTTTTCCAATAGATAGAGTGATTCAAGAGGAAGGTTTATATGTATAATACATGCATCATATACTAAGGCAACATTGCAAATTTTAGAGGTTTCTAACGAGATGTCGTAAATTAACCTATTTTTTTGGGCTTATTTATGCCCTTGCAAAGTCGGAGCGGGCCGCTATGTTTTTATATACAACGTTCATAGTTTTTCTGTAGTGTATTTAATTTAGTATCAGCATTGCACCCGTGCGAAGCCGGGGCGGGTCGCTAGTTATCTATAAAAACGTAAAAAAAAAATCACGTTTGTTGTATGGGAGCCCCCTCAAATATGGGACCGGCATGTTCGATAATCGATCAAGGTCCCTAAATTAAAATAGATTTTTTTTTTATTTAACCTATACTGTCCCACTGCTGGGCAAAGGTCTCCCCCAATTCCTTCCAACCATCTCTCTCCTTTGATAGGTTCCACCACCCACTATCAAAGGAGTCGAGGTCGTCTCTCCAGCGCTTCCTTGGCCGTCCGCGGCGTCGTCTCCCTTCAGGTTGCCAGGTTGTTAAAATGTTGGCCCATTTTCCGCTGTGCATCCGGCTCACGTGTCCTGCCCAGTCCCACTTCAACTTGGCTGTTTTGCGCCCTACGTCGGCAATACCAGTCGTTGAACGCAGCGCGGTATTCCGGACTCGGTCAATCCGCTTAAAGCCGAGAATGCTGCGTTCCATTGCTCTTTGGCAAATCTTGAGCTTGGACTTCTGTATTTCGGTTAACGGTTAGATTAAAAAAAAAAAAAACTATCACGGTTCATGAGATACAGCCTGGTGACAGACAGAAGGACATACAGCGAAGTCTTAGTAATAGGGTTCCCGTTTTACCCTTTGGGTATGGAACCCTAAAAAATTTGTCAGAGGTAGCTAAGGGATAGTGTTTGCTGGACTAAGTTTACTCATTATACTATTATACCAAGAACAAATTCATCATTTATGAACCTTTAAATAATAAGTAACAATCTAATAAGATTCATGTTTTGTATATCTTATAAAATCCTATTGATATTATTAAATGGTTCCCTGTGATTCTTCACAGGGTTTTTCAAAGTATTATTTTATAAACTAATATATAGTTATTTATCAACAAAGCAAATATAATCAAAACATGGGTTACCTGTGCGATGTGTCATCCAAGTCTCCTTTTCGTCTGTGATGAGCTAACTCTTGCCGGGTGTAGCATTTCCTTTCACTGGTGAAGATCTATAACAAAATGAGTATTTTGTAATATACACATGTACGAGTATGTTATTATTTTCAGTTTTTTTTTATCTATTTTAATTTAGAGACCTTGATCGATTATCGAACATGCCGGTCCCATAGGTCTCTCATTTACAAAACTATTCCTCCGATAGCCTGAGGGTCTATTGGTAGAGCATGATGGCCGCATCAGATGTCTGAGGAGTGACGTTATTGTCAGTGACAGTCACGTGTGCCAAGCTTAAATTTTAAACTTTGATACTATGAACATAACATATCTAGTTATTTAATATCATTGGGTGATAATCATTAAAAATATCACACTTGACAAGAATTGAGCAAAACTCTGCAAATGTACTCATGTTATGCCAAATCTAGAGCTATAAAAATATTGATAAACCAGTTGGAATTCAAAGCTAATAATTAAATTAATTACAACAATATCAGCAGATAAATTATATCACCTTTTTTTTTATATAAAAGTAAATGCTGAACTTGTACCATATTAAGTTATACAATTACATTAGTACCTTATCTAATGGAATCAGTATTTTTAATTTTGTTATATAAAATAGTAAATTTGGGGATTACCCCTATTGAGGTATATTTATTTTACAAGGGAAATTCCCCAGTAATAAACTGGCAACTTACCCTGAGATGTTTTACACAAAGATCACAGTAGTGTCTCTCATGCACCTTCCTCATGTGGTCACTGAGCGTAGTAAAGTTGCGGAACGGTGGTGTTTTATCACAGATATAGCATCGGTTCTCTAGAAGATACTCATAAGCTTGTTTGATCTCTTCGCTACAGAACCCAATCTTGAATTGTCTCTCAAACAGTCTGTCTGGAAACACCCTGTTCCGAAGGTCCTTATACAATTGGACTGAGTCCGTAAAGACCACCTGAAAAATATTATAAAACTGTTGAATATGTACATTCTGTAAGTAATCAAAATACAAATACATCGGATACTTGCAAAGCAGTATGATCAGATACATACAAATAATGCGTACGGTGGTAAAGTACGGTTTATTATTATGTTTAGTTAGTATTAGATAATATTGCACAACAGAAACAGTCACCTGTTCTGTATAGAACTATTGTATGGTAAACTAAGTTATTTTTGCTAAACATACCCGGGCAAGATCCTGGCGACATATAGGACACTCATTTTGCAGGCACAGCACCCGCATGCGAGTAGAACACTCAAAACATACAGGATGGTCACATTCACCAATCGAATAGAACACAACGTTCTTGAAACACACCACGCAAGTGTTTTCGGTCGTGTGGTCAGTCATAATTGAATCTTGGCACAGGGGTTCTGGAAATTGAATTTAAAAGTAATATCGCGTAAGTTAGTACGTGGACGTTTGAGATGATGATAAATAAATTACGGCACCTGCTGAGAAAAGGAAGGACGAAAATTTCGCAGAGCGAGATGGATTGGGAAATGGTATTTTTGACAGCCAGCCAATGCTATTGTGGATTTGACACCTGGCCTTAGTGTTGCCAGTTACATAAATAGAGATGCGAGGGAAAAGTATGTACTAACCTTTATTTGATGTGATACTACCAAAATGTAACTGAAAACAGACTGACTGAATTTAAAGCTATTCAAAGAGTTTGTTTCATTGTCTATGGTTTGGTTAACGACGGTTGTGTTTGAAGTTTGATTTGAGCTTGTTTTGAAAATTCAACGAAACGAAAATAGTTAACGCAATTCAATTCTATCTAATTTTCTAGTGAAAAATGATGTGATCGATTGGTTTTGGTGTACGGAAACTGTAATAATGTATTTTCAGGTATGAACGCCAGTATAAAAATTCATATTTGATGATGAATCGAAGACAGTAAAAGTTGTAAGATACATTTCAAATTAAATTACTTACAGATAGAGAATACTCCGGAGCATGTTAGGAGAGCTCGAAGGAATGAAAAGGTTCCTAAAGAGTCTCCAAAAGAAGAATGCCCTCGGTTGATTTTGGCTCCATTTTCCAGACCACCTCAAGTAGTCTTTGACAATGTTCTGATTGGATCAACTTGTGAAAGAAACTTGGAATTATTTAATCCATCTAAACAAATACAACAGGTACCTTCTACAATATATTTGTTCTAATTTGTTCAATTTATATGAATAAATAATGCTGGACATTTCACACAGCATCATCTAGCCCCAAACTAAACAAAGCTTATACCTACTAAGGGAACCAGATAACTCATCTTTTTTGTTTGTAAATACATACATATTTCACCCAGACCTGAGATAAATATTAGCAGATCATACAAACTTTTATTCCATAGCAGGGACCGAATCCGCAACCTTCTGTGTCCCAAGCGGGCTTTCACCCACTGCGCCACAGCGGTCATCCATAACTATTATTATTGTGATCATGCTATGCTGTGTTTTTATTACTGGCTACTGTTATTTCACACTCGCCTATGTTGTAGTAAAGTACCATACCACAACACCCAGGCCCTGAACAAATATCTGCAGAAAATACAAACATTCATACCTCTGCAAGAATCAACTGACACAAACTTGCATCTTAGTCAACTGTATCCCCAAAACGGTAGACATTAAAAAAGCGCTCATGATCATGCTTGCTTAGTTTTTCTTGATAGATCGTCGAAGTTAAGCAATATTCTAAACAGTCCTTAAGTGGATGGGTAAACCCTCCAGTGGCATTTTCATCTGAGCGCTTCCATGCTTTGGAGGGCATGTTAAATTGTCGGTCTCAGCTTTTTAAGTAGTTAAGCCATGACGGAGGCCTTAAGGCGGCCTAAAAACTCCCTCACTAGAGTTGACCACTGACTCATACGTAACATACATACGGTAGAAATTCTCTTAAGACGACCTAAGAAATCTAATACTTATTATCCTTTAATTCCTTATTCCTAGATAACCCTTGGAAAGTCCCTTCCTCCCGGACTGGTGATCCAGCTGCCGGAAGAATGGCTGGAATTAGAGCCAGAAACTTGCTACTGTGTGGCGCTTCAGTGGACACCGCTGCAGCCGACAGCCATGAGGGAAACCATACGATTCACTAATGAGAATAGGGGCCGTTACGATGTGATTGTGGTGCTCAAATCTGTCATGGTAACTATAGTAGTTGAGAATAGTTTTTGATCGACGTTATTCAAGATTATGTCTTACATATTCCGTTTTTGTACTAGTGTGTATATTTTAAATTTTAGAAATCTTGGTCTATTGTCGGCCATACCAGTCCCATTGGTTTTGTGTTATTTTAACTTAGCTCACATCTGTATCTCAAAACAGGAAAAACAACTAATCTTTAAAAGCAAATTGAATTTTGTAACAGAATCAGTACCTACCTATTTTATTATTTAATTTTCAGAACATTAAGGGCAAGAATCAGCCTAAAGGTTTCAAAACATCACCAGGTAAAATGAAGAAAAAAGGAGCTTCCAAAAAATCACCTGTGTCAATCTATAAAAAGAAAGCTGAAATTATCTACAACACCACAACTAGAATACAAAAAACTGTCAATGTAGTCAAGTCGACCCAACATAAATTCTACCAAACATCGAACAAAGAAAATATATCTAACATCAATGATTATTCCATTGATACCAATGCAGAAAGGTGCCCCTTTGATTCACCAGCGAGCAATGATATGAACTTCAATACATCAGAGATATTCTCCAATATGAGAAAACCCAACTTTCTCCAAGAAACTTATGACAAATCTTACAATGTAACTTTGAACAATTCAGAGATCCCTCAAAATGTGTTGAAACCTACCAACAGACACAATGAATCAGCTACAGACATCTTTGACAATCTTACTTTCACCCCTTTAAAAAGTTTACCGCCGAAAACGGAGAAACTAGACAAAGGTCCGAAAATAATAATGAGTGTGAACTCAGATAGCGATTTTGATGATAGCTTAGATGTTAAAAACGCCAATAAAGAAAACCAAACACACTCCATACTTAGTATAACAACATCACAACCAGCTAACAAGTGGCTGACAGTTAACCATCAAACACACGTCGACAACCAGTTTGAAACTCCAGCTATACAGAACAAAAAACACCCTAATACATCCTCGCCCAAAGAGTTCAACAGCCCAAACTTTTCAATCAACACGGACTTCTCTCGTATCAGCGATCTCTCCTTTTTCCCTCAAAGATTTTCCACTGAACGTAAATGCTTTCCAAAAATTAATGAAACGCAGGAAATGATTGATGATAAAGTGGGTTCTGATACCTACATTAAAGATTCTCCAAACACGCCGATGGAACTTAACGCGTATCAGATGATGGAGCGGCCTCCTCACTTCTTCATGAGAGAACATCCTAAGATGTGTCGTCAGTCGCTGTTCAGAGAGTACCATCAGCAAATGCAACAGCAAGAAAAACAGTACTTGAATCCATATGAGCATAATGTCTGGCAGTCTGAAAATCGCGGTGATATAAGAGAAGTTAGATCTCCACCGCGGTCGATAACGCCCCCTCTTCAGTCAATCCCTGAGGAAAGCGTGCAATGTTCTGAAACACAGATCCTCGACAAGACCGACCAACAAATGAATACCTTCACCATAAACCGCACGTTTGATAAACACGATAGGTCGTCCAACAGCACAAGTTGTCGACAGACATGGGCTAAGAAAGCTGTTAGATGCGAGTCCGATCTCTGGAAGATGCCAGTAGCTCTCGCGAAAAAGTCAACGAAATCCAAGAGTATCAAAGCTAAAGAATCTATTGGTAAAATAAACACCACTTTCGAAAGCAATAAAACTATCAATCAAAATCTTACTGTAAACCAGTTTGGGAATGTATACTCACAATCATTCACAGTAGACCCTTTTCTGTCTACTACTTATTTTTACGATGAAGAAGCGGTCGATAAATTCGAAAAGGAATTCAAGAGGTGGCTCAACTGCATTCTTACTCCGCCCGCCGACCTGGACAGTAACGTGGAACAGAAAATAGACGTTGGTAAAGCCTGGATCGAGAACAGAAACAAGGAAGTACCGCTCGCACCTACAAAAGAACACGTATCCAATGTCTACCACAACAGCCACAGACTTGAAAGTCTACGTAAATCGGCCAGAGCATTACTCATGAGCCCCGAAATTGCACCTGTCTTCCAGAAGCTGAATGCTCAGATTGAAAAGAAGCTGATAGCTATTCGACCTGATAGAAACCTCCACTTAGATGTTGGCTTACAGAAGATGATCATGGAATTGATACTATCCTACAATCCACTTTGGCTTCGCATTGGACTGGAAGCTATTTATGGCATCGTCCTGCCTCTAAAATCCAACAACGACATAGAAGGTTTGACTACCTTCGTTATTCAACGAATGTTCAAAAACCCTCATTTGAAAAATAAGCATTCAAAATCTAATGCGCCGAACATGCTTCTACCTGCTTATATGGAAGCCATCAAGAAGTTTACACTGAAAAAGTTTTTCATGCTGGTATTCTTCTTAGATCAAGCTAAACAGAGGAAGCTAATACAGCACGATCCCTGCTTGTTCTGCCGCAACGCGATTTGCAAAGAAAGTAGAGAAATCGTCATTCGATTTACGAGAGAAGTTATTGCTGGGATCGGCGATATCACTAAACATCTACGGCCACTCGGATATGTGGTGTGCCACAAACAGTCTTATCTAGACGAGTATAAGTATGCGGTACACAATTTGGCGTTAGATATCAAAGATGGCGTCAGACTGACCAAAGTAATGGAGATCATTATGATGAAGAACGGTTTGCTGAATCAACTTCGAACTCCGCCAATTTCGCGTCTGCAGAAGATACATAACGTCCAAGTTGCAATGAACGCTTTGAAAGATGCCAACTTCACTATTGTAGGGGATATCTCAGCTGCTGATATCGCCGATGGGCACAGAGAGAAAACACTATCACTTCTTTGGCAACTGATCCATGTCTTCCGCGCTCCGCTATTCGAGAAAGCCGCGAACGTCATACAAATATGGTGGAGAAAGAAGTATGAAGTGATTGTGGAACAGAGGCGGCAAGAAGAAAAGGCACGCATGAGACTAACCAACGCAGCCAATATCATTCAACACTGGTGGCGGCAAATCCAATACAACAGACAAGTTGAATGGCAAATGAAACGCGTCACCTCTGCTACGGTTGTAGTCCAAAAATACTGCCGAATGTGGCTATGTCGTACGCGCTTACGTAAAATCAAAACCAGCGTGCTTAAGATTGAAACATGGTACAGATCCATCAAGATGATGAGAGAAGCTAGAATGGTTTTAGAAAAACTATGGTTTGAACGACAGGAGCTAATGGAAAAATCCGCTGTAGTCATTCAGAGTAATGTTAGACGGTGGCTGTGCGTCAAACGTTATAATACAACTGTTAAAAAAATTGTACATCTTCAGACCGCAATTCGGAGGTTCATCGTAAAGACAAAGTTCTTGCGATTGAAAGAAAAAACAATTTTCATTCAACAAAAGTACAGAGGAAAACTACGTATGAAGCTAGAGATGCAAAAGCTGGCTGAACAGAAACGAAGCGTGATTTTAGTACAAAGCTATTTCAGAATGAACAGACAGCGCAGAACATTCTTGAATATCAAAAAGTCCGTCCAAGTTTTAGAAGACCGTTACATAGCTTTATTTAAAATGCGAGAGCAACGACAGAAATACTTAGATCTCAAACGAAATGCAATTAAAATTCAAATTTTATGCCGTGGCAAGAAGTGCCGAGCGGAGTACATCAGGCAAAAAAATTTGATAATTTATTTGCAGCGTAAATACAGAGCTCAAATATTGATGAAAGTTCAAAGAACTAAATACTTGCAAATAAGAATTGCGGCCATAATTTTACAAAAGTATACAAAATCGTATTTGATAATGAAAAAGATACGAACGATTTACAGAACACAGCGTAAATCAACCATTTTGATTCAACGCTACTTCCGATCTTACTTGCTTGCAAAAGCACAAAGAAAGAACTATCTACAACTACGGATCGCGACTATAGTTTTACAGAAACGGTATAGAAGCTTGCTACTGATGAGAAGAGATAGGACAGAATTTTTGAAATTGAAAAACGCTGCTATCTGCTTCCAAAGACAGTATAGAGCGATAATTGAAATGAGGAAATGTAAAGAAAGCTACAATAAACTTCGCTCTGCTACTATATCAATTCAACGAAAGTACCGAGCACTGATTAAGATGCGCGAACAAAGAAAGAAGTATCTAGAACTCAAATCCTGTTGCATTAAGGTTCAAAATGCCTACAGAGCACTTTCCCTTGGAAAACTAGAGCGGGCGAAATACTTAAAGCTCAAAGAAGCCGCTATCAAAGTTCAGAAATGGTACAGGAACTGCAAGAAAGGCAGAGAAGTGAAAGAAAGTTTCCAGCAGACGAAGAAAGCTTGCGTTACTATTCAGACGTTTTACAAAGCGTATATAATCGGAAGAATGCAGAGACAAGAGTATATTAGAGTAAAAACCGCTACAATTTGCATCCAAAAGTTCTACAGGTCCTTTGTCGAGACTAGAATTATCCGACAACAGTTTATACTAATGAAAACTTCAACAGTGAAAATACAGCGTTTCTATAAATCCCGCTTGGAAATGAAGAAGCAGAGGCAAGCATACCTGCAAATGAAATCTGCAGTATCGTTCATTCAAATTAGCTACCGTCAATACAAAGAGTATCAAATGGTTAGAAAACAATATTTAAAACTGCGTACCACAACCATCTTCATTCAAAGAAGATACCGCAGTCTTGTTGATATGAGAAAGGAAAGGGAAAGATATATCAAAATTAGAGAAGCAACGTTGACGTTACAGCAAAGATATAGAGCCTTGCTTGCAATGAGAATTCAAAGAAAGATGTATTTAGCATTACGCAAGGCTGTCGTTACACTTCAAACCCGCTACAGAGCGCAGCGACTCATGCAAGGAACCCGAGAAACTTATAAAACTACTGTGAAAGCGTGTATCTCAATCCAGAGATTCTATAGAGCTTACACTACGGGATCAAAACAAAGACAGGACTACTTGAAACTAAAAGAAGCGTCAACAAATTTACAAAGGCGGTACAGAGCACTACTTGCTATGAGGAAAGAGAGAAACTTGTATCTTACTAAACAGAAAGCTGCAATTTGCATCCAAAGAAGATACAGAGCTCAGAAACTTATGTTGAAAAACAAACAAGAATACGCGAAAATCCTATCAGCTTGCAAAGTTCTACAAAGTAGATACAGAGCGTATGTAGCTGGGAAATTGCAGAGAGCTGAATATCTTAGAATGAAATCCGCAACGGTCCTCATTCAAACACGTTTGAGATTGTTGATGGAGACGAGAAGAATTCGATGCCAATATCTCGTTATAAGAAGTGTGGCTGTGATGATCCAGCGACGATACCGTGCTAATAAACTAGCACGCTGTATAAAACAACACCATGCTGCAAGCAAAATACAAACCTGGTACAGATCTATACAGAAACGCGATGCATGCCGTCAAAAATACTTACACATAAGAAAGTCAGTTATCACCATCCAATCTGTGATTCGAATGTTCATTCACAGTAGCAGATTCCTTGAGCTAAAAAGCTCTACTTTGACAATACAAAGATACTACCGTTCTTACAAAAAGGGGCAGAATGAAAGGCAAAAGTATTTACAAGTCAGAAGGTCTATTATACAGTTGCAGGGTCATGTGAGGAGTTTCATACACAGAAAGCGTTATTTGAAAATACGTTCGATTGCTTTGACTATGCAAGCTGTGTACAGACTGAAACGGCAAAGAGCATTTACGAGGAAACAAAGAGAATCAGCCGCGATATGCTTACAAAAGAACGTGCGAAAGTATTTGGTCCAATCTTGGTACAGACGCTATAGAGCAAAGGCGGTATACATACAACAGATTTGGAAAGGAAAATTACTTACAAGACTGTGTCGTTGTGACTTCCTGCAGAAGAGAAGGCTTATAATAAGAATACAAAGTGTAGCTAGAGGATATTTGATAAGGAAACTAGTTCAGTTCAAGAAAGAACATATTTTAAAGTTGAGAGAAGAGAAGCGGCTGTATTGGGCAGCTTCGAAAATCCAGGTGAGTTCCAAAGCTACATCTTCTTAGCTAAGCTTTGTCATGATATGTCTAATATTTTCATATGTTGGCCTAGTGGAATGGTCTCATTCTAAATCTTCGTGTGAACCCACTACTTTTACATTCATTCATATCATCTCTCACACAACTTAACCACTTTTCTTACATAGCCTTCTTTCATTATTTCCAGACGAAGTCTTCGATCAAATATATTCATTTTATCGAAGCGCTATATGCACATCATCTGGTAAATGTGTAAAAGCCTACTTTTATATTATTTTCGCAATTTTAGGCGTTATTCCGTGGGCACAAGGTCCGAATGGCTATTACCCAGGACCTTCGCGTGGCGGACCTTCGGCGGCGATGGCGCGAAGGCGCTTTGCGTTCCACGCAGGAGTCGCTCAAGGAACGCAATGAAGAGGCAATGGAGGTGCTCAGAAATATGTCTGGCATCGAGATGGTTATCAATGCGTTTAGATCTCTTGGTAAGTGTCCTTACTGTGGTAGTTGAAAACTGTTGATAAAATATTTCTTAAACCATTTTCTTTACAAAATGATTAAATAAAAAATCTAAATAGTGGTCAAAATCCTTATAAAATATCTTTATGCGTATCTTAAGAATAAACAGCTCAGAATTCTATTATAATAAATATCTATCTACCTTATCTTATGGTCCGCTGGCTATGCACAACAACAGCTAAAGTTGTATTTTTTGATTATTTATTGAATCGCGGACGAACAATGTAATCGAGCTGCGATTGATTACAAACATGTTTTTTTCCAATAATGCTACGTAAGTTAACGAGTTAGAGAAATGCGGGAAATCCCCATACCGACCTGTCATAGACAATAATGGCCATAGATAAAGTTGTTGTATCATCTATTTTTTTTTATCATTTATCTGGCTCATTTGGCTGCATCCAGAAGCAGCCATTAGAATAATACAAGTTTAAACGTGTTCCTGGTGGACAAACTAGTATGACCACGCCGCCGGCGCTGTAGATATCCTCTCAGATCTTTTACGTATTCCAGATCCTTTGAAGATGTCAAGTTTTAATGTAGGTAGGTATATTTAATTTTCTAGCTGCGCTCCCGCGGTGTGACCCGCGGTCCCTCGGGATTTTTTCATTTTTTCCGGATAAAAAGTAGCCTATGTCCCTGGGATACAACCTTTAACTATGCCAAATTTCAGCGTAATCTGTTCAGCGGTTTGGGCGTGAAAGCGTAACAAACAGACAGACAGACATAGTTACTTTCACATTTATAATATTATATTATATTATGTTATAGAACTTCTAACGGAAGTATTCCCGATGATGTACAATGACAATGCGCCGTCGATCGTCCGTCGTGTGTACGTCTACATGTCGGTGACGAATCGCTCCATATCCAGCATCGAAGTGTTGAAGTCCGCCGCCGCTATACTTGTCAACCTCACCCGCTATAGGGTTACGGGACCGAAGATTTATGACGTAAGTTACTTTTTTGGCACGCATCAAATACACAACAACATGGTCCAAACTTTACTCAAAAAACAAGAAAGATCCATTGCCTATCATGCATTACTATTTAGGATTAAATTAATAAAAAGTTTGATACTTAGGTACTAACTTACTGCTGCTTATTATAAAATCGTAAAACCTTGGTTGAACCCCATGTTGACATGTCAAAACAAAACTGTTACCACAAAAAGCGTTCTATGTTAGAGTATTTAAAGATCGTTTTAAGAACACTTTTTTAGTTAGACTTGGTCTAAACTCTGCACATTTTCTTGTAATAAGCCCCACTATGTTTTCTATTCCAGAGAGAAAGAATAACGCCGATTTTGAAGTTCATGTGGCGATTCAGCAACAGCGAGATACATTTATTCTGCATCCTGGTGACCCATTTGTGGCTATTCTCGAAATACGATGATGTGAGACATGTAAGTTACATTCTTCATTGAGGCTTGGCTATATAAATATGCTTTATTCTCCATTGGGAGACTCCACTTAGAACTAAGCGCTTTCAAAGTTATTTTATTATGTGCATTGCATTAATGTAAGCGCCATCTACTGCCCCCCCAAACACAATCCGAAACAGCTCATGTTTGACCGCTACTTCCAAACCCTTGGGAACAGGTTCATTAGCGGTGGAGACTGGAATTGCAAGCACACGTACTGGGGATCGAGACTGACCACTACAAAAGGTCGAGAACTAAAAAAGAGTATGGATAAACTCAAACTTACAGCACTGGGGACAGGCAAACCCACATACTGGCCTACTGATATAAACAAGACACCTGATCTCGTGGACTTCCTCATCATCAAAGGCTTGTCCGACCTACACTTTGAAGTGAAATCCTCACTCGATTCCGTTTCTGACCATACACCAATCATAGCAACATTTAGTGCCACCGCAATATATAAAGAACCAACACCAACCTTATATAACTACAAAACAGATTGGGAATCATTTGCCAATTACCTAGAAAGAGAAGTCAATCTTAAAGTCAAACTTAAAACAGAAGAAGACATAGACGAGGCGACATTCTACATAACAAACCTCATTCAAGTCGCAGCTTGGCGTGCTACCCCAGAATTGAACGGCATTACTTCAAAAAATAACATTCCATTAGAAATACGCAACAAGTTAGCGCAAAAAAGAAAAATGCGAAGGCAGTTACACCTAAGTAGATCAGCTACAGACAGAGCAAGATATAATGAAATATCAAGAGACCTGAAAGACCTCATGAAAGAGAACGAGAATGAGACTTTTCAAAATAAGCTATCAACTCTTTCCACTCATAAAAAAGACAATTACTCACTGTGGAAAATAACAAAGCAGTTTAAAAGACCTCAAATTCATACCCCACCCTTACGAAAAAACCCTAATGACCCATGGGCCAGGAGCGGAAGCGAAAAAGCAGAGCTTTTCGCCAAGCATCTAAGTGAAGTCTTCACCCCTAACGAGTCATCATTGACGGAGTTTGAAGAGGAAGTTGATAGAATGGTCAACAGTGATCAACAACTTTCGTTGCCTTTATCACCTACTACTCCCAAGGAACTTATGAAAATGATCCGCAACCTAGAAAACAAAAAAGCACCAGGCTTCGACCTCATAACGGGAGAAGTACTTAAACAATTACCCAAAAAAATGATAGTGTTTTTAACAATGCTCATCAATGCTATCTTCAGAGTACACTACTACCCCAAGTTATGGAAAATTTCACAAATATGCATGATAGCGAAACCGGGAAAACCACCAACTGACCCAAGCTCATACAGGCCAATAAGTTTGCTCCCTGTCCTGTCAAAGTTGTTCGAGAAACTCTTCCTGTGCAGACTCAAACCAATACTTGAAACCAATAAAATCATACCCGACCACCAATTTGGATTTCGTGAGAAGCACGCTACAGTAGAACAAGTGCATAGAGTAGTTCACTCGATCAGACAAACATTAGAAAGAAAAGAGTACTGCTCTGCTGTATTCTTGGACATAAAACAAGCGTTCGACAAAGTATGGCACAATGGCCTATTATACAAACTTAAAACATTGCTACCAAACTCATTCTATATGATTCTTAAATCATATTTAGCACAAAGGAGATTCCAAGTAAAATACGAAGAAGACTACTCAAAACTATATGATATCAAGGCCTCAGTACCACAAGGATCAGTACTTGGCCCAGTACTGTACTCCATATATACGGCAGACTTGCCTGAAACAGCAGATGTTATAACAGCAACCTATGCGGATGACACTGCATGCCTTTCAAGCGATATTGACCCAAAGAAAGCCTCCACTAGACTGCAGGCCCAGCTGGACAAAGTAGACACGTGGTTGCAAAAATGGAGAATTAAACCGAACGTAACCAAATCAACCCAAGTAACATTCACTCTCCGGAAAGGAGACTGCGAACCTGTCAGCATGGGTGGCAATACTCTACCAACTAGCACGACTGTTAAATATCTTGGTCTACATCTGGACAGAAGACTCACCTGGGCAAACCACATCAAAGCTAAAAGAACAGAAGCAAACTTGCAACTCAGAGGTCTCTCCTGGCTCCTAGGACGACAGTCTCGTCTCTCACTCAGCAACAAACTGCTGGTCTACAAGGCAATCATAAAACCAATCTGGACCTATGGCATAGAGCTCTGGGGATCAGCTAGCAACTCCAATCTGGAGATACTTCAAAGATTTCAGAACATTGCTTTGAGAACTGTTTCCAGCGCACATTGGTTCGTGAGAAACTTGGAAATCCACGAGTACCTCGAGATGCCAACAGTCAAGGAAGAAGTTAGCAATTACTGCACGAAATACAAGGAAAGACTAAACAAGCACACTAACGCCTTGGCTAAAAATCTTCTGACTGACCAAAGCATAATAAAGCGCCTTAAGAGATGGGATATCCTCTCGCTTGACCAGAGGAACTGAGAAGTTCAAAAACCGTAATTAGGACAATTCAATGGAACTGCTCCTAAATCTCCTTCACCCAGAACGCATCTGATTATGGCTGACGAGCCGATGGCAGATAAAAAAGGAAAAAAAAAAAAAAAAAAAAAAAAAAAAATGTGCATTGCAAACATTTGGAATCAGCTTCCTGCGTCTGTATTTCCGCTGAACGACCCCGTTGTTTTTAAGAAGAGAGTTAATAGGCACCTTTGGGTAGGCTCGCTCCATCGTAGACCTCATTCTTATCAGTGTAAGTTTCGAGGTCAAGAGCCAACCCATTCATCATAAAAAAAAAAGAAAAAATACAAAAAATAATGTATGATGATGATTATACTTTTATTGTTACAGGATTTAACAGAATTCTTACACTCGCCTGAAAACCACAAAATGCTAGTAACTATCAAAGGTAACGTGGAGAGAGTAAAACGAATGGCGGATAATACGTCAAAGAATAAGTATACAACGCCACAGCCGTCCAAGTTTGTCTCACACACAAACTCTAGGAACCTGAGTATGTGCAGTATGGGTAGTGGTAGAAATAGTATTTTGCTACCTTCAGTTGAGCCTGACTATGGAATTGTAAGAGAAGACAAACCAAGATATTTTGAAGATGCCCAACAAGCAATACGTTGCCTCTTCCTTACATTTAAGTTATAGACATTATGTATGACTAGATTTCTTAATTTGCATGAATTTGTAATTTGACTTGTGTTATTTATGAAAGATTTTAATATTAGCTTTACTTACAAATTAAATATATTAATGTTTTGTTAACGAATTGTTAACTAGAAAGGTAATTTTAATATTGATTATGGTGAATTTTGATATGTTTGCTTGGTGTTTTTTAATTATAATTATGTACTGACTGGTGTGCCTTGCCTAACATTTAAGTTAATAAATAAAGTTTTTAACATACATACCTAGTTTACTTATATTATTTATTTTAAATAAAATATACGAGTATATAAAATTCAATGCCTAGTTATATATATGCAGAAGATAGAGCTCAGTGGAGAGAGCTGGAGGAGGCCTATGCCATGAGGCACGCCGATTTGCGAGACATACTTTAAAATAATTTATAACATGTAGCTGAAGTTGTAGCGAATTCGGAATAAAAGGGCTTTATTATAGTTATTTTATTTTTTTATTTTTACAAATAAAAGAAAAGGGCTTTGTCGCTGAGCGACTATATCGCCCAATCAGTAACATCTTAGCTTAGTCTTCATCATATAGGTCTTCATATTCTATATAGATGTTACTTATTGGGCGGTATAGTCGCTCAGCGACAAAGCCCTTTTCTTTTTTGTTCATATAAATAAATAAATAGCTCTATGTGCCTAAACTAGTACTCAATCTTAGACTAGTTTAACTTTTTTGTCTGTTTTCTAAGGTCTATGGTCTAATGTGTATTCCTAGCTGACATTGACATGCAACTTATCATTCATAGAGAAAAATACTGTAGAGTTGACACTTGACACTATTGTAAATGTTACGTTACTTTTTTGAGGATTGCTCTAGTATTGCTACGTACGTACATGCATTAATGTGATACTGATTTCTTCTTGATTTTCCTGTAAGAATGAGAATACTCTAGTCCAATGGAGCTCAATAATTGAAAGAATTATGGAAGAGTATGTGAACTATATCTTGTTGATATTGATAATCCTCCCTGTGGTGTTATTTATCAATTTATGGGCGGGCATTGGTTGGGAATTGTTTGTAAACAACTGAAGACAACTAGGATAAACATTCGCATGAAGCCGCCGCAAGAATACCGTTTAGAACAATACCAGTTACGAACAGTGGCAGTCCTAAAATAGCTATTTATAATGACTTTACTGGGGTGCTTACCCACCGTCCACCTCGACTCACCTACTGAACTCAATAATTATTATTAAGCTCAGGCGCAGGTTATTATTATGGCGCGGCACACTCACTCGCCTCGCACATAGTTTTTTCACTAGCCTAACATAACCTAACCAACTATTATCACCCAGGTGTTCTCAGCAAGGTGGACGGTGGGTAAGCACCTCTTTACTGCTACTTTGATACTAAGTACCTAAATGAAAGAACTTAGATATTTCATAGACTTTTATTTTATCATTAAACTTAATGATCTACATAATATCACATCATGTATAAAACAATTTATATGTAAATAAATGTATTCATTGCCATCCATATTCAATGCTTTTTCTTACCTATCTCATTCTCAACATTGACCTTATTTACTTATTTAGTTGCCTAAATAAACATTTATTTAAAGTCATAAAAACACAAGATCCTTAGTCAGGAGGACAAATCTATGACTACACTTAACAGGATGCAGTAATTCCTAGGACATAGTAATTGTGTTGAGGATTGAATCAAAACATTTCTCTCTTGATTGATCTTATCCACAGGAAAGTATAAACATAATACTCTTAACATAAACTCTAATAAGTTATTCATTTTTGGTACCAACCTTCAAGCCATTTGAACACCATTAAAGGTTTTACAATCTATCTAAACATGAATGCTTAAAGATTTTTAAAATGCATCCCGAAAATTTCGTTGATGCATTTTAATAATCTTTAGATATCCCGAAGTGTGTATAAATTATACAAAATTAGCACATAACAAATTCAATAAATATTGTTAAACATCTGAATATTTCAACATTGAGCATGAAATATCCAATTGTGTTTATAAATATCACAAGGGTTATTTACTTGAGAATTGGCCCTTATATTATGCTTATCAATATATGCCCAAAGGCACTTTATCTCTAGTATCCCGCATTTACAAATATATAAGGACATAATACATTGTTGAATATCACAAGAGACAATAATAAATGGTTCTATTTTATATACATAATGAAGTAATTTCCTACATCTGGCACAGATTCAAATTATTTCTAAGGCAAATCATGGCCCACCGACCATCAAAATGGCCCCTTTTCAAATCTTTTTCTAAGTACCTACTCTAATAATAGCCAGTAGAATAGCAGTAGGTTAAATAACTAGATTTCACTAGAAAGAATGAGTTCTTCCATGCCCATGTGACCTCGATGTCTCCATACGCGGTATCTCGCGATGTCTTTACGAGTCACCATACCTACAACCTGAAAACGAGTAAATAGTACAAACAAGGAAAATACATATTAGGAAATATATCAGTGACAATAATAATACAACCGTCACATAATCATTCCAGTGGTTTTAATCACGAAAACAGGAATTTTAGATAATAGTATTTCAATTTATTTATCTCTGTTCAATGGTATACCTAGCTGATTTCATGCCCAACTTGGTAGCAGGTATATTTAAAGTTTTCGGTGATCAAAACCAAGCAAGAAACTACTGCGATACAGGTGAGCCTAGTTTAGATTCAGAATTCTGTTAGTATGAATTTTGTTTGGGTGTTAGTTAAATAAATAAATAAATAAATAAATAAATAATGCTGGACTTTTCACACAGCATCATCTAGCCCCAAAGTAAGCAGAGCTTGTGTTATGGGTACTAGATGACTGATATACTACTTAAATACTTTTTGTTTGTAAATACATACATATTATACATAGAAACACCCAGACCCGAGACAAATATTTGTAGATCATACAAACATTGGTCCCGCCGCGGGGATCGAACCCGCAACCTTTTGCGTCGCAGGCGGGCCTTCGCCCACCGCGCTACAGAGGTCGTCAAAAGTAAAAAGTTACGTATACATATGTATAATTTTTATAACAAACTGTTATTCAAAACGACAGTTACATAGACAATGTAGGTACATACCTCATTGACATCATTCACGATAGGCAAATGCCGCAGTCCCAACGCTCGGAACAGCCTGAACATACGCGGTAGCGACGCCCGGTGAGGCAACGTATAAGGCGCTGGGTTCATGAACGGACGCAGGTCAATTGTGCAGGTCTTATCCAATTCTGATATCTCTAACTGCAAAAAATATTATGTACAGTAAGTAAAGATTTATTGCGTTAGAACAACTATCACCATCATCCAGTCTGTTCACCCACTGCTGGGTATAGGCCTTCCTAAGCTTGTGCCATCCACCACGATCCTGCGCTAATCTGACAACTATAGTATGCCTATAAACGCCGGGACGTATGTATTTCTATAGAATTGAGTAAAATTAAATTTGAATGTTAAAAAAAGCATAATTTAAAGATTTTTAAATGTATCCCAAAAATTAGCACCCATGCGGGATTTGAACCCACGACCTTGCCGATCCGTGGCATCACTGACCAACTGAGCTAACGGGCTCACCGTTAACCCTTAGCTCAGTTGGTCAGTGATGCCACGGATCGGCAAGGTCGTGGGTTCAAATCCCGCATGGGTGCAAATTTTTGGGATACATTTAAATATCCCTAAGTGTGCGGTTAACACTATAACAATATAATCCTTAAAGCATAATTTCTATAGATAAAATGCTCTTTTTTTCGTTCGTTTGATGAATATTCGGATGTTTCTTACTACGATTTCTGACTTCAAGAGCCAATTCTTCGGCTTGGAATATTAGGTCCGAAGTTAGGACCGTGTTTTCACGTTGATCTTATCGACTGAATACAATGTAGCTCGCAGTAAGAAGCATCCGAATATTCAACAAACGAACGCGAATAACTCCCCTGTGTTGTATGTGAATAACGAACTACAAACAGCAAATTTTTGCTGTAACTTCTTCTATTGCATTTCTTTGCTTCAAGATTGTTACTTTAGTTAAGACCTTTTTGAATAAAAAATAATTTCATTTCATTTTAGGTAGGCCCGTTACCTTTTCTTAGCACGGTCCAGTCGTCACCGCTTGGTAACCCCCTAAGGGGCTAACCTGGTAACCCCCTGGGGGGTAACCTGGAAACCCCCTGGGGGGGTAAAGGGCAGAACATTAGGCTGTTACAATCAGCAACTATAATTGTTCTTCAACTTACCTGATCAATAGAAGGATACCGTGGGTACTCTCTGCGAAACATGTTCATATCTACATTGGTGTTAGACCACGTGGTATTCGCGTATTCGTTGTACAACTTGTGCTGGAGTAAAACTATTAGCTGTGAGCGGAGGATTAGGCCGCGGAGTCGCTTGTATGTCGTCACTTCTGCCTGTTAAACGAAAAAGAAGCACGATTACAACTTTCTATTGTCATAGATTTTGTGTGTTTCTATTTTACAGGGTGTTGAAAAATTTGACCGCATACCTTTTTTTAACTAACTTTCTAAACAAAAAACAAACCATATTTTTGAAAAAAATTACCTAAAGTCCAAATTAAAATGTGTCAAAAAACCAAGTTAGTCTGATGGTCCCTATCGGCGCTTGTGGCTCAATCAAGTGCACGGAAGGAGCCTTTGAGGCGCACTTAAAAATCCTTTCACCACACTAGTTCGAAAGAACTGGTGACACGACAAGAAGAATCGGCGCTATTTACCACCAGGAACATTTTCTAATGTAACTTACAAAATCAAAAAAGGTAAGTATTTTTTGCAAAATTAAATTGTAGAGCCACATTAGTATAGTTGTACTTACATCATCAGCCAACGGCGGGTCCACAACAGGGAAGCCGTTATACGACACCAGTTTGAGAATCTCTACAATATGGCCGACATTTTCATTCGTTCGCAGTGTAAAAACAGGATGTGACATTACTTCGGACGCGTAAATGTTGTGGGCTAGCGGTGGTGGTTCCCATGGTAATAGGGGAACGGCGGCGAGCTGGATGTGGATGTCGTAAATACCCTGGGAAAGATAGTAAACTTAAACAATAATGAAATAATGTTATACCCCATTGCGATTTACCATTTTACAAGTCAATTCACAGTTGTTTACGACCTACGGATAAAGTAGGTAATTTGAAGACTTATCTCGAAATCTTTTGACACTATAGAGATAGCAAACGGCGACCAGTAGGTAGATGGTAAAATATTAAAACGCCCCTTAGCTTTCTAAACCTAGCTTGCTTCGGAGAGTAATCTTTCAACATAATTTGTATTTCCGATTTACAAAATACTTTTATTCACTATATTTCATTCTGATGCTGACTATGCAAAAATAATAGCTTACAATCGCACAACCAATCTTTAGCTCTCTGAAGTAGCTGCGCAGAACCCATTTTCGATGGCGCCTTAAAGACGAGGAAATAGCGGCCTCGCTCACGCGCTTAGTTTGTTGCATCCTGCTATCTCGCCTACTCGCGCAAACGTCTAGTACACCTAACTTACAGACAAAGATCAGTTGTGCGCACTGTACCTCATTAAAGACGAAGAAAGCGTTGTATAGCTGCCTCGCTCGCTCGCTTAGTTTGTTGCATCGTGCTATCTCGCCTGCGCAAACGTCTAGTACACCTAACTTACAGACAAAGATCGGTTGTACCTACCTCATTGAAGAAGTCGCCGACCCATTTAGCGACGACCAAGGTAACAATAATAGGAAGAGCATTAGAGATCTGTCCCGTGGTCTCTATGATGATGACGGCGAGAGATATAGTCATGCGCACCACGCCGCCGAGCTGAGCCGCGGCGCCGATCAAGGCGTACTTCGCCGGGTTTATTGGCTGGGGAACATGAGAGTGAATTAAGCGAAAGTTGTGTGTCAGGATCTTAGCAAGTGGAGATCCGTGGTCTCTGCCTATCCCTTCGGGAACGAGGCGTGATTTTATGTATGTATAAAACATCATTTTATTGTTGCGCCTTTTGAGGAAAGTATGTACGTATAAGTGTTAAGAATTTTAATACTATACTACAAAATAAAGTTGAAAGTTTGTGAGTATGATGGTTTCAAAGCGACCTGCAACACAGGTTTTCACAAAGCTATCGCAGGCACCAGTCTCACACAATCTAGGTTAAGTAGCATAGTCTTTGCATTAATGTACGTAGTTGGATGAATAACCTAATGTGTTGAGAAAATAAACGATTTTGAATTGAATTGAATCACGCCTAAACTAAAGAACCGATTTGGATGAAACTCTGAATAAGTGTAGATAGCATAACCTAGAATAGCATACAGGACGCATAAGGTTGCGGGTTCGATCCCGCCGCAGGACAAATGTTTGTATACAGATATTTGTCTCGGGTCTGGGTGTTTCTATGTATAATATGTATGTATTTTCAAACAAAGTATATAAGTAGTTAATCAGTTATCTAGTACCCATAACACAAGCTCTGCTTACTTTGGGGCTAGATGATGCTGTGTGAAAAGTCCAGCGTTATTATTTATTTATTATTATTTATATTATTTTAAAAATGTTGGTACCGCGCGAGCGAAGCCGCGCTCAGAAGCTTAAATTAGTAACTTACACATGAAGGCAGCAGACTCTGTATCACAATTGCCAACAATCTGCCCCACGCAGCACCGGTCAGCAGATTCGGTATAAACAATCCACTCGAAACCGCCAGCCCAAACGTCCACGTAGATAGAAGGAAGTAGCAAACAACGAACACTGATATAGAAAGAGGCTTGTATGAGCCCATTGGATCGTGAAGGAACGAACGCACGGACGCTTCGGGCGTTTGGAACCAGATGGCCGCTAGAGCGTTGTATTCGCCGTCTGCGCAGTATAGCTGCAACAACATTTATTAGACTCAATTAGACTATTAATAGTCGTAAAAATGTAGCCTCGTTATCTTAAGTCGAATCGATTGACAGCTCAATCATCTAAATTTTTAGACCAATTTTTCAGTGGGTTTAGCTGAAAGCAGATTTTAAAGACAGTGGCGCCTACTACACCCTCGATATCTTGCAATATTTTGGATCGAATCTACATACTACATGGTCTGGGATACTACTCACTCGATACTAATCGCATCAGTATGTACATACAACGGTAGATTTGATTATCTAAAGACGTGTACGTTACATACTCCGAAGCCAGAACGTTAATGACTCTGTGAGTAAATCTTGCGTCGCTAATAGCGATAGCATTAAAAAGACGTGTAAAGAGAAAAATAGTTAAAGCATTGGCTTCAAGACAGAGATCAATATACACACCTGAATTTATTAAATCAGATTCGGGAATACCAAGAAATGGACGATTATGAAAATTATTTTCGCGTGTCCAGTGCTTACTTTTAGCAGTTTTGCTTCTTTTTGCAGTTTGCTGACACGATAAATATCGACCAGAGACTAGACACTCGATATTTATCGACGACACCTGATATTTTTTGAAATCCAGCGATCCGTATCACTATACGCTATACTACACACTCGGTAGATATCGTAATCCTGGATAACGATTTCAAATATCGTGATAATAACTGAAAACGAACACTCTCGAGCTGTTGGAGCAAATGCTGAGGCTGTAGCCTGAGGTTGTAGCCGTATTTTCACCTCATAAAATTATGTAGATTTAAGTACCTATTGTAACTGTTGTATATGATGTGGAGAAAATAAAACTTTATTATATTCTATTCTATAATTATCGAGAGTGTAGTAGGCGCCAATGTAGCGTGTTTCTACCTGTAATGGTACTTTCGTAGGGTCCTCCCCGAGCGGCCGGCAGTCATTCAATAGGAACATCATGAGGAAGCCGCACGTCGCACTGGCGGCCGCCACCAGACACGCTTCCACCACTCGGAGCCATGGTGATGACACGTGCCTATAATTATAATAATCATTTTCGAATTCAAAGACTCAAAGTCAAAGTCAAGGTCAAAAATCATTTATTCAGTAGGACCGCTGGGATCACTATGAAACGTCTTAAAACCAGGTGATTCTATTCCTGTTCCTTCGCGACCAATACCGTGAAGAACCAGGGCAACAAACACGGTTTGGGGCCAAGCTTTTTTTAGGTGATCCATCTTAGATCTAAACTTAGGCTAATTTCTTAACTAACTTAGTTGTAAAATTAAAAGTAAAGTCATTGAAAGATCTCTTTCAGAGGTAACTACCTCTGGCCCGACAGATCGTCAAATCAGTAGAACGCTAGTTCCCTTAGAATAGTCTTACAAGCATTTAAAAGCTACGAGATTCTACTTTACGTTCTTTTGCGACCAATACCGTGAAACAGGTAACCCACCTTAAATTTAAGTAGTCTAATGAGTGGGTAACAAATAGAACAAAGAAAATGGGCCTGCCTCCAGTCACGTATTAAAAGCTTCTTCAAAATATGAACCAAATATATAAATAATGTATTTGGACGTGTCTTTGACCATAGATCTACAAAGGAACTTGAGTAGTTGTTCCTAAGAGTGTGCAGGAGCCGCCATTTTGTAATACACATAATCCAAGTTAAAAGTTAGAAGTATTATTTCCCTGAATATGAAGGTTGTAGCTTTCACAGATTCTGATATAAACGATTTCGAACTACATAATTGCTTAAATCGCTCCTGCAAACTCTTAAGAGAATGCTCAACGTGTTTTGGGGTTAAGAGATTGTAATCGTTGGTTTGAATAATTACGTTTTTATACTAAAAAGAAAACCGACTTCAATGTTTGACTCGAAACGCGGTGTGACTCAGGGCGTCAAGCCTATTTGTGACATGGCTAGGAGGGAAGGTGTTTAGAGTTTTACGGGGAAACTATCAATCCCTCAGGAATAAAATTTATATGGGACCACCTCTGGAGTATACCCTTTCAAACATAAAAAGAATTTTGCAAATCGGTCAACAAATGGCGGAGCAATCGCGTAACAAGATAAAAAAAAAAAAAAAAAAAAAAAAAAAAAAAAAAAAACATACAGACGAATTGAGAACCTCCTCCTTTTTTGAAGTCGGTTGAAAACTAGTGAATGACAAGAAGATTAATGATAGAATTACTTTTTATAACATTTGGATGCCCTGGGCTTTCTGTAAAGCCATTTGTATTATTATGTAAATAAATAGGAAGAGCTATAGAGGGAGCAGAGCTATAGAGCATTACCTTATCCTAAAAACGCTTAGTTTGTAGTTGATATAGTTCCACAATGCACCCAGTAAGCCTCCGACAGCGCCAAAGAACATAAACACAGGCAGTTCGTAGAATTGGAACGGAAACGGCTCCATCTTACCCAAGTTCAAAAGACCTGTAATATATTTAAGATTCAATTTCAACCAATACAATATCATATCGCACGGCAATTTTTCACGTGTAAACGCTCATCGTATGCGATTTGTAAATGTAAGCGCGACCCTCGTCGGCACTTTAAATGGGCAGGGCTTAGCCAATCTTACGAAAAATTTTGTAAACGTAAACCTTTATTTTATTGTCTGCAAATTGTGATAATCGAAGCGTACCATAACGAAGAATTTCGTTGCTATGACGTACAAAAATATCGGTGGACATTTCACACAACGTCATCTAGTCTCAAACTAAGCAAAGAGTGTATAATAAATAGAAACGAATAAATAACTAAGTAAGTAAGTTCGTATGAGTCAGTGGCTAACTCTGGTGACGGAGTTTTTAGGCCGCCTTAAGGCCTCCGTCATGGTTTAACGACTTAAATAGCCGGGACCGACAATATAACGTGCCCTCCGAAGCACGAAAGCGCTCAGATGAAAATGCCACTGGCGGTCACCCATCCACTTACAGACCGTCTCGAACGTTGCTTAACTTCGACGATCTATCAAGAACGACAAAGTAAGCACGACCACGAGCGCTTCAATAGATAACTGATAGAATAGGTTCATAGTTTTTAGAGTTCCATGCCTCAAAAGGATAATATAAACTTTTATAGGATCAATCTATTGTCCCTTTGTCTTGCAATACGCTTTGCGAAGTCATTACTCAATCTATCATGTCTTACTGCGACTGCTGGGCAAAGGTCTCGCATTTCCTCTAAAATTTAAATAAATCCACATACCTGGAAAGCTCAGCTCACCCATACGACCATTATAAGTGGATAGAGCAAAGTTCAATGTAAACGTTGATACGACAGTGCCGAAAAATGTTCGCCATGTCAACGCTTGGTTCCAGAAACTAGTTCCCTCTTCAAGAGAGAATAGGACTCCACCTAGAATAAAAGAGACATGTAAACTTAAGCCTTACACTTTACTAGATGATTTGAGCAGCGTCAGCAACATATGCTTATTTACGGGACGCTGTAGTGCCTGGTAGGTACATTGTTTGAGATGGACTAGGCTTGCCCAGTATGGTACCTGCTATCATCTCAGCTGAATCGGCCAATTAGGAAATCCCACTAATGTAATAAAGCTGAAAGTTTTTGAGTTTTTTTAGATGTTATACGTATAGGCTATTCAAAATGTTGGTACCACTCGGGCGAAGCCGTATACGTGAAGAGATGTGTACTTCACCGCTTCAACAGTGATATTTAGGCTCTTTTAAATCAGAATCCTACAGGTATGTAGGTAAGCTTATTTTTGAAATCTGACCCATCAATATCAGCTCGTCTCAACGTACGTGATATCTGACGGATATATTCTGCGTATTCTCTGTTGTACAGCATGAAGACCCTTTCTACCTTATATCTATTTAATCAGCCCGGTTGCAGCCACTGCTGAGTTTAGGCCTCCCCTCTATCTCCTGTGCAGTCCTCTCCTACTCTTTGCCAGCTACATTGACAATATCATCCGATCATCGGGCTGGTGGTTTAATTCGTGGTCGTTTAGCATCTCTAAATATACCTTTCTGTGTAGGTACCCTTTCTTACCAATAGGAGCTCCGAAAGCCGCCGAGACACCAGCAGCAGCTCCCGCTGACACAAAGTCTCGCTTCTCGTGATCCTCACGGAAGTACTGGAATATCTTGAAGTCTCTGTTGAAAGTGGTGCTTTTGCCCTGAGATATGCCGGCCGCTACCACAGCCCCGCTGTGAATCATTGGACCTTCCTGTAAGACATGTAATCGTATAAGTAGTTCCATTTTATAATACAGGATTACACGAACACGCTTATTTAGAAAGCTTTATTTTTTTTCTAAAATAAAAAGAGTATCCGATCAAGACTTTTTCAAGGTATCAGAGTACCATGCAAGTACCTACCTACCAATAACACATCATAGTAAAAAGATATCGGATTATATGATTCCCCAATAGGTACTAATTTGAAAAGTGAACTCATTAAAATATGATGAGTAAACGAAACTTTTTTAATAACGCATGTGATAATTTAGTCAATGCATTCACAAAGTGTTGATCGATGTAGATAGCTACAAACATTAACTTTACATTACTGTTTTCGCACGCTATTGCTGTCATAATTACAATCGCATCCATTTTAATTTTACACGAATGTGTGAAAATCACTAAAGCAAAAATGTTTTCTCTAATGCTAATAACATTTTTTATATTCACAGTCGTAAACGCGAGAGTAAACCCAGATGGACCAACAGTTGTTCTAGACTTCACAAACTGCATCCACCAATTGGTAGTTATAAATTTTAAAGAGCCAGGTGTGCTTATATTCGGCAATGCTGATAACTTCAGCACATCAGTGTCCAAAATACAGTATGAACTATTGGAGAAAATCAATAATATGATGAATTATGCAGTAGAAGTAATGAACCCTGAAGACGAAGATATCAATGTTTGTGATAATTACGACGACAGACTTAGTGTACTGCACATCGATGTGTTTGATGTGAGACCCATGCCAGCGTATTTCGTGATCGTCATTGACAGTTACAAGGAGTTTCCAATTTTAATAGGAAGGCTTCTTCGTTCTCGTAGTTGGAATCCCAGCGCAAAATTTATCATTTTACTCTTCAACTTTGCCAACGATTCCGTCAACATTCAGTTCGTGGAAAAAATGATGACATGTTTGTTTAGATATAATGCAAATGAAATTGTAGTCATCGTACCTCAGGCAGGCAGCATCCGGAAAGCGATCGTATATGGATGGAGACCTTTTGACCCTCCAAAGTATTGTGGTTACTCCAACGAAACTGCCACAAACAGGCTTTATATGCAAAACACTTGTGAGAAGGGCGTTTTGAAATCCGATAGTCTTTTTGATACAGGAGTGCCGACAGACATGGAAGGGTGCGTTCTGGAGATACTAGCTTTAGAAAAACAGCCATTTGTCAGCAGAGATGAAGAAGACTCGAAGATAGAAATGATACTCATTGATGAACTAGCGAAGACTTTTAACTTAAAAACTAGATATAAGGTCGTCAATATGTCACGAAGAGGAGAGAGAGAAAATGGTGTGTGGGATGGAGCTCTACATTTACTTACTATGAAGAAAGGGCACGTGCTAATGGGAGGTATATATCCAGACTTCGATGTCCATGAAGACTTCGCATATAGTTCGTCATATTTATCAGATTCGTATACATGGGTGGTGCCTAGAGCTTCACATTCTGCCCCTTGGGTAGCTCTATCGATAATCTTTAAAAGAGACGTTTGGTGCTCTGTAATTGCAGGATTTGTAATCTCAGCTGTGACTTGGAGAATTTTAGGACAACTCGGCAATGATTCCACCTATAACAAGTCTTGGCGCCACAATTTTATGAACGCATGGGTTTGTTCTCTAGGATTCTCATGCTACACCCGTCCAAAAAGACAGAGTCTACGCGTATTTTTCTCTTTCTTCAACATCTACTGTATTTGTGTCATAACCGCTTATCAAACTAAACTAATAGATGTTCTGAAAAACCCTAGTTTCGATTATCAGATACAAAATGTCGAGGACTTGGTCGAAAGTGGTTTGAAATTCGGTGGCTTCGAAGACCTGCGTGATTTATTTTTAAATTCGACAGATGTAATCGATAGCATCATTTCGGAACAATGGATCGTTGTTGAAGACATAACCACAGCTATGATAGACGTAGCTGTTCATAGGAACTTTTCTTTTCTGTGCAGTCGGTTGGAATTGGCACATCTAACAGCAGTGATGCCTGATCTGAGCGATAGTTTCGGGGCTTACAGATACTATACGTTCGGCATGAATATGTTTTCTGTGCCTGTGGAGATGATAGCGTTGAGAGGATTCGCATTTATGAAGATGTTTTCGGAGACATTGGGTCGTTTTAAGCAAATGGGGACCAACGAGGCATTGAAGCGGAGATTCTCCTCGTTCAACAAAAAACGCAGGGCGAAATTGTTACGCGCAATTCTGATGGAAAAACCTGACGTCGCATTGTCGCTTGAACATCTCCAAGCTGGTTTTCTGGTGTTAGCTTTGGGGTACGTGTGTGGGTTTGTTGTGTTTCTGTTAGAAATTTTTGTTAATTCAAGATGGGTTAAGAGGAAACTTTTCCAGCTGGCTTCACGAAAGATTTAATATAAAATATCTTTGTATTGTCATACTTTTATTACGAGAACCAATATGATCACTTATAGGTAGTCATCTTAAAAAAACTAGATTTATCTCCTGTTCCTGCGCGACCAAGAGACCGTGTTTGGTATTTTGTCCGCTTATCCATACTAATATTATAAATCTGAAAGTAACTCTGTATGTCTGTCTGTTTGTTACGCTTTCACGCCCAAACCGCTGAACAGATTAAGTTGAAATTTGGCATAGTTAAAGGTTGTATCCCAGGGAAGGACATAGGCCACCTTTTATCCCGAAAAAATTAAAAAATCCCGAGGGACCGCAGCTAGTAGGAAATATAGCATAGGCTACATCAGTAATTCAGTACTTTGTACCTTTCCACCAGCCAATCCTCCGACGACAGCCGTGACAACTCCGATAGCCTTTACGAGAAGAGTCTTGATGCGCACCACTCGCGGTACTTTTACGCCGTTGAGGTAACATTTCACTTGTGGTATTCCACTGCCTGCCGCGACAGGCTGAAATAGTAATTTTAGAAACTAACATGGATTATTCTTTTCGGCAGAAACAATTTGTGCATGTTTTGCAGATATTTGTGGTACTCATAGTTTCTGATATATCCTAATGTGGGATCAAGGTAGGTCTAGGTATGCAACTTTTTGAAGTTTATAATATTATTCTTTTAAAGTTTTAGTGCAACTATAAGTTTATCATATTACTAAGCATATTATGATATTATATTAGTCATAAAATAGCTATTGTTTCAATTGATATAAATAAGATCCATATGGACCGTATGGACATTAAATAGATAAGAGATATGTTCACAATATACCTATTACCCTATAAATAACGCGCAATTTCTAGCGCAAAATCAGTTACAACCAGTTCTTACCTCTACATAGGCAACTAATACAGAGCCGATGAAAACGACGCATACATTTGATAACACCCACAGCAAATAAGGAATGTAGAGTTGGTCGTGTAACACAGATTTGTCGACAGCTGTAGATATTTGCTTAGGAAATTTGTAGAACAAAAGATTCTTAACCTAATTTACATCTGGCTAAGGACCGTTTGAAATTGAGATAAAGGTATCACACCAAAAACATTTCATGTAAATTGGTTGCCAAGACTCTACACACTACATTTTACTGTAAAAAAGTTATGAGATCTCTACTAGTAGAGCCAAGCCCCTAGCTGAGCTCCGGTTTGTGCTGCAGGTCTTAGCCCTCATGCAATTAGTAACCAGTAAGTAGTAACTGAGTTAACCAGAGTTGGCCACTGACTCATACGAACTCACTCACTCAGTAAATGAAAGTGTATATAAAAGGATACATTTCTTCAATTCCCTGTACTTGATTTTAGAGAATTCTTCGATGCAGATGTTGATCAAGAATGCTATTAGAGCTGTGATCACTCCAATGAGGAATATAATGTACCATCTCATCATATCTTTCCATACTACAAATGGATACCCTCTTTTCCTTTCTTCATCCAAGAGAAGATGGTTCTCACAGGTGTCATAGTCTAGACTCTGTAAAAGGTTTATTTTAATTCAATTCAATTCATCTTTATTTCAGACAACTTAGCCCATATTACAATGTTAAAGCATAGTTACACGTTTACACACTACGTATAAAAATAGAGAAATTAAATAATAACTGTCTTCACCCAGTGATGAAGTATCATATTAGTATTTTAAGTTATGTAAATAAATAGGTAAAAACTACATTTAAATGTAAACTTTTGGTAAGAAAACTGAAAGATGATTAAGATTAAGATATAACTTATTTGTGTTACATGTAGTTTGAAATTATGAACAATACATATAAAATTGGTAAAAAGCTGTGTTGGCCGAATGGGTTGTACCTCAACTTTCAATCCGAAGGTTGTGGGTTCGAATCCCGGCCGTGCATCAATGGATTTTGCGTTTCGTAAAATGTATATATGCACTTTAACACATGCTCTAATGGTAAAAGGAAAACATCGTGAGGAAACCAGTTAGTGTTCTTAAAGGCAGCGATGGGCTTGCAACCTGTCACATATGGAATACTAACTTCTGCAAGATGTGGGCATGTATGTAATATGTGTTTGGACATGCCTCTGACTACCCTCACTGGACATCTTCAAAGGATAAGTAACATAAAAAGATCTGAGAGAATGCCTACCGCACCTTGGGGATACAGTCGTGAACCTGTTTACGTTTTACATATAAAATTGGTAAAAACTACGCTGTAATTTAAAAGACTTTTGCCTTGTCCTTAATTTAGTAGAACAAAATTAAAAACAGTCTTAATTGAGTACTCTGTACTTACCTCATACTTAGCAGATAGGACATTCATAGACCCAGGTTCAATCTTTTGAACCGGATGCCTCTGCCTTATGCCATGACTTCCTCGTAATTCATCATCTGACTCCTGAAAGTTATTTAGTCTTGAATTAATATTTTTTTTTGTTGTGCGATTATCTGCGATCAGTCCCAGGACTATAAGCAGGTGTGGTGTGTGCGGTGGTCTTTTTGAGAAATAGCTCCAGTGAGCTGTTCCTCTTATTGAATTAATATTAAAAATGGTCTTGTTTAGTTATCAACCCTATACTTTTTCTTCTTGTCGTGTCACTAGTTCTTTCGGACGAGTGTGGTGAAAGGATTATAAGTAAATAAATAAATAAATAAATAATGCTGGACATTTTCACACAGCATCATCTAGCCCCAAACTAAGCAAAGCTTGTAACTAAGTGCGCCTATACTATAAAGTGCTCGGGCTATGATTTGCAACTAGATAATCCAACATAAAAAACAAAAAAACTTACATGAGACGAAATAGATTTATTGAGCTGTGCAACGTTAGAAGAGCTTGCTTCTTCATCATTGCTGACTAGCTGAGCAGTATCGGACGTGGTTATATCGCTGAAGGTCCCATCACCAAGGGACGTGGACGAGTTATTCATTTCAATGCTGATTAGTCAGAAGATCGTAGGTATTTACGAGCAAAAGGCTACTCAGAAGTACAGTTTTATAACCAGGTCCTACATCACTGGTGATATCACTGCCTTATATTTAGGTGATGCATTTAATATTAATATGCATTCATTTTGCGCGCTATTGACTAAACAGTTGTATACACAATCAGGCTTTTTTTCTACAATAAGTAGAAAAACAAACAACACCAACCAAATGACGATGTTCGTCGTAAAAATGACATCCAAAATATAAAAAATGTCATGATTTGAATGATGTTGAATATTTCAGTCACAGGAAATATAGACGTAGACGTTGACAGTTGACAGTTGTAAGTAATAGAAGCTGTAAAGGTGGATCTTCACTTTACTTTTGTATCTTTTGCATGTGTTCGTTTTGCTGCCTCAACATGATACAAATTAACTTTTGATTGTAAAAAATGTTTAAATAAAAATAAATTTCAAACATATCGTGCGAAATTATTCCAGTGGAATAAATTATATTTGGTTTATGACGTAAGTTTGAAATCTTCAAACAATGGATTTTCCGATATATTAGGCTTTGAAAACTAACCCATTCATTTTACTACCTACTATTAGTATTAAAAGTACAGAAATTAAGCATTTTAATTAGTTCGAATCAATATTTACAAAAAATGATAAAAATGATAATCATTTTGATAAGCTATCGTTATCATTTTTTATCAGTGCGCAACAAGAACAAACTTCTGACACACACATACAAATTTCAACAGCGTTCCGCTGTAAACAACAATAGAAACTGTCAATGTGTGTGTAGCTTGCTCGTTCGTTTGGTTGACAATCGCGATGTGATGTATTTCTACATCATCGCATGCTGAGTTATATTTTCATCAAAACCCTTTAGTTTTTAATTAAGTTACTGTGTTTATTTCTAAATGTTTTCAATCGTTGTGATATCTTTCCTCAGTTTTAATTTCTAAATATGTGTAATTTGCCGCCGAAGTTCCATTCAGTGTGTCGCCTTTGTTTATCATTCTGTGGCGATAATTGCAGTGATGTTAGACTTCCAATTTTCGACCGTGATAAGGATAAATCACGACTTTCCGAGATGATATTGGCACATTTATCTCTAATGGTAATTATTTTGCAATACTTGGTTCTAAAATCGTCTGTAAGGCGGAGTTTTCTCGTGTGAAAGTTTAGCGTAAGCGTACGAGATTGTGGATGCTGATAAGCGCCATTAACTTTCTCGCGGGTGTTGGGTATTTTCGCATTGTGATATCATATTACGGCCCACGCGATGAGTGCCCGGAGGTATGACTAATGTCATTCGTGGAAATGATATGCGAGCGTGCGGCAGGCGCGCAGTATCAGCTGCGCGCGGGCGCTCCGCTGATAACAAAGGATGCCCGCGAGCGCTCCGTCCACGCCCCCGCGCACCCAGCGCCCTCGACCCTCGTCCCTCGCCCTACACAAATACACAGCCACTGCCACAGTGCACTGATCATCCATTACACTGCACTGCTATTTTGAGAATCCAATATTTTCTAAAATTAGATTTAGTATACTTAAGGGAATGAATCCTCTAGCTAGGGGCTCATCTCTTTCCTGCATTGGTACAATCTAGAATGTTTAAATGAATAAGTTAATTTCTATAATGCATGTTATCAGATTGACTGGAATGACTCATCATCTATGATTAGGCTTGTGAAAGGTCACTGGCCACATCATCTCACCTAATGATGATGTTGTGAAACTTAAGTTATAAATTGTATTTTTAGGTTTCCCCAGCAGACTTGCTGCCACAAGTTTTGTGTGGAAGCTGTGTGCAAAAACTTGAGGACTTCCATACCTTCAGAGAATTGACACACAAATCGGAAAGACTGTTGGAACAATATGTTCAGTATGCCAATTCACTGTCAGGTCCAAAGGAGGTGAGTAGCTTTCTAATGCACAAATATAGTACTATTGTAAGTATGTAGGTACAGGTACTCATAAAAACATTTATAACAGTAGTATTTTATTTACATAAACCTTATTGCAAACTAATACAGGATTACATTTGACTAATGAAATGCTAAAAAAGAAAGAAACTGGATATTATGCTAATGCTATTTCTGAATTAATGTTTCTGTAACGAATGGGCTGAGACCTTATCTTCTTATTGTAGAATGCTTTCAAAGCATTAACAAGGAGACCAATAAGCATGCCTGTTGCCACAACCGTGGCTACGCCTAGAATGCTCCACAGAATGTGTTTGGGTTTTAAGTTTAAGAAACTGAAACCTTTCTTAGCAGCAAATGTAGAATCCAGGGTAGGGCAGAATGGCAGGGTGATGTTTGTTATGTATGCTCCAGTAAACTTCATTGGTGCTGCACAGCTGAAAATACCAAACCGGTCATAAAGTAACCATAAACAATATTTCTCAAGATTGATACTGCTTATGAATTACATTTAGGAACCTATTAAAATAACCATAACTTTTATGGGTTTTGGTTGCTCCTAAATCATCATTTATTAGGCACCATTCCATCTTCGAAACTCATCAAATAATATTAAAATAATCATACTACTTTACTAATTATTTTCTAGCATTATAAATCAGAAAGATGTTTGGATTTTACAATAATTTATAAAAAACAACTAGATTTAAAGAGGGCCCAGAATTGTCAGATTCTTCTTATCGTGTCACCAGTTCTTTCGAACCAATCGAGAGAGATTCGAGAATTGTCAGATACCAACAGAACAATACCAGATAACATGGTCCGATCCTCCTATAGCTCCAATAGAATTTCAATAGAAGGACTAATATACTAAGAAAGGATTAAAGTAACATTAAATGTCTCTGAGCGCGGCTGTTAGTGTTTTTAAGCTTGTAAACTTACAAAGGTACATCTCCAGTCTTGAACTTTTCACCAGCGCCCTGATTGGTCACGATATTGGCCAGATCGCAGTTACAAAGCCATTTATTGCCAGTCATGCCTAGAACCTCGAGCTTGCGCCATGGCATCAAGTCAGTCGACAGCTCGCTGAGATTGTTATCATCTAGGTACACCTGTCGAAAATGCATACCAATCGATTATTCAAGATTACAGTCAGCTCTTTCAAAAAAGCGCTTACAAAGCGCGCTGTTTTGTAATGCGACGTACATTTTGTAGATAGTAGTCGTGTCGTTGGAAGTATTAATTCTACATTCAGTAGTACTGAAGGTCACTGATTTTTAAACTGCGTAGGTAATTTTGTAAAGTAACTAGAGCTTTATTATAAAAGGGAAAATACTACTGTATTGGCTGTGACACAAAATACGCAAGTTCGTGACGTATTAAGTAGTTTGATGACGTAAATTTCGATGACTAAAACTTTCTCGTTCGTAATGTTTAAACTCTAGCTTTCATCTTTACACTTCTAAAGAAATCTTGACCAGCAAATATGAAATATCACTGCACCTAGCTAAACCGGCTAGATGGAGATAAAATCCAAATCGAAGTAGATAAATTCGTTCCTGACCTCTTTCAACATTCTTGGAATGGTGAAATCATATTTTTCAGCTTGTTTATAGATCTTTCTATGGTTGGTTTCGTAACTATGACTAAGTTTACATCTGCCGAGTGCTTGGTCGAGTTAATCGAACAGCATTGATACGAGATACCTATCCGATACGAGAATCTTAAAACAACAATTTATTCGTTCGTATTCGTAGGCGGTTTAGGCTTTCGAAAAGCTGGAATCATGTTGCTACCTTACATCCTCGATACTCATGTCCACTATTGTCCGCGAATGTACAATTAAATTAAGATTACAGGCATAAACTTTACTAGTATGTATTGACAGTGCCACACTTGAAATTTGTAGTGATTGCTTAGCACTACAGTTTGTTACATTCACTAGCATGACGCTTGTGAGTATAGTATACTCAAGTATCATCATAAAACTTTCAAGGAATCTATCGTCGTTTTAGTTTTGGGATAAATTGAAATCAGTTGATTGATTATCAAAACATAATTAAATGATTAATCAGCTGCCCCAGTTATCCAACTGTCGTGTAAGCCGCACAATCTGGGCCAAACCAAAATGCACATTTCATGCGATGAATGATAAAAATATAATAATATGCTTACAAGTTTATTTAGAAACACAGTAACGTGATGATAAGCGACGTTACTATGATCTAATATTAGAATCACAGTTACAACACCCGCGGTGTCGTCATTCTGAATAATACTTTTTAAAATCGTAACTTTTTGTAAAATATAAAGCCGTTTGACGTATTAGATCATCCGCCGAGATACAATTACCGATAAAATGCAGTAATGTTATCAGTCGCCATAGTTATATTTAATTGTTAGGGTTTTTCCTTATTTATCTAGTCTACGTAGGTTGTCGCACTCACCTCCTTCAAGGTCCATTTGTCTTTGAGTCCTCGAAACGCGTTATGGCTAATGTATCTTAGATTCGAGTTATGGCATAGGTGCAGTACCCTCAGGTTTTTGAGCGGTGTAAATGTGCTGCGTTTCACTTCCTCCAAGTAGTCGTTTTCGCCGACTTCTAATTCCTTTAAACGGTGTAAACCTGAAAACGTGTGATTACTGTTAGATAAAGTTACTTCACGTATCGCAACTGCTCGTATCCGACATTCGTAGAATTTGTGGTGGATTATCTTTGTTTTGGAACAGTCGTATCTTTGCTGTGTTATGTTATTATAAGTTACGAGAAATGTGATATCCTTTGTTATTCTTAACAATTGCCCTATATTGAATTGAGTCAAACTTAGTCTATTAATGATAGCTAGTCATGCGGTTGATACTTCTATTGATAACGAAGTTGATATAACTTTGGTTTACCATACCTACAAAGCTGTCATCATTGAGCTCCACTATGGGATTGTTATTGAACGTGAGGTACTCCAAAGTGCTGCCGACTACAGATAAGCTTTCTGGCACAGTGACAAAGCGGTTGTCAGACAAATCTATTTGCTGTAGTTGTAACAGGCCCCTGAAAGCGTCCAGTGGGATGCTGTCGATGTCAGTTTTAGACAGATCTAGAACCTAAAAAAAAATATAATGTTAATTTAATTGTAATTTTTTTTTGGGTACTTTCCAATTCGGTAATTATCACGTTCTTAAAATACAATAACTCAATTTGGAACCATCTGTTGTATTTGTTAATTAAAAAAGTAACTTTGCACTAGCTAAATGAACCAAACATAAATTAATAGTTAATCTTAAAAATGTACCTCTAGCTTCGAAGCACTAGACAGAGCTATCAGAGTGACATGGTCAAGTATTTCAATCGGATTGTTATTCAGATAGAGTCTGGTCAAGTTGGGAGTGTGCTGGAACAGGTTCCTGTCCAAAGAGTGGATCTCATTGTAACCGAGGTTGAGGGTCTCCAGAGCGATGTCACTGTACACCCCATTTTTATATGGCCCTTGAAAAATCTCGCTTCTTAGAACGTCTCCTGTAATATTTCAGTAAAATGTGAATGTGTGAACACACACAGAGAAACTTATTAGATTTACGTAGCTAAGTGTAATAATAATACGACTCTCTTAAATAGCTATAATCTATAGATTCCCTTTTCTATTAACTGGATTTCACGCAATAATATATTTTTTTATGGATTTAATAATTTATTTTAACATCAAAATCCTGTGGTTAATTGGTTTCTAGATGAAGTTATTAGTATTATTAAACAGGTTAGAAATGGAGCCCTATATCCAGCAGTGCACAACTTTGCTGGAATGATGACGGTCGAATACGTCATGGAACATTTTAAGTGAACCCACTAGGTGTTAATATAAAAAAATAATGCAACATAGTGATATAATTTTCGTAGGTAGGTATGTATGTAGAATAATAAATATCGTTAAAAAAATATTTTAATTGAATTTAGTATCATTCGATCGTGACTCATTTCGCCTTTAAGGACTAAGATTGTTTGTTAGTATCAGAATTATTTATGTCGTGTGTTATCTCCTTATAGATAGAAATCACAAGAAATACGACAATAATATGAAAACAAACCAGATAGTTATGGAAAGTGCACTACGAAATTGATCGAATAGAAAATATTTTTATCGGCTAGCTCCACATTCTTCGCTGGGTGAAGTTGTTGATGTCATTTTACTGTTATTGTTAATCGCATGGATAATATTATTTATCATATTTCTCTCACTTATTTATGACCTACTGGTACCCGCGACTTCGTCAGCAAAATAACATACTTGAAAACCTCTAAATAGAACTGAAAACTGTTGCCTTCTGTTGCCTTTAACTGGAACTTCCAACTCCCCATATAAAACTTTCAACCCATATTTCACGCCCTTCATGATTAATATAGAGATTTTTTCTGTCATAAGAATCATCTCCTTACAATGTTATTGTAACACAACAAAAAAAATAGTGAAATCGGTCCAGCCGTTCACGCGTGATGGCGTGACCAAGGAATATAAGGATTCATTTTTATATATAGAGAGATGCACAGTCGAGTATCGAACTTATCGAGCAGTCGAGTCTATCACACGCACTGCACGACCCCACTCAGCCAAATAATATACCAAGTGGTATATTATTTGGTTGGTAACCAGCGCGTCTAGCAAAATTTGAATAATTCAAGAATAAAATAAATTGAGGTTTTTTATTACAGTTTTCGCACATTTAATGAGCTAATTGACATATCTGTAGCGTGTTTGTTTATGATTTTGCATTTCTTGTCCATCGTTTGCATCTAAAGTGCATTTAATTTGTTAATTCTTTATGTGCGCATAAATTCATTAAAAACGATATTAGCACAGTATCAGTTCGATTAAAGATTAAAGAATTAATTCTAATAAGTATTATTATAAATATAATACAGCAAAGTTCATACAGACACTACGTAGTAAGATGAATTTTTTGTCGCTTCTTGCAAAGCAGGTATTTCTTGATGTCATACGAGTTCCAAAAATATTTTGATATTTTAGTTAGTTTTAATTTTTTTTTATGTTTTATAAGTATCAAAACACAAAGTCAATACATACTTACACACTGTAGTACGTAAGATTTAAATCATACAAATGAAAATTATGAATTTGACGTATAAAAAAAAACATACATACAGCCGAACATATAACCTCCTCCTTTTTTGAAGTCGGTTAAAAATGCTGCAAATTTGGCACAAGTTTCGAATTATAATAATCGACAAACCTACAAGCTACCTCTGTTTTGCTATAAAATAACATATTAGGTTTATATGTATATTTAATCCCAAGATCAACTTTATTTCACAACTACAATCTTTTTTTTTGGCACGACTTCAACTTTCAGATTTCTAATTTGGCTAATATTTTGAGTTTCTAATTTGGTTTTTGAAGTTGTTAAATTAATAACCAAAAGAACACAGAGAATTACAATAAAGATAAAGACATCGTGCATTCAAATACACTAGTTTGATAACTTAAAGTTAAAATGTCTAAATGGATAATTGCCGAACATGCGTATTGTTCACGCATTTCCCAGATATATTCCATGGATAAAACAAAACACGGTAGGTATTAAAGATTCGATGCTATCTCAATAAACGAGTTAAAGCTGTGTGTGACTGACTCAGACTCGCAGACTCCGAGAGCAGGAAACGAAGTAACGCACTTTTAATCTGGCTACTTGCCAATTTTAGGATCATTATGATGCAATTGGTGTTCTTCAGCAAACATAATGTTTTCTTCCGGATTTCCTCACAACCCTTTCCTCTTACTTCGCAGTTCGCTACAAGTCGTGTGATAGATCTTGTGCATCCTTGATCTAACTTTTTAAAAGCTTTGGTTGTGAGTCACAGTTTCATACGCGGGACATTATCATTCGAAGTGACCAATCACACGCGGAGATTTTGATTTCTCCGCTCAAACTTTGTGATTGTTACTTTGAACTCACCTGAAATGTAGTTGTTGCTCAAATCCAAGTACACTAATCTGTCTAGATTCCTGAACGCGTCGTCTTCTATCTCTTTGATGGCATTGGATTTGAAGCTGATTGCAATACGTTTCCCAGGCAGACTCGCCAGCTGACTCACGTTTGTGATGCTGTTGTTGAAGAATGTTATCAGTACGTGTCCATCTGTGAATAGACAATGTTTTTGCCGGTTTCAATGTTTTTTTTCCTAAGTTGTCGACGGTCGAATTAATTAGCTTTAAAAAGCTAAAATGATGATTAAATATGTTTATGTACAGTCATCTTAAATTTTTGTGGTTTCTCTAGAAAGGATTTTTAGATCACCTCAAAAAGGCTTTTTGCGTGCGCTTATATGAGCTTGAAGACGGCATCATAGTGCACATAATTTTTTGGTCAGAAAATACATTGGTCAACTTCAACTAAGCCTGATTCGAAACCACAGCCTCGCGTGCTTCTACTAGACCAAAAGTGCTCTGTTTACAGTAAATATACAAGTTTATCGATTAAGACTAGGCTCTGAGAAAGCGATGACTTGTCTTGTCTTATCTTGAAGGTATCTTCAATACCTATACATACGAATTTGTTATCTATCGTGTACATCACTTTGTTCTATGATTAATAGGTGTAAAAACAGTCGGATGGCAATTTATTTTAAGCTTATCAGCTGTTTAGCGTAACCCTCCTTGTATGTACTCACTTGCTTATACTTCGATTTTAAAACCATTCGCGGCAAAATAAGTTTTATAAAACTAGATGTTAGAAACTGTAAACAAGTTGAATATTGAACCTTGCCGTAAAGATGTCATCATTCTATCGAAGGATTACTTACAAAAGCACTCCCGCTCAATGTTATTCTGACAATTAATGTTATCTCTACGATACTAACAGATAATAGTTTGCTATTGTAATGCACTATTTCAATATGAATGAGCAAATCTAGTATGTGTTTACCATTATTTACCATTTAAAATCTCTAGAACCACTGAACCAAATTATCATTTTTTTCACTGGTAATAAACACTATTCCTGAATTCCTAGCCTTGGTTTTATACCACAATAATTCGTATTAACCCGCAGGCCATAACTAGTATTAATTTATATGTTATGTGATTAGTTTAGTTATCCAAGGTGAGGATAATAAAACATACTTAAAAACTAAACATCCCATAAAATTCGTTTGGAGCGCTATATTATGTTTTGCGTCATGGCATCTTGTTTTCGCACGATTGTACGGTGGGTGATAGGATAGATAATAAACCTGTTCTCATCTTTACCTTTTTCAAAGTCGTTTATCTGCTTCGGCCACTCCGGTATTTCGTCAATGTTCCGCCGCGAACAGTTCAATGTGAGGTTGTTTGAGTCTTGCAAGAAGAAATCACAAGGAGGCGCACTATCGGCCTCTTGCGCACCGCTCAACGAAACTAGGACGCACAATATCATTAACACCTACAACAAAGAAACACTGAAACTTATGTAATTCTCACGTAAACAAACAGAACGTTCGATCATCGCGTCACTCGCTACCTGACCACTCACTTTGCATACTGCTTGATACATTTTCCACAATTTTAATAAAACTACAACGAGCCCACCTGTAAATCTCGATTTGAAATTTATCTTATCAGTAGGACTCGAGCGCTATCACGGATGACATGAAAATGAGCGAGCACCTTATTGGCCGCTGTTTATTTGTCTTATCGCGCTTCTATGTACTCATGTTGTTAGTTAATTGTTGATCTTTCATTTATAGGAAGTCCTGAACATAACGGCGGCGAAATTGGAAGAGATAATAAAGCCACTAAACGAGAGCGATTACGAGCACGCGTCGAAAAATAATTATGCGGAGGTGGGATCACCCGATTCGACTGAGGAGATGAAAAACCTGGAGAGCCGGCAGGCAGCGGTCACGCTACTGCAGATAAAGAACTACGATCCCAGTAAATATGCCGTCAAACCGGAGGAGGAACCGCACATAATGTACAACACTGGGCCGAGTTTACCGCCCCCGGACAGAGCGAGAGAGGTGATGCACTGCAATGCCGTCATCGATATTATAAGCAAGGCTGTGGCGGTGGCGCAGAGGGAAAACGAGGAGACGCAGAAGTACCCTCCGAGCTACGAGAGCGTCATAGAGCGAACGCACGCTTCGAACAACGCCACCGCCGAGCCCAGCTACCCGCCGGAGTACCCCGACGAAAGGTACGCGTATGGAGCCTCGCAGACCGCCGCCAGCCCCCACAGCAACGACGACCATGACAAGGAGATGGACCTCTCGCTCTACGGCACCGTCAAGAACGAACCAAACGATCACACAGAACACGACGACCAAAACGCATACGCAACATACTTTCAAAGAACACTGGCACAAAACAACACAAACTTCGCAGACGAATACAAACAGCACATCGGCAGAACGACAAATAAAGCCAAAATGAGCAAAGACAATTCTTCGGTTTATGAAGAGTGCAGTCAGAGCAGTAGCGGCTCCGATCCTGATAGATTGCAAATGGACATATCTCAGATGTCGCAGGTAAATAAATAAGGAACTAAACATCAAGGTAATAAAGTTGTTTTTTGTGCTGATCACATGATTTTTTTAGGACGACCCTGAAGAGACACAATCAGCGCGATCGAACCAGTCCTCGCCGCAGCCGCAGCCGGACGAAAATGAGACGAAGGAGTCTTTATGGCAGGCTCTTCACAGAAACAATGGTAAGTAATTACGTACGATATCTAAAAGGCATGCACAGCTAGTTGCTGTGCATTAATGTTACTTTCCATATTGATGTAATATTTGTAATTCTTCGTCCCAAAAATTTATTTGAATTCATAATGGCTCAGGATACTTTTGGCGCAAGTGTTATTTCCACCAATCACAGAATAATAAAAATATTATGACGTTTCATGGGACCAATCAAAACTCTGAAATGTAAATGCAAACAATGTCGGATTTCTTTAAAGAGGTGCGAGTTTACTACTCGCACAAGGTCATTTTCCGGTCTTAAGAGGTCACTGACCGAAACGATCGAAAGCATAACCCACTGATTCAGAACCTTTTATTGATGTTTATTGAAAATTGCTTTATTACGTCACAATTTTATTCCATTTTGCAAATTTCGTATTATTCAATAACTTTGGAGCAAGTTAAGACTATGATTATCTATGAAATAGACAGCGGATGTTATGTACGTACACTTTCTGCATAAATGGTTGCTGATAATCCTCATAAAATTTTGTAGCTGACGTCAATGTAAATCAGGTTGATACGAGTAACATAAACAACTTTGATTTCATGAGACTCCGAAACAAATAGTGTCACAGATTTTTTTTTATATATTGACGATTATTTTTGTAATGGAGTTGTAATGCCTCAAATGAAATGGTATTGACGCCAAAAATAAGACGCCTGCTATTCAAAATTTGATTAATAATTTTAATATCAATAACGGAATAAGTATTAAGTATTTATTTTGTCTCTCAAATCCAATTCCAAAATTCACTAAAATGGTAATGATTTCACTGATCGAGTTTGACGTTTATAATTTTGTATGAAGTGATCTTGTACGACCGAATTTGTACACTATTAAAGTATCTCCATACAAAACTACAGACGACAAATTATGTGACCTATTGTTTTGACTCAGTTTGCTTTACTTTAGTTGTATGCTGTTATTTCTCAGGTCGCAGCGGAGAAGCGACGCAATTGCTTCGGCGGTTGATAAACAGCAAGCACCTTGGTATGACAGTATCACCACTGCGGCCAGCCACGTCGCCTCTACCAGCGCCCACGCCGCCGCCGGCCAACGGCTCTGTCTCACCGGTAAGAATATCGATACTAATAACTTTGTCGTTTGAGTTAGCCAAAATATATCGAACGGCAACACTACTTCAGACCTCATTGATGAAGTTTTTTGGTATTTGGCAAGCTCGGCAAACTGCAAGTCTTTACAGAAACGCTAGGCTCGCGATTGGGAAATAGTGTGATACGAGATTGCACACTCCCTCGCTTACATACTCATTTGCAGGGTTTGTTGAATGTGCGTGCGAACCTGCGAACGTTTTTGATTGAACATTCTGCAGGTCAAAAGTAGAACTCTTCTTTCCGCCTTCCACAAGTTTTAAGCTTGCCTTAATTTATTTTTGTGCAGCGAATGCACAGGATGCAATTTTTTTTGAGTAGAGAAACTATTCTTACATTTAAACGTCATGTAGGTATCGTGGACAACATCTCCACTCTATTTGGTTTATCGAGACAAAAAAATTTACACATTCATGTTCTCTAAATAGATCCAATTTTTTAAGACAAATGCCTAATGTGAGGCGAAAATGAAATCAGTCTTTTCTCCTACAATTATACGGTCCACGACGTCTTTATTATAGTCATAAAACTGCCATTAACGTTACAAAACACTAAAAACGATGTACAGAAATGTGACTTTAAATTACTCATGATTATTCCTAGAAAACGTGTCGCAAAAAGCGTATCGTTTTAGGATTTGGTTTTAATATCTTATTAGCACAAATCGTCATTAACGGTTTTACAAATATTAGCACGCGACGTTTTTGTTGCTTCTTTTTGTCATTGAACCTTTATAAAGTACTAGCTGGCCGTCGCGGTGTTACCCGCGGTCCTTCGGGAAAACTTCACTTTCCCGGGATAAAATATAGCCTATGTTCATCGGGGATAATGTAGGATTCTAATGGTGATAGAATTTTTCAAATCGGTCCAGTAGTTTCGGAGCCTATTCAATACAAACAAACACATCTTTCCTCTTTATAGGCTTTGGAATCTAAAACTAAATAACTAGAAAATGTTGCTGTAGAATTAATCTGGCCAAATGGGGTATAATCGATCCAAATAAAGGGCGTACACAGACAATGTCACACTTGATCTACTTTTCATAGTGCCCCACTACCAGCACTTAGGTTAAGCTCAATCAAGCTCAAGCAACTCAATTTATAAGTACCGTTGAATCGAAATGAATTAATCTAAAACTTCTACAAGAGATTCCTTATACGGCGTGTTTCATAAAAATATAGAGAAGACATGTCTCAACTCAAGACTGACGGACGGTTTGTTAAATGCTTTTCAAATTGACAAGCTGATTAAACTTGGAATACTTGGTCCTCATTGGTCGAATGACAGATATGACCAATGATTAATTTTGAGATGATTTGCGTTCGAGAAACCGGCCGTTGAATCTCGACTCTAAAATGTTATGAAACTCACTGTTTTTATAAACTCAAATCATCAAGGTTTCGAAGTTATACAGAATTGTGTCGTTAGTAAAGTTTTATTATTTTATCCGGCCTTTAAATGAATACTTACTTCATAGTCCGCTTCTCCGCACGACATAACTTGATTTCACTTAAGTACAATATTTTCTTATATGTTTACCACTGCGCGAGTTACTGAGTTGTATCCTCAATAGACACTATACGAACAGAACTGAGGAACGGCATAAATTAGGTGCATTATTTCAATACTAATGTTATGTTAATACAAGGTAGTCACATTTTTCCTTGAGACAAGCGTGAGGCGGTTTTTTTGTGAACGTTCTTGAGATTATCCTTGTTTTTCTTTTATTGTTAACGATCGAAACATTAACGAAGTTGTTTTATTCCTATACTTCAACAACTTTAGTGCACGAAAGGAGCGACTTCGAGGCGCACTTAAAATCCTTTCACCACACTGGTTCGAAAGAACTGGTGACTTGATAAAAAGAAGAAGAAGAACAACAACTTTTTAGTATCGTTGTTATTGTCACAAAATACAGATTCGTAGATTTTTTTAAACTCTTGTTGGTAATTTCAATAAAATTTATTTTAGCAAATATCATTAAAATGCATCCTTCCTTATCATGACCTTTACTTATACAGGATGTATGAAGTCTACTTCCAAAGACTCAAATGGCGTTGCTACCTGATCCATTATAACAAAAAAAATTCATTTCATTCGGATGTTTCATATATAATAGAATAGAATAAGCATTTATTTATTCTATTCTATTTATATAAGAGAAGAGGCCCTGTGTCCTCTCAATACCATCAGCTAAAACGTATTAACCTAAATGAGGACACTGGCAGAATTATAACAAACCAGTCACAAAAGCCATAAAGAAGAAGTGAGGTATTCATTCTATGGGCAGCCTTAATTAAATAAATCTTATAACTATTTGAATGAAGCCATAAATAAATAGTGTTCTTGTCTATATTCTGTTTCAGAACGGCAAATGGCAGATGGATCGGGGCGGTAGTGTTCCGGGTGTGGGCACAGCGCGTAGGAAACAAAGCTTCCCCGCGCGCGCTCAGCCGCTTTCTGCCGCGGATCCGCCCACTAACGCCGCTTGGCCTGCCGCCTCTGAAAACGTGAGTTACTTACCTAAACATTCTTATCTTCTTCTAATTTAATCCTTGTCGGCATAAATGATGTATCTCTCTCCATGTAGTTCTTTTCAGGGCTTCTTCCTTGACCTCTTTATACGAAATGAGAAATGAACTAAGGGATCCTCGTTCTTCGTATTCCTTCCTCTTGCCCTTCATGATGTTTTTTTTTTTTAAAAAAAGGAAATACAGTAGTCACAACGGATCTTTAGCTCTCTGAAGTTAGGTGCACTAAACGATTGCGCAGGTTCGCGCATTATAGTACATTGCGTTTGTAGAGTAAGCGAGATAGAACGATGCAACAAACATGCCATTATAAATGGGTTCTGCGCAGCTACTTCAGAAAGCCAAAGATTCCTTATGCCTTCTGTAGCTCTTTGAGCCGGGAAGCCTATAAGTCCAGCAGACCAGTGGAGTTTATATCGTTCTTAACTACAAATTGTTTGTTCCAGCAAGAAGCAACTGACGCTACATCAACCGGCACTCGATCCGGTCCCCGAGTTGAAATCTCTTGCAGCAACTGCGGCACTCATACCACGACCATTTGGCGACGCGACGCCCGCGGGGAGATGGTCTGCAACGCATGCGGCCTCTACTATAAACTGCACGGTGTACCACGTCCCACTGCCATGCGCCGGGACACAATACACACGCGGCGACGTCGGCCCAGACACGACGCCAAGCATGCGAGGAACAGTGAGTGTTCAATACTCTAGCCAAACTCGATGTGGAATTTTTGTAAACATTGGACTGACAGTTCTTTCACCTGACAGCAGAAATTAACCAATGAGGAACAAGACGTCAAAACGGAAATTCCATTTTTGGTACAAAGATGAAAACTCTGTGATTTATATTTTCGTTTTCGATAAGTTTTGTGAATTCCATTTGAAAATTGTAACAAATCTGGTAGAAAAGGGAAACATCATAGTTTGGTGAGCACTGAACATTACGTGAGTGACAACCCTAGACAATCAATCAAAAACATAAAAAACAAAAACAAATCAAAAAAATTCCACATCGAATTGGCTGGAGTATAACTATGTGTGATGGAGCTAGGAGTCAATCGATTTCCCAAAATTTGTCTTAGGTAATCATGCACAAATGATTCTTATACTCGTAGCGGCCTGCATATTACGGTGCTCTCCTAGGCCCTTATTAATATACGTGGTGTAAAGTTACGCCAGGTCTGAACTCCAAAAATTGTAGGGTTACTCCTACGTTACACCCGGCGTAACTTTACACCACGTTAATTAATAAGGGTCCTAAAGAGATAGCTCCAGCATGGTTGCTCCGTTGATTCCTGACTTAATTTATAGATTGAATACATAAATGCAGGTTAAATACATAATCCCATCATAACTAGCTCTTGCTTAGCTTAAGATTATTATGTACTGTATTCTGCAAATAAATGGTTTGATTTGATTTGATCTGATGAGCGAGATGTACGTAGGGCACTCGAGTCTGTTGTTGAAAGTCTGAACGTTGCTTCTTTTACAGAGAACCGTCGCAGCAACGCATGCCCGGAACCCAGCGAGCCGCAGCCGCCTGCAGGCGTGCAGGCGGTGGGGGCGGGTGGAGTGGGGGGCGAGGCGGCCCCCGAGGAGGCGGTGCTGGCTGCTCTGCGTCGCCAGCTGCAGCCGCACCTGCTGGCCGCGCTGCACGCGCACACGCGCACACACCGCCCGCAGGTACACACACACACATACAGCGGGGGCCGGGGGAAAGGGGGGTGTCGGGCTAGAGTCATACACAACACACAGCAACGGGGGCAGGCAAGAAAGCGGTCAGTGCTGGAACTAAATCGGAGTTGTATACAGTGGCATGGTAGCAGCACTATTTTTGTCGAGCAGAGGAGCGCCTTAATAACAATACCTAAGAGCTTCATTTGCAGCATGAGTTATTTATGATGCAGAAAGATTTTTTTATAATAAGTCCATGGCAAATCATTATTACTTTGTGAAAAAAATTAAAATTTTGGTTATGTGCCAAAAGTTTATATAAAAAGGAGATTTAAACAAAATAAACTTTAATCGCTGACCAAAGGACTTCCTACTCTAAAATGATACACACATCTGAATGTTCGGGCCCGACAAAAACATGACCGAAGTTGCTTCAAGGAACTGGGGCCGTATTCCCGTTCTTTTTTTCGTTCGTTTGATGAATGTTTCTTACTGCGATTTCTGACTTCAAGCGCCAATTTTTCGGTTTGGAATATTTGGTCCTAGGTTAGAACCGTGTTTTAAAGTTGATTTTACCGACCGAATACAATGAAGCTCGTAGTATGAAGCATCCGAATATTCATCGAACGAACGAAAAAACGAACGCGAATAACCCTCCAGGTCGGTTTGGAATTCTTGGAACTTGGAATGGAAGTTATCAATGTCACGGAAGATGGAAAAGAGCCTCAGGGTTGTATATATTAATGTTCTCTTTTCAGGGAGGCATCAACGCTCCAGAATATGATGAGGCTCCGCTAAACCTAGTGGCGAGTCACGTGGCCGCCGAGGAAACTCACTGACTGCCGCACTGTGATAATCATCCGAATAACGTGGCTGCTTGAATACCAACAATCGCTGAATGGCAGTTATTCAACGTATGTATTGTACCAGCTCCGTTCGGATCTCTTTCGCACCAAGTCGCGTGTATGAAAGGCCAATGGCAAGTGTATGCATCTCTTTCATTCTGTATTTTTTAGAAAGAGACATAAGCCATGATAATTATTATTTTTGTTACTTAAAACGATGTGCGTTCACAATCTTCGTCTTATAATCGTGTGTCAATGAGAATGTTTTCTCAACGTTGAAATAACTTGTATTTACGTGACGAAACACATTTTGATAAAATAGTCTCTTTTACACATTTCTACTACTTCCACTCAACGTAAAAAGAATATAAACATAGTATAAAAACTAAAAGCAATAATAAATATAAAGTTTTTGAAAATAATTATACTTAAAAATAATTAAATAGTGATAGTAAGGCCAGTGTTTGAAAACAGATATTCATGTTACATTTATTCGATCGTAATATTACGATAGTATTGTTTCTCAGTAGAATTTTTAAATGTTCAATAGGCTTAAGAGAAAATTGTTCGTGTCAGTTATCATAAAGTATTAACTTTCTTACAGCAATAACTAATTCATATATCGATTTTAAACAATATTGTATAGTACCTCTTGGTATAGAACTGCTGCTGCTACGTACTAAATATACTGGGTATAACAACACTCATCCCGAAAACTTCATGCATTAGGTTTACAGGGACAAAGTTTTTTTTGTTCTGTAAAATGTAGGTTAATCAAACATGTATTTAGATGTGCTTCTGACTACCCCATGAGATATATTAAAATAATCTTGAATGACTTGATCTGAAGGAATGTTTTACGCCCTCTTTATAAAAGTGTTGATAAAGCAAGCAATCTACTAAAAAGTATGACTTTCAGTATGAAACCAAAATTTAAATAAATAGTCTATGACGAATTATCCCGAATTATAATATTTAGGTCCCTCGGGATTTTTTCATCGATTTTCGCGATAGCCTAAGTCCTTCCCTGGGATACAACCTTTAACTATGCCAAATTTCAGCTTAATCTGTTCAGCGGTTTAGGCGTGAAACGTAACAAACAGACAGACAAATAGACAGACAGACAGAGTTACTTTCACATTTATAATATAAGTATGGAAGTATGGATATTAGAAACATATTGTACCGACCCCACTCAGCGTGGAATGAGAGAAGGGGTATGATGAAGATAAACCTTCGATAGATAAACCCTCGGTTTCATAGAAAAGTTAGAGCATACAATAGGACTAGATAATCTTGACACTGACAGGAACTTTCTAATTTGACAGTTATCGCGCCAATAGAGTACGTAGGATCATCGCAGGACCGTTCTTAATCGTGCATTATCGAGACAATCCAATAGAATTTTAAAAGTATTTTTGCTTTATAAAAAAACAGTCGGAATCTCTCTTAGCTTTCGGGTTTAGTATTATTATACCTAGTATTCTATTCCTCACGTGTGATATTGGCATAGCAGCTATAGTTTATATTTATTCTAGAAATAAACAGTTGTTTGTAGGCGAACTTATACATATTCCAATACAAATTATTTTTATTAGACATTCATATTGATATTTCACAAACGATATTGGTTCGCCAGACTTGCTATAAATGTTAGTAACTCTTTGATATCGGGGTATGTTCACCTTGCCTTATAATGCTCTCTCGATTTATTTCGATTATATTTACGGTTACCTATTGCAGGAAGCAAGTATTCGTTTAGATTTAGGCATTATTGTAAATTTTATTATTTACTTAGTGATATATAACATAGCGGTTAATTTGATATGATACATTATAAGTACCTATCTAATTTATTTCCCATTTCGGTCAGTATTTAAAATGTAAGTATTTTTTTATTCTGTCTAGTATTTTTTCTGTAAGGTATAGTGATGGTAAACGAAAGCAATAATAAGGTATGAAGATTAGCGTTATTCGATCAGAAACATGAGACATGTTTATAAAATACACCCGAGAGAAAATTCGTTTTAGTGATAAATAAAAGTAATGCTGCTTAGCTCAACCAAGCAGCTCGAATTTAGCCGTGAGCAGTTATTTGTAGTACCAAGTTTTAACATACATTTTTCCGAATAGTATTTATGAATCGATGCCTTTATGCATAACACTTATAATATAACTTTTGGCATTATTATAAGTAGTAGATTTACATAATAAATAGATGAAAGATTTATTTTAAGATAAAATATTTCGATCAACAACTTAATTTAAAATCGGGCATTTTGGTCGTAGGCATTCTAGACGTGTGGCCGGTACCGGAACTTTGTGGCATTATTTTGAGTATTTTATTACCGGATTCACCTCATGATGGTCAGTCTTTGTGTATATTGTAACAGAAAGCATTTACGTTATGTCTTACCTTTGGCTTCTTTCACACAAGACATGCCGGTTAGCGCATGCTATTAAACATAGTCAACTACCAAACCTTGTAGCCAACTCTACATAAAAACAAGCTATCGCATCTGATCTTGCTCATAAGTTCTCGTTAAAAAAAACGTTCACTTTCCGTCTTTCACTTGGCAATCAAGTAATAAATGTTCAAACGAAATGAAATAAAGAAATTTATTTCATTTCGTTTGCCTAACTTCTAACTAAGCCCAGTCTTTTGTGAAAGAAGGTGTTACCTTGTTTCGTTGCTTCCACTGAAGCTGTTATCGCCGTCCTTGACGTTTTACTTAATTAAGCATAAGTTCGAATATCAACCCCTTGGGCCAGTAATGCAGCTGTCTATGAGACATTGTGATACTTAGCTAGACGCTCGGCTCGCGGCCGGGATCTATCCACTTGTGTTTTTCTATTGCTCCCTTACTCAACTCAAACCAAGCACCAAACTACTCAATAATAAATCGATCTTAACCAGTTTAAATAGAGTTCAAATCCTTCATAAACATTAAACCGAGAAAACCTTAACTTATTTATCTCCTGAACACAATCAGATAATGTTGTACTTGCTCCAAAAATTTATTCTTAATTAGTTTGCTGCTTTGTTTTCGCCCCTATGTTCAGCTTATTTGTATTTAAAAAGCTTTAAAATTGAGATTATTTATTCATTTATGGGATCACTGTGCATTCAAATGTGTAGTGTATTAAGTTTCGCTTAATTTTTCGTATTAGCGGTTTCGACTATACAGTTGTATATCGTGAGACGACATGTCAGGTATCGGGAATCTCAATCGCTCTCTATAATGTTTTAGCTCTCTTTGATATTTAAATGTAACATTGTATCCTTTCTTACTTAAAACGCAATTAATGTGCTTATTTTCGTAGTATTATCATTGTAAACTATGCTCATAATATTTATGTTTTAACTGAAGTTCTGTATAATGTTAGATAAGCTTAGTGTTGACTACTTCCTTCAAATGACCCTGGCAGCTTATTGACAAACTATTTTATTAGCATATAAAAACTGGAATAATATGTCCAGAATACTGCATATTTGAAGAAGTCACTTCAATGCGACAAACATGATCTGTTTTCATGAATTTAATATTACTGCTCGCAGTAGTGATTCAGTATTATTTTATTCTACTTTGTATATTTGTGTTAGGTTTATTATTTTGATATTTTAGTAAGTTTTATCTACGTTGACGTCCGAATTTTTATATTTAAATATCGTAGCTATCTGATTAGAATCTCCATTTACAAACTGAACTGTACTTTATATTTTCTCAATAATGTCGACGCTCCATGACATTCAGATAATGGGAAAACAAATAGCTATGAGTAATGAGATCTTCCAATTTGGTTATTTATTATGTTTAGGTTAGTTTACGGATTATAATAAGTAAGAGTTGATGAACAATGTATATCGTCGTGTAGTTACTAACAAACCGGTTGTGTTGTGTGTGCTTACGCTCTAACAAGCATGTGTTTGTGATTTTTGTTTTTTTACTTGTCTGTACACACAGACTGTACCAATTCTGTTGTGTTATTATAATTTATGCTGGAATGTAAGCTTATAAAATTCCATTCGTAAAACGTCATTTTTCGAATTCCTTAAGACTGAAACACGATAACGTCTTTCATCATACATGCACTGCACGATTTCATTCGACGTTCGAAAAATGATAAAACTCAAAAGTATTTTTACTAAAATGTGATAATTATGTATTTCGTTTGAAGAATGTACTCGTAGTGTGTATCCGAAAAGCAATAACATTGTGATAAGTGGTGGTGTGGATGGATTAATAAAAATAATAATCTCGATTTATAGAAAAAGTATTGTCAATTATTATATTTATCGAGTTGTGCGTTTGAGCTTGGAAATTGATGTATTATATCGAATACCAGTATCTGCCTAGTTATCCTCTGAATACCAGTTGGTATATTTATTCAATCGTAGTTGGTATCCCTAACTTCTAAGATCGAACGCGCAGCGCCGACGTCTCAAATTCTCAATTCAATTTAATAATCTTGTAGGCGGATTCTAATACTCCTTGTAAATTTACTCTGAAATATAGAAATATACGTGTATTCTTAGTATGAGAGCAATAATTTCCAATTTAGAAAGCTTATGGACCATTTGTTGTTTGTTGTTATAACGTAACTAAGTAAGGTTTCAGCATAAATTATCCGATTGAGATTGTTTAGTATCAGTGCTTCCAGACTTACTGATATTTTACCACTTCTGTTTAACACATTATAGGGCAGTGGAAATATAAAACTGGTAGTAGTGTTACCTTTAGTATGAGGGTAGAAACCTTTGCTTTAAAAAAAGGTTAACACATTGCAATTATTGAAAACTGTACACACCTGTATAGGTATTACACAAAACTGTTTTTGATTCTTTCACTATGGCCGATTCTGATTAGATCTAAATTATTTTAAATCTTATTTAATTATGTGATCTGGAAGCATTGTAGTATGGATTTGTGGGAATACTCATTGTGAAACATTAGAAATTGTTGTATAGATGATAAATAATGTGACTTACGCAGGGATGGATACTTAAATTATTAAAGTTTTAACTGATATATTGGCTATGTAGTGAGTAGAATATTTTTTTACAAATAAATTATAGCAGCTATGTTTTATTTCTTTTACACTTAACCCTTACTCATATAATCTGCGCTGTCTCGGTCCCTTTATCGGGATAAAAAGTACCTTACTTACAAACTCAAAACTCATTTTAACTCGACCGAAAATATAGGATGGTCTTATTTATGTTAGATAATCATTCCTCAAATCCTTTGGTGAACTTTAAACTGAATTAAACAAAAGTATAAACTTTACAGTGTATTATCATGTAACAGTAACAATAGGGCGTTTCACCGCCTGCCTCGCACGCCGGCGTTTGTCGCGCGTTTTCCTCGCGACTGTCGCTTCTCTGAAGAGTTGCTCGTCGTCCGCCGCCTCCGCTTCGCGTCTCATCCATTGCAGCGCGTGCAGGTTGTATCCGACCATATCCTGAAATAGATAATCATGTTTAAGGATCGGTTCACATCTGACGGAAGATGCTTTTACTGTGATATTCATCACAATAGGTAATAAATAGGCTAGTAAAAACATCTAAAGCGAGTTCTCTAGAAGTTTGTTTTAATAGAGATATTTATTATTTCGATATACTTATGTATTGTCTATATCGAAATAGTTATGGGTATGCAATCTAATAAAATAAATAATGCTGGACATTTTCGCACAGTATCATCTAGCCCCAAACTAAGTAAAGCTTGTACTATAGGAACCAGATAACTAATATACTACTTATACATATGTATACTTTTTGTTTGTAAATACATACATATTATACACCCAAGACCCGAGACAAATATTTGTAGGTCCTACAAACATTTGTCCCGCGGCGGGGATCGAACCCGCAACCTTCTGCGTGTCAAGCGGGCTTTCACCCACTGCGCCACAGAGGTCGTCAAGAGTCGAGTTTATTAGAAAGTAGATATTTTGCTTTGATTTCATCTTTTCACTACAGAAGAAGAATAAAGTTTTATTTTCTCCACACCATATACAACAGTTACAATAGGTACTTAAATCTACATTAGTTAGAACTTGATCTAAGGTTTAATAAATTGGATTCTCAATAAGATGGCCTCAGATAATGTGTACCGTGTTACGTCTAAAATTATATATCTGAAAGTGGTACTAACAGCTCTTTAAACTTACCCTCAACTCAGCCAGTTTGATCGCCGCCTTCGCCTGTATCTGGATCATATGCTTCAAAAGCGCCTGATTAGCAACCAGCGGTGCGTGATGCACTTTGAGTAGAAATATCGACAGACGACAGAATAGTTCCGTATTGTCGCCGCGGTCGAGAAGCGAAGGTAGCATGCGAACGATGTCGCACGCTACACTGAACGGAATCAGTAGCAGGGCCTCTTCTAGATCACTGAAATATGGATGTAGTTTAGTAACATGTAATGTGATTCAATCTTTGGATTCAATTCATAGATCGTAGTGATTATTTTCGACACGGAGATTTGATTACGCCTTATCTACGAGTAGTCTTATAAATTTGGAGGTGTAAATATTGGTATGGAATAGGCTTTGCAAGCTAATAAAATTAAAAAAAAAAGTTGCTTGTTGCATAGCCACTAGCGGGAGACAATTTTTTTTATTTTTTATTTAACCTATACTTCCTTCCTTTAGGAACACAGAAGACGGGCAGCAGCGTCTCTGAACCGTTTGACATCTTACTGCGATCGCCAACCCGCCTGCCAAGCGTGGCGATTATGGCAATTCCTCCCAAATGTTTGGGAGAGGCCCTTGCCCAGCAGTGGGATCCCTACGGGCTACTAAAAAAAAAAAAAAACCTATACTGTCCCACTGCTGGGCAAAGGTCTCCCCCAATTCCTTCCAACCATCTCTCTCCTTTGATAAGACTCGGGAGACAAATATAAAATTAATATATTCTAATAAGTAATTTTAAAAAATTCTACCGTCGTTACCATACAAAGCTACAGGATTACCTAGAACGCACTCGCTTGATGGTCTCAACGAGGAAGTCTTCAGGCGTTGTGCAATTATACGCGGCCATGACGGTCGGCGGCTGTACCGCCTGCCCTCGCGCCTCCGACAGCTCGCGTTTGTATTCTGCGCCGACTTGTAAGCATTCTAGTATTGAATCCGCCTGCAAATACATACAAGAACACCTTTAAAAGAGCTTAACCTGACTAACTGATTCATCATCGCTGAGACGAAACCGCAAATGCTATAATTTGAAAGCCTTTATACCAAAACAACCCGAGTTATCAAAGTTTGTATAGGAACTACTTAACGGGCGTTGAGTTTGACTGGAAAAGCAACGCTTTGAATACAAATGACAATGAAAAAACATTTTTCATCACCTTTTCGACGATATACCTGATTTATATGTATTCAGTAGCATTACTCACCGCTTTTTCAGCACCAATCGTTTTCTTTGTTGGCATATTTAATCCTGGTAGACCCGGTACAGGAGCCTGGAAAACAAAGGATAAAAACTTAGGCCTTTACATCTAATATGAGATGATTTATACAGCTTCTGGAGGCAATCCATGCCTACACTTAATGGGACGCTGTAGTGCCTGGGACATTGTTTGAGATGGAATAGGCTTGCCCAGCACCTAAACCATCCTCTTAGCTTAATCAGTCTGGCCCACAGGAAAGACGACGTCAATACGTATGGAGCTGACTAAGCTGCGAGTTTCCTCACGATGTTTTCCTTCACCGTTAAGAGCTCGTGTTAAAGCAAAGGATAAATCAGAACATAATTCAGTAAAACGTATGCCTATCTATGTGGGACCCAATCAGTTCTTAATCTTAAACTTACCTGGAACTGGATAGATAGGCTATTTAAGCACGCGATTGTATGCTAGTTTGGCATAAAATGTATTTATATTATTTTCTTATAGGCGGCGATGGGCTTGCAACCTGTCACGTGTGGAATACTTATTTCTGCAAAATGTAGGCATGTATCAAATATTATGTGTTTGGACATACCTCTGATTACCCCCCTAAGACATCTTCAAAGGATCTGGAATAAGTAACATAAAAAGATCTGAGAGAATGTCTACCGCACCTTGGGGATACAGTCGTGAACCTGTTATTTTCCGACGATGCTGTGTTGCAACAACGGTAAATTCGCCCGCGACCACAGTTGTTGTAACACAGCCGAAACGTCGGGAAATAATACAGGTAAAACGCGATAAAATCCTGTACAAAAATATCTTTCTAAATATGGTTCAAACTTTTAAACTCACATGCGTATCCCCCGTAGCAAGTCCCTCTTCAGTATCATCAGTATCATTTAGCACAAGCGGCTCGTCTGTCCTCGCGTACAGACGCAGGGCAGAGTCGCCGCCACACGACGACACGTGCAAACCGCCTGCGCCTACGCACACACCCCAGCATTCGCCAGCGTGACCCTAGGAATACACAAAATATTATAGAAAATGATCGAAAATGAGAAAGAAAGATTGATAAATAGAAAACATTTTATGGAACATCATACATCTTTAAATGATTAGATTATCCCTAAGACTTAGAGGTTTATTCCCAACGACCCCACTAGTTGTCCCACTAGTTGTGTAGTTGGGGTCCTTGTGAATACAAATTTCCAACGACCGTATTGACTTGAGCAGTGGGGTCGTTGGGACTTTTTATTCCCAACTACCCCACTAGTGGGGAGGCTTGTGGGGTCGTTGGGAATAAACCGACTTAGATAGGATTTCAACTTGTCAAAACCTTATTGCATGCCTCAGATAAGATTGAAGTATGTTACCCATTATTCTTCAAAGTGTCTTGGGAATCTGAACATTGACATTTTTCATAGGCACTGCCAAACAGTGGAACTAATTGCCCGGTACCGTATTTCCCGAAAAGTACAATATAGGGGTCTTTAAATCAAGAGTAAATAGGTTCCTTCTAGGAAAGCATGCTCCATCGTAGACCTCACTACTGCTTAACATCAGGCAGAGGGAGGTCAAATGCTGACCTATTTTAATTAAAAAAAAAAAAAAAAAAAAAGACATGTAGTGTAGTTTAAGAATTAATAGTGTAGTTATTATTTTAAGTTTAGAATTGTTTTATTTTATACGCCTGTCATACGATTAAACAATCACGCCTAAACCAGTGAACCGATTTGGTTGAAACTTGGAATAGGCGTAGATAGTGACCTGGAATAGCATATAGGCTATTCAAAATGTTGGTACCACGCGGGCGAAGCCGCGCTCAGTAGCTAGTACTCTATAAGCATGCTCCTGGAAAAATAAATTTCATCAGAGACCATAGGCTACAACTATGAAGGTTACTCGTATATCAAAATGTACTTACATTCAAAGTAACAATGTTATCATAAGTATCAGCATCCCACTGCTTGACTTTCCCGTCTTTAGAAGCGGTGAAGAAATAATGCGTGCTAGGAACAAACTGTAGTCCGGTCACAGAGTCGTTGTGAGCGAATATAGAACGGTGGCAATCGCCAAAGTCCATTCCCCATAGCTTCACGTTCCTGTCGGCTGAGCCAGTTGCGATGATGTTCGAGTCGTAGCTGATGTCCAGGCAGAGGACTGGCAGTTTGTGCCCGTATAGCGATAGGTAGAACTGTGGGAAACATTGTTTTTTTTGTGAAATAATTTTTCAAATACTTTATTTACATATTTTGTGCTTATTTCAGTAAGTGGATGGGTGACAGCTAGTGACATTATCAACTGAGCGCTTCCGTGTTTCCGAAGGCACGTCGAAGTGTCGGTCTCGGCTATTAAGTCGTTAAGCCATGACGGAGGCCTTAAGACGGCCTAAAAACTCCGTCATCAGAGTTGGCCACTGACTCATTCAAACTTACTTTTTACAATATAGACGAATCATACATAAATAACATACATGGCAAAAATCTGTAAAAACTAAAAATGTAGGTAGGTACTTTCACAAAATTTCCAACATAATAAAATTGTATTGTCCATTAGCTCAGTTGGCAGAACGTTACCACCGATCGGTGGTCGTAGATTCAAATCCTGAATTTTGTGATGCATATTTTATCACGCTTAGAAAGCGAAAACTTCACTGGAATCTTCAAAACCCGTGGCATATGCCCCGACACGCACTTGGTCAGTTAATTCAAGTTAAAAAGTTTCGAACCTTGAAGGTATCCAAAAAGAAGATCTTTACAGTGGAATCCATGAGGGCCACTGCGATGAATTTGTTGTTGGGACTGATTTTGACCGCCAACACCGCTTCCTCTAATTCCAACGTCCTAGTGTGAAGTATTGATAGCACCTGAAAAGAACATTAGAATATACCTCACAACATTACCCATCTTCAAGTAAATCTGAAGCCAGATATAAAGTTGACAAAATCTGTAATGATTTTACTCTAAAAACGCATTATTTTAAAGAAGTCTATTGTAAATGATTTGCTCTATGTTATCTTTTGTTTGCCCTATTATGTGTATTGTGTGTTATCTATAATGTGTATTGTAATTGAATTGAAATTCCATCGTAAAATAGTATTCAGTAATAACCTTTGCTTTAGATTCTCCGGTAGGGTCGGGTATAAGCTCAAATGTCCACAGTTTAACTGTCTTGTCCGCGCCTCCTGAATAACAGCCTCTCTGAAAGATAATAAAAGACGTGTAGACGAGCGAAGCGAGCATATTCGGGAGCTCAGCGAGCCAAATCAACAATCAAGCCAGATCCTTCATAATTCTCTCAGCTCGTTTCAACCAATGTTGGATCTAGGCCTTCTCTGTATTACGATGATAGATGTCTAAGGGGTAGCTAGAGGCATGACATGACCAAATATATTTTGGCATGTGCCTACATTTTGCAGGAGATAGCATTCCGTACGTGACAGGTTGCAAGTACATCGAATCTATTCGTCGATCTAATAACTCACCATATCAGGTGTAAGGCCAACACTGGCACAATCCCCCTGATGCGCCGGCACTTGTTCGAGCACTCTACCCGCGCCGACGTCTACAACCAGTAGCGACCCGTCCGAGCAGCCCACTAACGCGTGCCTGTCGCCCGGCGCGAAGCAGATCGAGCTTGGCCGGCCGGAAGGCATTGGGATTGAACGGAGGCACGTTTGGTTGGGCCTGGAAGATATAGTCAATTGCGTGCATGGAACAGACTTAGATTACAAACTAATTGGGCTTGATCGAGAAAATAAAATGAAAAGACTTATCAAAATTTTAGATTCCGACGGGATTCGAACCCGCAATGATACGACGATCCGGCCGGAGCCGCCTTTTACCAATTCGGCTACGGAATCCTCGTTCGTCGCAGTCGAAATTTTTGCTAAGCTCTTATTATATCGGTTATAGCTGTGCGGTATTTTCGATATATATAAAATAGAATCCCCATATCCCTTGGTCACGCCATCACGCGCGAACGGCTGGATCGATTTCACAAATATTTTTTTGTTGTGTTTGTTATTGCCAGGAGGTTCTTATGACAGAAAAAGTCTCTATATTAATCATGGAGGGCGTCAAATAAGGGTTGAAAGTTTGTATGGGGAGTTGGTAGTTCCAGTTAAAGGCAATAGATGGCGTTGCTGATTTTTGCAGCTTTCAGTTCTATTTAGATGTTTTCAAGTATGTAATTTGGTGACGAAGTCGCGGGTACCAGCTAGTAACACTATAAAAATAATAAAAAATTAATTGGGCATGGTTTGGTTGGGCCTGGAAGATATACATTGTAGATTGTGCATGGAACACTTCAAACTAATTGGGCTGGATAATTAGTACATTGCCGGTCTTGCATGGGAACAACGGAAGTAACAAACTAACGGCCTATATTGTATCTAAACTTCAGTGACCTTAAACAGTATTTTGATCACAGTAAGAAATAGGATCGTTTGATATAAAAAGCAAGTTTTTGGAACTCAAGCACCTCATTCGCTGACTGTAAATTTTGCACAAAATCTGTAAATGCAGTTCAGAATATCTCCAATAGTTAAGGAAGGTATCCTAGGAACATTTTCCTATAACGGCTATGGTACCTGACCTTACTGCCCGGTCTTAAAAATCCTGTATGTATGTAAATAAAAACAAACAACAACGTACCGATTCCACAGCTTAATAGAGTCAGCGGAGGCGGACAAAAGCGCGAGATTGTCCGAACTGATGGCCACACATCTCGGCTCCTTGCGATGTCCGTACAGTGTCAGTTGTTTGAGGCACTGCACTGAAATAAAATAATGTTCAATTTGAATCAATGATAAGAAAAGTATAAAGTATATATAATATTTGACGACCTCTGTGGCGCAGTGGGTGAAAGCCCGCTTGACACGCAGAAGGTTGCGGGTTCGATCCCCGCCGCGGGATAAATGTTTGTATGATCTGCAAATATTTATCTCGGGTCTGGGTGTTTCTATGTATAATATGTATGTATTTACAAACAAAAAGTATATAAGTAGTATATCAGTTATCTGGTTCCCATAGTACAAGCTTTGCTTAGTTTGGGGCTAGATGATGCTGTGTGAAAAGGTCCAGCATTATTATTATTTTATTATTATTATATTTTCGATAGAATAGTCTTAAAATTAGATGATTCTAATACTGTTCCTTCGCGACTTTCAGGTGATCCATCTTAAAACTAAACAAGCTCTAGTTGGAGCTTCTCAACAGAAGTTAAGCTTATGAAGTACGAGTATACCTTTACCTACAGTAACTTTACGTATTTTGCTTGAAATAGTTTGAATGTCGCTATAGAAAGTACTTTTAGGACCAGAAGCATAAACAATAAGTGAAGCAAAGCCCTACAGTATAATGTGCTGATAATGATGATGAAATAAGTTACCTTCATTGCTATCATGTATCCTCATACTATGCAGCTCTACCGTGTTATTCGTAAGCGACACTCCGACTCGCAGCTCGCCCGTAGTTCCCAGTAATAGCGACGCTGACTTTATCTTAGCGTCCATTTTCACAGAAGTGAGTCGCTTCACTTCATCCGTAAGTGTGAGGAGTTCAGGCACTTCAGATGCTTCTGGGTCTGCTTCGCCTGTTTCTCTTAGTTTTCTGTCAATGGCACAGAATACAGATAGTCAATGGTACAGAATATGTAGAATTAAATATGGAGGTCTTTCTGTCGAATTAAAATTCCCTTCAGTAGAGTTGAGTGTTTAAACTTTAAGATTAGGCAATGCTATAAATTATTTTTATACAAATTCTAATCAATCCATTCGTGATCTTGAATTACTTAAAAATGTATGGTATAATTCCTGTATGTACTTACAAGCGCCATTTATACCTTCCACTAATATCTTTTGTACCCAATGATAAAACTTTACAGCATCCCCCATTTTAGAACACTATTTCTTCCCAATACTCACGCCAATTTCTTCCTCTGCTTCTTAACTCGCTTGTTCATCCGTTCCTTGGCCTCCTCGTCAGTGCAGAACTCAAAGAGCTCTAACAAGGAGTCAGTTCCGTAGCAAGCTAGCACAGTCTGTCCTAGGTCAGTAGTGAGGCCTACTACGCGGCCTTTTCCACCGCGAACTAGCGTGCCCACTTGTGGGCATTGTAATACCTGTATCGAGAGCGTTCATAGTTTTTAAGGTTTATAGAAAAAGAGGATGAATTGTGAGGATAGACAGAAAGGAGACTTAGTAAGCAAGGCTCCTTGTATCATAAGATCTAAGAGAATATTTACCGCGCCTTGGGGATAGTCGTTATCCTGCTTACGTCTTACGCTATTTCAAAAAAATGTTGGCGATTGCCAAAATTAGTATTAGAAATTTGAATATTCTTCACTCCCCCTTAGACCAATTCAAAGGATCTTGGATGACTTGATCTGAGAGAAGATTTAGCCCTATGGATAGTCATGAGAGATTTACTATGAAATATGTTTACTAGCTAAGTATCTTGTCAAGACTCACCGAGCTTTCTTCAAGACCATCAGTTTCCTCAAGCTTCACAATCTCAAGCTGGTAAGAGAGTTTCTCTTCATCTTTAACATCCTCAGTCCAGTTGAGCTTCCACACTCGGAGCTCCTGGTCCATACTGCCTGTTAGTAGGTACCTCTCTTCTTTTAAAAGTACTGCAGACCATACCTGATTGAGTTAGCTTATTAATATAAAATGAAGTAGTAATAAAGATATTGTGCTGAACCGTATTTTCAAAGTCAAAAAGCATTTATTCAGTGGGACCATAGGGTTCATTAATAGTCTTGAAAAACTAGTTGATTTAACAGCTGTTGCTACGTGACCACTAAACAATAGTATGTGAAAGACCAACTATGATTTATGAAGATAAATATTTATACCAATGAGTTTTTATTTTCATCAAAATTAGGAATAAGAAATTTAACAGAATATTCAAATTTTATACCTCCATTTGATGTCCACCCAAAGTTTTGAAGCAATGCTTTGTCTCAATATCCCAGAACTTAATGAATGTGTCCTTGGATGAGCTGATAATACAGTTCTTGCTATTCAGGAAGAGTACACTGGTGATGGCTCCCTTGTGGCCACTGAATCTGGCTTTGCCTGTTTCTGACACCACATCCCAAAGGATTACTTCTGTGTCCTGTCAAATGAAATTAAATGAAATTTATTTTGCCAGAATCATGGTTACAATATAGGTTGTAGGTCTATAAGCTTATATCGTAAATTGTTTCACATACTTCACTGGTACAGTCAGCATCAAAAGTTTATTAACAGTTTGTTTTTTAAAGCGCCATTTCTCTTCGATTGCTAAGAAAAAATAAACTTTGCTTGGGAAATTATTATGGACTGAGAGTTAATCATTATCTATTTGTCAAAATTTTTGTCATGGTGTTAGGGATTTCGGAAATATTCTGATTTTAGAAACTTCAAATGTTAGTCAACTTTTGATGCTGACTGTACATACAGCTTGCAAATAAAATTGGTTTAAAATTATTTGTTATCATTTAAAAATCAGTTGGTTAGTCGGTAAAACTGGGCTGATTTGATAGATTACCCAATCTATTTATCAAATCAGCCCAGTTTTATGTTAAGTAATACAATGTCACAAGGGAATGAAACTGAGATGGTAAGATGAACCAGAGTACCACCAATCTTTGTCTCTCTGAAGTAGCTGCGCAGAACTCATTTTTGATGGCGCCTAAAAAACAAAGACAGCGTTGTATAGCTGCCTCGCTCACTCGCTTGGTTAGTTGCTTTGTTCTATCTCACTTACTCTACTAAACCTGTGCAATCGTTTAGTGCCCCTAACTTCAGAAAGACAGAGATTGGTTGTGTGTATTATAGCTCATTACTCTTTCAAACAGTTTGCTCATAACCACAACAAGATCTTTAAACTGGATAGTGAGGATAGGGAGGCATTTGCACTACATCACATCACAGTAAATAAAATTTACTAGCTGTGGTTCATCAGGATGTTTTCATTTTTCGGGATAAAAAGTAGCCTATAGATGTCCTTCCCTGGGATACAACCTTTATCTATGCCAATTTTCAGCCTATTCTGTTCAGTTGTTTGGGCAGAAAAGTAACAAACAGACAGACAGACAGACAGACTCACATTTGTAATATTAGTTTGGATAATAGAGTTATATTACCTTAGATCCTGAAACTAATCTATGTCCCTGCTCGTCATACTGTAAACAAGAGACTGCAGTTTTGTGGCCGGCAAAAACACACACTATTTCATTGTTCATCAACTCGTACACATTTATATTGCCATCAACATAGCCCACAGCTATATGGTTGCCAGTCGGACTAGCTGCTATCTGTGACACAACGGTATTTTCACCAGGCAGTACTTGAGCCTGAAAACAGGGTTAACAGTTTTTAGGTAAATATTTATTGAGAACCACTATTAGATTGGTCTTAAATTATACATTTGATTACCTTTTCCCCGAGCCGCATATCCCAAATAATAACATGTTCACACGCTCCTACAGCAATGTATCTACCACTAATTCCTTTTAGGGAGACGTGAGCGCAATTACAGTCTGCGCTAGCTATTACATTGAAAGTTCCACTTGGCGCGTAACGTAAGTATTGCTTGGTAAGACCCATTTTATTTCGTTAGCCTTATTTCTTAATAAGAATAACCAGAATAACCCAATTTCTTAAATGAAAACATGTACGGCACCATAGCACATTTTGTTTGTTGTGACATAATTATGACATGACAGTTTCACTTGTTGATTGATGTCACTTTCGTTATTGTCATCTTGTCACCATACTTGTCACACTAGACTGCCATAGACTTCTCAAAGCTCTTTTCACACGGAAACTTTAGTTGGTTTTGTTTGCTAGCTCGTTCGCTTGCTTGCTTTGGTTGAGGGTTGAATGAAACCATAGAGATAAATAAATGAAACCAAAGACTAACTGAATCTATAAACTTAAACACAACCTGCGCCGTAGTTGTAGTCTATGGTGTTTATTTATCTGTCGTTGGTTGAAGGTTTTCTTGTACCGAAATTAAAAATTCGCAAAAATTTTACTAGATAATTTTTTTAAAACTTGATAATTCATAGTTTAAAGGCGTTCCGTGGTGTTATTAAATGTAATTTTAGCTTTCTAAACACCTAATTTTTTGTAGAACGCAACCGCCTTCAGGTTATTATGTTTCTCAACAAAACCAGGTTTTATTGTTTTTCTTCTTGATCCAACGTGATGCCCCTTTCCCAAATTCATTATTTTCTCAATAAATGTGTTTTCTAACTCGTTGAGTGAGTGTGAAACTTATATTTCAGGCTGGTGGGTTTCACGAATAGATCTCGGAAACGCAATATGGAGGGTAACCCTACGTCGGATATTGTAATCTTGAGCGGCAATTCGCACCCGGAGTTGGCTGAATTAATTGCCAAGTAAGTAGCGTTAAAAGCTTCTATACTATTCTAATTCAATAACAACTCAGTATAACCTACAACATAAGTATACTCTATGGTAGAGGTTAAGTGATACGACCTCATTTCCTTGTAAGAATTTGAGCAATTTATTTTATTGGTCTAAAAGGTTCATTATTCTCACGAGTACAACTAACAATTTACAGCCGACTCGGAGTGAATAAGGGAGGATGCTCCGTGTATCACAAAACCAACAGGGAAACCATTGTAGAGATTGGAGACTCGATCCGAGGAAAAAATATCTACATAGTACAGACCGGCACCAAGTAAGCTCTCAAACAAATATTCAAAAACCATAAACATTTTTTGATACTTTTAATATTGGCAAATAAGTACCCATTTTATATTTTATTTGCATTCCACAATAAGATACCTGATTCATATTCAAATTACAGCTCATAAATTGGAAAAACAAGCTATCACAGTTTACCATTTTATTACTACATAATTTGAATCAGAAATTACCTAAAGGCATGCTATCTCATCAATAATGTCAAAATGTTTTTTCAATTTACTTACAGAGATGTAAACAACAATATAATGGAGTTGCTTATAATGGCGTATGCTTGTAAGACTTCATCGGCCAGGTCTATTGTGGGTGTAATCCCATATCTGCCGTACAGCAAGCAGTGCAAAATGCGCAAGCGAGGTTGTATTGTCACCAAACTCTTGGCCAAAATGATGTGCAAATCAGGCCTTACCCATATCATTACTATGGATCTACATCAGAAAGAAATCCAAGGCTTTTACGAATGCCCCGTCGATAATCTCAGGGCTTCTCCGTTCTTGCTGCAATATATCCAGGAGAGTGTAAGTTATGCTGGAATCCTATTGGATATTTTCAGCAAAAATCTGACTTGACAACAGATTATTAAGACATGAGTACATTAAATATTTGTATGAATTAACTTGACATTGAAACTAAAATGACCTTCAAGTATGGCTATTGAATAGTAATTGTACTGATTGATAAATTGCTTATTTATTTACTTCTCTACTCTTGTATTTAGTTAGATTCACAATTTGGTTAGTATGTATCTTACAGCAAATTTTATACCTATTCAATAACATGAAGAATTTTGTGAATAATGCTTGTTTTTTTTTTAGATCCCAGATTACCGTAACTCGGTGATAGTAGCTCGCAACCCCGGCTCTGCAAAGAAAGCCACGTCTTACGCTGAGCGCTTGCGACTGGCCATTGCTGTCATTCACGGAGAACAAAAGGAAGCCGAGAGTGACGAGGTTGATGGACGTTACTCTCCACCATGTATACCGAGGTAGGTTCTATAGAAATAATATGAACCATTATGAACATAAAAAATATATTTTGATTACTTACTACAAAATTGCTTGATGCTCTGTATAGCAAGAAATTCATTCACAACTTTTTTAAATGACATTTGTGTTATGTTTACAATTTAGCTTAATATGACAAGTTGAATCAAACTTAAAAAGTATTGCTGGATGTGTTTGGTCTTTGGATTGATGTGGTGCTGGTACCTACATGCTCATACATTATAACCTTTATGTTTCCTCTAAAATTCTCTAGTCGCATGTGCATGCTGTCAGAAATCGCAGACTACGTAAGTGAATGCAAGTGTTTGATTGTACCAGACCCTATACCCGTTAGTAATTTCAATGAATTTTCTTACAGTGCTCGGTCTCGCACCATTTCATACAGTGTTGACAGGTCTCGCACTATGGACGTATCTGTGGGGGTGCCTGTACACCCGGCCAAGGAAAAACCGCCGATCAACGTCGTCGGTGACGTAGGGGGGAGGATTGCTATCATGGTGGTATGTATGATCTAATTCTGGACATTTTCACACAGCATCATCTAGCCACAAACTAAGCAAAGCTTGTACTATGGGAACCAGATAACTAAATAACTGATATATTATTTTAATAGTTTTTGTTTGTAAATCCATACATTTTGTTCATAAAAACACGCAGACCCGAGGAAAATATTTGCAGATCATATAAACATTTATCCTGCGGAGGGAATCGAACCCGCAACTTTCTGCGTCCCAAGCGGGCTTTCACCCACTGCCCCACAGAGGTCGTCAAATCTCTTAAGACTATTAGGAATTTCATAAACTGGGTGGATAAAAAATTGTCTTTGACGACCGAGCGAGTAGTAGGATGCGAAAGTATCATAAAACACATTAATTTTTATTTTAGGACGACATGATCGACGATGTCCAATCATTTGTGGCAGCTGCTGAGGTTCTGAAAGAATGTGGCGCTTACAAAATATACGTCCTCGCGACTCACGGCTTGCTTTCTTCGGACGCGCCGCGTCTCATCGAAGACTCGCCTATCGACGAAGTAGTAGTCACTAACACAGTACCCCACGAGCTGCAGAAAATGCAATGCAACAAAATTAAAACAATTGACATATCAGTTCTCCTCAGTGAAGCTATCAGGCGTATACACAATAAGGAATCCATGTCTTATCTCTTCAAAAATGTCACACTTGAAGATTAAACCGGCTTTTCATGTTAGTTGTAAGTATTACTTTAGGTATTGTTCTTGATAGAACTTTATGATCAACATGTATTACTTGTAGAATTTAAATGGTACTTTGGGTCATATATTTATTGGTTACTAACATCATGAGATGCATATCAAATTAGAGAATTGATGAATAAAACCAATTGGTATTCTTGGAATCAAAATCATCTGTTATCTAAAAAAAAAACTGTTGCCTATGTAGCAATTAAAGCTTAGGTTGAAGACCTAAACCTTTGCTTAGGGTTAAATGTGTGAACAGTTGATTATAATTTTCTGTCAAAGATCAATAATATTCCCTATGTTTTATTATTCCTTAGTTTATTTACCTGTATTCTACTTATTATGGTACCGTATTATTTTAATGTATGTACTTAATTGTACTTGCTTCATGAATTCGGAATCCTGTACATTTTCAAACATTATTACTGTTTAATTTGATATTTTATAGGTATTAAAACTAACTCTAAATGGTATTTTCAAAGTATTCAATTATATCCGAAACCTAGAGTAAATTGTTGTATGTTGAGTTTTGTTGTGAGTTTGAATTTGTTATCACGAGGAATGTTGCAATAAACTAAGACTATGAAAATGTTAAAGACTAAAGAACTGTAAATTTAACAGCTAACAGCTGTCGCGTCTGTTGATTGTATGAAGATATTTAGGTAACAAAATTTATGAACAAGCTATTTCAGTTTAATCAATATTGTTATTGGAGTAATGTAAAAAAAACAACCAGAACTATAGAAGAACCTTGCATGTGATAAGAATTTTAAAATACATATATTTATATATTTTGATATATACTCAGGTCTTCTTACTATACAAACCCAGCGTTTAATAATAATTATTATAATTAATATAGTAAAGTTAATGTAACTTCCTAAAATAAATGTATTTGTATAGTTGTATGTTAGTACCTTAAAGCCCCTATGTATAATGCTTTTTAAGTGATAATATAAATAAATCGTTTTGTGGCAATTAATAATGTTTCATTTCTTATAATTCAATGGTCCATGCCGTATGACACGTAGGCACCTATAGTTTAAACAGGCAGGATACAACCTACGACCTAGGATATATTCCTAGTAGAACCGCATATTTTTTGAGGATGTGGATCTGAAGCAAAGATGATTTATTTATTGTAATATTATAATTTATGTTTGGGAAATAAATACGGACAGAAACAGAAACGACAGGCGGCAGGCACGGCACGTAAAACAGAATAGGAAAGATTATGTTTGACTTGACAGTGGCAAGATTTATGTGACTGACAGTGACGGAAGCTAAATTCATCAGCTGTTTCTGTTTCTCTCAAAATGGTTCAAACCCAATCTATTTTTTTTAAGTAACTATAGATTCCCTGGCTGGTTCCCCTGAGTTTTACACTTTATTTCAAGATTAGTTGTATTGCTGAGATAATTACCAAAATAATAATATAATACATAGTGTGATCGTATCCTGATGCGCTTTATAGATTTGAGGTTACCTTCATGTTTACGTTTTTTATTTTCTGAAAATTGGTCTGAAAAATGAATTTTGTGAAACGAGCATCTGATTTATCAAAGCCATGTTTGTCGTGGCTATCGAAACGACACTATGCCAGCAGGAATATTCTTAAGCTGAGCGAACGAGGGATGTATCAAGACTTGTTTCCAAACATAGCTGGGTAAGAAACATGATCTTTATACATTATTCAGTAACTGAATCGCATAATTTACACTTGATTATTACTATGTTACAGGAATGACATACTGAAACTACTAAACAGGGCTCCACAATGTGTGTATGCTGGCTTTGACCCCACAGCAAATAGTCTTCATGTTGGAAATCTCCTTGTTATAATCAACCTGCTACATTGGCAGAGAGGCGGTCACAATGTTATAGCTTTAGTAAGAAATACACCATGTGCTTATACCTACAATCAAAGCTAGATCCAAAAAATTCAGTACATACTAAGATTCTATTCTAATGCACTTAGTAGCTACTAAGATCTCCTGTTTATTTTCTTAGCTAGGTGGAGCTACCGGTCAAATTGGAGATCCCAGTGGGAGAAGCACAGACAGAGTTGCTCTACATAAAGATACAATAGAAAGCAATATTAGCTGTATAGAGAAGAATCTAGAAACAGTATTTGAAAACCATAAGAAATATATTTGGAAAAGTGATGAAAACAATCTCCAACCAATAAGGTGATTCGAATTTTTAAAAACCTATTTGGATTGAATCGAGGCATTATAAACAGTCTGTCAAGATGATTCATTTACTTGTATTTGTTACAGGGTAGTCAATAATGCATCTTGGTATAAAGATATAAATGCCATACAGTTTGTGAGTGAAATTGGCCGTAACTTCAGAATGGGCACCATGTTGCTGAAGCAGACCGTCCAGACAAAACTGAACTCTGATGTTGGCATGAGCTTCACAGAATTCACGTATCAAATATTCCAGTCTTATGATTGGTTGCATTTACTAAAGGAATATGACTGTAGATTTCAGGTAAATTCTACTAAAAATCATCATCGTACACTGCCCAACTTCAACCATTGCTGGGTATAGGCCTCCTTGCCTTTCTTCCTGGGTCTCTTAGTAATAAATTACAGATACAAGATATCTCAGGTTGTTTGAAAATGTCTAAAGATAGGGTGAGGCAAGTCCATACTTTTCACTTAGCAGAAATATTCATTTTGAAATCCAGTATTTATTGAGGCATTTTAAAATGTGTTAAGTATTTTTATTCTTTTCAGATAGGTGGAAGTGATCAAATGGGAAATATAACAGCAGGACACGAGTTTATAAGTAGAACTGCTAAAACGGATGTCTATGGTCCGCTTTATTACATCTGACAATAATGATGATACTTTCTTTGAAAAAGAAACCTTGCTAATCAATCTCTATATTTACAGGATTAACCCTACCCTTAGTAACAACAGAAGAAGGCGATAAATTCGGGAAATCAGCGGGGAACGCCCTTTGGCTCGACCCTGAGAAGACCAGCCCATACAGCCTTTACCAATACTTCATCAGAACTAAAGACTCCGATGTTGAAAGGCTACTCAAGCTGTTCTCGTTTTATACCATGGGAGAGATAAAAGATATAATGTTCAAGCATCAGCAACATCCTGATCAGAGATATCCACAGATGTGCTTGGCTGAACAGCTTACTAAATTAGTTCATGGAGGTATGTTCTTTAATTGCTCAGTCGGCTTAGAATAAGCTCTAGAAACTGATTAGTTTCATAGGTCGCTAAAGGTAACTTCTGCAAAATTTAGGCTGCTAACTAGCAAAAACTTCAAAAAACCTATCCTCTGAAAAACCTTCCATGAAAACGTCACGCATAACTTAAAACGCAAAAGGTACCCTAGCTCAAATTAAATTTTTCCCCCGCCACACGGCGCCGCCTGCCCAGTGCAACTGTCTCACATTTTTATGATTGTATCTCTTTCCAGAGGAAGGTTTAGCGCGCGCTTTGAAGTCCACGCAAGCGATCTACAGTAAAGACGTGTCCTCACTTGTGACCCTCAGCCAAACAGACATGGTGCAAGCATTTGACGGCGCACCCGTCGTGGAAATGCTCTTGTCTCCCGGCATCACTGTTTTAGAACTAGGGCTGAAGGCGAAATGCTTTCCTACTGAAAGTAAGCGATGATAAAATATAGACAATACATAAGCCAGGGATACACTAGGGGGCAAATGGAGCAACATGTTGCCGAACATGTCCCTCAACAACTACGTAGAACATGCCGAAGTGAATGTCGCAGAACATTGTGTTGACCACACTAGTCAGTGTTTTTAGAAATGTCGCCCGAGGAGGTTGTGGCTATCGGTATCATTTCCCCACACTAAAGCCATGTGAGGCACGTTGCGTACGCGACTACACTTGGTGACAAATGGCGCGACACTGACGCGACACACGTGCGCTCGCTTTCGAGGCAAATGCAAGCAACATGCCCCGCGTCACGTAAAATGTTGCGGGACAATATGCAACGTTGCAGCGTCACGTAAATTAAGTGTTGCGCGTCATGTTGCGGGACAAAATGTTCCCTAGTCTATCCCTGGCTTTATAAGAATAAGAATAAGAATAAATTTATAGCTAACATCTCTATAGAGATGGTAAAACCACTCTTTTTTGACTCTAGCCAAATACGTCCAAGCTTGCGATTTTACAAATTATTGTATGAATGCAAGTTTTTAGCCTAATCTAACTTCTGATTTGTGTTTGTTTCAGGTGACGCAATCAGAATTATCAAAGCGGGCGGTTTCTACATCAACCATCAAAGGATGAACAAGATAGATGAAGTGATAACTCAGTCTGCTCACATTCTGCCCAATTTGATCTCATTGCTCAGGGTCGGCAAACGTAACAATTACATTGTGAAATGGCAAACATAGACACATAGACATAGGAAATAACTCAAATCAGTGTTCCTCTCTACAAAGTGATACTTATCTTATTCATATTAAATAGGGGGGAGGGGGGGTTCATCTATAGATGTAGTTCTAGAATAAATAAAAAGACAAGTATGTTTGGGACATTATAATTACTTACAACAGAAGCTTTATTGTATACTTGTAGTATAATAAAAATGCATATCACATAAAACGTTATAAATACTACATAACATACTTAAGCCTAAAATAATATTTACTGAAATAGCATCGCTAACTATTTACGCACTGTCGAGTATAATTATGATAAAAAATATGGCTAGTTTTAATAATATTTGTGCTTTCACTCCGCCCGCCCGATCCCGTGGGCGCCTGACCTTGTGATTATGTAATTTTTCCTAATATCACAAATGTCAATTGCAATATTTAAGTTTTAAATTGTACATTTTAATTTAATCCTTAGTTTGGTAATATAGCCTAAAGTTACAATAACAAGCCTATCAGTGACGAATGGTGAAAGCGAATTTGACAAAGTATAAAAATGTCTTTTAGCGTGTACAGCTTTTATCTCATAGTTAAAGCGAAAGCATTAAATCCATAGTTCGGTAATGATATTTATCACAAAATACCTTAGTAGCAAACATTTTTATAAAAATAAATACATAATACTTGATGCAAATAAAATAATTGATTACTGTTACTTATACATAGCCGATCGCTCTCAAAAGGGCGTATATCAGTCTCGTTACGATTTCAAATCGCGGACGCACGAGTTCGATTAGGCCTCAGCCAACGTGTTCCGTCTCCTGCAGGAAAGATGCATAATTTTCACCATCATACAGGTGTTTTTTTAACCAAATCAGGCGGTGGATACGGTCGCCTAGAGGTCAGTGCTCTCGTGTTGCGCAAGGGGCGCGGGGGGTGCGACAGGGGGCGGCGGCGCGGGCACCAGGGGGCGCGGCGGTCGCGCCGGCTGCGCTCGCGGCGACGGAGCCTCCGTTATACTCCCCTCGGACTGCGACAGCTGTCGACTCGCCACGCTCAAACCCTTCGGCTCGTCAAATTCCGCATCCTTCCCCCCCGAGCTATGAGTCCGCTGGACTGTCACTCTGGGACCTTCATCAGGTTCGCTCTCAACAGGCCCGCCCACCTGTATCATAGTCGGGTGCTGCTTATCAACGGTGTAGATGTGGGTTCGTTCGAGGACTGTAGGCGCAGGTTCGCCGTCCGAGCCTCGCTGACCACGGAAGCTCTGAGGGCGGAGGGTGGCCGGTCGCTCGGGTACCGCCGGCTTGTTCCTGAGCTGGACTTCGGTTGTTTCCTCAACAGCTGGTACGATGGTCCGGGGCGCGGCGACGGGCCGAGGCGGCGGCTGTCCGGCCGGCTTCGCGCCCGTCGGTAGCCGTTGGATAGCGGCCTTGTCTATCGGCATCGCGCCTAGAGAAGCGGGCCCGTCGCCTACAACTTTCATTCTCCCGACTATCCCGCTTTGCGCGCTCATGTTTTTCACGACGAGTGTTGTCTCTTTCTCGCCGCCTTTTAGAGCTTCGAGCTTCTCTTTCTCCAGCTCGAGGCTCTGTCGGCGCGTGTCGGAGAGGTTGTCGCGACTTCCCATGCCCATCCGAGCGGCTTCCTCCTTCAACGCTTTGCTCTGTCTGTACGTGGAACGGTTTATAGTTTGCACTCCAGTGATGACTTTTCCGCTATCGGACAGGACCGGTCGAGGGGGCTTCGCGGGCTTTTCTAGTTCTGCTTTAGCTGGCTCGCAGGATGTTTGCGTCTGATTTTCAACTTTTTTGTTTTTATCTGGGGTGAAGTTGGGAGGGACCGGGGCTAATGGTTTGTTCTTCCGTCGCAGGATAGGTTTGGGGCTGCCATGGGGCGGACTAGATTGGTCGGACAGCGAACTGTTCGATTGAGCTTTCTTCATTTCGTTCTCAAGTAGGATAAGGCTAGTGTCGTGGCTGTTGCTCCTAGAATGGCCTCCGCGGCCGTCCACCTTGCTTACCGCTTGGTGGTTGTAGTCGAACATAGACTTGCTCATACTGCTGTAGTCTCCGTTAGACTGTTCCTGGTTCATGACGGCGGTTTGGTAGTTCTGAGAGAAGTTTGGCGAGAATCCGTAGTCGCTCGGTAGGAGGTCTTCCTTTGTGAAAGATATGAAGAAGTTAACTTCATCAGCGAAGAACCAATCGGCGTGCTTTATGAGCAGCTCTACGACGCAGTTGACGGCGGTTGTGATGTTCATATCGAAAGTGCTCTCATCGGCCGCCCAGAGCAGGTTCGGTGCGATGACTATGGCCAGATTCGACGGCGTCATTTTGTTTGTACTTTGATTTTGCGTCAAGGTAGACAAAAATTTGATTAGGTACCTAAGGTTTTGGTAGTTAGCGTCTGGTAGCATGTGTATCGCTTCCCAGATTGCGTTGAGCCGCAGTTGTTCCGTGGGGCACCGGGACGCGTTTACAAAGTTCTCATACAACCTGTATGTAAGGAGTGGTTCTGGGAGCTCACGCAGGTAGCACTTCAGCACCGATGCCACTACGTGCATGTCTCTGTAATCACTGTTCACTGGCACGTTGAATAAGCCCGCATCTAACGATAGTTTCATTCTTCTTACTTTCGATGAACCTGAAAACAAAACAGAATTTTATCATAAATAAAATATTATAATTTTTTTAGTATCACTAGCTTTTGAATCGGTGTGGTGAAAGGATAAGTGCGCCTCAAAAAGGTGTCTAATTCAGTAACAATCTATTTATAGCTTCGAGGTTTCGTAATATTAATTAATTAGAGCTACTATAGCCAATAATATAAAGTGTTGGGTCACGTGAGGCATTGATTGTTGACAGATGAAGGAAAACCATTATAACTCAGGTTTTCCGGTCAGTCAACACACGCTAGCCCATGAAGACCCATAAAAACTGACTACACGGACATAAAAATCAAACAATAGTGAAGTGTCACCAGCATAAAAGGTTAAAAGAAGATTTTCAAGCACTTCAAAGTTAAAACAAGAAACATGTAAACAGGTACCATCGACACATCGTGCAGCTTGTTACGCCACGTGTTTAAGAATACCAATATGTGTAAGAGTACGAGACGTACGCGTACTCAATACACAGGTGAATCACATATTTGCTAATACGAAACCAGTTTGTCCGTAAAGCGTCAACATTTTGCTTAGTGGTTTACCCGGTACTAATGTGTCAACGGAGATACAAGCAAAATGGGCACCTTATCACGCTTTTGATTTACAATATGACTGCTATAAAATATGCTACTTCGCGATGTTGAAAGCCACGTTATCTTAAATTTAGTTTACTTAGAGCTCGATGGGCAATTTCATTCGTTAGAAGAGCCGGCTTAAAATATGTTACTCAACAAATTGCGGCGGTAGTTTCCTCAACTCCGATGACCTTTTCAACTATTAAAATTGGTTGGGTAATTCCCGATACCGATAGCTTCCCGACGAATGAAAATACTTCCCCTTTCACTCAACAGGTGTTGAATCAAGTAGAAACTTACCACCAGCAATCCTGAATAAGCCTTCTTCGTTCAAAGCGAGCTCGTGAAGTGTGCAAACGCAGAGTTCCATCGGAAAGGCGATAGTACGCCCCGCCACTCTGAGGTGCTCTTCTAGTGGAAACCCAAACACAGGCTTCACCGAGCTGTCATCTGGAATAAACAAGGATATAAAAGCCATGTTGAAAGAGTCAGGTTGAAAGTCAATCAGAAGGTTGCGAGTTTCGGAAAATATGCGATGAGCGCTAAACAGTGAAGGACAACATCGTGAGGGAAACAGTTACGGTCCCAGAGTAATTGAAATCCCAGGTACAGTACGCACAACCAATCTTTAGCTCTCTGCAGTAGCGCAGAACCCATTTTTGATGACTCCTAAAAGACGTAGACAGCGCTATTAACTATAGCTGCCTCGCTCACTCGCTTAGCTTGTTGCATCGTCCTATCTCGCCTACTCGCGCAAACCTGTGCAATCGTTTAGTGCACCTAACTTCAGAGAGCTAAAGATCGGTTGTGCGTACTGTACTAAGTGAACGAAGCCGCAAACAGCAGCTACTTTTAAATATACTATGAATATTTGCGCACTGTAGTTTTATTTCTAATATTTATTACAGATATTTTATTTACAAAAGGCAAAGCGCCATGAAAGGAAACATAAGTTTAATAATACTACTTTTATTTATAAACCTGATGTTTCCCACTGTAGAACTTCATTCCCTACCTCCAACTATTAGGTACATACATGTATTTTTAAAACCTATTAAGCAAAAATAAACCGATAGATAACAATTTCCCTATGTGTCATTGTTTACATAGCTAATGGTATTAGGACTGATTAGGTTATTAATGAGTATGTATTTGAAAATGACTGTCAATATTTGTTCAATAAAATAAATTTATTTCAAGTGTTCACGAATAATGGACATCAGCTCTAAGTCGAGGTCCCTAGGCACACACTATTCGAATATTGCGCAAGAAGATGTTAATAACATGCGACCAAACGAAAACATCGTAATGAAACCGGCTTTAGATAGATCAATTAGACTACTTGATCATGTTTGTAAACATTTCTGGGAAGACACATGTTTTAATTGCTGGGCAAGTCCACTTCATTTAAAACCTATCAAAATATAAAATCGTCAAGTCAAGATATAAAATATACCGGTTAAATAATCACAGATTGTGCTCCGACTCTATATTAGGTACCTCATAAGTACTCGAAAAGTCATCATGCAATTTACCTTGTTCTTTGACCTCTATGAATAAGGTAAAACACCTATCCTATGTAGTAGCTAAATATGAGCTTAAATATTCTACAATAAGTCTTAATTAAAATAAGTTCTTCATAGTTATTCACACATACATCATTGTCATCATGTACTGTTTGTTTCCCAAATAAAATAAATACATTAATCTACTAAGGTTCCCTTTTGAACATTAATCATCATCTAACATTAAGTAAGAATAATTCGTCCTTGGAATCAATGCAATGCGCTTTTTAAACAAACAATAATATTCCATATATAAGAAAGAAACGAATCTTTAGATAAGAATGTATGGTAATCCCAATCTCAAGTGGTTGCTAAAAAATAAAAATACATTTTCCTCCTCAAAACATAAAGGCTATTCTCGCATGGATTATCAAAACCTTCAGCATTGTATTCGGTTGATTGAGCAATTAATTGGAGCAGCAATTAATCCTTCATTCTTGTAACAACATTTAATGAAATTGTACACGTTAAATCAATCTATGATGCTGCGAGAACCAATTGCTATGTGAGATAAAAATCTTAAGCAATTTTCTGAATTCAATCATAGTAAAATGACTTCATAATAGATAATAATAACGAATAAATTCATAATGAACTTTTATATGCTTCACGTTCTAATAACGTGAAGCATATATCCCGTGTACCTAACTAATTTAGGTACACGGGAACTTCAATAAGGTTCAATATTAAATTAATGTGAAGCTTTATTATTTTCTCAGCTTGTTTGTTATACAGTAATTCAAAGTTAAAATATCAACAGTAACAAAAACATGTAATTTATTGAATAGCGATGCTCACGTATTAATTCAATAAAGTGAAATTGATGTTTACAATCTTGGTTATCTTGGTAAGTATATGGTTGGGTGATAAGTTGATAAAACTTAAAAAGAATCAACAAAGGATGGACACCTACATGCAAGATAATTCACTGGACTGGTTATAAATTAATTTTTTTTGCTATAATGAAGTGAGGATACAAGTATTACACACATTGAAAAAAGTTTATTGAAAAAAAGTCATAATTTTAAAGCAGGCACAAAAAAACCATGAAGAACAACGAGACTAAATGATTACCAAATAATTTAGATAATCTGTGCAGTTCTAATGATGCTAAACGCTAAGAGCTTTCCTCAAACAGGTTAACATAACTCTTAAAGTTTGCCTCGGCATTCAAATTTGAGTTTAAGAGACTGTTTTCAATATCTAAGCTTAGTTTCTTTTCAGTATCCAGTTTTCCAAGTAACAAAGTATACTTACTTATAAACCTTTCCAATTCAGGCACTGTGTCTTGTAAAGAGTGTAACGCAGATTCGTGATAGGCTCGCTGTAGTTTCACATACTGTAATAGTGTGTGAGCAAGTTGAGCTTCTTTGGCGACCAGTGCAAACATGTCCGCAGCTAATAAGTCTCTTGCAGCTTCTACTTTATTTCCAGCATCTTCCAACTCTTCACGGGCTGCAATGAACTTGGCTGGATTCTCTTCTTTCTGTCGTTCTAAGTGCTGAAATCAAAATGTTTTATTAGAAAGCCAAATTCAATGACCCCTGAGGCGCAGTGGGTGAAGGCCCGCTTGGGACGCAGAAGCATACGAGTTCGATCCCCGCCCCGGAATAAATGTTTACATGATCTGCAATCCCATTAATAAATTTTTTATTTCCTGATAAATCCGAAAAACACTATTGTTACATTATGTATATTCGGTTTGTAAGATTATAAAAAAACTGTTGGTATTGGTTTGGTAGATAAGAAAACTTATTGTTTAGGTATGTAATAAGAATGATTTTTTTGTAATACAATTAAGCTTTTACTAATATAGAAGTTCATGCGGATTTGAGGTAGATTATTATAAATGGAGCTAACTTTAATCTGGATTTATGGAAATATTAGTCATAGTTCTGATAAAGTTATCTTAAAAGATAATGTTACTCACATGATATCTGCTAGCAGCAGATTCTTTTTCACTAATAAGCCTACTGAGTTGTTTCTTTGCTTTCAATATTGCCGGCAGATCCTGGTCATGGATTGTGGTTAGTGGACTAACAACGAGTTGCTCCACTTTTAACTCATGTTCCGCTATTTCATTTGCTAAGAACTTTTCCGTTTTACCTGTAAAATTTTAGGGTAAATTATTTATAGAATTCTCTATACACTCACGACCCTACTAATAAACATGGTATAAAGTTATTACTGAGTGTACTTTATACCACATTAATGTCTGTGTTAGAGATACTTACCACATTCAAATAAAATGTATTTTAAAATGCTATCATCATCATCAAAGTTGCTGGCTTCACACATAGCAAGGCCTAGAGTGTACTCAGGTAGTTTTTTCAACCTCTTTTCTCTGGCTGCAGGGTCTTGCCCCTGAGTACTCCCCGCCCCGGTTGTGATCCTTTTGCTGACTAGTTGCAAGGCATTTCGAAGGTGTTCAACCTTCCTTTCCGCCGTTTGTAGTTCATCACTCAATGTCTCTCCTTTACCAGACCTAGACATTGTTAGAATTGTATTACTTATTATTATATTTTGGTGCAAATAATAGATACATACATCTATCAAAAGCAGTGTACCAAGAAAGCAAAACTCCTAGCTGATGAAAAAGTTCGTGAATACCTTGAAAATGTTTGGTCGGCGAGCTGTTTCACTCTATAGAATTGTTTCTTCATTTTGATAGAGCTTTATTTGTGAATCCTTCCCTTGTAATTATTTTTACAAGGTCATTGGACTCTATCGCAAAATATAAAACGACAACAAGATTTTCAGATTGTAATGTCAGTACGTCAATGAGATCATCCTCAACAATAATGATGCACCACACACCTATGACCACAACACATAGTTAATAAGGCACTACATTTCCAGCACTATACCATTTCGGTAAAAAGGACAGAAGACACAAATTACGAGAAAAATACAGCTAAACAAAACAAGATGAGCTGACGGCCGATCTCAAAAAATGTTTCAGTCAGGCAGGAAAAGAAAATAATATTAAAATCAAAGACAAAAGAATTAAAGAAATTATAGAGCTAACAAAATATTGTCTATGGAATGTAGGTTCATTCAAACGAGCAATATTAGGTCCTAGAATGTATAACATATTCGGATATGTCAATGTCAAAAAGATGTAAATAGAACTGCAAAGTGTGCGATCATCTCGTAGAACTGGTATTCCGTAGTATTTTTTTTTTGTTGGGTTGTATTTTATTTGTCAGTAGTAAATAGTAATCGTAGTAAGTTAAGTGGAATAGTAAAATATACCTATTTTAGTTTAGTCACATTCTAAGAAATTTAATGGAAAGGTTATTTTACTAATTAAAGGTTGAGTTATTTTGAGCACCCGCAAAATGAGAGGAAATTGCTAATTGACTTGAATGAAAGTAAGGAAGGAACTCTAAAACTAGTAAACTATCCAGCCAGCGAGCTTGCTGACTGAGTGAGCTATCCAGTGTTTGTTGATGGATCCCAAATAAAATAAATGTTCTGTGATCCCAATGATCCCATCCCATTCCACAATTTAAAATCCAGCCTCTATTCACCGTCACCAAGATTTATTATTTTCGGTGATTACTTTCTGTTCTTTCGAAGTAAAGGTAGCTAGTACTTAGTCGTTCGATCTGCCTGCGTCAACGTTCGACGACCACTAGCTGGATTGGAAATGGGCAAGACAACACGGAGGAGGGAGGGAGCCCAATCCAAATGTTATCAATGCAAGAGAGCGTAAAATAAATATTGCTTTCCGTTTGCTGCAGTGTGTTGTTGGTAGCCCAAGTTTTACGTCGTGTTGTTTACGCTACGCCAACCGATATTATTTTGGAAAAGAGATAGAAATCCTTCACAACAATGGAACGAAAGTTTATGAACGTAATCCTTTTAGGATTTGGATTTATGTTTGTTTTCACTGCATTCCAAACAATGGGAAATATAGAGGTGAGTGATTATCTATTTACTAACTCTGCTTTCATTATGCCAATGCATTCTTGCAAAGTTTCAACAGAATAAAATGTTGCAGGTGTTGTAGTAATAATTACCAGCTGTAGGTAACTCAGCCAATGTTAAACACTTTATCATCTTTAATTACAATGTTCCTTCTTGAATGTGAGAAAGTTGAAGTTACAAAACATATTTTTGTAACGATGTTCCTTTTCGGATGGTATGGTATGGGGGCTAGACCAAAAAAAAGTGTTCTATTTTTGCATGACAACCTCTGTGGTGCAGTGGGTAAAAGCCCGCTTGGGACGCAGAAGGTTGCGGGTTCGATTCCCGTCGTGAGATAAAAGTTTGTATGATCTGCAAATATTTATCTCGGGTCTAGGTGTTTCTATGTATATTATGTATGTATTTACAAACAAAAAAGTATATAAGTAGTATATGAGTCATTGAGTACCCATAACACAGGCACTGCTTACTTTGGGGCTAGATGATGCTGTGTGAAAAGTTCAGCATTATTTATTTATTTATAGTATCAATAATTGAATACACATACACTCATGTTGATCTTTTCATCATGGAAGAATCCTTAAAAACCTGCTTCTGCCTGTTGGTTTGCTTGTTTGGCACATATGAAAATATGCCTTCCAAGCCACAATATTACTTACAAGTTAGCATTTAGTGCATAAAAATGCAATGTGATGGAAACACATACAGACATTCAAACATACTCACACACATTCAGATTTATAATGGCTGTACAAAGCATTTCAATAAACTTTTACTAGCTATGAGAGAAACCTTGACTCTCAGTACATAAGTACTTACCTGCATTCCAACTAAATGTCAAATAAATTTAAAGGGATTGATTTCATTGAGTACAGTCAGCATAACCAATTTGTTACCCTCCTGCAAGGCATGAAGTTCAAACTGCTGTTTTAGGAGGGATAAGAATTGGTGACACTGACTGTATAGGTACAGTCAGTGTCACCAATTCTTAAAATGTGTTTTTATGTTTTCATTTGTTAAGAGTTGACATTCTAGTTGAATCTAATCTGTAGTTCATTGAATATGAAGTTGAATTTCGTGCTTTTCTCACTCAGCCAAATACAAAATAAAACAATACTTACTTAATTTAATTATTTCAACTATTATTCTAAAAACATCAAGGACTTAGCTAACTGATAACTACTAACTTTCTGATATCATGTCACAGAATACCGATACTCGCGACTATGTTTAGGTAGGTATCTACGCTATACAATGTAGGTACCTACATACCTACAACTATGTATTATCGCCGTTGTCTAAAAAAAAAGGCAGGTTGAGCTTAAATGAAAATTGACATGACACAAGTGAGCCCTACGCTCTAGAGTCTTGGAGGGTAAGTAATTAAGTTCGTATGAGTCAGTGGTCAACTCTGGTGACGGAGTTTGTAGGCCGCCTTAGGCCTCTGTCGTGGCTTAACGACTTAAATAGCCGGGACCGACAATTTAACGAGCCCTCCGAAGCACAGAAGCGCTCAGATGAAAATGCCACTGGCGGTCATCTATCCACTTACAGACCGTTTCGAACGTTGCTTAACTTCGACGATCTATCAAGAACGTCAGTCGTGATTGTTTGTATTGTATGCCTATGCTTTTTAATTCAGGTTTAGCTTTGTCAAAAACCTTTATAAATTGATGCCAAGATAATACGTTTCTTGTACCATGTTGTAACATGTTTCTTCAGAATATTACGGAAAGCTTTCGTATTTCGGTTAAAGGAAACTTGTATGTCTTAAATCGTAAAAGTTTGTCGCGAAGCACTTATATTATTACATTGTTTATATCATCAGAAACGGTGTCATTGATAAAAATGACCATTATTTATTTTATTTACGAACGTTGCGGTCCGATTATTTATTGTTGTAGCCCGGTGGTATAACCAGTTTATTCGCAAATATGCAAGTTGCGCAATGAGAACTGATAGTCTGAGATCATCGGCCGAGATGGACCTCAGTATCTAGTCACCACCCACAAAGTTACATAAGCCCAGTCCACAAATCCAATACATACTACTCACTTATTCTTTTCTAGCCTACTACCATGTAGAGGTATACGTTTGGGCTAGTGACATTATGTAATAATGCGGTAATCTTACTTTTAGAACGATTCGTCGTGTTAGTTATGTCATCATCTTCTTTGTCCTTTCTCATGATAGCTTCTGTTTGTGGCTTCATTTTTCTTGGTACAGTTCGCCGAACGGATCTAGGCATTCGTGAAGTTAGCCGTTTGTCTGCGCAGTGAACGCTTTTTCATACAAAATTGTGTTCTGCGCAGACAAACCACTAACTTCACGAATGCCTAGATCCGTTGGGCGAACTGTACCTGCCAAACTTTGATTGCGCGCCTAGGCCTTGCTTTTCCGGCTATCCTTATTAGCCATTACACACTCATTACACATTGATTCTCTCTACATGCCTAAATCATCTCAGCATATTTTTCTAAATCCTTATCACTTAGTTATGTACTTAGTCCTGCTATCCAGAAGTTAAAGAACAATGCTTTTGTCTAGTACCTACGTAAGTAGTCTATAAATCGATGACGGATTTTATTACCTTCTAAACGGAATCAAACTACAAAGTCTCTATAGTCCTTTTCACATAGGAACGGTTCCGTGATAAGACTCTTTTATGTTAATATCTGAAATTATTAAAAAGGAAATAGACAAAATCCTTATTTTTTTAAGTTGTATCGTTTAGTATTATCACTAGATTTCATTTATTTCAAAATTTTTCATTGTTGTGTCGGGATACGTTCCTACGTGAAAAATACTATAGCGGCTGTAAAATCCAATCTTAGCTTCTTATTACTTAGGTTAGATGAGTAGGTAATTATTAGGTACTTAGGTACTCATATTCTGCGTTTTCGTCATAATACCGTTGTGACATTTAACTTTTGTACTATCAACATTTTGTTTGTCTATAATTCGATAAACTCAAGGATTCGTTTCGATTTGGGTCAGGCAGATTTACCATTGAGATATTTGGTTTCAAGGGTTCTTTTCAATGTCGTCTGTTATCAAGATATCTGATAGCTAATCAATGATTACAAAATGTGTAGGCGGGTGTTGTCAACTTTCTAACTTTGTTATTATTTGCAAGCAGCAGTTTTCTAAATTACGCCAGTGTGCCACATAATAACAAATAAGTAACATATTTTATGATCTAGACTAGTAGGTATTATATCACACGCATTAATTACCGTAGTACTGTAGGTAAAGATTCGCTTGTTAATTATGTACCTCGTAACAGATTCTTGACCGACTCTCCCTTATAAAGAAGAGGTGATTATATCCTTATTTACGATTGAATTATCGCACTTTTGTCCAAGTTTTGACTTATGATGTAGAAATCGAAAGTGTGTATTTTGTAATGTTGTTATTTGTCGAATTTTATTCAACATGTCGAATGCCAACATGTTTATTGAAAAGGGACATCATGTATTATTACGAAAGTAAATAAGTTATAATATTATTGTATCCTTAAGGTTATAAATCCCATATTTTGGCTACGTTTCAATAAGTAGTAAGTGTAATCGATTCTTGTTTTAACTTTTCTATAACTCGAATCATAAGTATCATTATTTATTATAAACATTCCAGTTCTATTTGCAATGTGCTACGCAAATGCATCTCAAATTATGTTGTTGAAAGCAAGATGCGATTCTTATTTATCTAACGCACCCCATTTTAATGCAGTTCGTGCTACGTACTAAGATAATCAGCAACAACCGTTAGGGTCATCTCCTTGATCTTGTAATTTAAGATAACACGAAACTGTTTTAAGGACAAATCCTTGACAGTTGGTAGGTATCTAATCATGTTCTGTTTCATAAAAGTTACCCTAAATTCACACACATTCTTTAAGACCGATATACATTAATAAAATTGCGTGATTTTAGGTAGAGGTATAATGCAGATGCCATTGATATATTTAATTAAATCATTGTCTCTTTTGTAGAAAACAATATTGGACAGCATTTCGCAAGATGACAGCACATTTTCCGGAGATGGCTACACATCCCTGGCCATCATCTACGCTACCCTGGCGATATGCAATTGGATGGCGCCCTCCGTAATCAGCATAACGGGACCACGGGGTGCCATGGTGATTGGAGCTGTGACATATCTGTGAGTAACATAAGTGAAAGAAAATCTATTTTTTTTGGTGTTACAAGTTCTTTTGAACCAGTATGACGAAAGGATGTAAGTGAGCCTCTTTCATTCATCCTCTCCTAATGCCCCTGGGGAATGTAGAGAGGATGAATGAAAGTAGCCTAGGCGAAAATACTTGGACCAAATTGGTGGCATTTGGTGAAGGGCCAGGCCAAAAATACCCTAAGCCGTTGAGCTTGTATTAAGAGTGAAAGGGAGAATCAGGCGAAAGATGTATCAGAATTATTCAGAATTGTAGCCAAATGGAAATCTGTGTTCTCAGTACTCTATCCATGTCTACTTTTTACATATTTAGATGATTCCCATAGCGTAATTTTCATTGACATGAGAATGACAAGATATTCTCTAAAGCCTTGGCTAGATTGACAGGTATTTAAGAGATATGCATGACATGATTTATCTAATCATTACTTAGGAGTTATATTTAGATCTACCAAAGAATTTTGAGAGACCGTGTTGAGAACATAAGATTGTAATGTAATAAAGTAAGTAAAGGTATACTTATTTAGATTTCTATCAGATCGACCGATCAGATGGGTATTTATTCAATTATTTTTTACTGATAAAGTCCACTTAGCTAAACGCGTAATTGTTTGCAACTTGTCTGAAGAGTATTACGTTGAATTACATTATCATTCATACACCTGAGATTATTGGGTATCTAACTAAAAAGGTGAGCTAGAGTGCTATTATAATACAGTAATATATAATTCGCACAATCGTTCTTTAGCTCTCTGAAGTAGCTGCGCAGAACCCATTTTTCATGACGCCTAGACGCCTAAAATCTTCTAAAATCGTGCTATCTCGCTTACTCTACCAAACCTGCGCAATCAACTATTGCGCCTAACTTCAGAGAGCTAAAGATCCGTTGTGCTTAGTATACCTACTGTGATTTTCTGCTTCTGAAGAGATCATGTAGCTTGCTTGTTTTCTTGTTGGGATTTTTAGTACTTATCCCAAAAATCATTACTATTTTAAATGGGGAGTAATTTTCAAAACCACTGCCACCAATTATAAATTATTCTATATCCCCGGAGAAAACAGACATCAATTACTTAAATCTCAGGTACCGGAGCAAATCGCTGTCTGGTCGGTGAAGATGATTTTAATAAAGCAAGAAAATACTTTCTCCAATATCACATAAGTTGCAGCTTGTGTAACATTATCACGCTTGTGTGAATAGTCTCATCCCACTTATATGATAAAGCTGAATGAAAGTTTGTGAGTATGTTTAGATGGTTGTGTTTCAATCACGGCTAAACCAGTGAACCGATTTGCATGATACTTGGAATAGGCGTAGATAGTGACCTGGAATAGCATTAAGGCTATTCAAAATGTTGGTACCACGCGGGCAATGCTCGCAATAGTTTTTAGTAACTATTGGTATTTGATTATAAAATACTAGATTCCGCAGGCTTTGCGAAGTACCAGCAGAAAATACCTATTTATAGCTATACGAGTATTGTCATCTTGGAAGTTCATTCTAAATATTGGTAAAGAAAAGTAAAGTAAAGTAAAGATTTATTGCGTGAAATACATGTAGTACATGGTGGTATTTTGTTTTTAAAAACTCAATCTCTGCCAGTATGGCGTGCAATTTTTAAATTAATACAGGAAAAAATAAAATAGATTCAAACAGTCATTAATTACGTATTTAAAATTAAAATAAAAAAATAAATAAATAAAAAGTAAATTAAAATTGCATGCAGGAATTATATTGGTGAAACATTTTGAAATCAGATGAGTAATTTCGTAGATGCCTCCTACATAAAAACAAACTTTACATATTTGAAATATAGTGTATGTAGGTACATAATTATCTGAAGCAGAAATATTTTATGTGTAGGTGTACCTTCTTTACAATTACAACATACTACGAGCTTAAAAATAGCAGTTGTAAAAAAATGTTATCGTTAAATGCATCAAGAGCGCCATTTGCGCATTTCTTTTGTTTTTGTAATTCTTTGTATTATTACAAAAGAGTAAAAGTAGGTATAAAATTTAATATTCTTCGACATGAATGCACTTGAGATTTATGCCTTCCTCTATCGTCTATTGACTCGCAGCTGCGTTATTATAGTCGATTTTAAAACTTTTCTATAGTTCAAAAACTTTAGGGAATGTGGACTGCTACGAGACCCGTTACTGAATGTGTACGAACGATCCTACGTGCTCTGAATTTGTAAGTCTCTTTTATGTTTGAAACAAAACATCTGCGTGGGCGTTATTACTTTGTATTCTAAACTGCTTATTTCATAATTGACTAAGTTGAAAGCGCTAACACGTTACGTTTTACATTCTCTTGAATGAACGTCAAGGCTGTTGGAAATTATGTAGTATGTTGCAGCTGTGTAGTAGCTGTAGATATGCGTGAAATGTACGTTAAATGAACGGTATGTACCGTTGCGTGTTATATTTCACGCATATCTATTTTCAGGGTACCTTACTTGATAAGGGAAACAGGAAACCTTATAAAATTTGCAGCTTTCAAAAAAAAATGCAAATACTTTGACACTCGCAATGGAATCTGATTTATAAAGGGTGGGTAGGGTACTTATATCAAGTAGATATACCTCGAATAGTTAAATTTAGTAAGATGCTTTATACGGCATCATAGATTTAATTATTAAGTATTTTCTTTAAATAACTCATCACCCAATCAGTTATATTCAGAATTTAATGTTGATATCAATTAACTTTATAACCTGGTTTACATGTTGCCAGTCAATCAAATTCAAGTGACTACATATTATAATAGGCCAAAATTTGATTGCCAATCACCTACTAAATGCCTTGCAGGCTGCAGCACGTATGAGGTACAACCACAGACACAAACCATAAAAATAAAATCTATTTACTCACGTATTAGGTATCTATTACATTGATCATTATCTGTGATTTGTTGAGGATAATCCCCTTTTCTTTGTACATGTAAAGTACTCTGTTATGTTTACAAAAGGATAACCGTACAGCAACCTTTCCGAATGTCCTCGTTTGGTCCTCTTGACCTGCATACAAATATTTATTTGCTTGGAAAACTTGTTTTGGATTACAACTTATTGATTTGAAAATGGTTAAGTAGCCATATGCAGCCAAATGTGGGCGTTTATTATCCATGTCCATAGTGTTAAGAGTTTTGCAATATTTTTATGACTAGTTCTGGTTGGCAGCTTACCCATATCTATCTGATCAGGGTCTTTGTTTAATGGAAATGCTAGAAGATTTTAGTTCTGTGCTTATAATGATGCTATGAATATATTATTACTCATCATATCTCTTATAGAGAATTGAACGAGTAACCGCTGCAAATATGGAATGATCTTTGAAGTGTCCACGCCATATTTTTTCTTTTCTTCGCTCATTCTTAAGCATAACTGTAAAAGCTTTTATTCCGTTATGTTCGATCATACTTTCGAAGTATACTTAAGAACCCTTAAATTGGAAACCCCGAGAAAGTGATACGTAATGCATGCGTGAAGTAGTTAAAGTACCTACCTACTTTCTTTCTTTTACGGGTATTTCCATTTATTTCTGTATGTCTGTATTCCAAAGCAAAACTTTATTTATCATGAAATATTGCGCAATACAATATTAGTGTAGGTATAAAATGCACGTACGTAAATGTACATTACATATAAAATGAAATGTGAAAGTTTGCAAAGTTTGTAAGCTATTTGTTGCTTCTCAACTTTATGGAAAAAGTGAGAAACTGTCGCAGCTCAACTATTTTCATATTTTTTTATTTTAAATAGTTATGTACAATACCTACCTATACCTACTTAGTACGTATTTAATAACAATATTAAAATGAAGGCCGTCTATCAGGGAAGTGCCGGAAACTGCTTCCGCCCGCGGCAATTCTCGTGTATCGAACGTAGCAACGAATATGCGTTTGGGCAACTAGACTTGTATTTCTTAAAAATCTGTACCTACCTATGTTTCTATCGGTGTTGACTTTTAAATTAACGAATATCTTCCTAATGTCACAAAATACAGAAAGGTTATGTTCAATGTTATGCATGCCTCTGGTAAAATCTGGTGTAGATAGACAAATTAACTAAAAGATCATATTGTGTAGCTCCTCTCATCCATGCTGGGTATAAATCTCATCTTGTTATATGTGACTAGAGGCACGCCCGCCGCTTCGCTCACGGTACCAACGTTTTCCCCCTTTTCACCCCTTAGGGACTGAATTTCCAAAATTATTCCCCTACTTCATAAATGGAATGTACTTACCCTCATGTTATGGTTTAAGCTGTAGGTTGATTGATACCTATGTCAGTTAGATCAAATTACGTGTTTTCTTCCAGATTCTTCATCATAACATTCCTGTTCCCCCGCACTTGGCTGTTATACGTGGCTAGTGTGCTCATAGGCGCCGGCGCTGCAGCCATATGGACCGGCCAGGGGAACTACCTCACGCTGAACAGCGAGCCTGACACCATATCCCGGAACTCGGGAGTCTTTTGGGCTATGCTGCAGTGCAGGTAATGATGAAAACATAGTACATAATGTTATTTAGTTGCTGATTAATGAATGATTCTTAGAAGTAAGCGTTCGCTGATTAATCCCCAAGGGACCAATAAAATTTTTTGACATTCTATAATTTGTAGAGATATCTAAGAAAGTAGGTGTAGGTCAGGTACCTTACCTACCAGCAGCCTACATAAGTTAGTTTTACATGGTTGCAAGACCATCGATCGCCACCGACTGTTCTGTTTCGGCTCAAAATGGTTTCCCTTCGATCTTTATAGCTATTGATCTGAGAGAATGTCTACTATACCTTGGGGATTTAATCATACCTGGTTTTGTTAATTTGCTAGCTTTATATATTATTATACTTTTGTTTCTTCCGCAGCATGTTCTTCGGCAATCTATTCGTTTTTATAAAGTTCCAAGGCAAGACGCACATAGACGCTGAGACTCGTAACGTTGTGTTTGGAGCCCTGACCGGGGTCTGCGCTGTGGGCATCGTGTTCCTTGTTCTGCTGCGACCGATACGTCGGGCGCCGGCTGTCGATGACACTGTCAAGGTAATTTGAATTCTAGTGTCACAGCATACGGTGAATGACTCTTTTCTAGGTTTTCAATGATGAACCTGATTAATTGCTGAATGATTTTTTTTCGCTTATTATTTTGAACTCGGCGATACGAGGTAGACCAGCACCAGTCTCTAAAAGGATATAAAGCATTATATTCTCTATTTATCATTTTAAAAACACAATGTTTCGTTCTAATCTAAGTTCACTCTCACTCACCCATCATGTTTATGAGATGTTCTAAGCAAGTTGCTTTTTTCCCCCTCGTTCATACCAAGACATTTAATACCTAATTATTTTTTTTCCACCCTAAGTAAAACTTTTTTGAACAGGTATCATAAACTTCATATAACTTGTTTGTATGTGTGAACTGTGAATGTGTTGCAAATCCATCGTTCATCGATAGGTTTTTCTTCTTATATTCTCTTAACCGTTCAGTAGGTATAAAAAAAACAGGTTTCAAAAGTTTCATAATAACAATATGTCAGAGAAGAGTGTCGATGTGATTGTATAACTTTTATGAAGTAGAAAGCACATTTTGCATAAATAATAATGATGTTTTTGACTTTGTATGAACGCATTTTAACTTTGTGAGAAAGCTTTTTCGATATTCAGGAATCTAGGAGACAATTAAGTATGTACTATTTTCCCGCATGGTAAGATTATGAGAAAGGAATTTAAAAATATTATATTGTTCACGGACTTATGCGCTCACTAAAATTAGTCCAACGAACGAGTGGCACAACAAAAGTATTGGGACATCACAACAATTTTTGCTACATAGACGAGCTAAATTGCCTCTGTACTGTTTGGTCATTATCGCATGTAATTTCCTTCTTCCAGGTTGAAACCACCACAGCCGAGACGGAAGGACCTTTAGAAGCGTTCAAAGGTGCCTTGAAACTGTTCTGCACGCGGGACATGTTGCTTCTAAGCGTTACCTTCATTTACACCGGTGAGACACACCTCCAAAACACACAACAGACCATTTTCAACCCTATTCTTTTAATCATGTGAACAATATGGCTTAAATAGTTTTGCTAGAACGTTAAAATAAAATAGTTTGCAATAACGATTCTGAACTTTAAACACTTTAGAATAAGAGTGCATTTTGAATGGCGTTTTGTTTTGTGATTGTTTATATCAGAAATGATAATTAGCAAGGCGAGGTGAGAGCAGGTTTCGTAAATTCTTTAAGCAATATTGTAAAGTAAATAATGAAAGGAATTTGAACCCGCTTCAAGGGATATTGACATTTAGTGTAATACATGCTAAGTATAGTTTTTTTACGCTATTTTTAGGTATAGCAAGGTTTTTATTAGTCTGTCCGATCTTATATCTTTATTTATGTATTTAAATGAAATCTTTGCACTTCAACACAGTTAAGTTATAATAGACGCGACGGTTTTTGTGGTGAAAGGATTTAAATGCGCTTAAAACATGTTTTCTAAACCTTCACAAGACCGCCAGTGTTCTCAGTAATAATGTAATATAATTTGCAGGTGTGGAGTTATCCTTCTTCAGTGGAGTGTACAGTCCCAGCATTGGCTTCACTCTGGGCATGGGGGAGAACGCTAAACAGCTTGTGGGACTATCGGGCGTCTTTATAGGAATGGGAGAAGTGCTAGGTAAGTTTAAACAGTACTTACAATATCAACGAATCTAGGCATTCGTGAAGTTAGCCGTTTGTCTGCGCAGTGACCACTTTTTCATTTATAATTGTGTTCTGCGCATCAACGGCTAACTTCACGAATGTCTAGATCCGTTGAACGAAGTGTACCTACTATACTGTTCCCCGTAGGAGCTCATAACAAGTTGTTTTGTTTGTGTTTCTTAACTCAGTGTGTTTCATAAGTTAGAGTCGAAATAAAGTCTTATTGTAAGACGCTCTCAAACGATCATAAATTCTGATGGCCCGAAGACTAAGAAATATTGGCGAGCCATAAGACGAAAAACTCGCGCAAATGCAGAGGATCGACCCACTTTGAGCGGGTAAATCAGACTCGCTTTCAGGCAATAGCCCAAGCTGATCGTATCCACTAGGTGCCCTCGCGCATGCTTAGAGTCATCTCTAAGACTGATGACTTCTCGTCCGTTTATTCAGTTTTCATATTTTATCACTATCGCATTACATTTACCTAAATATGCTATAGTATAAATCTAGTAAAGTGACTATACGGGCGTTATGTAGGTACCCAATAAATCATGTTGTAGGTACTAAACTGGTTCGTGTTGTAAACAAACACCGTTATCAATCAATGCAATTGATTGCCTATTGAAATTAGATCTAGTCCGCCTATTTGTAAATAGATCCTTCTGCCAAGGTAACCAATAATGTAAGGGCTTTTTCACCATTTCCAAATCACAAAGGTTGAACTACTGGGGATCTCATATAGCAGTCATTTTACTCCTGTTCCTTCGCGAGTAATACCGTGAAGAACCAGGGCAACAAAATACTGTTTGGGGCCTAGCTGTATATGTGAAGTATCCATTAAAGGTTGCCTGGAAGAAATCGCTTTCACAGATAAGGCCGCCCATTGTAATAAGAACTTGTTACTTTTAATGTTTTTGTTTAAAACTATATTGTCTTTGGTTTATAATATTTTCTTGGTGTACAATAAAGTGTGTAAAAAAAAAAAAAAATTCTATAGTTCTCAGAAAATGTTAGTAGACGTAGACTCAATTAATGCCATCTAAAAATGTCTGCTGGTTGGTCCCACTCATTGATGATGTTAACCATACTGGTCACCATCAGTGTAGACAACTCCTCAGTTTTAACTCTAGATCTACAGTTTTTTGGAGATGCTCACAGTTTTTAGTTTAGGCATTTATCCAAATTTCCCATTCATCATAAAAAAATATATATATATCACAGTTTTTCCTACGCGCATGTCTGCAGTTTTTCACTGAGTTGGAGTTGGCAACACTGGTAACAATAGCAGTTTAATTGACAGTAGGAACGCTTATTTGGGAATTTTCTCAGGGATGGCGAAACAATCCCTAAGATTGATAGGCTACCTAATATTTTATCAATCGATGGCAATGAAATAGCTATTACAAAATGCATTATTGATAAAGACACTTAACTAACGCGCTAAGTATCTTTCTAATCAAATGTTAATGACCTAATTTTGAATCACAAATTGAATGATTAATGAGCATGGTTTTTTAACTAGCCTAGAAGAGCTTGGTTCGTATCTATGTACAGTACAACTTCGGTTGATTTCGTATTTCGCTCTATTTCCGGATACCTACATCCGATCGACTTCAAGGTAGTACCTAATAATATCCCTTTACCTATCCTAAACCATCCTCTTGGCTTAATCAGGTTTAGATGCTGGGCAAGCCTATTCCATCTCAAACAATGTCCCAGGCACTACAGCGTCCCGTTAAGTGTAGGCATAGGTTGTCTCCTGACGCTGTATAAATCATCTAATATAGATGTAAAAGGCCTAAGTTTACCTATCCTAGTATAGTATTTTTTTAGATAATTACCATCTTGAAGTTCTTGATGTATTTGAAAATAGAGAGAAATATGAAACCAACCGAAGCGCTTTATTAATGTAGTTGAACTGTAACAGAATCTTTGAACGTGATTTTCAACCAAGCTTAGAAAATGGTTTAGATGGTAGGTCCAGTTGGGGCTACCATCTAAACCATTTTACCTACGTAAAGGCTATCTACTGACACTGTATAGTATACGTTTTATTGAGTAACTAATTAAAACTTTGGAGGTGAAACCCTTCCATTTTCCTCAACAAACCATCTAATTTTCAGGCGGAGCCCTTTTCGGTATCCTCGGCAACAAAACCACTCGCTGGGGACGAGACCCAATCGTCATCATGGGCTACATAATCCACCTGACTTCGTTCTTCCTAATCTTCATCAACCTTCCCAACGTGGCCCCATTCGGAGACACCACAGAGGTTTCCTACATCACGCCGTCAGCGTACCTGGCTATGTTCTGCAGTTTTCTATTAGGGTTCGGCGATGCGTGCTTCAATACTCAGATCTACTCGATACTGGGTGGCAACTACTCGGATAACAGCACATCGGCTTTCGCTCTGTTCAAGTTTACTCAGGTAAGTTTATTTGTTATAATAATAATAATAATACCTAAACATGTGTATTCTATGCTTAGACACGGTAAACATCCGTTGTGAAGTCCAGGTATTATAAGACTATGAAAAGACGTACCTAAAAGGGCATCAGCCGCGGAAGACATTAACTCAGAAAGTCAAAATTCTTGGGAGTTCTCTGAAGGTGGAATACGCACGGCCCAATACCTACATATCTAGCACATGCTAAGATTTTTCAAAGTTAGCATTCTAAACGTGACAAGTTTATCGATCATTCTAGCGATCCAAGCCCATCGCTGCCTATTAAGCAAAAATTATCACACAGGGATTATAAATAAAACTGTTTTCTTCCAGTCAATGGCAGCTGCAGCATGTTTCTTCTATTCCTCCAAGGCCCTTCTCTCGGTGCAACTGGTAATTCTCGGAGTATTAGCGACAGTGGGCACGGCTGCCTTCTGCCGCGTGGAATGGGCGGGCAAAGCGCGCGCGCGAGCCGCCGCACTCGCCGCCATTGATGATAAGTCACCAGCCTCGCACTCATTGGCTGACAATTTTCACTACGATTGAGGGTAGGCCGAGATTTTATGAACGGTAACAGTACAGTTGGAGACGAGAAATTGAAACAAAAAGATAAAATATCATTAATAAAATGTTTTGATGTATTTTTCGGACAAGATAAGAATGAGTTGAATTGTGTAAATGAATTTTGATAATACAGGCTAAAGTACTATGTCTGAGAACTGAAGAACCTTGTCTATTTTTTAAACATAGATAGGGTTTTCAAAAATTAAAAATAAAGGTGATTTATTAATTCCATTGGCTGACTGAACTGTTGTGTGGTACAGGGAAAAATAATGTACTTATAAATGATTTAGTGAAGTTAAAGTATGAATTGTTGTTAGTAGGTGTAACATTACTGTTATTTGATTTCAGTTAGTTACAGGTGTATGAAAGATCTCTCGAATTAATACTTGATATTATTTTGCAAATTAAAAAAAAATTCCAAATATAATCAATGATGTATGAAACTGATGTGGTGCTTAAGTTTTTGTAAATAGTTGTAAGTAAAAATGCTTTATATAATAATGAAGTAATAAATGCATTTTATAAAATATTATTTCAAATAAGTGTAACTTAAATCAATTTGTAGTTAAAAACAAATGTCCTTTAAAGGAATAACATGTGACATTCCATATATTTTTGTATTTATTTAGCTGTAAGTATTCTAAATGAAATAATTGGACTGGAAAGATGTTGTTTTGTATTTAGAGATGAAGTAATTATTCCAATTTGCAACTAATTATATTTTGCAGTCAGCAGTAACTCCCTAGTCCTACATTTTGCTTTGTAAACATTCATTGCTTTCAGTTTTATGTATAAAATACTTGTTTGTTACTAAGTTTAAGGTACCTAACACTAAAATAAAGTGACAATATTATGCTGTTGTTTGATTTTATCTGGTCGAGAAAGTTTAGATGTCTCAGTACTTTGGGTTTTTGTCCCGGATCAATCAAGTTTTAATAAGTTCTTTATGGTCGCGAAGGAACAGGAGTAGAATCACCTAGTTTTAAGACGTTTCAAAGTGATCCCAGCGGTCCTACTGAATAAATGATTTTTGAATTTGACTCAATGATAAGGATTGTAGAAGTTAGAAATGTCAAGCTAAGGTTTGCTACACATAGTTATGAAAAAGGAACATTCATAAATAGATGTCTATAATTAAATAACATAGATAACTAATATCAACAGAGAACTACTAATTAATTAACTTATTTGCTTTCCTCCTGTGGATTGCCCAATTTGAAGTCCAAGGGTTTGTCATATCCCATTATTTTAGCATAGTGCATTGGATCCGAGAAGAATCTGGCTTCAATAAACAGAGGAACTCCTTTTACTTTCATTGTCGTGAACATTCCAGGGAGATCAGGCACTTCCACATCATCTGATTTGAATTCATGCTGCAAAAATAAACATTTGGATGAACTCAAACATCGGAAGTTGACTTCTTCGCACTAAAAGATCTAAACAAGGAGCCACAAGCTCCACAAGCTTGTGTAACATTGGTAATTAAATAAACATATGTACACTAGCTGCACTCCCGCGGGTCACACCGGAGCGATCCCTCGGGGTTTTTTAATTTTTTCAAGATAAAATTTTCGAGATATGTCCTTCCCTGGGATACAACCTTTAATATGCCAAATTTCAGCTTAATCTGTTCAGCGGTTTGGACGTGAAAGCGTAACAAACGCACAGACAGAGTTACTTTCACATTTATAATATTAGTATGGATAATGCTGGACACTTCACACAGTTTTATACTAAGTAAGTGTTTTACATACCTGTTTCCTGGCTAGGAAAAAAGTAATAGTTGTAGCTTTGTATGTAGAAGTTTCAGGGTTATAATTTATTTCTGTCACATATTTCTTGGTTATTATGTGCAATAATACAGGTGTGACGAATGTGAAGAACCCTACGACTGAGCACAACGCCACAATCAAAGAGGTACTGCCTATGGATGCTGCTTCTCTGATTATAATGGGCTGTGCTATCAAGCCCGCTATACTTGAGCTCAATGAGAAAACTTTGACACCTTTGATTTGCGGTGTGAGAGGCCCGAGGTATATTGTTTCTAGCTTGCTATCCTCATCGTTCTTTAGTTTAATTGCATAATTTCTAGCCAAAATATTATTGAAAGCGCTGATGCTTTTCAGCTGAGAGGTTATTTGTCGAAGAGCCGGATTCAGTTGAGTTTGTAAGCTTACACTTCTCACACATAGGCGGAACATATTGAGTAAACTATTTTGCTCAATACACTTTGAAATATAAATAATTTATTTGATAAATCAGATGAAAGCTCAGCTCTAGCCAGGGGCCAGACAGTTTCTAAGCGCTGTCAATTTTCACATTCGACAGAGCTATCTATATTTTGCTTCTGACTGTTTTTGCTTTTTAGTTCTTTAAATTCTCAATAGATGGCGTGGCAACTAAGTTTAGTCACCACTTAGGTAAATTTTGAATTTACGCGGTGACGACGGTTTGTTGCAATACTTGCAACGTGTTTTCCTCGATGTGAAATCGAGTTTTCGTCGTTTTGTGGTGCGTTCCAGTGCGTTTTAGTGATTTGCGTTGAGGTGCTCCGTGTCAGCGTCGAGGTGCTCCGCAATTACTTCGCGACAGATCGCCTATCGAGTGATTTGCGTTGAGGTGCTCCGCGATAGCGTTGAGGTGCTCCGCAATTACTTCGCGACAGGACGCTTAACGAGTGATTTGCGTTAAGTGAGGTGCTCCGCAATTACTTCGCGACAGGACGCTTATCCAGTGATTTTCGTTTGTGCTCGCGACAGGACGCTTACATACCTAACCTGCATTGACTAAGGTGCTCCGCAATTAGGTACTTGCGACAGGACGCTTTAAACAGTGATTTGTATTGTGTTTCTCTGTCATTGAGTTTCACTTTCATTATGCCGAAACGGTGTGCCTTTGGGTGCGAACCAACAGGTAAGTTTTCTGTGACAAAGTTTAGAGTAAGTAGGTACATATTTTATTTGCTAAAACATTATGTTAGTTACCTACATTCTTAACCATACAAGGTCCTATTTTAATATTGTCACAACATACTTGACCGATAAGTACCGGTGTGCAAATTAGAAGACTGAAATAACAGAGTCATTTCAGGTATGGATGGAACCTTATAAAAGTAGATAAAATCTAGTTGCTTTCTCTCAAAATTCTCTTTATTTCTATTCTTTCAGAATATCCTGTTCATCGCTTTCCCAGCCGTGACAAATTTCCTGAGTGGTTTAAGGCATGGGTCACTCTTTGCGGAGGAAAACTGGAATCTGAGTCGGACTATGTTCTGTATGCACTGAAAGTGGCCTGTGATAGGCATTTTACAGCCAATGATCACAATCGCAATAAAAGGCTTAATTGCTTAGCAGTTCCATCACTTTATGTGAAAGGTAAATTTGAATAATTAGAATTACTAATAATATTATAATTATAATAATGACACAGAAGGTTGCGGGTTCGATACCCACTGCAGGATAAATGTTTGTATGATCTGCAAATATTTATCTCGGTTCTGGGTGTTTCTATGTATAATATGTAGGTACCTATCTATTTACAATCAAAAAAATATGTAAGTAGTATATCAGTTACTGGTTCCCATAGTACAAGCTTTGCTTAGTTTGGGGCTAGATGATGCTGTGTGAAATGTCCAGCATTATTAGTATTATTTTGTTAGTCATTGTTTAACATCTCGGGACTATTGAGTCCCGGACCTTTGACAGGCATGTATGGGGCTGATGCCACACAGAGCTTTTTGACAATTTTGATCTTGTACGATAGAGACACACACCAGCGACTATTCCTTCAACACAATCTATTGAATGCATTTCTAATGCATTCAAGATTATTATTATTAATAAAGAAAACTCACTCTGAAATTATTGAGTTATTGGTTGCTGTTAAACACACCTGATTGTTTTAGGTTGTTACAATTTTTGATTTTCATGCAAGTTTCCCATTATTCTTACAGGTACATCAAGAAATGTGACAGTGAATATGGAGACGGAGATATCAACACAAAATCTCGCTCAATCTTCTGATCCTCAAACCTGCACATCAGGTATCTATGACTAAAGATTTTAAATGCATCCCAAAAATTTGCACCCATGCGGGATTTGAACCCACAACCTTACCGTACCTACTTTTTTTTTTTATGCTGGACATTTTCACACAGCATCATCTAGCCCCAAACTAAGCAAAGCTTGTACTATGGGAACCAGATAACTGATATACTACTTATATACTTTTTGTTTGTAAATACATACATATTATACATAGAAACACCCAGACCCGAGACAAATATCTGTAGCTCATACAAACATTTGTCCCGCGGCGGGGATCGAACCCGCAACCTTCTGTGTCGCAGGCGGACCTTCGCCCACTGCGCCACAGAGGTCGTACTGATCCGTGGTAATGCTCTAGACCAACTGAGCTAATGGTTAACACTATAAAAATATAATCTTTATACTGACTACATAGCAATATCGCAATAAAATCTATAAATCAAATATTGTTAAATAAATAAATAAATAATTTTGTTGGATATTTCACACAGCATCACTAGCCCCAAACTAAGCAAAGCTTGTACTATGGGAACTAGTAACTGATATACTACTTACATATTTTTTTCATTGTAAATACATAGGTACCAACATATACATAGAAACACCCAGAACCGAGATAAATATTTGCAGATCATACAAACATTTATCCTGCAGCGGGTATCGAACCCGCAACCTTCTGTGTCATTATTATAATATAATATTATTAGTAATTCTAATTATTCAAATTTACCTTTCACATAAAGTGATGTACACCTTGATTATTTTTGCAGGCACTTCACGGAGTGTGACAGTGATTATGGAGACAGAGACATCAACACAAATTCTTGCTCAATCTTCCGATCCTGAAACCTGCACGTCAGGTATCTATGACTACATGTATAGCAATATTGTAACAAAATCTATAAATCAAAATAAGTATTGTTAAATGATATTGTATGCCTGAATTATCTGTTGGTACCTAAAATTTTTGGTATTCACTTTGATTATTTTTGCAGGCACTTCACGGAGTGTGACAGTGAATATGGAGACGGAGACATCAACACAAATTCTTGCTCAATCTTCTGATCCTCAAACCTGCACATCAGGTATCTATGACTACATAGCAATATCGCAATCAAATCTATAAATCAAATATTGTTAAATGATGTATGCCTACCTAAAATTTTTAGGGTTCCGTACTAGGGCGTGTAAAAACCGTTTTTTTGCGCTCATCATTTCATCATCATTTGACGACCTCTGTGGCGCAGTAGTCGAAGGCCCGCCTGCGACGCAAAAGGTTGCGGGTTCGATCCCCGCGGCGGGACCAATGTTTGTATGATCTACAAATATTTGTCTCGGGTCTGGGTGTTTCTATGTATAATACGTATGTATTTACAAACAAAAAAGTATATAAGTAGTATATCAGTCATGTAGTACCCATAACACAAGCTCTGCTTACTTTGGGGCTAGATGATGCTGTGTGGAAAGTCGAGCATTATTTATTTATTATTTATTTATTTATCAACGACGTTTTATGCGGTCCAAAGATAGTTTTCTGAGAAGTATTTGTTTGTATTTTTGCAATTTTATTGCATTATGTTGTAGTATAATTAGGTAGATTATTAAGATCGTTTTAAATAAAGTCTACAAAGCGTAGTTTTAAATAAATTTGTCATCTATTACTCATAAAAAAACCGAAAACCGGTTATTTTTACGAAAAAAAAACCGGTGAAAAACCGACGTAAAATCGGTCGGTTAATCGGTTTTTCGGTTAATCGATTAATCGGTTTACATGCCCTATTCTACGGAATATTATTCTACGGAATAGGGCATAGGCATAGGCCCAAAGGGTAAAACGGGAAATGTCAATGCATTATTTTATTATTTATTCTATGATATTAATGTAAAATTTGTCATTTCAGAGACACAGAAACATGGGAAACATGTTATAGCTGTTCTCAACGAACACAACTACACTGTTGCTAGCAGACAGAAACATATAAATCCTCAGAAAGGTAGGTTGTGTTGTATTTATTACTCATCTATAAAAAGTAGCTATTCTGTTCCCTAACTAAATAAAGGAGGCCATTCAGGCTCCATGCAAGCCTGGGCCCAAAAATCAAAAGTGCCGGCCAATTAAAATAAAGGCCTCACCGCTATTGGGAACGTCAATCTGAGTATTTTTCAGTATGGCACTAAGTCTCCACTACTTCAAATGATTCTCACTAGGTACTTCAAAGAAATCTGGATTTTGATACACTAAATTTTTCTACTCACAAAAAATCATTTGAAATAGTAGACTTAGAGACTACCATATTCAAAAATACTCTGACTGACTTCCCCAATAGTGGTGACACCTTTATTTTCGTTGGCTGGCACTTTTTACTTATGGGCCCAAAATGAATGACCTTTTGTCCGCGTGACAAAAACATGTCCTCATTTGTGTTTTTGTCACTCGTGTCAGCCACGGTCATGGGATCTCGGTACGTTGAAATGTCACAAATGTCGACGTACCTTTAAAACACACTTAGGATTTATTGTATCGCAGCTGAGTTGGTTATAAATAAAATACGTTAGCTTGAGGATCTTTCGAATCCCGTCAGCGTTGGACTCTAAAATTTTGATAGGAATTTTAAGTTTCCATGAAATCTGAAATGTTTTTGAAATTGCTTTCAGGTCAAAGGAGCTCACCTAAATTGACCACGGTCAAAATGAGATGCATGAGTGCCACAATCAAAAGCTTAAGAAGCCAAATTTGCAAACTAAGGAAAGCTAAGAAACAAGATTTCAGTAATCGACTGAAAATGACTCAAAAATTATCGGAGACAACAATGTTTCAAAAAGTAGTGGGAACACTTAAAAAACCGTCGCAGTTGTTTGTAAATATGCAACTTCAGATGAAAAAAAGGCCAAAGGGAAGACGCTTCACGATTGAAGAAAAAATATTGTGCCTTTCCTTATATAAAAAAAGTCCCAAATGTTATGCATTATTGCACAAATTATTTACATTGCCATCTGCAAAAGCAATGAAGCGTTTACTCGCAAAAGTGAAAATATCACAGGGCATAAACACAGTTATATTTGAAAAACTTAAAAATGTTGTGGCCGATGAAAACACTACAGACAAACTGTGCAGTCTAATGTTTGATGAGATGTCAATAACACCTCAATTAAACTACAACGACCAAAAAGAATGCATTGAAGGATTTGCTTTTAATAATGGGAAATTTGCTGACCATGTCCTGGTGTTCATGGTGAAAGGAATTAAAAAAAAATTCAAGCAACCTCTGGCGTACTATTTCACCAATTGCCTCAACAAATTGGATCTCAAAAATACGATAAAAATTGTCATTCGCCACGCCCAAGACGCAGGTTTGGTAGTAATAAATACTGTATGTGATCAAAGCACGGTAAATGTAAGTGCCATAAATGATTTAATATCAGATGAAAAATCGAAATACCTGCGTCGTGAGAAGGAATGGCGACATGACTGTTTTTCAGTTAAGGGTCCAGCAATTATTCCACTCTTTGACGCACCTCACCTAATCAAAGGCATTAGAAATAACCTACTGACAAAAGATTTGTTGTACACAACAAAAAATAAACAAAAAATTGTGAAGTGGGAATATTTCCAAAAAGTTTATGATGCAGACAGGGCATATGGGGAATTGAAATTACTCCACAAATTAACCGAAGAGCACGTAAACCCCGAAAAAATAAATAAAATGCGCGTGAAAACTGCAACACAGGTATTAAGTCATAGTGTTGCAGCTGTGACCGAGCACTTGACAGCCAGAGGTGATTTACCTGAGGAGTGTCGCCAACTCGTCGACATAACACTTCTTTTAGACAATCTTTTTGACTCGCTCAACATAAGCACTTTGCATGTGCTAGATGGCAAAATATATAAAGGGCCCATAAAAAACAAATCCCCTCACCATGAATTATGGACCAAAAGCAAAACTATATTGAAAGGTGCGAAATTCCTTCAAAAGAAAAATTGTGACGGCAAAATTCGGATAACTGAAACTACTGTACCATCACTTACAAATTTAATCAGAACAATTGAAGGGGTGGAGGTGATATGGCAGACACTATCAAAAAAGTATCGTTTGGATGCAATGCTGACAAGAAATTTTAATCAAGACCCGGTGGAAAATTTCTTTGGAAATATCAGGAGTTATGGTGCAAGGAACATTGCCCCTAATTCAGTTTCATTTGAAGGGGCATTTAAAGCATTGCTGCTAAATAACTACAGTGCCCCTCATTCGAAGAGGGCAAACTGTGAAGAAGATGGGAATGAGTGTCTACAAAATTTAGATTTTTTTTTAAGAGAGAACTATGTTGAACCTGAAGATACTGATATTTCCCAGGAAAATTTACCGTTCTGCGAAGAATTATGTACTGATGACCAGCCACAAGAAGACCTTGGACAGAGAAATTATGTTTGTGGCTGGGTCATAACCCAATGCTTAAAAAATGTTTGTAAGTCTTGCCAGCATTGCCGACAAACATTGCTTAGTACATCAGAAAAAGACCAAAAAAATGCCTTCATTAGAGCAAAAGAATATGCGGGTAAAAGATGGCTTTGCTATCCTAATGATACTATAACAAGTTGCTTTTATGAGGTGCAAAAAATCACCAAGTCATTTCTGAAACAAAATGTACCCAAAACAAATCTTAAAAAGACAATAACTGCCTATTGCGATCTTTTAATAAATTATCCCTTCGATTGTGAGGTCCACAAGGATAATCTAAAAACATATTTTGTGAATACCACAATTAAAATAATATTGTATAGTTGGTGCAGATCAGTTAACCGAATTTTAGCTGGAAAAATAAAATATCAGGAAGGTGATGATGAGCTCAAAAAGAGTGCTGCTATGTATTATAATAAATTTAAACACTTTAAGAATAAAAAGTAAAACAAACACATAGGATTGGTTTTATTTTAAGTTAGTTTTTAACGATTCGTAGATACTAGAACTTGACTGATTCTATTATATTTTAGAAAATGTAAATACTTCATTAACCAATTTCAATCAAATTTGTGGTTTTAGCAAAAATAACAAAGTAAGCATAAAGTATAGGAATATAGGTAATAGGTATGTATAGTAGGTATGGATAGATATACTGCAATTGCCGGATACAATGTCAAGATGGCGTTTCAAATTGAGTTGGCACAAATACACGAGAGAGGGCTCTCTTTTCCCTATATATTATAATACTCTTTGGCTCTAGCTGTTCATGGCAAAACAGAGAGAGAGAGTGCAGTGCAAAACAAAATGTATATTGACATTTGACATTTATAAAACAGTATCAGTCAGTGTCAATCATCACTGTCATGTCTGTTATTGTCAATTGTGACTAAATTAATTTCGTTCTAAAATGAAATTAAAATACAGGTTCATCCTTCACTTTTAATTGTATTTTAAACAGATTGCAAACAGCGAATTAAAATAATCAGATATATAAAAATACATCACTCAGTATGTTTTGTTGGGCAGTTATCCACATCGTAGCAGTATCCAGTTTCTGTATCAAGAACTAGTGAGTCAGGGCATTCGCACCGAGAAAAGCCGCAGACTGTGCCAACTAGCATTTCTTCAGGATGCTCGCAGGTTTTCAGAGCAGTCCAGTATGTTTTTCTACAGTCGCTCCTTCGTATCATCATCCACTCCGGACATCTCTCAACACCTGGAAATAGAGCAGGTAGGTAGGTAGTGTACTAGGAAGACATAAGATTGATAAGATATACATTATAAGCTTTTAGCGATAAGGCCGCCCATTGTACCTACTTACTTGTTTTCGTGTATTTCCTGTAATGTGTTTTTGTGTACAATAAAGTGTTTTTCTATTCTATTCTATTCTATTATAAGTGCCTACCCATAAGGTAGGTATAAATGGAGTTCTGTTTTATGTGTTAACATCTTAATACGCACAACAGATCTTTGTCTCTCTGAAGTTAGGTGCACTAAACGATTGCGCAGGTTTGGTAGAGTAAGCGAGATAGCACGATGCAACAAACTAAGCGAGTGAGCGAGGACGCTATACAAAGCTGTCTTCGTTTTTTCGCCATCAAAAATGGGTTCTGCGCAGCTACTTCAGAGCATAGAGATATAGAGAGACAAAGATTGGTTGTGCTTCAAATTCAAATCATTTATTTGTGATACACAGGTTATAGAGATGTTAGTGTTTTATCAAGAGCACTGTGATCTACCCACTGGGTGTACAAATTATTATATTTAATTCTTTACAGGTAGGTATTTCATTTAGGCACATTATGCTTGTGCGTATTGTATCTACCTAACTAGAGACGTCTATACAAAAGTTGACTAAGGAAATAATATTTTCTCGAAAATTAAACTAGGTAAGTATAAGTAGTAGGTACCATAAAGTAGGAAAAAGAAGTAGAATTAGATTGGTGAAACTCAAGTAACTGGGTCGAGAACTCGGTCTACTAAAAAAGGTCTTATTACTTACCTACTTCTTAGCATTCACTCATTTATTTAAAAGAAGACAAGAACAAATTCGTCTCGAGGCATCCAAAGTTTAAATTGTTAACCTCTGGCTATCATAATCTTTAGTCATTATTACTTACATGAGTTATTGTACCACAAGCAATTAGAGACCGTAGATTTCTGGTACGCAGCGGCGCTCGCGCTTAGCCAAAATAAAATAGTCCACTTCATCATGATGGTGCAAACATTTAAAACGCGCTAGCCAAATTCCGAAAAATTGTTTTTACGTTCTTTTTTTAAATTCGTAGGATGACAAAGTTTTGCATGAAATTCTTTAATAAAACGAACTCTGCCTGCCTAGCTTCGTCTTTTATGCTAGTCCATAAGTTTAATAACATTGATCTAATGACAAATGGAGGGAGGCAAGTGTGATAATATTTTTGCGAGTAGCATAAAACATGAGCGAAGTTATTGTTAGAAGCACGTTACAAATGGATGTGCTATGACTGTACCTACCTTTATACTTGCCTACATTAGGTAACCTATAGGTTACCTAGGCAAGTATTTGTATATACCTATCAGGTTGTACGTAGGTACTACTTGGCTGACTTGGCACTAATGCTGTGTTTATTCGGTACCTACTGCCTTAGTAGGTAGGTACCATGAAGGTAGGTGGTACCTAGTAGGTAGTGTGCTACTTACACACATACCTGTAATAATGATAACTGGAAGTCACATCGGACATATTTCTTTGAATGTAGTTTTAATACAAAAGACATAAACGCGCGCGTGTCGAGTAACACGTAATACCTTCCTTAATAATAACTACAATTTGTTGAATATTTCTTTATTCTAAACAGGAAAATTTCGCGTTCAAGATAAGGGGCGAATCATCGTGCCTAAACAAGCAAGTGAGGGACAATGCGAGTATTTATCGTACGGCAAACATTGTCTATTGATACAGTTTATCTCTACACAAACAACACACGCACGACACGTAGGATAAGATGGCCATTTCTACTTAAAAGGTTCTAGAATGAGACCATCACTTTATTTTTCTATGACAGTCTTTTCTATCCAGAAATAAAAATACTTTTACACTTACGTTTTTGTTGATAACTTATTTTTTACAGCTTTCAACCAATGCTCTCTACCCAGAATCAAGAATCATCAGGCACTAGGTAGAAGTATGAATGAATTAAAATGAATGAAAATTCTTTATTGCACACCATTAATAAAATTAAAACAAACAAAAACCAGATAAAAATGTACCTACAATGGGCGGCCTTATCGCTAAGAAGCGATCTCTTCCAGACAACCTTTGGATGGAGAGGAACATCAGTGAAAAGAAGATTGGTCGGGTGCATATGATGACAGATTATTGAATTTTTGAAGTAGGTATACCTAACATTGTAATTTATCCCGTTACCTAATGATGACCATTAGGTCACGGGACAAATTGGGAGTGCCTGGTGATTTTTGAGGGAAACCGAGTGGTCATACATGTGTAGTCGGATTCCCTACGATGTTTTTCTTCAAGCCTCAACGTGTAGTAAACATAGACTACGAATCCATGTTGCAAAATATTAAATAAGTAGGTAGGTAAGTATTAAAAAAGCTAACAAAAAAGTTGCTAAATCATGATGAGGACAAAAAAAGGTAAGGGAATCAAGTGTAAGCAATTAAGTGTTTCTACAATACAAACCGCCTCGTCTAATAAATAGCTTGCGACTTTTTGCAGTTTACCTGTCTTGCATGACCGACCTTGAATGGCTTTCAAATTGGTGACCCTAATCCCTATTATTAAACAAATAATGTATCATTTTTAATAACAATGATTTATTTTATGCAACTTGGAGCCTATTTATTTGTGATAATCAGTCATAATTTTATGAAGCTGTCCCTAAAAAATATTTTGGTTGTTAAAAAGGTAAATTGGTTTATCATCGATCATGTTTTAAGAATCAAGTTTATTTCTATAAAGTTTTTTTTTATTCTATATAGGTCACACAGAGATGTAGATTTTATTTTGATTTTGATTAGAAAAAGAAATAGCACCCCACCGCCTGCGACACTCGGTACGGCACTCAACTAAGTCGGTAAAAGCCTTCGATCATAGTAAAAGCACAAGAAAAAAAAAACTTTTGCCCTAATACTAGTTCCCGCCAAATTAAAAGCTCACCAAAAGCTTTATTTTATCAAACCAACCGAATTTAAGCTTTAACTCTCAAAAAATAAAGTCATTATCAGTACGATCCCGTGTGGCGGTAACGACTTATTTCAATTGGATTTATGGGTAGTTCCATCCTGCTCTAACTAAGTGGATTGAGCATCTATCTCATTCGCTCTGGGTCAAGATTGGTGCTTGGGATTTCTATCTCTCTCATCAAGTTAGTTGAGTTTCGGAGACGTCGAAAGGCTGTTGTTTGCACGAGCTCTCCTCGCGAGTTTGTTTACATTTTGTAAACATTGATAAACTATGAAACGGACTTGCACAAATGAAATTATCATGTGAGGATTTATGTGACTTTTTGTTCTAAAGTTGATGGATTTTTTCGGCCAAGATGCAGACTGATGGTGTGTTTTGGATATTTTTGGGAGTGATATGCCTTGTGGAGGCGTCGCTGATAGGTGACCAGTGTGACTGGACTGGCAGGTATGTAGATTTTGAAAGTTCTATTATTCTTTGTGGCATACTTTTCTAAAAGCCATTATCATACATGATTATGCAAATCCTACCCGCAGATATTAGGTAAAAAAAATAATGTCATGTAGCTACATCTAGGTACTTAGCAACAACATGAATAGGCATCACAAAATTATTTTTGGTTGGGTGGGACACAAATGACTATAAATTAAATTAAAATAATCAGCTATAACCCAGGCTATAAGTTCCTGTCTGACTCTGTTATTCCATAGTATAGGATACCTACCTATCAACTCCATACGATTTTTTTAATCCTATAAAAAAACTTGGGCCTTTACATCTATATAAGACCTAATCCTATAAGAACTGCAATACTATTTTAAGATAAGCATAGAAGAAACAGACTAGGTACCTATCGACGATGTTTACATTTACGTATCAACTTTTCAAAGCTACCTAAAATGCATTCCAACACGCAAATCCAATTCAAAGAACTCCATTAAGTTCTTGAATCTTCAAAATAAGATTAACCAATGATCAACAAGAATTTCAAATGTTCTCAGCGTTGCTGCAAATTCGAGAATTCCGTTTTCCACTTTGAAAGATCGCGTTATAACGATCACAGCCTCAGGCAGCTTCATCAGTATCGAGAAGATTGCTTATTAAACTCCTATTTCCATAATCTGTGATAGCGTGCCACAAATTGTTGCCATTCGTGATATTTAGATTTAGCATTCTATGAATTCCTTGATTAGCATTGTGTCTCTAATTGGACTGATTTAAAATCGGATTATTACCACCACCAACTGCCCCCACGCGGTGGCAGACGGTAACACTTATGACTATCCACCCCCGCGGGGGTGGTTATTCCATTTCCATGTGTCGTGCGGTTCAGTCGGTAACAAAAGTCATATTTTAGCGTCTTGCAAAGGAAATAATTTATTTTGAAGGCTTAAGTACTTGAAACTTCTTTATCTTGTTTTGTGATTTACCTTTTGCTTGCCAAGTCAATTTGTACTTATGGCTGCTTATTATAAAAACGTTAAACCTTAGTTGAACCCCATGTTGACACATGTCAAAACAAAACAAAACCACAAAAAAGCGTTCTATGTACGAGAATTAAGATCGTTTTTCTAGGGACAGTATTTTAGTTAGTCTTAGTCTAAACTCGGTGTAATAAGACGGATTAGGTTTAGTAGGTAATGACATAACGATATAATTTAATATAGCCCTACAAGTCTATTGAGATTAGTAGGGTACCTACCTACAATAAAATATGTCAGGCCATCGTATAATAATTAAAAGAGTCGTCATATCGCCCGGAAATGATACCATGGGGCTCGATTACGGAACAAAATCAACAAGTTTATTGGGGTTTCCCATCGGACCGGCGGGGTGGCGTGGGAAAGCACCGGGGAAACTTTTCTCGCCATCCCCCGCTGTATGGACACGTGACCTTTCCGCCCGAATATAAAATTAGGGTTGATTCTGAGCCTAAGGGCTATCATCCATCAATGAGCGGAAATGGTATTGTGCAAGTTCGATACGATATTATCTTGACACCTACATTTTTTTATATTCAATGAGAATGTTAGTGATGTCTTTTCATTGTGCCGCAATTCTAAGCTGAAACTTGAAGTAATTTACATTCAGAGACACACGCACTCAACACTGCAGTTCAAACCTGAGAATGACATCAACATTTGAATTACCAAAGTATATTGAGCAAAGACGTGTAGCTTCTGTCCACAGTGGACAGGAGCTACCTAAAGTCTTTCGGGATGGGCTATCATTAAAGCTGTAGTCTAGATAAGACATATCAATAAAGGTAGCAGTTTATTGAGATAAACTATTGATTGATCAATAGCTTTTGTCATTGAGAAATTTTCAGTTCATAAGTTTGAATGTATAGGTACTAGAACTGTTGTAATGCCTTTGTAGGAGAGATACATTATCTAAGCAATAAGATACGAGGTAGGTATTTACGTTTGAAGTATTGCTAAGTATTTCCTGAGGAAATCATTAACTAGCTATTGGTACTTAGGGTTGGGTCAGGCAGGTGGACGTTTTAGATAAGTGTGTCATGCGGGGTTTTAGTTAGAATGTTTAATTAGTAGAACCATAGAACTATGTAGCTTTTTGTACCTTTAATCAAACTGCAATTTTAGAAGGATAGCATTGAAATCAATTGTAATTTTTAGCCATGCACCTGACTTACAAATTAGACGATATCAAAAGTGTAAAAAGATTTGCCCTTCTAGCACATTTGATGATCTATAACCTACTAGTTTTTAGCATTATTTACCTACCTATTTTATAAATGCTACAAAATACAATGGTTCCATTATAATAATTGTCACGCCTTGAAATAACATCTTTTTCTGCATTCAACCTCGGATCATCTCATAATTATGTACTAGTACTTGAGATGCCATTCAAGGTAAAAACAAGATAATCGCAAATGCGGCGAGAAAGTAAGATTACCCCGAACAAGATATCAGCCGCGGCTGCAAAAAAGCAAATTGAGTGTCAATGTACCAGCATCACTCGGGGGGCATTGTCGAGCATTCAAGTTCATACATTAATATTTATTAGGGCGAGGGGAGTTCTGTTTATTATAATATCCTCTCCATTATATCGCGTTCGCACGATATGCGCTCTGATTGACAAAGTGCTGGCATGATTTAGAACGGTGCACCGCCGAAAGCAGTATTTGGCTCCAAGTGACAGCTAAGATTAGAGATTGGAGACTTCCTGCTTCTTCCTTAGACTTGTCTCCCCTTCGCTTAGACACTAGGTCGAATTAAATTGTAGTGACCTAGAGTTGTCTGTGTCTGACCGTAGGTACAATCTATGCCATTATCAATGCTTGTACTTTACCTATATTAAAATAGTATTTTGGAGCTAACAACAAGAGCACTATATTTGTTTTTTTTTGGTGGATAAAGATGAAACGCGCTGAAAATTCATGAAAATCAGTAGGAGGAAATTATGATTACCCTGGTTTGATGACGTCAATAATGAATTGTCTAATTAGATTGCCTGCCAACTGCGTGAGAGCAACGGATGTGCGTAATGCTAACAGGACAATAAAGCTAAAACATAACTTGGTTATGATTAAACAGGATACACTTCCTAAGTAAAATGTACGACTTTTGACCCTAGCTCTGTGAAAATCAGTTAAAGCTGGAAAAAAAAGGAGGGGGTATAGGGAATTTTAACTTTAGGCATTTTATAATCTCGGGTTTTGTTTGATTGCTGCATAGGTACTTGATTGTTTCTTACCACGCACGACAGGGAACGACAAATCCAAAGGATATTGCGACAAATTCATAGGTTCTTTTGTAGTGGCGCTTATTCCAACCAAAGATTGACTTGCGTGCAGTAATAATAGAAATTGCAAAGCTCTTTGCAGCATTTTATTTTATTTTACAACGCCAACAGCATATGTATACATTTAAAAGAACATTTTTAATGTCATTCTATAGAATGTATACCAATTACAGGTACTATTTTTCGGTAAACAGATAACAAGTGGAACCATTTTCTATAAGTGGGTGCCTAGGATATTCGAAGCTTTATAAGCATGTTTTGGTCATAAATATATATTTATATCTAACTATCGACGATAATATTATCGTCATTGATGTTTTTTAGAACTGACCTCATGAATTTTTGATAATTCTTACGAGACGGTAAAATCGTGTTCCATTGTTATCGATATAAATATTACCTACGTATAATAAGTATTTGCGTTATCTATTGGTCATTCAATAATTCCACGATTGGTGTTGTGAATGTAATTGCAAACCTATCGCCTGATGAGAAGCGGATGTTCTTCATATATCCATCACATTAATAACCAAGCTGGCGACTAATACGATGACAAATTGCATTCCTCTATATTTATTGTTGCAAAATGATCTATCTTAGAAATAATATGACAGGATAAGAAAAACAAATCGGCTAAAATCTAAACTAACTCGAATAAAAGCAGCATTACCTACGCAAAAAACATTGCAAAATAATGAGAACTATTATCAAAATATATTTGCGGTTCTACTTCCTGAATTTGACCTATATCGAGCAGATATTACCGGTTGCGGATGTCGCTATCACATTAGTTGCGGTCACGATAAAACATCAGATGGCATTGAGCACGACAAGGAGTCTCACGCCTCCCATATGGTGCACACCATACTTCAGAACGCACTGTTCAAGTCAAAGAGCTGTGCCTGTGCACATCCTCTGGAAATACGATTCTGTTGCAACGGAAACGCTCCGAAGTATTTTAAGATACTTTTAATAATGAGCTATTAGTAGTGTTGGCAAGAATTTCGGATCTAGCTCTAAAAACTAATTTCGCACATCTGTTAGTACATTTCAAGGACTGATTCAGCCATACGTTCAAGATCATTAGCGTTTAGGCGATTCCGCGCTGGGATCGCACATCCTGGACATTTCACATGGCTTGTGGGAACAGCCACATTTCGTTACACTAAGAGAAAACAACCGTCACATGTTGTGGATGAAATCACGGTTATTTTTGTGAGCTCGATTGTTTTTATTCGCTCGCCAATTGGGGGCAATCAACGACACGTGTTCCGTTGAGACGCCCGAACGCAGCCATTGAGTTCGTTTAGCTTAGTCGTGTCTAGGCAAATAATATGCTTGGCCCTGTTTTAGCCAGTAAACTCTACTTCATTGAAGGACAATTAAATAAGACATTAGACACACAAAGCTTAACTGTACCACAAAAATATTCCCATGGTACTCGAGCGTTACTCCTATGTCATCTCGCAAAGAAATATTTTTATATCGCTCTCAAGCCCCAATTATAAGAGATAATGTGTCTGTTCGTTACTAGCTTAGAAGGGTAATCCAATGCCTCTGCCATGTGTCCACTTACATTATCTTTTTGTCGTAAAGCAAGTCCGTAGACCGTCCCTTAGAACGTTCACAGGTTTTCGGCGTTGATTGTTGTAACGATTATGACCTACATCGGGCAATAAGTTGCAACAGAGCTGTCGTGCTTTATTTGAATTTATACCGTCTATACCGCAATCTACTGTTTCTAAGTGCTAGCCGAGGTTTGTTAACACGAGATGTCGATTCCGAGAACATACGAGCTAATTGTTTCATTTCATCGAACACGGCGTTCCTTGAATAAAGTGTACTAACTAATTAGCGGTGAATAGTAGGTCACTATTGTATCGACGGCCGGCGGGTCAAATGAAGGCTCTCTTTGTCTTTAAATGTTTATTTTTTCAATTCTATGCCAGTGTTCCTTTCACGCCAATTACGACGTGGTTATTATAATGCAAGCGGCGCCACCCTAATCAATATAAATACATTTTGTGTTTTCTTTGATTTTAATTACCTACAAAGTTTATGATTATAGACAGACAGCTATATTTTAAACCTTTAAAAATATTTTTTGTAAAAGGTTAAAGTTATTATTTTTGTAAAACTTCGTGATTATATGATTCTAGTCATGTCAAAAGAATTATTTATGTATCAATCTTCAATTCTAACAGCACCCTTCTCAGAAACGATTACCGTACGAAACAGTGAATATCAGCTAAAAATATAAGAATTGGGATGATCGGGACCGTTGAATAATGCATAAGGTCGCTGGTCCATTATTAGTGACGAGGCGCGGGCGCGGGCCGTCGCGCGCACGAGCTGCATTCTAATGCGCCACAATTTGGCTGACACGATGTCTTACAATATTTTATTCCAATATGCCTACCTAAGTCCGAATCTTATAATGTTATTACTTAAACTTATCATTTGAAGTCATTGTCATGAACCATTGTCCTTCCGATTTAGACACATGCGCGGAATTGGTAATGTGGCGCTTGCATAAGTAGGTAAGTATCCTCCTGGAACGAACTTCAAAGCCTCTATATTTTTGACATAATTGCCGTTTATCTCAACTGCGGTTGATAACCGTTTACAATATGAAAATACAATCTCGGAATGAGGTTGAAAATGTAAATTGAATGAAGCTTGACCGCTAATGAGGCGGCACGGGCCTGCGTAACCCGAGCGAACATGCCTCGCTGCTGGACCTGCCTCGGCGTCCGGATGAAAGCAAACTCCGTCAAGCATATTGTGTCCATTCGTCCATCATATACCTACGCAGGAAGTAAACCAATACCAAGTTATACTCAAGTGAATAAATGCCAAAATTTCAGTGGAAAAAGAAAGAATTTTTGTTCAAATAAAAGAACTAAGTATACCTTAATGCTGTTGAATATGTAATTTGGTGCTTGCATGAGCATCTCTGTATCCATGGCCGTTTTGGACGACCATAGCTTATCTGGATGGCAAAAAGAAGAGAGTGGCGCGGCGACCGATTATAATGTAAAAAGAGGTTCGCGGTCGTTCCATAACCGATTGCAAATGGCAACTGCCGCAGGCCTCGCCATTTATAGCGTCGCAATCTCGACTGCTAAAAAAAAATCATGCAGCGATTTTCCTCTCCGGTCCAATCCTATCTATCGGTTCCGATACCTTCTATACAGCTAAGGGTAAGGTTAAAGTAAGTAGTAAGGTTTCTTCGAGACAATGAGTGACACAAAAAACGCCCAGACGGCGACGCGGTCCCTCTTCAAAATGCCTGCGCGTACGACTCTCTTTTTACTATTATCAAATTTAGGTAGAATTGGCTCTGTATTTTCGATGAACTTGATCGGGGATGGCATAATACAGAAATGTTATATAGTTTAATGTAATGTGCGACATATTTCCATGATGATCTAAATTACGAGCTAGCTTGTGTTGCTCGCCGAGACAAGAATGCCATAAAAGAGCCTCGGGTCTCATATTATAACTCGTTTTGTTTACACCACGGCCGCAGCATGGAGTCCATAACTGAGTCGACACAACAATGGCTGCCTTACGGGTTTGCTACGACGTTTGTTTAAGATTTTGCCCGATAAAGGCTAAATTGGCTTAACAGTATTCCAGCTTAATAAGGTGCACAATGTCGGTGACAATCGCTTTATTCCGCGGTTCCAGATTAAACCCAGTCGCAATCTTTTACTTCATCGTTTTGACCAGTAAGGGCTTTTGTATGAGGTGTTTTTATTTCCTTTTTGGTTACATGTTAAATTGTTTAATTCCAGTCGAGTGCGCATAAGCTACGCTTGAAGAGTAGTTGTAACTTTATCCTTAGACACGCAAAACGACACTCGATATGTTCGATGGAACGGGGCGACGGATTTTGACGCAGTGCTTCATTGCCCATAAATAAGCCTTCGGAAAAAGGGATTTTGAAACAGTAGGGTACCAACTCGACGGGAAACTTTACCTTTTAGTACTCGTTTTTACAACTTGAAATATTTTAGACCTTTATACGTTTCCGATTGGAAGAATTTAGTCATCGCAAGGTCTAGTGGAAAATTAGACTTTTGCGTGAAGAAGAAAAAAGTACTTATAGATTCTGTTATCTTTTACTAGTATTGTAACAGAATGATTCCAAGCTATCTAAGAACAACAGACAATATATACTAGGTAATATTATTAACAATATATATTGATTATTGGTCTCTGTTTGATGCATGCGTCTTCTAATCCCTGTAGGTATACTACTGCCGAAGGATTTATAAGAGGGTCTGGTAAGCGGCTTACCGGCTACAATAAGAAAGGCACGATCGAAGCTTTTCACACCTCGATATTTGGCTTACGAGTTAGCTTTAACGCCTCGTGTGTGCCTACCCCTAAAAGTTCGCACCTCGCTGTATATAACACATAACTATTAGGTAAAGTTCCTTGAGGTAGAACGAGGTAGAGCGGTGTGACTTTGTCCTTACTGTTTTAAATTACGAAACGTTTCGCTGAGAGAACCTTTGATTTATCGACTTGGATTGCGTCTAGCATGCATAGAGATTTTTTTGGAGACTTTTTTAATTGGAATGAAAAAAAAACGGTGATCAGGTTGAGCAAGGCTTTATGTAAGAACCACACCCGAAAGTAAAGGCTCGTTCACTCTGAAGCTCTGTGACCTTTCAACAGTGAACAGACATCCATCAATAAGACAAATTACAATGAGTCTCGGTGTACGCGTCCCTGCGTGACTAGAGATCGTGTTCTACTCTGGCTCTATTATCCAAGTGAAAGTTGACTTTACGATGCTTTTGCGTGTTACGAAAACGCTTTGCGACAGTTTATTATCTAGCCACTTACGGGTAATGAGATCGTTCTGATTGTGCAGACCTGTCTATCACTGTCTGGTAACTCTAATCAAATAACTCGGACAAAATTTAAATTTTTCTTGATATTCATGGAAGAAGTTTATTGCGTCGATTCTCTCAATAAATCAACCAGTAATCTCAACAAAGTATCGTGTGGTAATCAATCTAAACAAAAACGAAACTCCAATAAAACTTTTATTACGCGATAAAGTAATGTCTACATTGTGCCCATAATTATCCAGCTTTTGTCACGACGACAGGAGTTCATCAAAATTGCATTACGCGTTTCGTCACGGGCTCGGGGCGTAGGCGGCGCGGCGGCACTGTGGGCGCTTCGGCAAAAACCCGAGCATTCATTGCAAATACCACACCTTCATATCGCGTCCTTTGATTGATGGTAGGTAGGTTATGTACAATTTATTGAGACCGAAGTTACATTAGTAGGTACTTACTTACTTACCATTTTATACTTTTGAAAATAAGCTTTGTAAACGTGCTCTTTTTAAAATTGTTGCTTCTTTCGTGATTATTGTTCACATGTCTGTCTGTAGCTCGGGCTCTCACAGCTACGAGGTATATCTACCAGTCTTGAATATTATTACGCTGCCAAGAAGTGCGATTTTCTAAACATTGTCTTACAACGGAGCGTCCAAATGACGAACATGTTTGAAAACCTTGCATGAATTTTCAAGCATCACTTCCGAGTGTTATGATAATCCCCGACCGGCAGGCGCACCTGCACATAACAATGGAGTATTATTGAATGTTGGTATATATTCTGTTAATGGAATATATTCGAGTATATCCAAGCGTGGGTGTACCCGCCGCGTCTAACTAGTTATGTAAACACCGTTGACCACTACCGACTGGCACAAGCTAAACACACGGAGTGGAAAGGTACACTTACTGTTGAGTTAGGTGTCATTTCTAAGGTGGAATGCGTGACTTAGGTGCTGGAGTATATCCGTATTACATCTGTAAATATGAACACGTTGCTGACACAAGTGTCAGGACCTTTGGTTATGTAGAGAGAATGTAATTGCGTGAAGTGTGTTGAAACATGCGTTTTTCTTCTGAACTAGTTTCTTGAATATGATTCCATGGTAAAATGGAGGAAAATGTTTGTTGACTCGAAGTGGTTGGGTTGAAGTTAATTCAAAATAACGAGAACGTCCTGTGTTCCTGTAGTTTCTATTAGGATAGGAACAATGGATTGTGTTAATCAAACAAGTGTAAAATCAAACTGTTATGTTTGCACAGGACGGAGGCGTTAGTGCGGTCAAAATATTTTATTTGCACGCGCCAGGACAAAAGAACACAAAGAACGATTGTGGTCGGCCATTGTTGAGGTTTAGTGGTTTCTAACCAACGTTCATAGGTACATAGAACGTGAGTGTTCAAAAATGCTTGTTACCAACTGTTACTTACAAAAATGCTTGTTACCAATGCTTGTTACCAAGTTAGGTAGACATAGAACAATTGAAACTTTGGTTAGCAAACAGGCTTTTTAAAGAAAATAAAAATATTCTTTATCTCATTTAGAAAACCGTTACAATAGTATGTTTGTCTTCCATAACAATAACGATATATTTATGCAGACATTATAATTATGTAGATATACAACGAATCGCCGCCATTAATATCAACCTACCAATAAATAAATAGAGACTTTGGTTATGATAAGAATAACTCCTCTAACCTTTAGAGGAGTTCAAAGAAATAATGAAGTTGTTAGTTGAATGCAATAAACTTGATAACGACTTAATTACTATTCATAATATTTATATTAGGTAACTTAGAAAACAGAGAATTTTATGGTTTCAACGGTTTTCCTGATTTTCTCCGTTATTTTCATTTTTGTATCAACCATTAGCGAAGATTAATGAGCAGTTTCAATAAAAGGAATCACATGTTTGGTCAACCTTGGACGTCCGTCAGGATGCGTCATCTCTCCTAATTTATGGACTCGGCTCATATGCATGGTCCCTCACTAATTGGCTCCAGCTACCCAACTTCATATTTTAAATGCCACTTATTTGAATAAAATTCCGATTGGCAACACAACACAACCAATTTATTTTTTATTATTTTTGATTCTGATTGAGCTCGGACGTGCCTCCGAGGCTTCATTTATGCCGCGCTAAATGACTGTAATATTTTGGTGTCGTGTGGTAAAATTGTTTTTAATGTCACCGATTGAAAAATATTTTGATGGTTATAAAATGGCAACATTTGAATAGAATTAATAACTTTTATGGGCAGCAATTAACAACAAATAAGATTGGCTCGCGTGTTCGAGTGGTCAGTTATTATACCCACGAATAAATAACAGAAAGCTTACGGGAGTTTTATGTAGGCAGATACATACAAAATGTTATCTATAGCTTCTTTAGTTTGTAAAGCCTTTGTGATGTCAACGGCCGCAGGCGCAACGCGCAGAAATAAACCAGTCCTTCATCGATTTACTTTGGTTTTCGAAGTTGTTCCTTTCTTGTGGGCACTAATCTCGATTCGTGGGTGTAGCCGGCAATGTAAACTTATTTTAATGAAGTCGATAAATCTAATGGAATAATAGTGGTGGGTGCAGGGCGGCGCGTGCCGCAAGGCCGGTCAACTGAAGGAGTCAGATATCCTGAGGTTCTCGCTCGCGCCGACCCGTTCGCTCTATAAGGCGCGTAAGTATTACGATTATGCCTTAATAGTTACCAGTTCAGCAATCATGTTCGTCATTGCATCGTCGCCGTTGCACCATGTCCTCGTGTCCAGCACCGGACACCGCTAATACTTTATTCAAATTACCCGACAGATAAAAAATCCCACCACCAAATTTAGAATCTGCAATGCCGATTTGAATGACGAATTTGGTATCGTATCAGTTTTGGTGTTCATTTACCTACTTACAGTTTTTGCGCGGTTGAGACATAATTGGTTTCTTGCGGTTTAAAAATTCTAGGTAGGCCCTCATAAAGTGATACATGTTTAGCAGGATCGCATTTGCAGTGGCCGGGGGCGCTTTGTCCAAGTTTCTGAGGTCCACCGTTAAATAATAACAAGCGTGTACCAGTCCATGGTTCCAGTGGGTTATAAATTGTCCGCTGCCGGCGGGCACGCGGCACGCAATCTCAATGCGGAAAATATGCTCGAGCCACGTATAGCTTGAGCTAGAACGTATGTACCTTTCTACCTAGGTATAGTCAATAGAGTAGGGTCTAATGCAAGGCGCAAGAGCACGGTTGTTGTGCCGGGGGCTACGCTCAGCCTAGCTTTGTTTGAGCTCAATACTCTCAAACCACTGGTCTGGTGAATAAAAAGTTTACGTAATCAGTTTGAACTGAACAAAATTTATCTAATCTCTTACCTAGATCAATTTTGTAGTTGTGACGTTAGATATAAGGGACTTAAAGTGGTAGACTAAAGATTTAAAATAAGACTTAAAGCTGGTGATTTTCTTAGAAATTGTTTTAAAAAAGCAAGTTGGGTGAAGCCATCGGGTGGGCGTGCAGCTTCCAGGCGGGCGAGCATTACCGCGCACATTCCGGTGCATTGTCGCAGCGGACCACGCTGATTACTCCATATTGATTCCGTAACCTACGTTAGTTTTTATTGGCTGTTCTTATCCGGTTCAAGCAAGATTTGTGAAACCAAAAATCAATCACTTTTATTTCATGGTTGTAATTAACTTTTATTACTGATTCAATTATTATTCATGTTTGAAAAAACTTAGGTTTAAATTTCACCAGAATCATCAGTTATTTTATTGATTTTGGAAAAATGAATAACTTACTCGTAGAAGGGGTGCGCGTTTATGTCTTTTATACTAAAATTTAGTTTTTGTGGTTTTCTAATCCAAACATCGGCCGTTTCTCACGGGTGCAACCGCGCAAACACATGGCAAACGCCTATAAACAATATCCTAGTAAAATAAATATTTAGGTCAATGAAACAGTAAGTGAATGGAGTTAGTATTCAGCTCAAACCACATGAGTGATTCTCACGGCTCCTTGCGTATTCTCTTAGCGTGTCGCGTGAGAACTGCTCCGCTCATGCGGGTCTGTAGCAATCTTGCGAACATCTCCTGCTTTACATTCATTGCTTCAACCCTACAATAATACTAGAAAACCCAGAAATTATAAATCCACAAACTTTTTACGAGCCAACCAGCTCATGTACATACTATTCATAGGTCTCATTGCAATATCAACGCGTAAGTTTAATTTCAACACACCAGATCTAGATCAGTTGAACGAAGTGTTTGCCATAAACATATCTGCTTTCCAGAATTTACATAACGCAGTTGCGAATGATACAATCGTTTCTCTATCTCAGATTTGAAGGTTCCGTTGCTGAGACACCGGTATTACTAGTTTCGTCTAATGGCTTTTTATGTTTCATAATTGCATCCAAGTACTATCACTACATAAATACATAATGGTTTTGAGATATTTATCTTTTTAATAGTGACAATATAAGCGATATTATTATGGGTAATTTATTATTATAAACTAGTGATTCATTTTGGAAATTTACAGCACCCGTAATTTATTATTAGTAGGCAGGTAGGTAACGATTTGAGAGTGACTATTAATTTTATGAGGTGATTGCTGACTTATCAATCATTAGAGCCATACTAATGAATTATTGTAATATAATGTTATTGCCGTTTAATTCTTGTTTCTTATTCGTAATCACGTAGAACTGTGGCGGCACGCACTCGTAATCATAAATCGAAGATCTCAACGTTCCGTGGCGCCGCATCTATATCAGAAATCGATTTGACGTGTTGACTGGTCCGCTCATACGTCATTGACAAACGTTACTATGAAGCTATCGATAAATCCGTGTGAACAGCCCTTATCAGTGACATCTGATGGTCCTGAAGAGGAATGACCTAATTGCTATGGGAATCACATTCAGGGATCTCTTTACATTGGCAGGTGATCGATGTTATAACTCTTACATTATCATAAAGAGCCACGTCTGCGTGATAAGATTCCATGATAAACTTGTGTGTGCAAATGCAAAGTTACAAGCAAATATAGTGTAGATGTACTCGTGCCACCAAAAATATAGTTTCGTTTAAACTCTTTACTCATGATAGTACTAGGTACGTTACCTATTAGTAAAAAAAAACAGGGGGTCATGACTGAATCCCCAAGGCGCGGTAGACATTCTTTTCAGATGATTAAGTTTTGAATTGCCATTTTTTGAAACAAATCAAGAAATACTGCATTATACCTACTAACAGGATTGCTCATTTATTTTTTGTACTTTAAACATCTGAAACTTCCTCTTCGGTTTGAGACTGTACCTACCTACGCGTCTGAACTTATCAAAGACATTATCAATAAGAAATATATCTCAGAACCAATAAATTGAATACTGGATTGCTACGAACGGTGTATATTTATTTACTTTACAAAAAAAGTTGAAATCCTTGACGCCAATATCGTCAATGCGTCTGAGGTAAATTTTTTTTGTACCTACAGTGGTTATTCTACAATTTAATTTTACTTATGGTACGCAGTTTGATAGGTACCTACTAACCAGATATCGCACTAAATATTATTCAAGGCGCGTTGGTCTTGCAGCCATTAGAAAATAATTACGTCTGTTTACATTCACAACCCAAGGCTATGTGAATAAAACGCTTATCAAAACTTTACGACTGAATTTAAGTTAGGTTGGATTAGATGATCGCTATTCCCACGATCAAATCCCGTGAAAGTCATCGTCCACATCATTTCTTATCAGTGCGTGTTTCCCATCATACAAATTCGTCATTTGTTTGCATTTACGAAAAATCAATTGACTCTGATATTTGTATCTCACGATCAAGTGTGTTTGGTTTTGATAATCACAACAACAAACAAATATCTAACTTTCACACGTGGTTTTTTTATGGTTGATAAGTATGTACTTACTTATTAAAGTAAATATAAACATACTGAGATAGGTACGAGTGTTTTCGGATTACTTAACCTTATTATGATGTAAAAAATATCTTCTTGATTATAATTTTATTCTACGTAAATTGATCATACTATCGTATCGCAAAAAATCTTGCATGCTGGCACTGGACAATGATTATATTTAGATCAGACGAGTCTATAATGCTGACATACACTAGAAACAACGCGATGTCGCCGCAGGCTTTCATAATTACATACCTACTTACAAAATTACACGTAATTGAAGTGGTTCCATGGCTCTCGCTCGCCAGCTTTTGTCTCATAAACATTTTGGTTGTTCATTTTCTTTTTAGAGCTGCATTTAATTTCTATTTTAAAAAGTAAAACGTTTAAGTTAACTTCGCAATTAAGAAGGTTTTATAAAACTAAACACAAAAGCTTGAATGCCCAAGCAATTTTTGCAAAGTTATTATGATTTTACCTACATCGAATGTATTCAAAAAAATAGATTTTTTGCAATTTTTTAGAGCCACTTGAAAATGTCATTGCTAGTTTATTTCTTAAAGGTCAGCAGTTCGGCTGTTTTGAATAGAGCGTATTATTTACAGTGTCTGTCAGCATTTAGGAACATGTGCTGCGCTGGCGCCGATGCTGACGTAGGCGGCGAGCATCGCATGTGCGCACTCAGCTTAATTCATGGCCCCAAATATTGTCGTGAAAAGAAATATATATTTTTATGTCTTCCACGATTTATGGGTAGGCATTCAATGATACATTAGCTCCAGCTTCTTTATACTGCTTATCATAAAACACCATTCTATAAAAACACTGTGAAGTCAGTTTTCGTTTTATAACTTGCGTGAAACCTCTGATTTAAACATGGAATGAAATGTTCTTGATACAACAAAAGACATACGAATTACAAATGCGACCTATTTCTACCTATAAGGCATAGATAACACATAATCACCTATAAACGTAGCAGATGGACAGTTACCCATCAGCCATAACTGGTAAATATGTAGCATGTACTGGCAGCAAGTGGCTTAGTCACGGCCCCCGACTGGTACCTATGTAATCATTGTCATGCTTGTTTATGTAGCTAGTTAGCAGCCTCGACTCAGCACTGATTGGGCACTTCAGAATGTTTGCAGATGTAGGTATGTATGTACTTATACATACTCGGTTGGTAGGTATAAAGAAATAAAATTAGTCCGTGGTTCTTAGAACCAGATATGAATGATTTGGTACACATGTGAAAATGTAACAATAGATATGCCATAGCATAGGTACGCTATCCTTACGTGTAAATCAAGTGAAAATGTATATTTCATATCGTATGATCGTTTCACGAGTTTCGAGGTGCTGAGCGTCAATTACCTCCGTATATCGGAGCGGTGACAGAGGGTCACCCACGCGAGCTCCGCACGCTCCATCATTATACAATCAAGAGGAATCAGCACATTATACAACTACAATAAACCTATGAATACTTGCAGTTCCACGACAGATAAAAACAGAACAGCGCGCAATGCAGAGAAGAAATCATTCTATAATAACGAGCTTAGAATCGAGCGAGCGATGTATGCAGCACAAAGTTATCTGACCGCGTCTAAACTTGCATCACGTTGCATCTACGATGAAACTATGAAAAGTGTAATAGCGCGCAAACCATCTCTTGTTACATAAGCGAGCAATGATACGAGCTTGGGATCTATCCACCAATGGATATACTTAATTCAAATTGTTCGCTCGTCGGAGTATCTCTGCGTACTTTAGATTAGATCAATGAATCGGTTTGCAGTACTTCCTAGGTCTGCCTACGTCAATTACGACTCCGGAGTCCGGACTACGCTAGATTCAAGTCTACCATTATTGAAGTTCCAAACAGTTTCCGGCTTTGAAGCATTTATCAATTCAATGCAAGAGCTGACTGTGTATAATAAATCATAATGGTTATGCGTCTACGTTTTCTAATTTAATAAATTGTGGCCCTTCCAACGTTTGCTCGTGGACTAGTTTATTTAAAGTACTTATCTGAAGTCTGTAAATTTATAAAATAATCGTTATTTTAATAACAAAATTCATTAACAAAATAAAATGACTTATTTATTGAACCTTTTGATCATCATACATTTTATTTTCATTGTCTGGAATGGGAACCGAGAATAAGTCCAAGTCAAAAGTATCTTATTGGTATGAACACAATGGGACGCACGTGCGACGCCCGCAGCGTCCGCTCGCCCATTGTCCGAGACAGCCATTGTTTCACGGAAATCCTTTATAGCTTTGACAATATTAAATACTATTTCGATAATCCATTCTATTTGATACACAATTTCACATAAAATTACCATTAAATTATACTTTTCCTCGACTTTAACTTCGACCCAGATTTAAGATTGATAATAATGATATCTTAGCCCCATTAAGGAGCACTTAAAATCCTTTCACCACACTGGTTAGAAGAAGAACTAGCGACACGACAAGAACAAGAATGCTATCTTATTGGCGATAAAAATAATGAAACTAATACTTAGAACTAAAACGATAGTGTGGAGTAGTAGACAAAGTCCATATTGCGGGGGTTTTTCATTCAATAACATCCAGTTATGCTCCACTTTCCTGTTTATGAATTCAATAGCACCAGATAGAGAAAGCTCGATTTTCTATAATATTATTGAGGCCAAAATGGGTTAGTTTTGCGTAAATTTCCTTTATTACTGTAAACTTGAAAACAACCTTTTAATAAGATTGTATTCATAAGTATCTGGTACAATGTAGAAACATTCTAATATTTTAGTATATCGAAGGTATAAGTATAATCTACATAATGGCCATGCCAATCTAAGCACAATAGATTCGGTAAAGTCACGTACACAGCAAGTAACCAATTAGATTCCTGTTCGTTTTACAAACTGGTCGGTCGAAGTAGATCACGGAACTGCTTAGGCTCCATAATCTATCGGCACGAGCTCAAGATCTGACCTAGAAACGAAAAAACGAACAGCCTTTGTGCGGTTACACGGATCTGTGTGGGTGAGCTGGAAAGCTTATAAATCTTGGTTGTTTGTGTGAGTTTGACAAGAGCAAGAGCAACTCGATCGCGACACAATGCCTTGAGCGTGTTTCCACTCCTTATTGGAGCTCCGAATGAAAGCTGTATTAGGAGAAAGTCGGGGCATTGATCAAAGACTAATAATTCTAAATTTATTCACCTTAATTTATAAATATGAAACAAATATATGTATAAATAGTAAATAAACTGTTATTTCATCCTATTAATTTATTATATATCGAATAAGCTGAGAGTATAGTTTAGGTGCTGAGCAATCCTACTCTATGTGAGGAATGTTGACAACTGATTATTTAGTGAAGATCCAAAGGCCTATGTTTTACTGCAATTATTTCCTATTTATCAAAAAATACTATTAAGCAACGCTTGTTTTGTTAAGTAAACCTTTTAGTATTTCTCGTAGTTTCGTAGAGGTGCTACGAAGATTTTTAACTGACCAAACGTTAATTTAGCAGCTATAAAACCTTTCTTATTTATTTCATCTAAAAAAGCTAACAATAAAATGAATAATAACAAGTCCGAAAGTATAAATGGACAAAAGCTTTAAAATGACAATGCACGAGCTTGCGCGACTTGCGCGTGGGCAACAAGCGGGCTTTGGTGTTTCGTTCAGGGCTGCGTGCCTAATTCATTTGTAGTTATTTATTTTGACACATTTATAAATATGTATTTACATTTTACAATTTTTTTAAATAATTTCGAAAGACAATATGAATTAAAATATTCGGCCCAGTATAATCAAATATTTGGAACATTATTTTGATCAGTATAAAAGTTAAATGTATGGACACGTATATACATATATGTATACAGGGTGTAAAAAGACTGCTACCGAAAACAGAGGGGTTTGAATCAGACCATGATTCTGAACATATTTAGCGAAAGAAAACGCAAAAAAAATGTTTACTTAGCTACGTCATTTTATTTTATTTTCTAGTTATTTACTACTAGTACAACATAATAAGACCATACCTACCTTATAATTGCATTTATAAAAGAAAAAAACGATTAAAACCCAAAATCCAGCAATCTACGTAAAACATTGCGCCCAGTACATACGCAAACTGTAATCTTCAAACGCTGTTTTCTCCTGATATAATATTTTTTTCGGAAAATCCTTTTGGATTTGGTTGTGTGTTGGGATGCTGTACCTACCCCTTTCGGCTTCGGTAGACGTCTTTTTACACCCTGTATATATGATATCAACTACCTCTTTTTTTCTTTGACGTCTTCTGTGGCGCAGTGGGCGAAGGTCTGCCTGCGACGCA